>JACYFF010019584.1:42505765-42597401 GCA_017589665.1 Selenicereus undatus
GGATAACTCTAGGCGGGGATTAAGCCTGATTGAGGCCCAACCTCGTTTAATTATCCTTGTGCATTGTCTCCATCCAAATTCTGCATTTTTGATTTCAGCGTTAAATTTATTTTTGCAATCACCCTATTCAGCCCTCCTCTAGGGCGATCTGAGTCTTCAGATTGATTTCTGGGAAAAGAGTGAATTTATTGGTGGTAATGGCCATGTCAACCAAATATTTCGGTTCACTATTGGAATTCGTTATGTTGGTAGGGCTTTTTCTAATAGAAAATTATATTCTGTTGTGAATGCTAAATAATGCCAAAAAAAGTTGATCTGTTACTATATCTTTTGGCATTACTTATTCCAACAATTTTGATATGTTGGCATAAGTTTTCTAAACAGAATGATTTGTACATGGATATGTGCTGGGATTGCGCTTGCCAACAGATGATTATTATTGGTGTTGTAATTTTCCACCTTGAAAATTATATTGGCGTTTCTTATTACCCCCATATTTTTGTTTTTCTTGGCATAAATATGAGCCCTTTGTTATATATTTCAAAAATAATAGAACTTATCAGTAATTATTTATTTAACAATGGCCAACGTACTGAGTTGATATGCTACCATTCATGGCTGTTTGTATAATACACAAACATGTAATTGTTAGGATACAAACATTTTTAGTTAGGATATAAACATTTTTCAATCATATAAATAATTATTGTTAATGCATTTGGAGTTCAACATCGGGTCTAGCCCAAACAGATTATCATACCAAAATTACTAGAAACTGTGCGTGACTAAGAAAGAAAGGAAAATGGTATCTAATATTAAATGAGTTCATGTCACTCGTAATTGATATGAAATGAATACCGATCGTCATTGAAGCAGTAAGTCATACATCTTGATTATCCTCATCGTTTGGCGTAAATTCATCTTCATCTAAAGGAGCATCACGATTGTATGATGCAAAGTCCTTCTCAAACTTTGCCAAAAGGAACGATCAACTTCCGCATCCTAAATACTTCCACATTCTCCTCTTCAAAGTTGAGATTGGCATCATGAAAACATTATTGTAATAGTCGAGAAATTTTAGTTAGGAGCTAACTGTTCAGGTTAGTAGTCTTATTAGTTATGTTTTAATATATATTAGCTATATTACACTAACATTTTTTTTGTTAATTAAAGCTATAATTTTATATAACTTACCTTTTGAAATTTCTATTATTTATTTTGTGATTGCATGCAAGGAGTAAGGTAACTAGTCATGAGTAGGTTAATGTGAGGTTGCATAAGATCAGTTAAAGGAATCATGTCAATGAACACTAAGCATTAAATGGGTTTGGCCATTTAGGCCCAAAATCATTTGGGGTTACTAAGTTGCAAAAAAAGAGAGGAAAGACAAGTTGAATTAATGTTGTTAGCGCCACTCTTAGCTCCAATACCATGACAGTAGGCGGCTTGTAACACTCCTTCTTTCCTAGGAGGAATATTACATTGGCAGGACTCCATTGTGGAATAGTAAAGGCTAAATTGAACATTAAAACTGAACCTAACTACTTATGAAATAGGAAATAGTGGGAAACTCTTTTTCCTCTCTTTAAACAAATAGAAGGTCATTAGGTCCTGCTTGAATAGTCATGCTAAGCAAGAACTAAAAATGAGTCAACCTAAAAATTCACCATTATGAATAGTTATATCACTCTCTCCATGAGCTATCCGCTCGAAGTACACATCACCTTGATGTTGACTAAGTTAAACTGCAAGCGCACGATGTACCTATACCTAACAACCGCGGGAGTACGGGTCAAGTCCTCAGGGAAGGAGTTCTTACATTACCTAACTAATCAAGTAGATTGAATCTAGGAAGATGAAAAGCTAAGATTAAGAGAACAACTAAGAAAAACTACCGACAATTGGTGGATTAAATTCCGACGGAGAAGTCATGAGTTAGGAAACTAGTTACTACAGTGCCAATTTATTCCTACTAGATGTGAGTTTCCTCGTTATCTTGACGTACAATGCGATTTGTAGGGCGTTGGTCGGCTCATTTAAAAGCACCCAAACATCCTTTCAGAGGACAAGGGCAACCCCAATCTACAAGCTCTCATACTTTCATGGAAGCTTGAGAGGTTGGGGTTTAGGATAGCTAAGCCTTTGCCAAGCAAGGCCTTGGGTTACCCAAAGCTTGCTATCTTTCACTCTACCCACACAAGGCAATAACGCACCTCTCGGTCCAGTTATTTTCCCTAAGGATTGGGTGAAATGCTCTTTCGGGCATGTTGGCGAACACTTATGGGCGAAGGGAAAACCCTTAAGAAACAAGAAATCAATCCAAAGAGTAAATCACACCTAACTTAATTAGGGAAATCACTAATCTTCATCAAGCAAACCATGAACAATGATCAAGTAAAAGAGAGGGGGAGAAAGAGAAGCAAACCTTAGATTAAGGTAGTGAGATTAATATTCAGATCTTACAACAAAGATCAATAAAACCCAAATTATCCTTCAGTAAAAAGGCTGAACCAAGAATATTTGAGAGTATTTTTAACAAGGGAAAATGTGAGATCCTGCAAAATTAGGAACATCCTACTTACCCATACACAAGCATGCACAAAAGCCACGGGGGGTGGGAATGGTGACAAGCAGACGTTAGAGGCCAAAAAGATTTTATGTGGTGGCGACAGGTCGTTGCCACCCGCTCTTAAATGGGCTTCATTGCAGGGGGACCACGATGGTTATTGCCATAGGGATAGGCATCCGTCATGGCCCTTCTTTCTTGGGCGCTTCTCTTCCTTGCTCATCTTCGACCCTAGTGTGGTTCGGCTTCGCTCTTGTGTTGTGTCTTCTTTATTAGTTTCCCCCTTTCTTTGGTTATCACTAAAAACGTCTAAAAAGAAAGATAAAGGGTTAAAACAAGGCAACGACTCTTTAAAAGGTCAAAGTTGCTCAAATAGGGAAACACTAGACAAAAACGAAGTTTATCAACTCCCCTGTGCTAATCACTTTCTTGTCCCCAAGCAAGATTAGCTCCAAAATGGACCTATGGGAAGTTAACTATCTAACACGCTTCTCATGGAGATGATAAAGGCAATTAAACAAACACAATCATACAATCAAAAGAAGCAAAACCAAAATACAGAGGTAGGATGCTCACAAGACCATTAAAGAGTCACCTCGATTAGATGCACATAACAAATTACCAAATACCACTATCAAAAAGGTTGCTTCCCTTCACATTTAATTTTGCTAATAACCACACTTATGAGTGTAGAAATAGCAGTTGCCCACACTTAGGCTAAATGTAGGGAAGTTAAGTGTGTGGAAGTGTTCTCCACACTTAATGAAAATGCGGGTAAAGCTATATTTCCCACACTTGTAAATGCGGAGTAAGTACTAATTACCCACAATTTATGTGGTCATTTTACACTATGCCCACTCTGAAAGATGCAAGAAGTCATAATTTTTCCCACACTTAAAAGTATTACTAGTGTCATTTTAGTTTTTTAAAAAATAATATTGGTAATTAATATAAAACTTATAAAATTAAAAATAGAATAATTGTATACAATTTTTTTTTAATTAAGAAGTTTTATACTAATTACCAGCTCGCATCACCCTACATAAATGAATAAAATTAACAAACCAACAAATTAAAGTAGATCAAACATGAATTAAATAAATTACACATTAGTGCTTGAAAAAAATTAATTGTATACACATCAACATAGACTTATGTAATCAAAACTAAATATTCATGCATTGCTTTGAATCCATCTTGCTAATTTTTTTTTGTTTTAGGTAGCTGATTGAATGTTTTATACTACCAAAAACTACACTTTGAAACTAAACACATGCCTAACGTCTAAGTAAAATATATAAAAATCTCCATCTTCGTTTTCTTCACTAAGAGATCTTAGCTCCAGAAATGCAACCTGTTAGACAATTTAAACACCCAAAATGAATTATTAGGAAATATAACCAAAGATATTAACTAAGATGTAGACTCGACAGAATCAAATTTAAATACGCACAACAGAGTTCAACCAACTATAGAACCAAAACAGAGTTGAACTAGTAATAGAATTACCGACAATCGAGTTCAACCAATAATACAACCACAACCGTAAATGAAAATGAATAGCATACTCTTAATAGGTTGCTAAACAGTAGTGAACAACTTTTCATAAAGAATCTTGCTCAGTAAGTCCTTCCTTCTTTTTACTCTCAATATACGCCTACAATAAATGATGTTTTATTTTTAGACTTAGTTAAACCAAAGTAAATGAAAAATCAAACCTTAAATGTAAGAATATACAAGCATTTTATACCATGCCCCCTCGGAAACAATGAGCAAACTCTCTTCTCATTAGATTCCTGAAAGTTCTCATCGTGTGGATTTTCCTCAATCACCTTATCAACTAACTTTTCTATCTCAGCGCAACCACACTTAAGATTCATTCAAATGAAATCATTTGGTGAGGATACTTGAAGTAAGAAAAACATGGAAAACCACATGCATATATGAGCAAAAATACATTGGAAGTATGGAATCCATAATATCTTTCAACAATTATTTACCTGATTGTGCAGTGTCTTATTTGCTTGCTTTTTAGGAAAATTGATACTTGGCTGAAAATTAGAAGTATCTACTTCCTTCCTCTTTTGTCTTTTGATCGAATTTTGTACTTGTTGATTATATACAGTTCCATCAAGTCCTAATCGTGAGCACACGCTTTCAACTCATAGTCTTTGATAGTCCGATGCTATTGCACCCAAAGAAACTGCTGTGATGGTCGGTATTTGCCTCTTTACTTCACTTAATAAAATAACATATCCTCTACTTCATCACCAGGAGTCCTTTTGTAACTAAGTTCATAATGCCTGTGTTACCAGCTAAGACAAACTAATTTAGCATTGTTTTCATCACTAGCTAGTCACTCCATTTTCTTAGCATATTTCTTCTGAAATTTGGAGAGTTAATAGAAGATTCATATCTAAGAGGAAGAGGAAGAAATGATACATATGAAGATTTCTCTAATGAGAGAAAAAAAATAATGTCCTTCAATTCATTACATAACTAAATGCTAAAAATTTGACAGTTAATAAGAAATTCCTGTCCACTTTACAGGTAGTTGAAAACAGTCAATACTAAGCAACTTCTTAGCTTTGTGTCATTACAGTGGATCAGAGCAAAATGTGTCACTAAAATATCTCTACTTCCGCGTCTATCTCTCAAGTAGCAGGCAGAGGATGCCTTTCAAATCTGTCCATTATCCCAATAAATAGCCTTTCTACCATGTAAATGTTGGAGTCAATGTGCAAAGCTCAACCCCCTTCTCGCAACACACACATGGAACCCTAGGGTAGACTCTTTGGGTCATCGATTTCGTTTTGCTTGGTCATAGTAAATTGAAAAACACGTATCAGTCATCATCCTGCATAGGGATAACATTGGCCTCATCTTCTAAACCATCAAGTGAAGAGTGTTGTGAGATACAGAGTTTTAAGTACTTTGGTTCCTACATACAAGAGGACTCGAACATTTCTAACAAGGCTACTTTTGAAAAGTGAGCTAATACACCTTAGGACATGGGAGTCGCCAAGAGCAAAAAACTCTTAACAGCTCAAATAGGTTGGAAAATAGATGCTCTTAGTTTGGAAAATTTGTTAGGAATTAGATGCCAAAACCCCTCTAATTAGACACCATGTTCATAGTTGATGAAGGCCATATGGCGAAGCTCAACAGAGAAATAACCATACCGTTAATGGCCCATGTGGATTCTGATTGCCGCCAGCCTTTACAATTACTTAGTTGCAAACTTCCAATCAACGCTCAAACAGTCAAACTACCAAACCTACCCAATGCTGAAAAGTCAAAGCCTGGGAAGACAAACCAACACTTTCACTTAACACTCTAAATCTTCACCAACGCACATAATAGTCACAAAAAAGGGGTCAAAGGTTCGGTAGCATCAATGGCATGCAAGAAAACAGTACAACTTCTCTTCTATAGTTCCAGAACATTCTAGATGAGATAGTTCAGTAATTTAATAGCAAGGAAGTTGCTGGAAAAACTTCGCATCAAAATAGGTCCCATAAAAAGCCTCAGCTACAGCACAGGACACCATATGCTTTGACCTAGAAGGTCAGAATTAACTACGTTTTGACTTGTGTATCATTATTTTAAAATTTTAAAAAAACCCTAAAAAAGGTAATGGCACAATTGCGGAAACAACCAGGGAGCGATGAACCCCTCTTCTTAGAGAATCAAGCAATCAATCATAAAATGTGAAAAGATCGATTTCCAAATCTGACTTCAAAATCTTCTTTCTAGAAGGGGCGGAAGTATACTCTCTTTAAACTATTCTCCTACGATTTTTTAAAAGAAATGAAAGGGCTTAAAGTAAAAATATCTCTAAAAGTCAAAATAAAAGGTCATACAATAATTATGTGTGAAAACTAGAAGCAATACATGCATTATAGCTTTAATGATGGATCATATTGGTCAATAATATAAACTGCTAGGCATGATTTAAAGTTGTACTTACATAATAGCCAGCAAATTAACAGTGGGCTGTAACTGCTGTATACACCAAAATAATGGTCCTGACTTAGTTCCATGCTGAGCCTACTAAAATTTATTTTTCTCATCTTTGTGAAGGAATTATAGAGTCCTCTGCTGCATATCCTATTTTACAAGCTTTTCCTTTGCTCTATATTCTCAGTATCAGAAGAATGTCTTTAAACCTTCCCTTTCTATTTAAGCCCCTTTTAAAAAAAATTAACATTAAAGTTGATAATCAATATCTAGTAGGGAAGAAAGTTAAGAACTGAAAGATGCGCATCATGGAGGATCAGAGGTAGCTAAATGAAAACATTAAAGAAAAAAATCAGCACAACAAGACGAGCACTGTAGAGCATAAGTTTATATCAAAGAACATCAATGCCTTTTATGTACGCACAAAAGAGGGGCTAATTTTGGATGATCATGGCAAATCATGAGGATTGCCTTAGTGGCAGTTTGGTCAGACACTACTTTTTAAAAATATTAAACATGTTACAAGAAGCAGATTAAATAAACCACATTACAACCAGCAGTTTGCATTTATGGCAAACAAGATCCTAAAGTCTATATTAACAATAGAAGAAAGGAGAGAGTCGATTCAGTTGAGGCAACGTAAGATTTATTTGCACATCTCCTTCTGGTGCAGTTTAACATATAAGACAGGACAACCTCTCAATGTGAGAGAGTTTTCAAGGCAATGTGATTTGGTTTAATGACAAGAAGACGAAAGCAATATATGAAACCCTAAAACCCAAAACAACATAGATAGCCACTCATTCCAGCTTCCAAGATAAAGCCAGATGGAATACATAAAGCAAATAAAATTGGTGCACATCAAATAACAATGAGAACATCAGAGCATCTGCAAGAAAGAAAATTGGACCGCACTCTGCAAACCTTGCCAAATCAAACCACCTAAGCTTCCAGTTTTCCTCCAATGAGGTATGGAACTCGCGTGCATAAGCTCATTAGGAGATCTCTGAAGTTCTCAAGGTTAACTCAATCCTCCTATTTTAGCTCAAACAAAAGAAGCATAGAATTGGCAGATTGCTGCTCTGTTTAGCATGTTTCACTCAGTACTAGACAGAAGCACTTAAAAATAACTACGAAATTACCACTAAAGTTAATTTAGGTCACCTGAGAGCAACAATGGTTCCTTAAATTCTAGCTTGTCAAGCAAGGAAGCCAACAATTAGCAACCTATTATTTCATTCAGCAAATTCTATGGTCGTTGTAGGGGATAAGAGCTCAAAACCAATCACGGATATTAAGTGCAAACTCAGTTGTCCTAATTTGTTTTCTTTACTCTAAAGGCATTATTTGCATTTTTCTCATCCTTTCCCACATTAGATACAAAACCCAAAGATCTGTCAAGATCTGATTTCCATTGGTCCCAATTAAACAACAGTGAGATGTGCTGACAGTCAATCATGAGAAGCTTGAAAGGTTTATAGCACCTTATCTAGACAACAAGATATCACTTCAAGCCTTTTTGAACAATACTTTAAAGATATAAATAAATTTAAAAATAGCCAAGAGCTCAAATAATAATAGGAACAACAGTTGATGGAGGCATGGAGCTAAGGTTTCGGCTTTAATTTTTGCCCACCTTGCTATATGTTATCCATCACTTTAATACCACTTTGTCTAATGGTCTCTGTATTTACATGTCCTCTCTTGAGTTCTTATTACAAATTTTTATTGATTTCACACTGAATTTATTAATATCCGATGGCTAATTAACAAAATAAGGCTAGCCATATTTAGCCCCCTTTCACCCTGAATCAAGGAGATTAATTGTTAAATGAGGCAAATAGGGCCACCGTTTTCAATTTGATCAATAAAACCTCAATATAAACTGCTCATCGCTATACTCCCAGTAGTTAAATAACGCAATTAGGGGAGTCATATATCATGCTCAATTCAATCAAGTAAAAACTTCAGCATAGCTTAAACCAACAAAAGCCACAAATTCGCATTCTAGATGCCCAATTGCCATCTCAAAAACAAGAAGATGAGAAGACTTACAGCTTGGTACATGTAGTTGTCCTGTTCGTTGACTGAATCATCCAGAGGCAGCAAATTCACCAACGCCACAATCTATGCAACAAAACCCAGTTCACCTTCAAATTGAGAGTTAAGACTTACCTTACTATATTATGATGTATAAGAATAAAAAATAGTGAGGCTTCTTCAAGTGGCTACCCAGATGTTCGATTGAATGTTCTTCACCAACAATCGTGAGGCTTCTTTAAGTCGTTGCCTAGAATGGTGAGGCTTCTTCACCCGTAATCGTCAGGCTAGATTTAAGATGAATTCACCGGCCAGACGCACACCTAGATGATAGAACAAGGCGTGGAAGGCCAGGATTGAGGAGTTTGAATTCTGGGGAAGTTGAATTCTATGGATTCAATTACAGGCGCCTAGAATACACGAGCCAAACGCACACCTAGAATTCGCAACCTACTGCCCAAACTTCACCTAAAATTTGCCCAAAATTGTCCAAAATTCGCAACCTAGATGAAGAATTGAAGGAATTGAGGAGTTGAATTCTAGGGATTCAATTACATGCACTTTATGTATTTTTCGTGGAAGTGATTTCAATTTTGGGGGGGTAGACGACGGACGGTGATGTGTAGCATAAATAATATGCCCCCTAATCTTTCCATTATCAATATGTCTGATTATACTTTTATTTTGTTAGATTTTTTGTGCATATGTGAGCTTTCCTGCAAAGATTTTTGAAATTCAATGAACTACTAAAATCATTACGATGTGATCCACAATTAGATCGTTGTATTTGTTATACAGTGGTACTACTACTGATGTTGATGCCGTTAGCATGTTTATACTGCTGCTACTCATATTTGTTTTACACTGGTAAATTTATCAAACAAATGCAATCAATTAATAAGCGAACTGATCCTAAAGCAAGGACTAGCCACACTTGAGGCTATGTATCTACTAAATAATCTACAAGGAAAATTATAATATTGCACCTACACTTATAAGTTTCGAATTACCGTATTCATTATCGTAACAACATTTTTTTTGAAAAGGCAATAAAAGATAAGAAAATGCTTACTACTATTGACCTCTTTGAGGAAATTCATATTAGCAAGCAAGGGACCGAGAAAGTATTTTATGACAAGCGGGTAAAGTCTGTCTAGGTAAGCATCTTTTATTGTGTTTCTTAAATATTCTCTTTTATTCTTTGGGGTTCGATTTATTGGTGAATACTTAAAGATACATTTAATACAATAGGACTTCCTTATGTTGGGTTTCCTGCTTATGTAATTTAGTTTTTCTACCAGTGATCTATCGTAAATGCTGGTAAGGGAGGAGCTTACTTTGACAAATGAGGAAGTTAAGCAAACCAAGGGTGCTATTTCTAGGAGTGAATATCACTTTCCAAGGGATTTAGCTTATAGGTCTCCCCGTACCCCTTCCCCCTTCATTTAGGCATTTTGGAACTTGGATCTCAATCGGGATCAACTCATATTATTCATGGACTTGGTGTTTGTTTAGTTATGTCGATATATGGTAGGACTTGGTAGTTACAACGTGGGTCTGTTGCATAGATTGGTGCACTTGCAACTTTGCTCTAGTGTTGCTCTAATTTTTGGATGTAAAGTGGTTGATAGTTGGTCTTGGCGCCATACTCTTGATTCTCGAAATTTTGTTACCAAGTTATAACATTTATTTCTGTATAAACACATATTAGGTTGGTATGTATTTGACTCATATGTATTGCCTACGACTTTCGTGTACCAGGGAATTGGACAATTGTATAGATTTTGTAAAACATAATTTCGTATCTAATAGAATTCCAATCATATTTCGTTTCCTTTCTTATTTGTGACAATGCTTTTTGAAACAAATCTTTTTTCGTTTCTAGTTCGTTTCTAATGCCATTTAGATACGAACTTCTAACATTTAGATACAAAAATTTTTGTATCTAAAGAGGCGCATTCTTACATAACATCATTTTATCAATTCAAGAAGGGAGGGGTTCATATATAGCACGTTCGTTTCACTTCATAGGAACAGTTTCAGCATAATCTACCCAATACCACAATTACTTCACAATTAACACGATTGCGATTAATATCAAACCCAAGCTCCCTCCTCACACATCACCATCTATAAAACCTCGAATCACTCAATAGTTCCACCTCAAACCATCCAACTACCAAGCTCAGTTCAGTATCATAACAACTTAATCGTTTAATTCACAAAGCCAATATCCTCAAGCATATTATACAAATGTAATCGTCAAAACAGAATTTAAACAGATTTTAGCAACAACATTAGAGCATAATCTACCTTCTCTACAATTCCGAAAATTGATTGATTAGCAAGACTATGTGTCAATTCAACATGCATGAACCCCAAATCAGCATCATTACCATTTTTACCAGATTTCAACCTCAAATCCTCCAATTACTGATAACAGTTTTGGAATTAGACTTGAACTACCTATAATCATTAAAATTTGTTTGAAATTACTAATAATTAGGAGAAAGAGAAAAACTCACCTCGAAGCCAAGCTAAGGACCTGTTCTAAGGGCTTTTGTGATCGATTGGGCGCTAGAAAACCGAAAATTCGACCTTCTGCTGCATTTACGCCCAAACCCACGCTAACAGACCCAAAATCGATTGAATGTTTTACTCTCTAGTTCAGTGTTGCAGATGATGTTTGTGCTGCGAATTCCCCCCCAATGTATAGAGGAATTGGAGTGGCTGAAGATGGGGTTGCAAGGCCGAGCTTGGGCACATGTTCGGTACCTCAAATCGTCGCCCAAACATACCACAAATGTGGTGGTCTCTCACTAATTTCGCTCAGATCACTCAATAATCAGTTTGTTTGATGTTGGGGAGGTCGGATGTGAGGAATTGCGAGTTGGATTGAGTAAAAATCGATGGAATTTTGGTGCTTGTGGCTGCATGTTTGGAGAGAAGCGTAAGTAGAGAAATGGGGGCTTGGGGTTGCGTGAGGAAAAAGACGAAGAAGAAGCCAGGCATGGGTCTGGCTTGTGTTGACAAAAATACCCCCCTTTTTCTTTTCTTTTCTTTTTGTTTAAAGCTTGCCCAACCATTTGTACCTCATATTCTAAATCCAAATCGTTAATACAAACTTTCGTCGATTACTAATCGCCGATTATATTAAGGTTCGATTTAATAATCAACGAAACTAATTATAAGAATCTAGTCGTATTCGAGAATCTACTCGATTTAGTACCTGATAATAATTCTTATTGAAGATTATTCGAAATCATTGTAAAATTTTCAATGCTAATAATAACAATAATAATAATAACAATAATATTCTTTTTAATAAAGTTATTACTTACGCAAGCACATCGATATTAATTTAACTTATCTAGTTAATAAAATATGATTTTACAATGTCATAACATAGGATAGTGAGGTCAATGTAAAAATAAAGAACACAGATATTACAGATTGATTGAGCACTGAGCTATTTTTGCTTTTTTGGGGGGTAGCCTGACAAAGTACACGCTAATTGATATTTCATGTGATAGTTTTATTTTGTTAGATATTTGTGTTTTTTTTAATGTTTGTTTTATTCCTTTGGCTAATATATTTAGATATAAATATTGAAATAGTTTGTACAAATTACCTCATTAATTTAATAAAAAATAATTATAAAAGCTCTTTTTAATTCCCCACACTTAATAGGTATAGGAATAGGTTCACACTTTACCTAGAGTTGTTAAATGTGGAATCGAGAAAGCTACCAAGTCTTATCATTTTTCTCCCCACACTTAATTAAGTATGGTGATACAAATGTGGGGGGATGCATTATTTTTTGTATTGTACGATTCACAAGTCAAGAGAGGGAGTCCCTTAACTAGTGGTGGGCAAGTGCGACCGAGAAGACCCTCACTTAGGGTCAACTAGAGCACTTATCTCAATTTGTTAAGGTATGGTCATGGATACTGTCAAAACTAAATCCAATCGTACAAACTACCATAGGCCTAGAGTAACCCTTGATTCTCCACTACTTGGGAGAATATGCATAAAATTCGATTAAGAAGACTTTTAAGAAGGTTGCAACGGGGCTGTTTCGGTTAAGGGTGAGAGAGGGAGAACTTTTAGGATAAGTGGAGCTATTTAGTCTAGGGGGCTAAGGAGCAAGAACATTTTTCACAATATTGAAGGAAAACAAACACCCACTTCACACCTAATATTGAAAATCTCAAGACAACCCCATGCTCGAGCATCTTGGGAAGGAGTTGGATTTGGTTTCAATATAAGAACACCATGCCAACTACCTTATTTGCAATCTCTTCACTTTCTCTTTGTTTCTTTATTGCTATTTTTCTTGCATTTTTTCATCATTTTCTCCTTTTTTTTCAAACAAGACTTGAAAGGAAGAGCTAATCCATGGCATGTTAACAAAAAGACTTTTGGCTTTCTCCCTTTCTTTTGAAGCACACGCTGCCAAAACAGGCACCCAAAGGATGCATCTACCACCAAAGTAAATCCACTTCAGTGAAATGTATGGCTCCACTAACCACTTGGCAAAGAGGATGAGGAATATAAATTGGGACCTTAGGTGAAATCAATATGGAAGCAACAAAGAAGGGTAAGGCACAAAGCGGCTAACAAGGGGTAATTAACATCAATTGGGCCGCTTTCTAGACTATGTGGACAAAAAAGGGCAAAGAATGCCCGAATCATGTCTTGTGTAAATTGGTTAATGTATCCTTGAAGAGGATTAAGCCAAATTCGAGACACGTAATTTAGATGAGTCACACAAGAAAGGAGAGAAGGAACCAGTAAAAGTAAGTGATCTACAGGGGCTCAAAGTCTCATGGGTTAAGTCTCCCCAAATTGTTCCCGCTCATCCCAAGAAATGTCCCACTCTTTAAGCTCTACATAATCAAGTCAAGTGAATCTCAAAGGCAACCAACATGCACACAAGGCTAAGCAGCCTCCAGCAAAGGCTTATGAAACCCTACTTCTTATATCAAGGTAAAGCCACATTTGAATTGCACAACCATGCTAATCGATCCAGGATTACACCTTGCATTATCCTCATAGAAGGGGGGTTTTAATTTTTTTATTTTTTTCTTTTGGAAGAAAAAAAAGAAAAAAACCCTAAATGATCAACAAAAAGATTATGAATAATAGGTTTAGGAGTCAACCTTGCAAGTTTATTAAGTGCCCTTCTCCGTCATATTCCCACTTACGATCACAAAAGAAAAGCAGAGAGAAAGATAGAATGTAAGGAATGTAATGTAATGACTACATGCTCTAAGCTACATGCTTCTACCAATGCATTCCCTAGATATACAATGCGTCCTACAGATGCAAGTCACAAGGTTCCCCGAACAAAACCTAATAGACACCAAGGGACACCAAAACCAGCAATCACATAGCAAGATAACCCCCAAGACACTTGAGCTTGCTAGCTCACCCTGCATTGCTTAGAAATTGCAGTGTCCCCTATGTAATAGCCATCTAAGGAGAGCAAAGGGAATGGCAGAGGAGGAAAACTTACAAGAACATCAGTAGGGGCCCCAGGGGCCACTAGGCCTCCAACCATGTGGAGGGTATGGCCAATCATGGTGCTTGTAGGCACAAAAGACGTGATGCTCTAATTTTCGCTGTCGAAGGTCAATCTTATCTTGTCGATAGAGCATCTTAGGATTATCCTGGGCGTGTTGTTGCTGCCGCTCATCATAGGAGTCCATCCTCATAAGGAGTTAAGAAAACATGTCATCGAGGTATTGACCAATGTGGGCCTCATTGAACCTGAAAGGCCCATAGTGCTACGACTTCAGGTCATACACTCACCCTCTTTCAACCTTATGGATATCCATAATAGGGAAAGCGAACAAGTTCAACTGACCTCCAAGAAACAAAGGTGTTAATTTTGCCACGAAAGGTTCTAGCCCCAACACGTAGGCAATGGTTGAAATGAGGCCTCCACAGGCTATGATAGCCAACTTGTTAGAGGCTTCAGAGACTAATTAGAAAAGGTTAAATGCTCTTATATCAATAGGAACATCCTTTAAGATAGCTCACAAAACAACAACTAAGACAACCTCATCTTGTTCTGGCTATTAAACCTCATAAAGATGTTATTGGCTATAAGGTGGTAGATGTAACGAAGAACGGGGTTAAAAAGAGTAGTGGCCTTAGAGCCATTAGAATCATAGGCCACATAGCTACTATAGGGGTCTTTGATTACCCCTCGGGTACCTCAAGTAGCTTCACACCAAAGAGATTAGCAATTAAAGTTAAGGTATGGCGGTTCCAACATCCTGCAGAAGGGAGTTTAAAGTAAATATCATAAGATTTATTAAAGGTTCATTTGATAAGATTTGTTGAATAGTTTGAAGTAAATATAAACCGGCCGATTGTTGTAAGTGGTTTTCCAATTAACTTTAAGGGAGCTAAGAAACTGCCAACTTATTCTCTCATAAATTAGTTTGTCCCAGTTCATATACTTCCAGCACCCGACAGCCTCAACCATCTCATTAATTTCATTCAACAAGCTGTAGTCTCGAAAAATGTATGATCTAAGTACTTAGGTTCCCTAATCTTTCTTAAAGCAACTGAGTCATAAGAATTGATATGCTCTTGATCACCAAATTGTATATCTTACTTGTTAATGACATGAGAAGGGGTATGACGATTACCTTAGGCGACAAAGGCCCGGCTAGGAGGTACATTAGCGGTGGAGGTAGATGCGACCCTCTTGGCCCTCTTAGAAGCGCTTGATGATGATGACCTGAATGTGATTGTTTTCTTGTTCATAATGACTAGATGAGCACAAGTACCCCTACTTCCAAATTACGACACAATGCTGCAATCACCCAAAGCAAGCTACTAGTAGAAAAATAGGACTCCTACTAAGAATTTGAGATCAACTATTACACAATTTGAGCCAAAAGTTGACGTTTTCTCTCTCCTCTAGCTCAAAGTTCTTCAATGGTGGTGGTGCATGAAGATAGAGAAAAGGGTGAAAGTGAGGTAGAAATTGAGGAAGGTGGTGCAAGATAGATTTGTTTCTGGTAAGAATGCGGCTAGAAAACACCCAAAGTGGCTTGATTCTGAGGCGGGGGAAATAAGGGTTAGGGTTTAGGTAGTAAGAGATAGAGGGAAATGGTGAAGAATTGAGGGATTTTGATGAAAGGAAAGATGAAAAGAGTAAAGAAAATAGCGAAAAATGGTGGAAATTTGAGATAACAAGGGTGGATTTGGTGGCGTTTGTGGTAGTCAATGAGACTAGAAGAGCAAGAGAGTGTTGGTATGGATGTTAAGGGTGAGAGAAATGGCGTGGAGAGTGAGAGGAAGATAGCAGGGAGTCAACGGTCATTGCCAGATCAATAGGCAGCCATTGCCATTGCCTGGAAAAGTGCATGAAAAAGCTACAGTGTGGGGTGACGGGCTGTCGCTAGCTCCCCGTTGGGACTCGTCACCACCCCCTAGATGCTTCCCAGATTTCCTACAATGGGATGGCGATAGGTAGCATGCTGGCGCCAAGCACCCATTACCCGAGCAACCTCAATTCATCAAATTTGTTTTTCTAACCCCCTTGCTCTCTTTATTTGTTGAGAAAGCCAAAAAAAAGGGAAAAGAAAAGGTTTGAGTTGGCTCCAAAATAAGGCTATTTTAAGGTCATGTGCTTGACCGTTCAACTTGTCACTTAGAAAAGGGAATGGAGTGGGTGTAAACCACCTCTCTTCAATCGGGTCACCTGTGACATAATACATAAGCCTTTGACCATTCACCTTGAATGCTTAGAAAGATTGACTCTATACCTTAACTATTTAATAAGGAAAAACCTTCAGAACTTTGAGTGGTTTGGACCATTATAAGCGAAGCTTTCCTAGCAATAGTTTTAGGATAGAATTGAATAGCAAAACAAAGTCGCGTTCCTTGAATTCCCTTCTTAAGATGCACTTGTTATGCTATTTCTTCATTTTCTCCTTGTACGCATTGGAGCTTCTATAAGCATCCAAGTTGAATTCTTCAAGCTCATTCAATTATACCCTTCTTCTCTCTCCCAAAGCCTTAAGGTCGAAATTCAAATGCTTGATCGCCTAATAAACCTTATGCTTCAATTGAATGGGCAAATAACAAGGCTTCTTATAAACAAACCGGAAAGGTATAATCCCAATGGGGGTTTTGTAGGTGGTGCAGTAAGCCCAAAGCACATCATGAAGCTTGATGGACCAATCTATCCTCAAAGGGCTATCGTCTTCTTCAGTATGACCATGATCTCCTGATTCGAGACTTCTACTTGACCACTTATTTAGGGATGGCACCCCAAGTCCTTCTTGTGATGTACCCCATACTTGGTGAGCATACATTCACACTTTGTCTGTATGAAATGGCTACCGCCATCACTAATCAAGACCCTTAGCATGCCAAATCGAGGGAAAATGAGCCTCTTAAAGAACCTAAAGACCAGCCTTGCATCGTTAGTGGGGTTAGCAATTGCTTCTACCCACTTGGGCACATAGTCAACGACCACCAAGATATATTTACGTCCTCGTAAAGAGGTGAAAGGGCCTATGAAGTCAACTCCCCAAACATGAAAGACCTTAACATCGAGTATATAGTTAAGAGGCAGATTACTTCGCATTGTTAAGTTATCGGTTCTTGGGTAACGATTGCATGCATGAACATATTTGTGCACATCCTTGAAAGGGGTTAGCCGATACAAACCGAATTGAAGAATCTTAGCGGTGGTCTTGTCAACACTAGCATGGCCTCCATATGGTGAGTCTTGTTAATGCACGATAATAGATGGAACTTCTTCGAGCACAGATCATCTTATAATACGATGACCACAATTCGTGTACAAATAAGGGTCCTCCCAATAGTATGATTCATTTCAGAGAAGAATCGTTTCTTTTGATTGAAGTTCAATCTAAAGGCACGATCCCATAAACCAAGTGATTTACCATATCCGCATACCAAAAGGCACTAGAAGTAGCAATGGGAAGCAAGTGCTCCACAAAAAATGGGTCATCAGTAGGTAGGACACCCTCCTTATCTTTCTCTGAAGCAATGGGTCATTGAGAGAGGTAATCCACTACTACATTCTTGGTGCCCTTCTTGTGTTAGATTTTAAGGCTAAATTCAAGGAGGAGAAGCACCCATCGAATCAACCTCGGCTTGGCATCCTTTTTCTCCATTAGGTGCTTGATGGTGAAGTGGTTGATGTACACAACTACCTTAGAACCCAATAGATATTGGTAGAACTTCTTAATAACAAACACCACGACCAATATCTGTTTCTATGTTATAGTTCATTTGAGCTTCATCAAGCATCTTGCTTGCATAATATATCACAAACTGCTTCTTATCCCTTCTCTACCCCAACCTTGCTCCAATACCGAAATTGCCTGGATCGCACATCAATTCAAACGGTAGAGTTCAATATGGTGGTTGGATGATAGGGGCATATATCAAGGCCTGCTCGATCCTTTCAAAGGCTTGAATACAATTATTACTATACTAAAACGGGGTGTGTTTGGTGAAGAGTTAGGTAAGCGGCTTGGCAATTTTGGAGAAATCCTTGATCAAAGGAAACACTGCACCCCTTTCACATTGGTAGGGATGGGAAATCGCTACAAGACATCTACCTTCAGTTTGTCCACCTTAATACCCTAATTTCCCTTAACATGCCCAAGAACAACTCCTCTCTTTTATCATAAAATGGCTATTCTTGCAATTCAAGACTAAATTGACTTTTTCGCATCTACGTAGCACCTTAACTAAGTTTTCCAAACAACTATTAAAGGTGGCTCAATAGACCGAGAAGTCATCCATGAACACTTCTATAATACTTTCAACATATTCAGACAAAATAGCTAGCGTGCAATGGTTGAAGGTTACGGGGGCATGACATAAGTCGAATGGCATCCTTTGGTACACAAACATAAGAACATGTAAATGTCATTTTCTCTTGGTCACTTGCATGGATTCAGATTTGAAAGAACCTTGAATACCTATCCGAGTAGCAAAAGAATAAGTACCTCGCTACACTTTCCAACGTGAGGTCAATGAAGGGAAGGGGGAACTGGTCTTTCCAGGTGGCTTGGTTAAATTTCCTATAATCAACGCACATTCTCCACCTGGTGACCATTCTAGTAGAAATAAGTTCATTTTTTTCCTTTTTCACAATGGTCATTCTCCCTTTCCTAGGCACGACTTGCACCGGGCTCACCCATTCAATATTTGAGATAGGATAGATGATCCTAGCATAAAGAAGTTTTACAAGATTCTTTTTCACAATTCCTTACATATTCGGGTTCAAATGTCACTGGGGTTACCTAGAAGATATATGGTCATCAAGTAAAACAGTGTGCATGCAAAGCGAAGGACTTGTTCCCTTGATATCGTCAATAACCTGCATTCCGGATTGAAGATATTTGAGTAGGTGTCATTTTGTGGTCTATTGTTGAAATTGTGGAATGCATTAGGTTCTTCAACGGTTAAGTCTTGAAATGAGTGCCTAGGTTGGCATTCACTCCCCAAGTGCCCATAAACTTCACATACATTTGCATGTCCAAATGCCCTGCTAGACGTACCCCAATGAGAGGGATTTGGTTGGAGGCACTCTACATTTTGGAATAGAGCATCCATCTTACTTGCAAGCGTAGTGAATACATGGACATAACGTCTTCCTCCTTTCTTGGGATTCCCACTCTCACTAGACCAATGGTAGTCGTTTGAGGCTATGTCCTCAAGTAATGTGTTGGCTTCATTAATTGGCTTACCCATGAGAGCTCCTCCAGTAACCATATGAATAGAAATCCTTATTGGTTGTTGAAGACCATTGTAGAAACTTTGCATTAGTAGCCAATCTGGGTTGCCATATGAGCACACTCGTGCTAAACCTCCTTGAGCTGTTCCCAAGCCTCATATATGGATTCACCCTCCATTTGGCTCAAAGAAGTGATACCATTGCGAAGCTTAGCGGTCTTTCTGGGTGGAAATTACTTGCACACAAATACCTTCGAGAGCTTGTCCCATGTGGTAAATGTGTTGGCATTAGAATTCTATAACCACAACTTAGCTTTATCCTTCAATGAGAATGAAAAAGGCTGTTGAAATGCCATTTATCTTAATTATATCACACTTCTCACAGAAGGATGTTATGTGATTGTTGGGGTTCTCCATAGGATAACCACCAAATTGGTCCTGTTGAAACAATGTGATGAATGACATATTAAATTGGAAGCTATTGATTTCCATAGGGGGTATCACACGATGGGATGACATTTAGATCTGGCATCACAAAGTCCCTCAATGGGGTTGTATCGGGATTGCACTCCATGTTTTCCTCTTCGATTCTCCTCCTTTCTTGCCTTTGGCTTCTCGCACATCTTTGGCATGCCCAAAGAGCTTTCATGATGTCAAGATTAAGAGGGATCAAGTTGTCTGAACCTTAACTCCTCCTAAGTGTGCAACATAAAGCACTGCCAAGGCAGGTAAGCTCATCCAAGCAATTAAAGCATATGAAGGACAAGAGGTAAATCCAAGAAAAACAAGAGCCACAATGCAACTTCCAATCACTTAACTAATTATGAATCAAAAATACTACTTCCCCAACAACGACGCCAAAAACATGATGTGAACTAAGTTTAACTGCAAACGCATGATGTAGTTATAACTAACAGCCGGTGAGTACGAGTCAAATCCTCATAGAAGTTCTTAGATTACCTAACTAATTAAGTAGCTTGAATCTAGGAAGATGAAAAGCTGAGGTTAAGAAAACAAGTAAGAAAAACTAACAACCATTGGTGGATTAAATTCAGATAGGAGAAGTCTTGGGTTGGGAAATTAGTTACCAGAATGCCATGTATTCCTACTAGATGTGAGTTTTCTCCTTGGCTTGACCTACACTGTGACTTACAGGGGGTTGGTCGGCTCATTTAAAAGGTCCCAAACATCCTTTTAGAGGACAAGGGCAACCCCAATCTACAAGCTCTCATATTTTCATAGAAGCTTGAGAGATTGGGGTTTAGGGTATCTAACCCTTTGTCACGCAAGACCTTGTATTACTTTCACACCAAGCCTTGCTATCCTTCCCTCTATCTGCACAAGGCAATAACTCACCTCTTAATGTAGTTATTTTCCCCAAGTATTAGGTGAAATGCTCTTTCAGGCATTTCAACGAACACTTGATGGGCAAAAGGAAACCCTTAAGAAACAAAAAATCAATTGAAAGAGTAAATCACACCTAGCTTATTATGGGCAATCTAGTGTCCTAATCCCCAACTGAAGGGAGAAATTACTCACTAATCATCATCATCAAAATCAAACATTCACAAGCAACCATCATCAAACAAACCGTGAACAATGATAAAGTAAAAGAGATAGGGAGAAAGAGAATTGAACTTTAGATTAAGGAAGTGAGATTCAAAAGATCAATGAAACCCAAAATCTCCTTCAGCAAAAAGGTTGAAACTAGAATTTTTGAGAGTGTTTTTGATGAGGAAAGATGAGCGGTCCCATGAAATTAGGAGAATCCTACTTTTATATACAAAAACCAACACACAAGCCACAAGGGTGGGATTAACAATTGGAAACTGTAGGAGGCCAGGAGGATTTTTTGGGATGGCGATAGTTGTGGTCACCCCCTGGAAAATGAGCTTCACTACAGAGGGGCCACGATGGCTGTTGCGATGGCAATATGCACCCATTGTGAGAAGAAAAAAAATAGGGTTAAGGCGAGGCAACAAATCTTTAGGAGGTCAAAGTTGCTCAAATGCCGACTTGACCTAGGGACAAAGAAGGGAAACGAGCCAAAAGGAAGCGGGGAAAATTAGACAAAAAAAGATGCTTATCACACCTATAATATGCAATGGCTAAAAAACTTTGAGGAAAGTAACAAACTCATCAGGGGTTACACACCTAGGTACAACCCAAGTTATGTCATACCTAGGGGAATGTCACAACACTTTCAGGGATGGGCTAGGTGGCGTTACAAGATCGAAAGATATAGCTCCACAAGAATCAAATTACAAGCGAAGCATTTGAACAAAATAAGGCGATGCATCAACAACCCAAAACATGTAATAACAAATAAAAGAATTATTCTTCAATGAAGATGGAACTTACTCAAAACTTGGAAGAGTGGAAAGGATGGGGTGAGTGAATCACACTCTAAGTGATTAACTAGCACTCATAAATCCGAAAAACATTTGCATGCCATTCATTACATAATAAAATTCAAATACTCCTGCCATACTAGTGGTATAGGATAAGAAATTCCTTTTGTAAACTTTCAGCAGAATGAAATTGAAACATTCATTCTACTAGGTGCTAAATGAAAACCTCATCAAAGTGATACATGTGCACCATTTGAAGCATTCTCACTCACCTATAAGCATGACACATACAAACAGTATGAAAACACATTTTTAGTTTCAGTTGAATGGAACTGAAATCTCTATTAGAACACTACATGGTGTTAAAACACTTAGAAAATCACAACACATGACTTATTTCGATTACGACGCATTCTTAAGACATTTAGTAGTTGCTAGTCAATAGTTCCTTCTTAATATGAGTGAAATGTATACCCACCAGATGCTTAGGATCCCATTACACAGTAAAGTCCATGATGTACCTTGCTGTCGTTAGGATAATATTAACTTGAAATCCATTGGTTAAAGTTTTTTAAAATATGAAAATGTTTGAGGAATTCCACGGGGAACGTATAAGCTACACAATTCTTCAGAACCAGACCACAATGCGGGCATTAAAATAATTTACAACAATTTCACAAGATAAACCCCTTTCGAAAATTCTAACTACTAAATCAACTTTATTCAGAAATAGCAGTAGTTTTCAAAACTTGGAAAGCATACCAAGCAACATAATAGCCATGGCAACACAAACGCCATTCGTAAAGCATGAATCACACATTTTCACACAAGATGCTTTATAAAACAAATTCAAACACATTGAGCTCGCCACCACTTGATCTTGTATCCTACACTGCACAAGTCATTGTCAAGATAATAATTCATTACTTGACAAAGCATCTTCAATATAATAAAGTTGTCACAAGAATTCATAAAAACATTCACAAGGTTAGCAACCGCAAAGCATAACCAATAGTTTTCGAGCATAATTCATTAACTCCATTTTCATTACTTACCATATAGTCATTAGTCACACAACAAATAAAGCAGTTCTTAATTAAAGATACGTGGCCTATGACCTCTGTCCAATACTTTTCCAATGCCCATTATCATCGTTATATTTTCCAATGTCCAACATTCAACCCAAGCAAGTTAAAAGTATCCTTAATGCATATAAGCTCATCTTATTTTTTTTTTTTAATTAATCCCCATCAAGTTTCTCCTTTCTTTGTCTTTTTTTTTCTCTAAGTTACCGCCCTACTACCTCATTGAAAATTCTCATAAGTTTTAAGCCATAAATCAACAAAATTATAGTTCCAATGTTATTCACATAAATCCAACAATTGGCTATACTAATTTCATGGTTGTTTGAGAAAGTTATAAATCCACTTACATAGTATCAAATTCCCATCCGAACACTACCACATCCACCGATTCTCCAATTCCCTTTAAAACCCTAACTATGAACTTGATGTCTTCCTTTCACTTAAAATTGATAATGCAACTAAATAAACCCTATATACTACTTATAATCACCAACAATCAACATAACCCCAAAAATAAATTTGATTTCAAATTAATATAGTTTAGGGAGAGAATTACTTAGTTGAGAAATTTGGATGAAACAAGAAAACTTGTTAGCCAATGAATAGGTTGAATTCTCTTCTTGCTCCCCCAAGCCCTAACTTTCCTTCTTGTTCCTCTTGTCCTTCTCGCTTTCTTCTTCCTATCTCTTTCCTTGCTCTCTCTCTCTCTCTCTCATTGCCTCTCTCTCTCTCTCTCTCTCTCGTGTCTTGAGATTGTGTATGCTATCTATGGGTGTCGTGTGGTGTGTGTTTTTCTAGTAGGAAGCCTTTTTGCACTATGGTGTAGCAAATGCCCCTATTTCTTTTCTTTTTAAACTCGAACTCTTGTATCTCTTCTGTAGTGAGTTTTCCGCGTCCATACAAAAATTCACCTTTCTTTTTAAATCCTTTTGACACAATAATTGGGTTGGAAAAATAAGGAGGGTTAAATCTAAATTCATAATTTAAAAGAACCACCTAAAACACAAATAATTACGAGCAACTATTTGATCTAAAATAATACATCACATAATCAAAAAATTTAATGAATAAACCGATTAAATTAACCTAATCCATGTAATTAACTAAAACAAAATTTCATTGTCCTTGCACGCCCCTTTTCTTAGCCCTAAACATTGATTATGTCCCCATCCCCTTAAACACTATGACCCCAACCTGCCTGCCCAACTTTATGCCTACCACCATACGTACTGAGAGAGAGGATAGCAATAGAGGGAAGCGTAGATGGAGAAGCAAAGCAAAGCAACAATGGTAGCGACAAGGGGAGAGGACCAAGGAGTTGAAGTCGCGCAGGAAGAGGGGAGGGATAGAACGACATAGTCAAGCCACGAGGAGGCCAAACGAAGCTTCGATAAGTGCCAAAATTAGCCCATAGATGGGTCCTTAAGCTTGGAATAAGGTGGTTTCTTCAATCCTTCAGCAATACTAATTAATTTTGAAGTGTTTTCTTAGCAGTTTTCCAATTGCAAGGGTGAGAGCTTACTTTGTGATGTTCTTGTGAACTATGGAGTTTGTGTAGTGCTAGAAGGCCAAATGCATTATTTGGAATGAATTCAATGTGATTTTGAGGTGAATTTTGTGGGTGGTGTTGTGCCGAGGGAGGCTAGGTTGAAGGTTAAAATTATGATATTTGAAGCATTGAGGTGTTCTGTCTTATTTGATATGCCTCTAGAATTGTTTTAATTAACTTTGATAGTAATTGTGTCACCAAACTAACGTGTCATGCCTATAGAGCTCTTCACTTTGAGCCTCGAGTGTGCATGGTTTGCTAGGGCAGAGTTAGGCTAGGAAGTAACGAGCTAACTCAATAGAATAGTCTATGGAGAACCAGTTAATTGAGTTGAGTAGTGGCTGTCCTAGGCCACCTCCCGCCTCCTTGTGTCCCCTATTTTTGGTGTTTATGGATAGGACTGAGGCGGGTAGAACAAGGGTGGTGGCGGCCAGTTGTAGGACGGTTTAGGTTTGAGCCGCCACAAATGAATGGCGAACACCTTAACGTAGCTTGACCCCAGTCGTTCATACGTATGTATGGTGCCTAATTGGATTAGTGTCAGGCAAGGTATGGTTTGGGTTTAATAATGGAATCATTCGAATACTCGTCGAATTATATGAAGTATGAAATAACATCTAATGGAACCTAGAAGCAACTTACTTGATTAAAAGCCATAACCCTTTTGTTTTCTTCCATATGATGTAAACTAGT
Organism: Selenicereus undatus; assembly: GCA_017589665.1. Lineage (NCBI taxonomy): Eukaryota > Viridiplantae > Streptophyta > Magnoliopsida > Caryophyllales > Cactaceae > Selenicereus > Selenicereus undatus. The sequence continues at coordinate 42,530,753 of JACYFF010019584.1, forward strand.
TTTGAAACAAAATTCTTAACACCTACTTTTGAAAACAACGTTGAGAACTCTCTTTCATTCTAACCACTTTTCTAGCTACTACAGGTACTAACTGCTTTATAAGTTTTCATAAACTTTGAATATCGTGAATTTTGCCAAAAGCTAGATGGTGATGTGCTAGTAGTATTTGATGATCAAAAGCCATTTTCATTTGATTGAGAGTCATTTGGCAATTTCTCTGTGTCCCAAAATGTGATTATTTTTGCATTGATTAAAGTTATATGGCAGGGAAATTGTCTCAAGGGAACTGACTTGTTTATGCTATTTGTGCTTTATGAATTACACTTGAGATGTTTTTCGCTAGGAGGATTATGTTAATAGTCTGGACTTTGTATAGGAAGGAGACTTGAAAAGCGAGAACCTTAATTTATTTAGGGAGTAGACCTAGAAAGCAGGAACCTAAATTGTTACTACTGTGATGAGGGTATGAGTTCATTGACTTTAAGAGATCCTGAGGACATCATAAATCTTGAGTTGGGATACTCATTTAAAGAGAGCACTAACTTGTGAATCCAATGCCTTGAAAGTGATTTTATTACCTGTTATGTGCTGAAAGCCACTCGTTTATGAAATATGTCAGTCTAAAGTTTGAAAACATGCATGAAGTATTTGAAAAAGACTCTTTTTCTAGCATGAATTACGTCCCTTAGGGAGAAATCAATTTACAAAGATTCAGGTTGGTTCAAGTGAAGCTTCTTGCCCCTTTTATGCATTAATTTGCATTTCTTACTAAAGACCTCTAGTCGGAAGCTTTAAAAAAAATCTTTTGACATTAAACATATAGCTGGGAGCCACACCGCCTACTAACCTCAACGCTTAGGACATATTGAAGGAAATCTTGATTTTGGGGTCTTGTATGTTTAATATGTTGGTATTAAATACAACTTATGTGTGTCTGTTACATGAAAGTATTGTATGCAACTGTTCTATTTCTTTCGGAATGAGAATTATCCACTATGCATCTAGTACCTCCTTTCTATTTCCCCTTTTTGGTTTTTGACTGAAATAGGTACAAAGTAGTTTGGCTCTTTGGATGATTTGATTACAATTAGCCTCAATTCAGATAATAAACATGCCATAGGACTTGTGTGCTATGTTAATTTTTGTAAATAAAAAACATGTAATTCTTATAAGCATCTAGATTGGTTGTGGCTACGTTTTCTTTAGTCGCATATTACCGAACTTCTTAAGTACAAGTTAGTTGTTTGCTTGCTTAATATCATAAGTGACTCGGGTGTGTAACTTGAGGTGTTAACTAAGTTTGCTAAGTTTTATTATATTAAGACTTTCAGGTACAATCAAATCGAGTTTAAGCCTTTTACTTACTGTAGTTACTGGTAGAACTATAGCAATTTCAATTCAGCACACTCAACCATACCTTGGATTTGCATTCTATAACTTATCGAATTATATCAATAACCCTTTCTCACCTTAGAGGCTTCTTTAGAGAGCCCTAGTGATGTGACATTCCTCTAAGAATGGACGAGTATTATATTTAGTGGTATCAGAGTCATAAGTTTGCATTTTGCATCCAGTATCATATCAATGCGTGAAATACGTGAAACATGTGTATGCTTACATACTTATTATTACATATATTGGATTATGCCCTTGTTTTGCAATCAGTTGTTAACTGTTAGTAGTTTATATTAGTTGTTAGTTGCTAACTAATTGTATTAGCTGTTTGATTAACTGATTGCATTAGCTTATTATAGAAAAAATGTTTAGTGAAAATAGCTGTCTCTAACGAGACTATTTGATAAAATTCCTCTTATACTTGTAACTTAGTTTCTACATTTCTTTAACATAACAAGCTTTATAAATTGCATATTTATTTTTCTTCTCCATATAAATTATGAATTATGTGATACATAAATTTCATTTATAACTTCACGCAAGTTTGGTTATGACAAAATTTTTCGTCATTTTAATTTAATTTTCTTTTAAATAATACTCAAACTTTATTTGACAAGAAATGTGAACAATGAAGCATACTGTTCAAAGATAAAAAATCTACTATCTCAACCCAACCAACACTAGATCAAGGACTAAGAACAGAAAGGGCAATCCAAAAAAAATAAAAAATCAAAGAGTTGGAAACTTGAAGCAAACCGCCTAGTCTAAGGGTTTTTTTCAACCCAAATAATTATTGACAGTTGAAGAAGAAGAAGATGTTGATGATGATGAAGAAGAAGAAAGGAAAAAAGGGAACCAAAAAATAAATAAATTAATAAATAGATGGAGTTGGGAACAGTAGCTAAAGGCGATTCAATAGAAAATAATAGGATTTTGTCATCGCTAGCATTTGAAGTAATTTTGTGAAAAATAATTGTGCTCAACACGGTCATTTTTATTATATATAGCCTTAAGCTAATTGAAAAAGTTATTCCAAAGAAATTTTTGCAAAAGAACCTTTTGGACATAAAAAGCTAATACAGAGCTCATTATCCAAACATCCAAAATAGCGTTTTAACTAAAGTTAAATAGTAAATAACCCAAAAAAGATCTTTTTGGCCCCAAAACGCTCTTTGCCAAACACCCACTATATGCTTACTTGTGCAGCGTCGGAACATCATCAGATGAGAGAGCTCTTTAATGGGGTTCCCCCAAGCTGAGCGCTACACGCAAGTCAATAAGACATGGGTACGTTGGATAGGTGCTTGTAGGGACGGTCTACCCCAAGGCCGGCAAGCGACAATGGTTAGGATGAGGGAACTAGTAGACAAAAAGTATAACATTGAATACTCTACAGTCAGAGATTAGAAGAACTACAATCTCATGCCCCGATAGCATGTGACAGCTCTTCTAACGAGTAATAAGTGCAGCCCTAAGGAATGGAGCAGATTGACGTGAACTATGGTCCACAAGTGTTGTAATGTATATAAATAAGTTTGTTGTATCTTTTTATTTAGGGTACCAAAATACTACTTGGCTCTCCCAGTGACTGTTAAGTCATAAGTTTCTTTTTAAATAAGCTAGATGTATATAAGCTGCTTACTAGTGTTGTGTGTAAATGAAACTGCACATATGTATTTCAATTAGTAAATGTATCACACGTATGTAAAGTTATATGTAACTGACGATATTTTTTGGTTTTGTTAAGATGTGAATGGTGGAAATACTTAGTGTTATTATGCCTTAATTGTGAATAATCTTATTACTTAGAAGCTAGTACATTCTTGTTATAAAGGATACTATAGTTTGTGATATTAACATCTAACTTGAACTAGAATTACATGACCTCCATATATCTGTGTCGACATGTGCCTTCACGCCATGAGGAAGCACTAGAGCTAATAGCCATGGATATGATATGTTAGTTCAACAAGTTGAAGATACCAAAATTTGAAGGTGCATCAGACACCTTGATATATGAAGAATGGCTTAGGAAAATGGAGAGTTTGTAGAAATCAGGGAATGCCCCGAGACATTTTAAAGTGTGTCTAGCCACTTACCAATTCAAACGGGGTGCTGAATTTTGGTGGGAATGCTGAAGCACCAATTAGGAGAACCACTATTAACCTGGGATTAGTTGAAGCCTTTAATAGATGCCAAATACTATTGTAGAGATGTGAAGAGAACTAAGGAACAAGAATTCCTTTGCCTTAAACAAGCAAAAATGAGTGTACTCGAGTATGCAGTGAAGTTTAAACAAATGGTAGTAGGGAATATATGCACCATCTTTCAGGAAATGTACTAGAGGATTACAAAAATAGCTCGAGTCATAGATAAGACTGAAGCTGAAAATAGAGAAATGGCTCAGGCGAAGAGGCAATTTTGTCATAGCAGGTCTAATTCCCAAGGAAGTAGAAACATTAGAAGATTCAAGCCCAAGAGGACTCAAGACATGTAAAGCAACCTATGAAGTGGCAAGAAAGGGGCCCTATGCTAAACATAGCCGCTGACATCCCCACCCATGTAGAGGTTCCCCATACCAGTGCTATGGTTGTGGATAATTCAAGGTCACCCTCTAGCCGACACTCTAGTTGGAGTGAACAGGAAAATAAAAAGCCACAAGCTGGAGTCAAGGTATTCAGATTGGAATGAGAAGAAATAGAGGACCTAATGTTGTAGTGACAAGAACCATTCTTTTCAACAATGTTTGCCCCTATGCTTTTTTTGATTATGGTGCTACGAATTCGTATATAAATCATGAATTTGCAAACAAACTTGGTAGTCAACCTGATGAGATGGATTTACAACTATGTGTGGCCACTCTCTTAGGCTCTATTTATCATACTAATGTTATATTTATGAACTATGCTATTAATGTGAACATGAGAATCCTCTCTGTTGATTTGGTGAAGTTAAGAATCAAGGGATATGATACTATTTTGGGAATGGATTGGTTAGCCAAATATAAAGTAACCATATATTTTGAAAAGAAGCTAATAGTTTTCCCAGCCCCTAAAGGAAGAAGGCTAGCATTTAGTAGGAGGAACCATCAACAGACCATCCCAACCATATTAGCCTTGTTGAGCCTTCAAAATGTTGAAGATTGGGTGTTAGGCTTATTTGTGTGTAGTTTAAGTGGTAGAGCCGAATGTTCCAGGCCTTAATAAGACCCTAATAGTGAGATGTTTCCTAGCCGTGTTCCTGGAGGTACCAGGATTGCCAACTAATTGGGAAATATGAGTTTATGATAAACCTTTTACTACAAACAACCCCGATATCCAAGGCTCTTTACCATATTACATCTACAGAGTTGGTTGAACTGAATACCCAAGTAAAGGAGTTGCTAGATAAAGGATTAATCCAACCTAGTGTGTCACCCTGGGGAGCCCCATTACTGTTTGTAAAGAAGAAAAATGGGAGTTTAAGATTGTGCATTGATTACCGTGAGCTAAATAATATGACTATTAATAATAAGTGTCCCCTCCCAAGAATTGATGATCTGTTTCATCAATAAGCATCGTCTGTAGTATTCTTTAAGATCAATTTTAAGATCAAGATACCATTAGTTGAAGATAAGAAAGGAGGATGTTCCAAAAACAATCTTCTAGGCTTGATATGAGCACTATGAGTTCCTCGTTCGATCATTAGGGTTAAACAATTACCCAACTTCATTCATGATCTAATAAATAGGGCATTTGATTAAGCCCTTCCTTGATATGTTCATAATGGTATTTACTGATGACGTCTGGATATAGTAAAAAACGCAGGAAAAACATGTGGGACACTCACGAATGGTGTAGAAAACCAAGGAGAACACAAGTTGTACAGTGAATTAAAAAAGCACAAGTTTTGGCTTGAGAATGTTCATTTTTTAGGTCACCTGGTGTTTGCGGATGACATATAGGTGGATCCCGCTGTGGTAGGAGCTATTGTAAATTATCCATGACTCATGAGAGTGATTGAGGTTTAAAGCCTTTTAGGTTGGTTGGTTACTATAGGAAATTTGTAGAAGGATTTTCCAAGCTGGCCTTACTGATCACCAAATTACTTAGCGAAAGCAACAGTTTGAGTGGATTAAAAATTGTGAAAATGACTTATGGAAGCTAAAGAGACAACTAGTGTCAGCTCCAGTCCTGGCTATACTAGAGGGCAACGAGGCGTTTGGGATTTATAGTGAGGCATCTAATACGGGGCTAGGATGTGTTCTAATGCAGAAGGGTTGAGTTATTACTTATGCCTCACGTCAGCTAAAGCCATATGAAGAGAATCACCATATGAAGAGAATTACCCAATGCACGACTTAGAATTAGTTGTAGTTGTATTTGCTTTAATGATTTGGAGACACTACCTTTATAGGGTAAGATGGGAGATATAGACTGATCACAAGAGTCTAAAAAATATATTCCTCAGAAAGAGTCGAACTATCCATGAATGATGCCCTTTGACCAAATAAAGTTTTAAGACTCAGGAAGAAAGCCCAAGAACTTGAAGTATATCAACCAGATGCTCACAAACCCACAAAAATAACAATGATAATCCGACAAGGTCACAACCCTAAGCTAAGATAAGCCATCAAGTAATAGAATTTTTTTGGTACATTTTGTTTGAGTAAGCTAGTAACAACAAAAATCAAGAGACATATATAAGACAAAGGTTAATCCACCACTTAGATCAAATTCAAGCCACCAATCAATCTCTTAAAGCCTAAGGACCTAAGATCAATGTAAAGTTAGACTCAATCTCATCACTCTACTCACAGAGATAAAGATAATGAGGTTTTTGAGGAGATAGCTAAGCAACAAGCCATTACAATTCATCATCCAAATATAAGAAAATTAGAAGGGACTCTAGCCATTATATAACATTGTTGTCCCCTTTTCCACGCAAGGTAATAGCCAATAGAATTACAAGAAAATTAATAAATGAAATCTTACCTAGTGTGTAAATGAGGTGGCTCAATAGGAATTAATGCTAATATGGGATTGGCTGCACTGGCTCCATCTTAGTGACATCATTCTCTAATCTTAATGGAGGTATTTCATGATTATATTTTGTGGAGAAGATCTAGATAGGTCCTTTAACTGTCTATAAAATCTTATCTCCTAATTCAACTATTTGCTTGCTTGATTAAGCCCATAATTAAAACTGTGAGTTTTTAACCCTGCATTGACCCTTCCTCTATTCACAGCCCATAACTTTCTTAATAGTGAGAGTTTGGTTAAAGGCTTGTTGGAAAAGAGACATAAGGGGTATCCATGCATGCATAATTTAAAAAAAGAAAAATTGGAGCTCATTTACCTATTCAAAACTAAGATAGAAGTCATAGTATACATTCTAGCCAGAGCCTGAAAATTAATAAAAAAGGTGGCAATGAAGAAAAATCGCTAATCTTCTTATTTAAGGTTAATAATTTGCCCAACAACCCTTTTCCTTGCATACTTGCAATACTAAAGGCTCCAAATCAATAATGGCCTTGGAGGCTCTGGATTTTGAGTCCTACTTCCAAAGGTTATATTTGCTCTTATTTGGCCACATTTTAGCTTGGAGAAAAAAAAATTGATCTTCATAGCTTGCTCTGCATCAACCTCTACCCCTTGAAGATGATTTGACCTCAAATCCTTACACTTGTAATCCAACTATTCCAATCTTGATAATTTGTTGGACCCATTAAGTTTTAGGAAACCTATTGTGCTAAGAGTACCACCCTTCTTGAACATTAAAGGATTTAGGAGATACTCTAATGGAATAAAAGATGTTTCTAACATTTATAAGCCTATTGAAAATTTTAATTTACTCAGGATAACTCATCTCACAGAAGATTCACTAATAATTCATAAACTTGACTTGTGCAAGCACACTTTCAAGGAGTACATGATAATCTTATATGGCTAATACACCATAGGAGGCTTCATCCCAGAATTGGTTAGTGGAGAATGAAAGCACATTCTTAAAATCATTCAAAGTTAATTGATATGACGGATGTATGGGTTTTAGTTCCTCGCTTGCATTTGCTTTAGCCAAGAGTAGCGCAATCAGGGGCTTGCACTTAGTAATGTTCTCTCATGTGGATGCTTTTCTCACATCCAACCCTTTGGTTTGTATTTGTGTGGTGGGGATAAGAAAGCAAATGTTAATGCTTTCCCTTGGCGTTTGTAGGAATCATGGGCATGACAACTCATATAATAACCAAATATCCACGATTCAATAAGCAAAACATAACTAGCACTCAAAGGAAACATCCCATACAGGGCCTCATTTCTAAATTTGCTCATTGAGAATGAAAATAGTGCTCATTTGGTGATGTTTACCCCTATTTTGAAATTGGGACAATGGAGAGGATAAGAGTGAGATTGAGAGACAATAGGTAGTATAATCCCTAAGTTGGGATTTGATTCAACTCCTTTCCCATCAACGATCTAAAGTGATCTCGTATTCTTCCTTGGTCTCTTCTTAAACCTTGGTAGGCTCTTCTTCTTCTTGAACTTGAACTTGAACCTCTGTAGTTTTTTCAAAGGAAGGAACTAGTGTAGAATGATTTTAATGGGAGTCTTGAAGGAGCTCGCATCCATATATGATTTGAGCTTGGGCTCTTCATCCTAACCAACCCTCAATTGGAGTTGTTCAAACTCTGTAATATAGTCTTTCACCTTAAGATTCTCTTACAGAAGAGAGGTAATATTGAGGGAGAGCTCTTGTTAGAAGAGCATGGTAGGAACCTCTTATCCGTTTGCTTCTTTAGATTAGACCATGTTTTAATTTTAGATTTGGCTTCTCTAGCCCTGTTCTTCTTCAAATGCACATACCAAACAGAGGTATACCATTTTGACTTGAGGATAGCCAATTTGAAGGAATTTCATAATTATACTCTTTCAGTTCAAAGATCCTTCCATTATCTTGCACCCAATCAAGATAGCCTTCCCAGTTAAGATTCTTATCATATTTCGGTACCTCAACTTTGAGATCTCTAATGTCATCCCTTAGATAGCTTTTTCTTCCTGCTCCTCTTTCCTCTTTCCTCAACATCAAAATCTATATAAGAGGATGATTATGAAACATCAATAGGATTAACATCATATCCCCAATGGTAAGGGTTTTGTTGTCCAAATCCTTTTACTTGTTTGAGCTTCATAGTGAGCTTCCTCATTTGCTCTTAAAGTTCAATCATGGCCCTATCTATCCTCATCTCAGGGGTTTGCTTAATTGGAATGCCTTAGATTGAGAAGTATCTCCCTTATTAGCCATGATTGGGACTAGTTGTAAGTGAAAAGAGAGGTAAAAGTCCGAAAATTGAGGAGGCACTAGCATACTCGAGGCCTTAGATTAAGGATAGTCATGATTATGTTTGGGCTATTTTAGGGTTCTTTGTGGATTAAGTTACGAGATTTAAAGAGCGAGACCTAAAGGTAAAAATAGTAAACAAAATGAAAGAAGCAAATCAAAGCACACAAATTGAAGGTTTTAATACTTACCTGAACGAAGGAACTTTTGGCTTGGATACCAAATTATCCATGGTTAATTTCCTTTGGCCAAATAAAGGTTTCAGTTGACAAAGAAAGCCCAAGAGCTTGAAGACTATCAACCAAATGCTGACAAACCCTTAAAACAACAATCATAATCTAAAAAGATCACAACCCCAAATCAATATCAACCACTAAGCAAGAGATATTTTTTTGTGGATTTTGTTTTAGTAAGCTAGTGACAAACATAATAAAGAGATATATCTAGACTATAGGTTAAACCACCACCTAGATTAAATTCAACCGACCATTCAATCTCTTATAGCCTAAGCACCCAAGATTGATTTAAAGGACTCAATCTTACCACCCTACATAGAGAGATAAAGACAATTAAGATTTTTAAGGAGATAGCTAAGCAACAAGCTAGTAGAATTCATCATCTAAATATGAGAAAATCACAAGGGCTTCTAGCTATTACATAACATCGGTATTCCCTTCTCCATGTAAGGTATTAGCCCATAACATTCCCTTGAAATTAAGCAATGAAATCCTAACTAGTGTTCAAATAAGGTGGGCCAGTAGGAATTAATGTTGAGCTAGGATTGGTTGCGCTTGTATCATCTTGGTGACATCATTCTCTAATTCAAATGGAAGAATTTAAGGATGGTGTTATATGGGGAAGCTTTATATGGGTCCTCCGTCTGTTCAAAAAATCTCATATCTTAATTGAACCATTTCCTAGTCCAAGTAAGGCCGTAGTTAAAAGCGTGCATTTTCTAGCCCTGCACTGACCCTTGCTCAGTTCACAGCCAGTAAATTTCTCAATGCATGGAGTTTGATTATGATTCAAGACTTATTAAAAAATAGAAATCTAGGGCTATCCATTTATCCACAATTAACAAAAGCTGGAGCACATTTTCTTATTGAAAACTAAGGTAGTTATATGATACGCTCTGTGGCAATGAAGAAGAAATGACTAATTTCCTTATTTAAGGCTAATAATATTCCTAGCCACCCTTTCCCTAGATCAACAACCCAAATTAGTAATGATCTTGGAAGTTCGAGACATTGAGTCATACTTCCAATAGTCATCTTTGCTCCCATTTGGACCACGATTTAGCTTAGAGAAAAAAATTGATCATTGCAGCTTGCTCCACATCACTAAGCTGACAAAGAAGATGGTTGGAGCTCTTAAAGGATTATGACATAGAAGTCAAGTATCATCCTAGCAAACGAAACAATAATGGCAGATACATTGAGTAGAAAGTCTAGCGGTTCAATAGCTCGCTTACTTACTAAAGAAAGGAGACCTCTAAGAGAACTTGATGCACTCTAAATCTAAATAGTGCTTCATGTAAATCGTAGCTATTTGACAATACTTCAAATGACATCCCCCCAGATAGAATAAATTAAACAATGACAGAAGGAAGACCTTGAACCTATGAAGATTAGGATAGGGGTAGAAGAGGGAATAATTAAGGAGTTATGAAGTCAAGAAGATGTGCTTTGTTACAGAAACAGGTTTTGTGTCCCCAATGTACCATACCTTTGGAGGGATTTACTGAAAAAAATCACATAGCTCATTGCTTACCACTCACCCTAAAAGTACTAAAATGTAAAATGATCTAAAGACTCGTTTCTGGTGGGTGGAACGAAGAAAGATGTCTGCAGATTAGATTACCCATTAACTCACCCGTCAAAAGGCAAAGACTAAGCATCAGAAACCTAGATGGTTACTTTAGCCCTACCTATTCCAGTGTGTAAATGGGAATACACCATAATGGATTTCATTAATAGATTACCCAAAACCACCATGCAACTTGATAGCATATCCATGATTGTCAACAAATTAGCTAAGGCTTCACAGTTTCTAGCCATAAAAATCACCTTCACCCTAAAGTTAGCTAATTTGAATATCAATGATATAAGTAGACTTCGTCAAATACTCCTCAGTATAGTGTCAGACCATAATACTATGTTCATATTCCGATTCTAGCAGAGATTTTAATTAATAATGGGCCCAGAATTGTGTCTAAGTACAACCTTTCTCCCTTGGTCAGATGGTCCATGAGAAAAAACTATTCATACATTAGGAGATATGCTGAGAGGATGCGCTTTTGATTATGCAGAAAATTGGGACAATAATTTACCTTGATTTTTCTTGTAATAACAACTGCCATGCAAGTAATGGCATGGTTACATTCGACGCATTACATGGTCGACATTGCAAGACACCTACTTGTTGGGATGAGGTAGGAGAAAGGGGACCATTTAAGGTAGAATTTATTGATCAGACGAAGGAAGTGATTAAACCTATTTGCAAGAGGCTCCAAGCCACTATGGATAGGCAACAGAGCCATACAGATACTAGAAGAGCCTTAGAGTTAGAAATTAGGGATCACATGTTCCTAAAAGTTACTCCTTTGAAGGGAAGAGTAAGATTTGGCCACAAGGTAAAGTTGAGCATGTAGTTCCTTTAACAGTTTGAGATTTTGCATGGAGTGGGCCTAGTCACTTATCAATTAGCTTTACTAGCTTGTTGCAAGGCATATACTACATATTTTAGATTTCCATTCAAATCCAGATCATGTTAGCCATTATGAACCATTGCAAATCAAGGAAAATCTTATGTATGTAGAAGAACTCATATGGAAACTAGAAAGAGTAGAGAAGAAGCTAAGCAATAAGACCATTCCTTATGTTAAGGTATAATGGAAACACCATAACATGGTAACCTGGGAGCCTGAACGAGAAACATGAAGCGCGTACCAAGAATTTTTTCCATCAGATAAGTGAACGCCAAGGATGAATTTCTTTCAATGGGTGAAGAGTGTAATAGTCGAGAAATTTTAGTTAAGAGCTAACTATTCAATTAGTAGTTCTATTAGTTATTTTTTAATATATTAGTTATATTAGGTCAATCTTTGTATGTTAATTAAGTGTATAATTTTGGATAGCTTAGTTTCCAATTTTATTTTTGATTTGTTAAGTGGTTGTGTGAAGTTAGTAATCGTGACTTTCGCGACATGTAGTTGTACGAGATCAGCGGCATGAATCGGGCCAACGAACACAAGGTTTTAAATGGGCTTGTGCATTTAGGCCCTAAAATCATTTTGGGTTACTAAGTAGGAAGAAAAGGAAAGATAAACTGAATTAGAACAACCAAGCACCACTCCCAGCTCCAATATCATGACAGCAGATGCCCCTTTTCTTACCTCTAAATCTCGACTCGGCCCCCTTCTTATTCAACACCTTTACCCTTCACCTATCTTTCCCACTTGGCTCCCTCCACCATACCCACTGAGAGTAAGAGAGGGAAGTGTAGAGGAAGAAGCAGGGCAGAATAATAACAATAGCGACAGGGGCGAATATTGAAGTCGTGTGTGAAGAACGGAGGGGCAGAACAGCATAATTGAGCCACAAGGAGGCGAAACGCAGCTTCCATAATTGCCCAAATTACCCAATAGATAGGTCCTTGAGCTTGGACTAAGGTGTGCAGTCCTTAATCCTTTAATAATATGAGTTGATTTTGATTTTGTTTAAGCAATTTCCCAATTGCCATGAAAGGGGTGAGAGTTTGCTTTCTGATGTTCTTATGAACTATGAAGTTTGTTTAAATGTAGAAAGTTGGATGAATTATTCGAGATGAAATTGATGTGATTCTGAGGTGACCTTTGTGGCCGATGTTATGAGGAGGGAGCCCAGGTTGAGGGTTAAAATTATAATATTTTAAAGTGTTAAGGTGTTATGCACTTGTTTGATTTGCCTCTAGCATTGTTTTAATTAACTTTGGCAGTAATTGCGCCACCTGATGTAACGTGCTTTACTAGGGTAGAATTGGGTACCATGTATGTGTGCCTTACTAGGGTAGAATTGGGTCAGGTAGCGACGGGCTAACTTTGCAGAATGGCTATGTGTAGAACCATTTCCGTAAGCGGACGATGGTTGTCTTGAGCCAGCTCCTAGCTCTTTGTTTCCCCTTGTTTTTGGTATGTACGGACACAAAAGTAGTGGGCAGAACATGTTTGGTGGCTAGCAGTTGTAGGATGGTTCCAGTCGAAGCCGTCACCGACAACCGAATAGCCAAATCCTCAATTTAGTCCGTGACCCCACTCATTCATGCCTGTGTATAGTGCCTGTTGGGTTTCATGGCCCAAAATCCAAGTTTCGGCATGGTAAGACCGTGCTAAACGAACATGAACATGTCAGGACGAAGGCACGAGAAGTTGAGAGAAGATAGAGGAATGGCACGGGGGTGCCGTGCCATGTGGCACGGTCATGCCACGTGTATTTGCTCTGGGCGCGAAGTGGTGGCGGCTAGGGTTTGTTTCGACGTGCAGTTTCTCCTGGCGGCCAGGGTTCGTCTCTAAGGGTAAAACCCTGGTTTTCTAGACCCTATATAAAGGGGCCATACCAAGGATGTAAAATCACTCATGAATTCCTAAACACATTGAGAGGTAAAGAGACTTTGAGAGAGATTACAAGAGAGATTGTAATTCGTCTATTAGATCAAATCACCTATTGTGATTGTGATCATTTTGTATTCTTCATGCACATACAGTGGATTGATTGTGCTCGTCGCCGTCCGTGGTTTTTTCCCGCATTACGTTTTCACTTAAATCTTGTGTGTCGTTAATTTGTTCTTGTTATCGTTCCTTTAATTTCTGAATATCTGTTTTCATCCTATTACTTCCGCTATTACTTTGCTCTATTTCCTAACAAGTGGTATCAGAGCTTTGGTTTAGGATGTCTTTAATTATGAAGGTTGATATTTAGAAATTTCATGGGGAGATCATTTTTAATCTTTGGAAGGTGCAGATTTGAGCAGTTCTCATCCACCATGGGTTTTGGAAGGTTCTACAAGGACCTCACGTGAAACCTGAGAAGGTGACTGACGAACAACGGGCAACAAACCAAAAGAAGAGGCATGGATCGCTGATGGATGTGGAATGGGAAGAACTGGAGTTGAAGGTCGTTTCAGCCATTCAGGCTTGCCTGGCACCACATGTCCTGTGAGAGGTGCTCGATAAGGCAACTGCAGTGGATCTGTGGACTCGGTTGGAGGAACTCTACATCACGAAGAGTCCATCCAACAAGATCCGTTTGAAGGAAAGGTTGCACACCTTTCGTATGGCTGAAGGTACCCTTGTTTAAAAACATTTGAATGAATTTAATTCTATGCTAGTTGATTTTGAGAGTCTGGATGTAAAAATTGAGGATGAGGATAAAGCTATTCTGCTCGTTGTGTCTCTACCTCCTTCTTATAAACACTTTAAGGAGATTATGCTACATAATAATTCTGATACTATATCATTTGAGGATGTCAAGTCTAATATGTTGTCTAAAGAGAAATTTGACCATGATATCCATGCTGATCCGGCTGAGGGATTGGTTGTTAGGGGTAGAACAACTGAGCAAAAAGGGAGCGGTAATACGAAAAACTACCGATCTAAGTTTAGGAATCCTCATTCCAATAAGACCTGCAATTACTGTGGTAAATTAGGTCATATTCAGGCTAACTGTTGGAAAATAAAGAAAAAGAAAGGGAAAGAGAAAAAGGAGAAAATTGCTACACCTTATTGTGTAGTAGTGTCAGAGTCTAATGGTGATATGTTGCTTGCTACTATGTCTTTGGCCACCACCTCTAAAAGGCCGTTAGGTGATGATTGGGTTTTAGATTCTTGTTGCACGTACACATGTGTCCGCGTAGGGACTGGTTTGTCACTTATGAGCTTGTTGATACTGGTGTTGTACTTATGGGCAACGATGCTGAGTGCAAGGTTGCACGAATAGGTAATGTGCAGATTAAAACTCATGATGGTATAGTTAAAATCTTGTCTAAAGTTCGTCACATACCTGATATTACTCATTGTTTAATCTCTTTAGGTACTCTTAAGACTAACGGTTGTAGGATTATTATAGAGAATGGTGTCCTAAATGTGAAAAAGGGAGCCATGGTAGTAATAAAAAGACTGCGGTAGGGCAGTCTCTACATCTTACAAGGAACTACAGTTACAGGAGTAGCTGCAGTTGGTATAGCATCAGCAGATGCTAATGATACAAGGTTATGGCACATGAGATTGGGCCATATGAGTGAGAAAGGGATGATCATTCTAAGTAAGAAAGGTTGTCTAAAGCCGAGTATCGTACTCAGGGGATCCTTGACTACATTCATTCTGATCTGTGGGGTCCTTCGAAGGTTCCCTCTCTTGGAGGTAAGCGCTACATGTTAACTTTTGTTGATGATTTCTCACGCAAAGTTTGGGTTTACTTCTTGAGACAGAAAAATGAGACATTCTCCATGTTCAAGAAGTTCAAGGCTCTGGTTGAGAACCAGACTGGGAGAAAGATCAGGAAACTTAGGACTAACAATGGTCTTGAGTTCGTTGAGTCAGAGTTTGAAGCGTTCTGCGCGATGAATGGCATAGCTAGGCACAAGACTTTGGTTGGTAAACCACAGCAAAATGGTGTTGCATAACAAATCAACAGGACTCTACTGGAGAAAGCTCGATGTATTCTTTCAAATGTCGGGCTTTGGGATCCCAAAGCCTTTTAGGCTGAGGCTATTTCTAAAGCCTGCTACTTGGTGAATCGTTTACCTCATACCTCCATCGATTTTCAAATTCCAGAAGAAGTATGGTCAGGTAATCCTGTTGATTATTCTAGTTTGAGAATATTTGGATGTCCTGTGTATGCCCATTTGAATAATAGGAAGTTAGCCCCTAGGGTTGTCAAATGCATTTTTCTTGGATATGTATCTGAGTCTAAAGGATACCGTATGTGGTGTACTAAGTCTAAGAAAGTCATTCAGGGTAGGGATGTCACTTTCCATGAGACTGCCATGTTGTCTTCTGGAAAGGATTCTGTTGTTTCTTCTACTGGTGTAGGTGATCAGGATGATACCAGTATGGAGATAGAAGTGGAGACCATTGCTACTCAAGGTGGAGTTGCTAATCAGCCCAACAGGGAGGCCCAAGTTACTGAACCTGGCACTATCAGTTATGATCAGCCTCAGGTGGAGATTGCTCACTCTATAGCTCGTGATCGTCCTCGAAGGGAGATCAGGAGGCCTGCTCGCTACAATGATGATGAGGGACTGATAGCATATGCACTTGCAATTGCAGAAGAGGTGCCTGAAGGTATGGAACCTTCAACCTATACTGGAGCAATCTCCTGCCCAAGTTCACTAAATTGGATCCTAGCCATGTAAGAGAAAATGGAGAGTTTGCAAAAGAATCAGACTTGGGAACTGTGTGAGCTACCTAAAGCTGGAAAGCCTTAACTGCCGAATGGATCTACCAGAAAATAAAAGGTATTCCTGGAGTTGAAGATGCAAGGTGGAAAGCACGCGTGGTTGTTTGTGGTTGCAATCAGAAAGAAGGTGTTGACTACAATGATGTATTTTCACCTGTTGTTAGACATACCTCCATTAGAGTTCTTCTTGTATTTGTTGCATTATTTGATCTAGAGTTAGAGCAGCTTGATGTGAAGACTGCATGTCTTCATGGAGAGTTGGAAGAGGAAATCTACATGAGGCAACTCGAAGGTTTTGTTGTTCTTGGGAAGGAACAACTGGTATGTAGATTGAAAAATTCCTTGTATGGAATAAAACAGGCCCTAGGCAGTGGTACAAAATGTTTGACACCTTCATGATTGCACAAGGATACACATGCAGTCGATATGATAATTGTGTGTATTTTAGATAATATTCTGATGGGTCTTTTATTTAATTGCTATTGTATGTTAACTATATGTTGATTGCCTCTAAGGATAAATCATTGATTAGCAAGTTGAAATCTCAACTCAGTGAGGAGTTTGAGATGAAGGACCTGGGTGCAGTAAAGAAGATTCTAGGCATGGAGATTCAAAGGGATCGAAAGGCTGGTAAGCTGTACTTGTCTCGAGGACACTACCTTAAGAAAGTACTAGGTAGATTTAGTATGGATAACTGTAAGGCAGTTTCCACACCCGTTGCTGCACATTTCAGGTTGTCTACTAAGTGTTGTCCACAATCTGGGGAGGACATAGATAGAATGTCTAATGTCCCTTATTCTATTGCTGTTGGTTGTTTGATGTAAGCTATGTTATGCACTAGGCCAGACTTGTCACATGTTGTGGGTGTGGTAAGTAGGTATATGCATAATCGTGGAAAGGATCATTGGGAAGCTGTAAAGTGGATCCGTTGCTATGTGAAGGGTACTATTAAAAGGGGGTTGGTATTTGATAGGAATAAAGTTGCTACATATGATGTTACAGGTTTTGTTTATTCTGACTATGCTGGTGACCTTGATAGGAGAAGGTCCATATCTGGGTATATCTTCACTATGTGTGTAGGTGCTATATCTTGGAAAGCATCGCTTCAGTTAATTGCAGCTCTATCTACTACAGAGGCTGAGTATGTTGCTGCTACCGAAGGAGTGATGGAAGCTACTTGGTTGAGGGGCCTTGTTACTGAGCTTGGAGTTCCACAAGCTACCACTGTGGTGTTTTCTGATAGTTAGAGTGCCATCCACCTGACTAAGAATGATGTTAACCATTCGAACACCAAGAACATCAGTGTCAAGTACCACTATGTCAGAGATACAGTTGATGCAGGGGAAATAGTGGCAAGGAAGGTTTGTACTTCGAAAAATCCTGTAGATATGTTGACCAAGCCTCTACCTATAGCTAAGTTCGAGCATTGCTTGGACTTAGTTGGGATTCACAGTATCTAAATGCCCTTCGGGGCATTGCCCCTTTGGGGGGCGTCACCCTTCGGGGTGTGATAACGGTGTTAGAGAGTTGGTGATTGGAGATTTCGGTCTAAGGTGGAGATTGTTGGGTTTTGCGGCCCAAAATCCAAGTTTTGGCACGCTGGGACCGTGCTAGAAGAACATGGACGTGTCAGAACGAAGGTGCGAGAAGTCAAGAGGAGACAGAAGAGTAGTACGGGGGTGTCGTGCCATGTGGCACGGTCTTGCCACGTGTATTTCCTCTGGGCGCGAAGTGGCGGCGACTAGGGTTTATCTCGACGTGCAGTTTCTCCGGGCGGCTAGGGTTCGTCTTTAAGGGTAAAACCCTGGTTTTCTAAACTCTTTATAAAGGAGGCATACATAGGATCTAAAATCACTCTGAAACCCCTAAACATATTGAGAGGTAAAGAGACTTTGAGAGAGATTACAAGACAGATTGTAATTATGCTTTTAGATCAAATCACCTGTTGTGACTGTGATCGTTTTGTATTCTTATTGCTCATATAGTGGATTGATTGTGCTCGTCGCCATCCTTGGTTTTTTCCCGCATTCGGTTTCCACGTAAATCTTGTGTGTCGTTCTTTTATTCTTGTTATCGTTCCTTGAATTTCTAAATATCTGTTTTCATCCTATTGCTTCCGCTATTACTCTGCTCTATTTCCTAACAATGCCTAATTTAATTTGTCTGTGGTGGGGTGTGGTTTGGGTCTAATAATGGAATGGTTTGAATACTTACTGAATTATATGAAGTGAACACAAAATAACACCGAATGGACTAAGCGACCTAGAAGCAACTTATTGATTAAAAGCCAAACCCCTTTAGTTTTCTTCCATATGATGGAAACTCATCCTGAAATAGAACTTTTAATGCTCATCTTCAAACAAAAGGTTGAGAGCTCTCTTTGATTCTATCCCCTTTGCTACCCCTCTAGTTGCTAGTTTTTTTATAAGATCCTGTGAACTTTAAATATCATGATTTTGTGAAATGCTAGAGGGTGCTCTACTAAAACTATTTGATGATGGAAAGCATTTTCAT
Source organism: Selenicereus undatus (assembly GCA_017589665.1). NCBI lineage: Eukaryota > Viridiplantae > Streptophyta > Magnoliopsida > Caryophyllales > Cactaceae > Selenicereus > Selenicereus undatus. Next base: position 42,549,412 of record JACYFF010019584.1, read on the forward strand.
TTCATCGAGAATCATTTGGTAACTTGTCTTCGCATCCCAAAAAGTGATTGTTTTTGCAAATGATTAAAGCTATATGACATTGAATTAATTTAAGGGCAGTAAGTTGTTTAACCTATTTGTGCGTTATGAACTACGCTTTAGATGTTTGGGGCTATGAGGATTGTGCTAACGGTATGGACATAATATAGGGATTAGACCCGAAAAGCGCGAACCCTAATTTATTTAGGGAGTAGACCTGGAAAGCAAGAACCTCACTTGTAACTACCCTGACTAGGGCATGAGTTCATTGGCTTTAAGAGATCCTGAGGATATCATAAGTCATGAGTTTGGATACTCACTTAAAGAGTGCACTATCTTATGAATCCAACGCCCTAAAAGTGATTTCATTACCTGTTATATGTTAAAAACCTCTCATTTATCAAATACACTAGTGCAAAGATTTGAAAAAGTGTGTGAACTTTTTGAAAACACTATTATTGTGTCATAAATGACTTCCTTTGGGGAGAAATCGATCTATAAAGATTCAGCTTGGTTTGAACGGAGCATCTAGCCCTTTTTGTGCGTTTATTTCCATTGCCTTCTAATGAACTCTAGTTGGTAGCTTTAAAAGAAATCTTTTGATGCTAAACCGATAGTTGGCAACCGTACAGCCTAATAACCTCAATGATGAGGACATATTGAAAGAAAGTTAGATGTTGGAGTCTTCCATGTTTAATATGTTGACATTAAATCCAATTTCTATTTGTCTGGTACTAAAAGGTATTGTGTGCAACTATTTTGTTTCTCTTGGGATGAAATTATCCACAGACTCAAGTTGTAACTTTCCCCATCTCTATTTTCGTTTTTGCAAGTTCAAAGTGAAATAGTACAAAGTAGTTCACCAATTAGGACAACTTACTTGTAGTTATCCCCAGTTTAGACCACGGACATGCTACAGGGCTTGTGTGCTACTATGTTGCTCTTTGTAAATAAATAAACATGTTGTAATACTTATAAGCAAGTAGATTGGCTCGGGCTATGTTTTCTTCAATCACATCTTATGCACCTTACTTATTGTATACCAGTTGTATGCTGACTTGTACTTAAGTGACTCAATTGTGTGACCCAAGGTGTTGACTCCATTTCCTGAGTTTTATTATTTTAAGATTTCTAGGTAAAATCAGCTTGAGTTTGAGCCCTTTATTTGCAGCAGTTATTGAAAAAACTCTAGATGTTTCAATTCATCATACTCAGACAATACCCTTCATTTACATTGTATGACCGACTAAATGATTTCAATAACTCTTTTCATCCTTACAGGCTTCTTTAGGAAGCTTTGGCCATGTAACGTTCCTTTAAGAAGGGAGGGTTGTTACAACTATGTTATGTAAATATTGATTTAGTTAGATTTTTGCCCTCAAAGAATGAACGTTAAAGCACTTTAATTGTGTGTGGGCAAGATTTGTGGGCATTATATTATGTAAATGTAAGTCCCCCCTTACTCTCCTGATCCAATCAAGTGCCCTTTATTACTTATGTTAAGCCCTTTCAATTTTTTCTTCTATCTCTAGTAGTTTCACTATCAGATTCCTAAAGTGCTCCTCTACCTAATTTATTTTTTCTCTTTTTTTGTGGCCAATGCACTTCTTTTGTCATGAGAACGTGGAACTTTGACACCTAAGCCATAAGTCTTTGCATAACCAATTTATCTTCAGGAACAATTTCTTCATATATTTTATCTTGCAAAGCTCTATCTAACTTAGAACTTTGTGGTAATTCACCGAGTTTTGTTCAAATTGCATCCTATATAAAATTATACAAAATTAGCTAACGTAATTATCATTGGATAACTGAATCAAAGTCAACACCAACACTCTGTCTTAGGTAAAAAGCGAACAAGAAGGGGGGAAGATCCAAAGTTTTTACTCCCTTAAACTCCCATGTCGATATTTAGTTGAACAAATTTGTCCAACACTGATGGACACTAAAATCCTAAGATATATGAGCATTCTAAGTAACAAGACAATAATAGAAAACAAATAGATTATGGTAGTAAAAAACAATACAATCATTAGTATATGATGCAATTGAAGTTTGACCTAGTAGCTAAAATTCAAATTCTATTAAGAATTGTTTCTCCATCTTTAGTACAATAGATTGATGGAAAAAACATGAATAGCTAGAAAACAAATTTACAGATTCTATTCCATAAAATGTGATAAATAATCATAAAAAAGCATTAGGCAGGACTTAAAAATGATCTGACCAATTTTACATAAGTTTTCACAATTACATGTCATGTAATTAAAGACATAGGATCCTTCACTTCATATAGACCAATCACAAACATAATGCAAGAGAAAAGCACTAAGCATGACTTTTAATGAAGTTTCATTTTGAGATATTAGTTCTATGGAACAAGCCATAACAAACAAGAAACCTTCTTGGTACATTCAGAGCAATTCAAATGTTGGTTAAGCACGAATGTTTGATCTTAAAGCACACCGCAAATAGGTTGATCTTGGAGCTTAAAGGTTTAATAAGTTACTAAAAAGGGTAGATAACTTTACCCAATACTGCAAAAATTTGGCTCTAAGATGGCTCTGAGTTAACCTCATTTCTTTTGTCGGCATCAATTCCATGTGCTCAAACATGTGCATTCGCTGGGAATATCATAGCTGAGACCATTCACAATGCTTCCATTTACAATTCTAAAGTGCCAAGTTATATCTTTAACATGCATTTTCATGATCGATTCATTAAAATATAACCCCCCCAAACAACCACCTCTTCAATGGATAACGAAGAGAGTTATATCCATGTCCAAAATGTCCAATGAATTGAATAACCAATAACACTATGAACTAGATCTAGGGATCAATCAAATGAAAAGAACTAGCATGTGACAACCTAGACATGATGGAGAAACAATATAGGCATTACAAAAACAGCAAAAAATTTTAAAAAAAATACGAAAACAAAGAGGTGATTGAAAAAATATAATAGATTCCTCTCTTTTTGCTTGGACCTAGGACCTTTTCCTAGAGTAACATCGAGTCCCCACATTTGATGTGATAATTGTGAATCTAATCGTGGCATTGCAGCTTGTCTTATTTCAGTATTTCCATCAAACGACTCTTTGTTACTCTTGCAATCATAGGGCAAAGATGCCTAAAAGGATAATGTCGCCTAGACTGGATCTCCACAAACCCAAGATAAGTGGGATCTACACTGGGAGGAGGAGTTGTTGACTTGTTATTATCTCAAAATTTATGATCAGGATTCAAGAAGCGTTCATAACCAATATAACACGACCTTTTGCTTCTTTTCAAGTGATGAGAATCGGTATCCATATTACAACGAGGACATGCCATCTTCCCCTTTATCCCTAATGCCAACAAACTATTTTAAGTTGAAAAGGCATTTGTTATCCATATCCTCACTGCTATAAAATTCATATGTATCAATGCCATCCCGTAAGGGTCTGAACTCATTAACCAAACGTTGCATATATAAATCAATATCATTACCAGGCGCTTTTGGTGATATATTATATACTATAGTAGCCCATACACTATATTGGGTACCAAGAATACCAAAGGGTTTAACCCATCACTTGCCAAACCAGGCCTAAGATTCCTAGGATCAGCAGATAATTCACCATAACATTCATCTAATCTCTTCCAGCCAAGGGAATTACTAGCATTCCTTAGTTTACCATCTTTCTAACACTCATCTACATGGTATCTTACAGAATTTGTAGTTTTTGATGACATAAATGATCTTGGGAGTCTTAGTATGATGTATCACACTAGGAAAGGAAGTGAGTGAAAGGAAAGCTCAAGGTTGTTGAGAGAAGAAGGTGATGGTGGCGTGGGGAAGAGATGGTGTGGGCTTGAAAAGGAAACAGAAAAACTGGAAACTGGAAGAATCGATAGAACTAAAACGACTCTTACATGCAAATTCCAGCACTAAGAATTGTTTCAGGGCCCCTAATCTTTGATTAGAATATAGACTTCACCACCTAATTAAGACCAAGACTTACTTGAATACCACTCTAATTGGCCAAATTAGAGATAAGCAAGTAGAGAATTTAAATAATAACACTGAAGAGTTTCAAACTCAACTTCAGATTTTAAATTCACATCATTGAGTACAAAACGAATGGCCATGCTATTTATAATGGCACGTCTAAGGCTTTTCCTTACTCATTGGGTAATAATGAAGAGATTACTTAAGGATTAGGAAACTTACTAAGTATGCTAGCTTAGCTAAATTGCATAGTTTGCTCCTAAACTATGCTAAATATGAACAAAAAGGCTTAATACTCAACAAAATAATTATCTAAGCTTCTTCCTTGATGATCCTAGGCTGATTGATCATGTTTTCCCCCTTAGGAAGGCAACCACCCATGGCTACTGCTTCAAAAGAATAAGACTTGTTCATGCTTGCCACATCACACCTTACTTTTCGAATTCTAGCTTGCAAAGACGCTCATTCTCTTCAATCAACGTGGCGCTCTCTCCATGAATGAGTCATATAGTGACTAAGCATTAGTAGCTATCTAGGCAAACATGAAGGTTGGTGGAGAAAAACCCACCTAAGAGGGTAAACCCTCTAGGTGAAGCAACTGGTGTAGGCAGGCGTGTGTGGCTCGGTCTTTACTACTATTGGACCACTTCAATTTGATGACTAATCTTAGGTTTCCTTCCATGGAGGGAAACCTCAAGATCTCAGCGAATCTCCCCCGTCCCCCGCAATTTAAGAAATTTCAATTTGCACATCATTATGTGGCTTAATTAGCCTAATTAATCCATCGATGCATTCTTGGGCTTCAACCGAGCAGCTTGGCAAAATATGCTTGACTGGATAGCTTAATGTGCTTGCCTTTGATTTTTCTTGACATGGTTGGGTTCCTGACATCCTAAACTAACTAACAAAAAAGGTTACACAATTTGGATGTCACTCACTACAACAAAGCTATTCTTGTGCCACGAACCTAACCACGGGAATTATAAATATGTAGCACAAGTGAATTTACTAGCCACTGAGGATTTTAAAGCCACATTGTCTTTTTAAATATGAAGATAGCTAGCCACAAATGATATTGTCCCACGGCAGGCTTACTACAATTTAATGGAAAATAAGTCCGCGGGAAATTTTCCCTCCCCCATCCCTTGAAAGATTTCCATGAAATCCATTGCTGGCACTTAAAACGCATCATTTTTAACTCTTTTTCTATCAAAACACAGAGTTTGGATGACAACGTATATAATCTAGAAGGCTCCTGTTTTCACTGTTTGACATCTCTCATCTACAAATTGCAAGGAACCCCAGAAAGCGGAGCTCGGCGAATTCCACCTATGGCTATCTGAAACAGCTGGTACTGGATCAGGAATAGTGCCATTGTAGAAGGGATACACCCCGGCAATAACACGTCTACACCTTCCTTCAAGCACCTACTACAATTGTTGTTGCTCAAGTTTGGTGTGCACCCCTATTTCTATGTAAATGTTCATCAATTGAAAGACTATTTCCAGACTCGAATGTTCGCTGGACAGGTATGAATTCTTATTTTAGTTCATGACTAAGGTATCTTGTTGATGAATCCATTGTGTTAATGAAGTGGGCATTGTAAATTTCATTGTCTTAGTAGCCAATTAGACTATTTTTGTTTAGGGTATAATTTGGGTGTTTAAAAAATACTGTTTCGGCTTATGCAAAGGCCTGTATTATCTGTGCTCAACTTCTCAAATCCCCTCGTTTTCTATTTTTTTTAATTTCAAGCCTTAGCCTCTAACTAGCTTTAATAATTCTCGGTTGATTGCTTTTCGAATCTAATGTTCTGAATACGCTACAACACTATTTTAAGAACATGGAAAAGACAGAGAAAGAGTCAGATACATCTGCCCTGTCTATTTCTCTAAGTGGAGGCAGCTTTTTCTGTCTTAGAACTAATCCACAGCCTTTTGCACATGTCAATTGTCGAAGTATACTATATACATTTTTGTCTGAATGAGTTCAAATGTCACTTATCATATTTTTTTGTATCTTTTGTCAAACTTGCTTTCTACATATCAGTAATGGCCTTCCATTACTAGTTCGTACTGTGTTCGTGGCCTTGTCTAATGTTTATGTTCTTGCTTGTGTTAGTGCTTCAGTTGTGTGTCGTTTCTAATCTTCTTTTGTTTCCTTCAGGCAAAATCTCCTAACTACACTGCAACTTTGAGACAAATCTTCTCAAACATTAACCTAATTGATTCCCAAGTATTTGCATAGAGCACCTTCATCTAAAGAGGTAATTTTGCTCAAATATCCCAAAAATGCAACTCTAGGGTGCAAGACATGGAAATGAAGCGTGGATCTAAGGCACAAGACTTATTTATGCTCTGTTCAGCAAAATCTCTATTTTGTAACATTGCTTGAAATTTGCATTAACTTTTTTGAGTCCTTTCCTTTCTCCTGTAGGCTTCAAACTCTATAATTTTTTTTTATAAAAGCTTCCAATATTTTGTTAGTATTAGATAATCTTGGTTTGTAGCATATCAACATAAATTTAAGGTTGCCTTTACATTCTAGAAGTCCAACATTCTTGATCACCTAATCCGTTTAACTTCACATCCTCGACAAGGTTAACAAACCCTAACATTTGTTAAGGTTGATGCTTCTGGAAATTTTCTACTTCTCAGTGGTCATTACAAAAGTGAGGTATATTACCTGTACAGTTGATTCGAACTATTGATAAAGATCTATAATATATGACAATGGAATTATTTTATATTTTGGGGACATTAGGAAGCTACCAATGTTCTTTCAATTTCACTATGAACGAGAGTTTCATAATGGTGCGGGTATAGTGATAACTATGAACTGATGGAGTTCCTATCGAAGTAAGTCTTTGGCGTTTCCTCTCCTCTGTTATTAATAGCTATGAACTGGATTCTACATTATGTCTTGAAAAGGGTTCATTATCAGCTTGAAAGGCATTTATTGTCATTTTCATTTAGTATTTAATGCTCCTTGAATTATTGTACATAATAGGGTTTCACAGGAAGTGTATGGATTGTCTTTTGTTTCTTTCCCCTCGCTTCACTTCAAATTGTAGATTTGAATCGAAGGATGATTAGTTAATTTTTAATGTTTTTGATTTGAGGTACTTTTCGAATCAGGATTTCGTATTTTACGAATTTGTTGCTATATGCTTCAATTGGTTGTATTTTTAGCTTGATTTTATGGTAGTCTAGCCTAAGTTAAATGAAGATTAAGTTTTATAATTCAAAATGTGCAGTTCTTCACATTGACTGTGAAAAGTGGGAACCTAAATGTTTTCTTATAACAGGTTTATTTCGAAGCCGATAATTGTCATACCTTTTCTACTCGCTCACACCAGTGACTTCGTTTTGCTTTCTACTCCGTACTTAGTTGCTCGGGTGGTACTTTCTTCTATCTCTCCCTTTGTCTCCTTTTCCTTATTAATATTTACAGTAGTTTTTCCTAGATTAGTGCTTTGTTATGTGCTGATATATTTTGATACGTTTGTTCAATTTTATCAGCGTTTAAACTTGAAGTAAATGCACAAATGAGATGTTATATGAATCTTTTCATCATTATGAAGTTTTCACCGTAGTATAGCATGCACAGCTATGATGAATGTTAACCTCTAGATAAGAGATTTTCTCTTTAAATCTTTATTCGTTGTAGTTCTTGCTTTCTATGAATATGTTTGGTATATGTAACTTACATGATTTTTACTTTTGAAAGTAATTGTGCCGTTGGCAGTCTAGTTTTGTTTCCCTGCTTTGCTATTGTTGTTATTCCTTGTAGTGATGTTTGCAAAAGATTTTTGTCTTAGAAGTAAATGACAGAATTAATGAATAGTTAAATTCCACATTATTTGTCAAAATTTGTTGTGCTGAGAAATTTCGATTGTTTACTTCCCTCGTATTTGCAACCACCATTTCTTTTAAACAACTTGTCAATTATTTGTTCCTGTTGATATATATCAAACTTAAAGGTTTTCTAAGATACTGCACACTGGATATTGAAGTAATTCCATTACATAAACAACTAATTCCATTATATAAAGATAGAACCAAACTCCAAATGTCATAGAACCAAATTAAAAGCTATGTACTTGTCGACTTGCCTTGTAATCTAAAATTTAAAATTTATGAGTTCCTATGTTAGTGAAGGTCATCCTCTTCTTTCTACCTCCCCTCCCCCTACTTCCTTGTTTTCTAAATCAAGTCTCCATATGATCAAACTTTGAATATATAGTTTCTTAAAGTTTATGAATTTATCTTCTAGTTAGCTCTTGAAAAAGTTCTCCTTGCTTATCGTTGTTAGTGATTTCGTTTGTGGTCAAGATGGACAATTCTGAAATAGTGAAGATGAGATTAGAGTGGATGTTATGCCCCGACACTCTAAGTCCATGACATAGAAAAGGAGTAGATGAGTTCCTTGCCTTCGCTTTTTCAGATCTTACGGATAAAGATCAGCTACCATGCCCCTGTAGAAATTGCCATTTTTCCGAGCACAAAAACAGAAAAGACACGGAATCTGACTTATTTGGTTATGGGTCGGTGAAATCATATGTTCGTTGGATATACCATGGAGAGTGTACAGCTACACACAAAAGGGCCAAAAATAAAACAGAAATTCATGGTCTTGATGATATGATTGTAATGATTCATGATGCTTTTGGGGACCACAACGTAGATGCACCTATAGAAGAGGAGGCTAACCAATATGATGAAATGGTTTACCATGCTAGTTGTGGCAATGAAAGTGAAAGTTCTAATCTCACACCAGAACAGTTCGAAAATTTGTTGAAAAATGCTCAAAGGGAGTTGTATCCTGGCTTTCAGAACATTTCTAGGTTGTCATTTATTGTAAAGCTGTTTCAGATCAAATGTGGTGATGGCATTACTAATAAGGCTTCTACTAACATCCTTAAGTTGTTTAAAAAAGCCTTACCAAAGGGTGAAACCTTGCTATCAAGCTATCACAATGCAATGAAAATGATTCGAGATTTAGGTCTTCAATATGAAAAGATAGGAATGTGAGAATTATTGCATGTTATTTTTGAAGGAGAATACAACTATTGAAAAATGTACAGTTTGTGGTCTATCAAGGTGGCAAGATTCTAAGGTTGAAGGAGTAAAAGAGGGGGAAACTTCAACTTCAAAACCTAAAAGGGTCCCTAGGAAAGTGTTGCAATATTTTCCATTGAAGCCAAGGCTTCAAAGAATTTTTATGTCTCCACAATCTGCTATTGACATGAGATGGCATGTTGATAGTAGGGTTGAGGATGGAATTCTTCGGCATCTAGCTTACTCAAAGGTTTGGAAAATTTTGAAGACAACAATCCTTTATTCATCAGATCCTCGGAATGTGAGATTGGGTTTAGCAAGTGATGGCTTTAACCCTTTTGGTCTCCAGAGAAGTGATCATAGTACATGGCCTATTGTGCTTGGTTTTTATAACTATCCTCCATGGATGTGCACAAAGCAACCATATCTTCTATTGTCTTTGTCAATTCTTGGGCCAAAGGCTCCTAGTAACAACATTGATGTATATTTACGTCCTTTAATTGATGAGTTAAAAGAATTGTGGGATTATGGGGCAAAAACTTATGATGCTTTAAAGAAAGAGTACCTTTTAGTGCGTGCTACTCTTCATTGGACTATTAACGACTTTCCAGCTTATGCTAATTTGTCTGGGTGGTCAACTAAGGGTTATATGGCTTGTCCTTGTTGTGGTCTGAACACTAGTTCAATAAGATTAAAGAATTGTGGTAAGATATGCTATATGGGTAATTGTCGATTCTTACCTCTTGATCACAAATGGCGGGCAAGCAAAGCATTTGATGGGAAAGCAGAAAGAAAGGAAGCTCCTAAACCCTTATCTGCAAATGATATATTGTCCCAATTGATTGGATTTGAAGATATGAAAATTGGAAAACATGTGCAATCTCCAAAGAGAGATGACAATTGGCGAAAGAATAGTATTTTCTTTGAACTTGCATATTGGAGTAGTCTAATGCTACGTCACAACCTTGATGTGATGCATATTGAAAACAATGTATTTGATAATATTCTTGGCACATTATTAGACATTGAAGGGAAGACCAAAGACCGTATAAAAGCTAGGCATGAGTTAAAAGAGCTCTAAATTAGAAAGCATTTGCAACCAAAACTAATTGATGGAAAATGGCTTATTAAGCCTGCATCGTACACGCTATCCTCACTTGAGAAGGATAAGGTGTGAAGATATTTGGAAGAATTGAAGGTTCCAGATGGCTATTCATTAAATTTTGCAAAATGCATCAAGAAAACAAAGATTTTAGGCCTTCAAACTCATGACTGCCATGTTCTTTTGGAGCAATTGTTTCCTATTGCAGTTCGAGGAGTTTCTTGCCAACACGTGTATGATGTGCTGGTTGAAATTAGTGTATTTTTTAAGGAGTTGTGTTCTAAATCACTGAAATTAGAGGATCTTGATGATTTGGAAGAGCAGGTTGTTATCACTTTATGGAAGATGGAGAAAATTATTCTTCCATCATTCTTTGACATTATGGTCCATTTATGTGTCCATTTTGTTCATGAAGCAAATATGGGTGGTTAGTTCAGTACAGATGGATTTGTCCCATTGACAGGTACATAATTATTTCATTATTTGATTATTTCAGAATTTGTTAAGCATGCATTATCTTATAATTTTCTCTTGCTATGTAGATTTTTGCGAAAGTCAAAATGTTACATATGTAACAAGGCTAGGCCTGAAGGTTCAATGGCAAAAGGATATATTCTTGAAGAGTGTTTGTTATTTTGTTCAAAGTATTTGCATGACATAGAGACTAGATATAATTAGCCTAAAAGAAACTCCGATGGTCTTAGTGATGATTATGGAGGTTTATTAGTGTTCGGTCCATCAAGTGCTCCTTTGGAAAAGGCTAAGTCAAAATGTCTGAAGAGGAGTGGCGGTAAGCCCGAGATTATGTCTTGAAGAACTGTGATGAACTACAACCATATCTTAGGTGTCTTATTTCTCATGCTTTAAATATGAATAGATTATAACTTCTCCTCTAGAATTGTGTATTAATGTTGAATAAATTTGTTACAGAGAGTTTGAAGAAGGGATGTACGGTGGAGACTTGGCAAACTGGTTGAATGAGCATGTATGTTGTTTTATTTGTGTCTTTTCCTTTTCGGGATGTTATACTTATTTTTATTAGATATTAAATTCTATTGTTTGTTTTCTTATATGGACCTATAGGTAAATATGTTTTCTAGAGAACTAAGCAAAAAAATGCAAAGGATATTCAATCCTTGGTTAGTGGACCCTTAATTTGTGTTGAGCGATTCATAGGATATCTCGCCAATGGTTATCGATTTCACATCAAAGAACTTGAAGGCAGAAGGAAAAATCAGAATAGTGGAATTATAGTTGAGGGTGCCACAGATGGTGCAAACTTGGACTACTATGGGGTTATTAGAGAAATTATTTCATTGCAATACTTAGATGGAAAATGTGTAGTCTTATTTAACTGTGATTGGTGGGATGTGTATAATAAGGGAAAAGGTGTGAAGGTTGATAAACATGGCTTCGTTACTGTGAACTCAAAGAGGAAGTTGAAGACCAATGAACCATTTGTTTTGGCATCTCAAGCATGACAAGTTTTCTATGCTACAGACGGTTTTGATCCTAATTGGCTCATTATACTGAAAACTAAACCTCGGCATCGCTATGATGTTCCATCTACTATAAGATCAAGCAAAGGAAACTTAGGAATGGGTATGGAGGCACAACAACAAGATAGTTCAGGGAGTTCACATATTACAGCTTTGTTGATAAGTGAAGAAGAGGACAGAGATTATGATGCCTTGGCTGAAAAAAGGGATAATATTGATGAAGTTATTAGACATGCCAGTGGAGACGATGCACCTAAATTTACAAACCATGAGGAGGAACTACAAACGGAAGGGGATGTGTCTAAAGATGAAAATTTCCTTTTTGATGTCAGTGATAATAGTACTAGCGACAATGAGTAGATGGTAGAAATATGTTTCTGTGTAAATGACACTTGTGTTTTTTATTTGGTGATATTACTGATGTTGACTTGTTTTTTCTTTTTTTAAATTGTAGTCTTGCCAATCTTAGTGCCTGTGCATATACATGTATCTATACAGAACTTATTTATACCTTATATTTTTAGAGTCATTATTTTTGCTAATTGCAATTTATTTATTTTGCAAAGCAACAAATATTCATGGGGCGAACAAAGCACTTGCTTAACATATCCAAGATTGCCACTGCTTCACCATTTCCCTCCCAAAATGCTAGGGATGAGGCACAACAAGATCCATTACTTGGGAAAAAGAAACGACCACAAAGTAGCTGTAGAATTGAAGGCGTAATTGAACCTCAACAAGTAGTTGGCCTTAATTAGCATGAAGTACTTTCTGAAGAAGAGGAAAATAATGATGCTAATTTAAGAAGCATCCAAGTGGTGGCTTCCCAAACTTGTAAATCTGTTATAGAGGCATGTAAGTGATTTATTTTATGTATAATGGTACAATATTGGGCAGATTGATAGTATTTTATTAATTATCTTAAATCGATTTCTTTTTGCTGTAAAAAAAAGAAGAACTGATTACACTTATATGATACTCCTCTTATAGCTCGTCACAATCGTCCAATTAAGAGGAAAAGAAGGGATGTTTATTGCAGAAAGCTTATAGATTTGCAGCCTGGAGAAAAATTACAAGTGGATGTCTATAACACCCCCAGCCCCTAGGGCCAGAAGCGTTACGTTTTCCTAACTTCTTACTTAAATTCTGGGACGAAACAGACAGAGTTTCCCCTGAAAACTTACCGTTTCCAGGCTAAACGCCTTACAATAAGTCCCTGTAAATCAATGGAAGCGTAAACATATAAAACATAGCTCAACGGCCACACGCCGGAGTTCATAACTCGACGAGCCACCTGCTCGGAGTACACCAAACAGAATAGTTCATTAGTACAGAAACAGTAAAAGATACAACTCAACGGTTCACACAAGCAAAGTATGGGGTTTACATCCCAAATCATAACTAACTTTGAACAAGAAGACATCTAACTAACTGGATGGTTGGCTCATATGGCCATACAGAGCGACTCATAAACAATATGCATTACATAAACTTAGAATACTTGTTTTCAAACGAGTATAAACTAAGTATACATAACATGACCTTATTAAACACGTAAGATCCCTTCAAATGGATCTAAACAACACCTGGCAAGCAAGAACAGGTTCCATCTCGACGTAGCTGACTCCACTTCTTTCTGTTATAAAGAAAACCTGGGGGAAAAGGGGGAAAGAGTAGTGGGATGAGCAACCACACGCTTGGTGAGTGTCCTTCGACCCCCTTAAAACCAAAACCGTTGCAGGCAATAATATCTTTACTAATCACTTATCACATATCCATACTTTACTATCGTAATAGGCATTCACGAAGTTCTTATAGAAATATCACCAACCATAAGCTTCACTTTACCCACTTAACATATTTCTAAGTCCTTAAATGACCAAAGTTCTTTACTAACAGGCAGTTAAACACTTAAGCAAGTAACGAGGATAAACACATAGCTTTCTTTCTTATAAACGTAACTCATAATATCCACCTAATGAACAGTTAGGTAACACTATGGCTATAATAATAAGTTACATGACACAGATTGTAAACACTTAAACATGATGGGTTCTTAGTTTCGATCAACGGTGGCTTGATAGGAACTCACTTACATAACTTGTGATTCTAAACAGAACATTGGATGCCTTGCTACTCATTTCAAGAAATCATTACATGATGCACATGTGAAGAATATGGCCACATGGCACCTTGAAATCGCATACATCTAACTATAATGCTTGTAAACTCACTTTGAAGCCACATATTCTTTAAAGTCACATGCTTTGAAGTTACAAGTGTAGACACTTTCTTTTCTTTCTTTGCGAGCATTTCTTAAAAGTTCTGAAGGTTAACTTCCTTTCAAGAAATCTCTTCGTATGTCCCTTTTAGGACCCTTAAGACTTTCTTTTCATACTCGTATCTTGCTTAGCATCTCATTCACAAGTTATACTTGGAACATGCACATAACACTTTTGATACTTTGCTTAAATCTCATTCATATGATATGCACAAGTCATACATAGGAAACTTTCTTTCTTTTCTTTAAAAACACTTCATTTAGCTTCTTGAGGCTCATAAAAACTCTTCTCTTAGCCTCTTGAGGCTCATATATCTTTTGAAAGAATCTCTTTCATCTTGGTCTTATAATGACCCTTAAAAACTTTCTTTCTGAAGTACTTAAAAAGGCGAAACGCCAATTGCTTTTCTCATTTGATAAGAAACCACTTCTGGGCATAAAATCATGAAGTGCTGGTTGGGAGAGATATACACTCAATCCCCTAAGCTCTTACTCCCGGGATGGCAACTGACCTTTTGACCTTAACCCTCGTCAGGGTCTCTAGGGACTACTCCCTAGGCTATATAGAGATTCCCCCGTTCAAGCATGTTCAGTCCCTATCTGTTGTCCCTATGCACTGATCTTAGCCATTTAAACTGGTCTTAACGACTAATAAGTTTGCTGCCTCTCACAGCGAAATCCTTTATCATGCAACTCACGCTTTTGTAAAACTCTTTAGGGATTCCCCCGTTCAAGCGAGTTCACTCCCAAACTGTTTTCATTTAATTAAAATAGGCCATCATGCATTAATAGTTATGGCTACTTATCATTTCAAAACATGAAATCTTTCTTTGAAGACTCACTCTTATGCACATAATGCAATTTAAGCATTTAAGCACATATATTACATATATCACATTTAAGCACTTCATATCAATTCAACACAATGAGCCACACATGGCCTCGCAATCCACACGATTGCGGTTAATTCACAACCCAGTCTCCCTCCTCACTTTCACCATACCACAAGACCTCGAACGCTTATAATGTTGTCCTCAAACCATCCAACTACTAGCTCGTTTCATCAATTTATTAATCACAATATGTTATCATATTGGCTTATATAAAAGAGAGTGAGGTTTAAGCTCTTACCTGAGCAACCGCACCATTCAGCGACATATAACCACATTTCTTTATGATCGATAACACTTTATTTAGTACATCAAACATTCTAATCATATACAATGCATTTCGAAGTACTTTCCTATGCATGAACGTACTAAGAAGGGGTTCAAATGAAAGCTAACATAATTCAATAGCCTTGAATTTATTTCGATTACATGCATTGGCTAGTTTTAATTCAAATCGAGGCTAAACATGTTAAAACAACTTAAAAATTTATTCTTTTTCACATATTAGCTAATTAACTGGAGTCGAAGCTAAACACATTCATATAACTTCGAAATTAATCCCCTTTCATGCATTAACTCATTACTTGAATCGAAGCTAAACATGTTAAACTAACTTCGTTTTTAATTCTCTGTATACATTAGCTAACTTTAATCGAATTCAAGCTAAACACTTTCATATAACTTCGAATTTAGTCCTTTTTTCACATATTAGCCAAATAACTTGAATAGAAGCTATACATGTTAACACAACTTTGATTTTTTATTCCTTTTTCACACGTTATCTCATTAACTTGAATCGATGCTAAGCACGTTAATATAACTTCATTTTTAACTCTTTTTCATGCATTAACTCCTCAACTTGAATCGAAGTTAAACACGTTATTATAACTTCGAATTAACAGTTCACGCATAGTTTTCATTCATGGACTTGAATCAATGCTAAAGGCACATAATTCGCATCAATTTACAATTTCAGGCATCAACCAATCAAATGAATCAAACCTAAGCATGAACAACTCATTTCTTGCCATTTCTAACGAATTTAACAAACCGTAACTTGACATGCAACATCAATCTGCTGAAAACATTTTTGAAATTAATACTAATTTAGGAGACGAGGAACACCCACCTTGATTCCAAGCTAAGGATTCGTTCGAAGGCTGCTGGGCAGCGCTAGAAAACTCGATTCCCTGGGCCTGGCTTACTGAAGCATGAACCAACCCAATCCATGCTTGACCCTTGCAAAAACGGACTCAATTCGACCTCAAATCCCTATAAACTCGAACCCAGCTCGGCACTCCCAAAACCCGAAACCCTAGCTTCGACTGAGTGGCAATTGAGGCGGTTTGAGGCTCGATTTTTGGCTCTACCTTATAGAGGAGGCTGCGATGGAGGTGGGTGGCCAGATTCCGGCACATGGGCGGCGAAATAGGGGCGGCAAATGCATGGGTTCTCTGGGTCGTTTGGCCTTGAGAAGTGGAGGACGATGGGTGGTGGAGTTTGGGCTGTGGAAGACGCATGTTAGGGGGCCGGTGGCCTCCTCTCGCCGGCGACGCGTGGTGGACGACAGTGACGCCGGCCAGTAGTTGCCGGTGAGAGAGAGGGAGCAGTGAGATTTAGAGAGAGAGAGGAGGGTCGAGGGTGTTTTCGGTTTCCCCTGGCCGGAGAGTCCCACCCCCCTTTTGCTGATTTCTCTTTTTTTTGGCTCAAATAACATGCTTCAGCTAGGTTCCAACCCCAAACTTATTAATGAAGAGTCTAAACTCGAGTCGAAACGTCCTACAATTAACATCTTTAATCAAACTTCGGCAATCGACTAAATAAATCGAAAGACAATTTTAAAAACTCAAGTTAGCATCAATTTCAATAATTTTATAATACATAAATCAAGTAATCGTCCTTTTTAATGAAATTAATTGTTTAACGACTAGATTAAACTATCAATATAATTTAAAGACATAAACGGCACGAATTAACTTTAAAATCAATAATAGCAATAATAATCCTTTTTTACTAAAATTACAGCTCCCAAAAGCACATCGATAATCATTTAACTCATATAGTTACTAAAAATACGATTTTATAACATAAAAAGGTAATACAGGCAACTTAACATAAAAATAACGAAGGCGGGTCTTACAATGTCAATCAAGATTGTCGCCTTATTGGAACAAATTCCTCCATATTCACTTTTTATCTAGGTCAAACGGTTTGAAACCATACTTGTTGCCCCTTAGTAGTTTTTGAATTGAAGTACATTGAATATGGGAAGTTAGATTTTGCATGGAATGTTGTGCTGGTAATGGTTTTTATCTTGGCATCTTTCAACTAGTTTTGTATTTTAACGCAATCATAAGTTTCCTAACATATCTTTTGTTGTCCTCCCTCTCCTTACACCTTATATTATTAGGAGAAGTTCACAATAACTGAGCCCGAAATGAGAAAGGAATTCGTCCTTAAGCATATGAATGCTCTTTACCATGACTATAGACGTAAATTGAAGGCTAAATACTATGACGATCCAGAGTTGATAAATCGGTATCAAAGAGAGAACAACAAGCATAGGAAAGTTATGAAGTCAGATTGGTTGTACTTGTGTGCTTTATGGCATGATCCTGAGCTCCAGGTACTTGTAGCTTTGTGCTACTGAGGATATTTACGGAATTTTGGTACAAAATTGAAAATTATGCCTTCTTTTTTATTGTAGGCAAAGAGTGACAAGAACGGAGAAAATAGATCATCTCATCAGCTGGTTCACTATTCAGGAACAAAAAGTTAAGCTCGTATTGCACATGAACTTGTATGTGCATTTGAACTAAAAGCGATATCTTTTATTATATAAATATTATCCATCAGTTTTATATGTTTTTGCACCGACAAAAAATAAGAAGGAACCAACTCGAGCTGAAATATTAATAGAGTCTCGAAAAAGAAAGGCCACTAAACCTGTTAACAAGGAGTAGCTTGCTAACAATGTTGATGCTATGGTAAGTGAATTAGCTGACTGAGAATACTATGAATTTCTTATACTCTAAAGTTTGATCAATCTTTACCGTTATATTTATTTCTTTTTGCCTTAATATTCTCATTTCATAAATAGTCAAAGTTAGAAGATTACTTGAAGCAAAGAAATGAATGATTGAACCAGACGGATGATGAAGAAATTTTTAAGAAGGTTCTTAGGGAGGAAAAACATGGATATTTGCATGCTTATGGATGCAACAAAAGTATCACATATCACTTTGGGGTGAAACCTAGCCGATTGAATCTGATCCACAAGGTGGTTGGAATTGAGAAAAAGGCTGACGAGCAAGTTCAGGAAACTACACAAAAGATAGAGGAGAAAATGGAAGAGAAATTAGCAGAGCGTGACATTGAGCGTGATAAATTGCTTGCAAAGCGTGACAAAATGTGGGAGGAAAGATTTAAGAAGTTGTGTGACTCACTTGGCGTACCTCAAACCAACCAGATTCCTCAAAATGAGTCCACATGATTCATGGTGAGTTCAAAGCTAGGTTTATTATTATTAGAAACGCCCCTGTAATCTAGCTTTGGCATCTCCTATAACCTCCTGGACTACAAATTCTACTACTATTCTGACTTGCATATTGTAATAGCCCGACCCTAAATCATGTTGATTTATTTAATTAATTCATGTAATTCATTTTTCACATTTATTTATCTCAATTAATCATCCCAGTTTGGAAAATTCATTTGGGGCTCCACTTTGCAATTCGAGTTTCATTTACCGAAAATAATTTTTCAGAGAAATGATATTATGCATCGATAATTATGGATTAAAAGATTAAATTATTTTTCATGACATTAAAAAAATTTAATTTCGAGCTTTGAAAACAAAAATTAAATTAATCACTAACGGTTTTGCTTTCTTTTCGAACCCGAGCTCATTCAAGGCCAATTTCAGCCCAAAGTTGAAGCCCAACAAGTTGTATCGCTAACCTAGCAAATTAACCATGGTTTAAGCTTAACCATGGTTACTTTTGAGGGATAAATTTGCAGCCAAGAGTTTTGTTTCATCATTCTCAATCAAGTAAAAAGACAATTAAACCAAAATATCATGACTTTTCTCCCTCTCTTCCTCTTCATTTCTG
Organism: Selenicereus undatus; assembly: GCA_017589665.1. Classification (NCBI taxonomy): domain Eukaryota; kingdom Viridiplantae; phylum Streptophyta; class Magnoliopsida; order Caryophyllales; family Cactaceae; genus Selenicereus; species Selenicereus undatus. The sequence continues at coordinate 42,568,367 of JACYFF010019584.1, forward strand.
CTGCCTGCTACTGCCATCCCTTGCTGCCCCTTTTCTGCCAGAAACTACCACCAGAAGCAACACCATCCATCCACCCCCAACACCCCTCCAGCCACCAGCCGCATCCCCCTTTGTTCAAGCATCATTCACACATCCTTTTTTAACCATCAAGTGAGTAATCTCCAATCCCTATCATGCTGATTTTTGATTCTTAACTTTGTTTTTATTGGTTTTTCTTGTTGATCATGCTATTTTGATAAGATTAAGAGTTATCTTTGAAGTGTTTAAGTGTTGGTTAAGCATAAAAGCATGTGGGAGTTGAGATTGTTCACGATCCTGCTAGTTTAAGTTCGAAGTGATGGATTTGGATTATTTTGTATTTGATTTTGCAATCCTTATCATTATAAATGATTATGGTAATGTTGGTATGGTTTTGGATGAGTAAAGAGTGATTTTATTGGGGGTTTATGTGAAGAAAAGCTTGCAAACATATGCTGATTGTGCTGTAAATAGACCTAAACAGGCGCCACTTCGAGATTAAACTGGTACTGTATTGCACATTGAAAAATTATGATTTTTGTGGGATTGATAGTTCAATGAGTTAGCTTTCAATGGGATTTGAAATTACTTAATTTCACGATGTGTAGACAAAGTTATGGCCACTTTATTGAAGACTGCGCAGAAAACATCGAAACTAGGAGCAGTTTTAAACAGTAGACTTTACGAAACACCTGGTATTGATTGGATCATTGACAATTTGTGATTTTTGTTGTGTGGATATATCAATGAGTTATATTTCACATGCCTTTTGAATCACATTAATCCGAGTTCTATGGTAAAAGTTATGGTCATTTTGCTAGGACTGCGCAGATTGAACTGAAATTGTGCACGTCTGTGTTCAACCCTAATTTTGGGGACCTTAATATGGGAATCATGCTTTGTGTCCTAAATAAATGTTTTATTGGACATTATGATATTTTCATATTGGGGTTTTTCATCTTAGTCGGAGGTCGGTAGTGAAAGATCTAGATTTTCTAACGCAGACCATCAAATGGTAACATGAGTGAATACAAAAATCGTGATATTTGGAAATATTTTCAGAAGTTTCTATATAATTATGGTATTGCGATGAAATTACAAATTTTTGGTGAGGTCAAAAAGTTTGATTATGTATAGAAGCCTACTTGGGTTGGAAAAATGAGTTAAATGAGCATGAAAATGATATTTGAGAAGTGGGCAGAGTAATGACTCAAATCAGTGTCTGTTGGACTCAACTAGGGTTATTTGAGCTTTTATGAACCTCACAACACCTCTCTTGACATTAAGCCTTCTATTATCCATTTCAGAAGCATTGCAATTTCCATTATCCATTTCGAAAATATTAGAAACCCATATTTCATTTATATCAATTAAAATCTTTTCATTATCACCTCAATCATTCCAATTTGGTCTATTTTGTTTTAGTTTGTTGTATTTCAAGTTCAATAACCTAACTGATTTATTTTTTCAAATCATTTTTGTTATAACTTATCTTATATTGAATTATTGGAATTATGGAAGCTCTTTAATTAATTAATCTCTGTTAAAGTTACAAATTCCGGGAGTAAATATTGTTTACTAACTGCATTTACCTATAATTACATTTCTTTAGCAGAATCGGGTCCTAGTCTATCGTTTCCATTGTGCATAAGTGTAATAAAGTGAAATATCATTTTGAAGACTTCAGGTACGTCCATTGCTTGTATCTTTAGAAATCATAGTGTATTTATCAACGTTATCATATTCTGGTAAGTACATCAATGAATCAGTTTAAACAATGACTTATCAGTTAATTAGTGACCCTGTCAGTTATCATCTATAGGGCATTTGCCCTTTAGTTGGCCGCACGGCTTCAAGTCAGGTCCTTGATCGGCTTGGCAGGTGTACACCTATCTATAGATCGTAACAGTATCAAGGGGTTCACTCTCAGATAATAACTAGCAATGCAGTTTTACAATCATCTCATTCACGGTTTTAACTTAAAATAAATTGCAAAGCAGGCCCAATCAGTGTTTTAATGGTCATTTAATAATTCAAGAATGCATGTACTGAACTTTGGCTCACAGTTCGAAATATTTTTCATGTTTTGTTTTAGGAAAATGCTCAGAGAATCATGTTCATGATAGTAAAGCAGAAGTTGAGCAAGGGAATCCGGATGGATCAGAAGTAATGTAGTATATGCATACTTTAAAGCTGTATTTTGAATTCTTCAGTAGATGGAGATGCAGATTACATGGTGAATTTTGTTTACTATAGTCTAAAAACCTTATGTTTGTTAACAGTTGATTATATATGGATTGATCAAGTGTGTATGTGTATGATTGAAGCTATACTTAACTGTGTTATATATAGCACTCATGTTTCAAGCCTTGTCCTTTTGGATGGCGGTAATGCCCCTATCATTGGATTCATCAAATTACAAGTGAGTGATTTATTAAGGAGAATATAAACAGTAAAACATGTTTAATTTGGGGGCGTTACAGATTTGGTGTCAGAGCCAGGTTGAGAATTTTTTTCAATGGGATATGAAGTATGGAGTTAAGATACTGAGAAAGTGGGTTAGTGAGGAATGAGGACTATTATGATATCCTGGGAGATTTGTGACACTGGTAATGTCTGCTTATCTCACACATATTCTACTCGCATATTCTTCTTTGTCAGATGGATCCATACAATGTGTATATAGTTTGATCTCAAGCATCAGATTCGAGGGTGATTTTGAACAACAAGTTAAAGGTGCCCCCAATACATTTAGGTAAGTATGGCCATATTGTCCAGAAGTCGCTCGGTATAGCCATATGAGCCACCCATCTGAATGGTATGTTGTCCTTTTAGCTGAAATTGTTTATTTTTGGGATGTAAACTCTTGTACTCCAGGCGTGTGGCCCATAAAGTTGTGGTCTCTGGTGTGTAGCCATTAAACTTGATTTGATATCCTTTTGTACATGTAGTCAATGCAGGGGATTTGATGTAAGGCTTTAAGCCTGGAAGATGGCCAGTTTACAAGCGAAACCCTGTCCGTTTTGCCCTAGAAATTTAAGAATCACTAACACTCCTAGCCCTAGGGTTGGGGGTTGTTACAAATGTGTCCTATGAAGGGGCCTTGACTCATCGTTTTTAAGGTTAAATGCATAGGGAAAACTAAGTATGAGCATAATACACAAGTTCAATCAACTTGATAGTTTTGATCAAAGCACAAGGACTGAGCTTGAAGTAACTTTTGTGCATGATCAATATGATTTTCACAAGGGTTTTCAACCCCCATTTTAGGGTTAAGGAGATATCTTTCATATGAAACAAATTTCAAGTGGATTGGAGGCCATTTGGTTATTCAAATAGACAAATCAAAGTTTGCAAACTGGGCAGAATCCTAATGCACAAGGTCTGAGTTTAGCTCACTTGTAGCTTATACATTCCATCAGATAGGGATGTTTTGGTTAGTCTATGTCAATGTACAAAAAGTAAGCTTTCTAATGACCCATGTTGCAGCATATTTGGAGACCATTGGTCAATGAAACTTAACCTAGAAGTTTGATGGTACAGACTATCCGAGTCAGTGGGTACTTACAACTTTGAGCTTATATTTCCTTATCATATGGGTGTCATTTTGTGCGTTTCTTGGATCCAAGTGGCAATTACTTCAATATGCTTAATTGATTTTAGATATTTTCTTCTGTAACATAAGAATTTCATCTAACTGAGCTATATGGGGGTTCTTGATGTAGTATCCCCTGAATTGTAGGATTTTGGAGAGGCTTCTTCTATGGTACATAAGTTTGAAACCATTGACTACCGACTATTCCATAGAAGAGAAACTGAGGACACTTTAGAGTGACTTTTTGCTTCAATCCATTGCAATTCAAGACTTGCTTAAATTGCCTAAACTCTTGTACGTAGTCCATTGACTCCACCTCTATCTGTGAAGTAGGCATTACTCTTAAAAATATTTCACTGCACCCTCTGGTAACATACCATCTACCATTGTCATTGTTGGATTATCAACTGTTGGACATTCCTCACTTTGACCAGGGGCTTCGTCTTTTTGTCTTCTTGGCATCTCTCCACCCAGTTACATCATCATTCACTCTCATGTTACATCTTCTTTAGTTCTGGTCACCTTTTCCTATTTTTAAGAGTCCAATTGCTACTAGTTGCTGGATTATGATTGGGTTGCACCCATGTCAATAGATGATCATTTTGTAGCACGGTTGCACAAAAGGTAGATCTTAACTACACTTCGTATAAAGGATGGTTATTATCAAACTTGTGGAATCCATTGCTAAGGGAAATGCGATGTGTCTAACTCTTTAGCTAATTCAATCCAAGTTTCCATTGAAAGATCATTTGCATAAAGCTTAAGTTTGACAATCAAAATCTTTGCCATGCATTTGGATTGCGTCAGTGAGAAATTTTGATCGGTTACTACCCTTGGAAAGATATCTTCAGCTTATTCATACTACAGAACTCTAGAGTGGAAAATATGATCCAATGGAACCTTAAGAATGGATTCGAAGAGTAGAAAATTTTTTTACTGTAACAGAGGTTCTAGGGGATAAAAGGATGAACATTGGAACATTTTATCTAAATGGTGAAATCGATATTTGATTGAACATTGTTAAGAATAGACTCTTAGGATTTGGTTTCACTTGGAGTAGAATTTCGGAAGAAGTAACTGCACCGCTCTCGATTGCCAAGGGTAAACTAACAAATGCATGTGGTATGGTAGCCCAGGGCACCTTATTGATGCCAGTTCCCGAAGACTGAAGGCTGTAGACAAGGGCTCCCACCTCCAAGGCCCGTAGAAGGTTGTATGTGTTGAGCAAGAAGGATACTGCCACCTCTGGTGCGGTAGTTACTGGAACTCTCCTTTAATTTTGAAACCATTTTGTGTATTGATTGATTCAGTTGCTACTCATTCATTTATATTCACACGATCTACCATGTAAGTGAACCTTGAGATTAGGGAGGCAGAAACCAATTACGGAAACAAGTTATCCAACGACTCTAGAGTTGAGTGTTCTACTTCTCATAAACATGTGTCAATTACAGTTGGCGGGATAGTGTTCCCTGGAGTTTCGATTCATTTTGACTCATTAGAATTTGATATCATTCCAGAAATGAGCTGGTTGTGTACTTATGGGATCAAGATTGATTGTCATTACCCTAAGGTTATTTCAAGAGATGTTTCATGGGCAAAGAAAGGAAAAATCTTCTCCTTTAAATTTTGTTATGAAAACCAATGAGCTCTTATGTCCAGGATATATTATGTATTAGTGTTGTGCTAGTAACATTTAATCGAAGGAAGAAAAAGCAAAAGATATCCCTATAGTTTCTGAATTTAGAGATGTTTTCCTGAAAAGTTACCGGGACTGCTCTGCAAATAGAAATTGATTTTGAGATTGAATTAATCCATGATGCTCAACCTATCTCTAAAACTGAAGATTTAGTTAGAGGAGTTATCATAGAAGGGATTTATCATGCCATCCAAGTGTGCCACCATGGGGTGCCCAATTCTATTTGTAAAGTAGAAGAATGGATCCTAGTGGTCATGTATTGATTACAAAGAGTTGAACAAGATCACCATCAAAAACAAATACCCATCGCCCAAGTGAATGACTTGTTGATCAACTGCAAGGAACAAGAGAGTCTTCTCGAAGATTGGTTTGAGGTTAGGGTACCATGAACTTCGGATTATACAAGAAGATATATCCAAAATTAAACTAAGGACCATGTTTGGGTCACTATGAATTCATTGTGATGCCTTTTGGCCTAATCAATGGCCCTACGACCTTTATAAATCTTATGAATAGAGTTTCATACCCTATTTAGACAAGTTTGTGGTGGTGTTTATAAAGGATTTCGTGAAATACTCCAAGGACAGAGATGAGTATCCCGTTAATTTGTGGATAGTGTTGCAGACCTTGAGGGAACATCAATTACATGGAAAATACAAGAAGCATGAGTGCTGCTTAGAAGCAGTGGTATTTTTGGAACATATGGCTCCAAAGGATGAGATTAAGGTTAATTTGCAAAAGGTGAAAGCAGTTACAAAGTGCCGAAGATCCACCAATGCACTGAGACTAGAAACTATTTGAGTATAGCAGGGACTTATTGAGTTCAGAAAGGATTTGTCAAATATTATCTTCCCTGACCAATTTGTTGAAGCAAGCTACAAAGTTAGCAAGAAGATATAGTGGTACTTTATCCCTCCTAACAGTTCAAGTCTTATGGGTGGTACCTTACCCATAATCCAGGTGCACTGAGAATTTGAAAACATTACTTTTAAGGTGTACCTTGTGCAATCTATACTGACCATCAGAGTCTGAAGAATATCTTCACTTAGAAAAAGCTCAATCTACATGAAACATCAGTTATGGCAGATCTAATGAAACATACCTTGAACACTATAGTGAATACTCAACTAAATCTCTTGAGAGAGCTTGAGGACTTTGACATTCAATTCGCATCGCACAGGAAGGCGAATGTTCAATCGCTGGCACTTACCTTAAAGCTCTCCATAATGGAGGAAATTAGAGTGAATCAGGATAGTGATCCTGAGCTCCAAAGAATAAAGCAAAATCTTGAGAAAGGGATTCAATTTCAATGGACTTTGTCGTGGGATTCTCTCAAATAAAGTGTCTGATAGAGATCAGAGGTTTCAACCCTGTTTTGGCAAGCGCTTCAAAGAGCCTTTGGAACTAGATTAAACTTTAGCAGTTCTCATCATCCTGAAATGGCGGGCAAGTATCTAAAAATATCAACGAATCAACTCTTTTATGTTGGAGCCTGTAGTACTTCACGACCTACAACCAACATTTGCATTTGCAGACAGTAGGGAGCTCCCAACAGTCAACGTTGTGATAGCACTAGCAGAGAATCATGCATTAAACATCAGGAGAAATTGAGGGCAGACATTGACAACAAATCATCTTATGGGTCATGAAGATCTTCTCCAGCGTTTAATAAGGTGACACATGTTATACGATTCCTAAAAATATCCTTTTGAAAGTGATGGAAATGTTATGTTGATAAAAGAAGGAGATTCCTTGACTTTCATGTATATAGCAAAGTTGTTCAAAAAGTTTCATCAATTAAGGGTGTAAGGAGGTTGAACTGCAAACTAAATTGTGGCCAAGATCTTTTAGACCATGTCAGTTTATTGAAAGGCCTAATTGCATAGCTTGTCTACTAGATCTGCCTATATAAATCAAACACATACATAACATGTTCCTTACCTCACAACTCAAGCAATACATTTCATGTCCTGATCACGCTGTCATAATCAAACCCGTTGTTGTCGTTAAGGATCTTGTATTTCACGAGCACCCAGTCCAGATACTATATCACAAGATTAAGCAGTTAAGCACCAAGTAGATCTTTCTAGTCAAATTATTTTGAGCAACTCATACCTCCTCAGAAGCTACTTGGGAAGTTGAGTAAGAAGTGTAAGCAAAGTACCGATACTTATTTGAGATAACCTTGCATGTGTTGGCAAAGTTCATAAGTTTCGAGGACGAAACTCTTTAAGGGGGGAAGGCTGTAATAGCCCGACCCTAAATCATGTTAATTTATTTGATTAAGTCATGTAATTCGTTTTTCACATTTATTTATCTCATTTAATCATCCCGGTTGGGAGAATTCATTTGGGGCTCCACTTTGCAATTCGAGTTTCATTTACCGAAAATAATTTTTCAGAGAAACTGATATTAGGCCTCGATAAATATGGGTTAAAAGATTAAATTATTTTTCATGACATTACAAAAATTTAATTTCGAGGTTTGAAAAAAAAATTAAATTAATCGCTTACGGTTTTGCTTTCTTTCCGAACCCGAGCTCTTTCAAGGCCAATTTCGACCCAAAGTTGAAGTCCAACAAGTTGTATCACTAACCTAGCTAATTAACGATGGTTTAAGCTTAACCATGGCTACTTTTGACGGATAAATTTGCAGCCAAGTGTTTTCTTTCTTCATTCTCAACCAAGTAAAAAGACAATCACACCAAAATATCAAGACTTTTCTCCCTCTCTTCCTCTTCTTTTCTGCTGGCTGCTACTGCCATCCATTGCTGCCCCTTGCTGCCACTTTTCTGTTGAAAACCACCACCAAAAACACCACCATCCAGCCACCCCCAACACCGCTCTAGCCACCAGCCGCATCCCCCTTTGTTCAAGCATCATTCACACATCCTTTTTCAACCATCAAGTGAGTAAACTCCAATCCCTATCATGCTGATTTTTTATTCGTAATCTTATTTTTATTGGTTTTTCTTTTTTACCATGCTATTTTGATAAGATTAAGAGTTATCTTTGAAATTTTTAAGTGTTGGTTAAGCATAAAAGCATGTGGGAGTTGAGATTGTTCATGATCATGCTAGTTTAAGTTTGAAGTGATGGATTTGGATTATTTTGTATTTGATTTTGCAATCTTTATCGTTATAAATGATTATGGTAATGTTGGTATGGTTTTGGATGTGTAAAGTGTGATTTGATTGGTGGTTTATGTGAAGAAAAGCTTGCAAATATGTGCTAATTGAGTTGTAAATAGACATGAAACAGGGGCCACTTTGGGATTAAACTGGTACTGTATTGCAGTTTGAAAAATTATGATTTTTCATGGATTGATAGTTCAATGAGTTAGCTTTCGGTGGGATGCGGAATTACTTGATTTCAAGCTGTGTAGACAAAGTTATGGCCACTTTACTTAAGATTGCGCAGAATACATCAAAACTGGGAGCAGTTTTGAACAGTGGAATTTACGAAAAAACTGGTATTGATTGGATCATCGAAATTTTTTGATTTTTGGTGTGTGTATATATCAATGAGTTATCTTTCACATTCCTTTTTAATCACCTTAATCCAAGTTCTGTGGAAAACGTTATGGTCGTTTTGCTGCGACTGTGCAGATTGAACTGAAATTGTACACGTCTGTGTTCTGCCCTAATTTTTGTGGACCTTAATATGTGAATCATGCTTTGTGTCTTAAATAAAAGTTTTATTGGACATTATGAGATTTTTATATTGGGGTTTTACTTCTTATTTGGAGGTCGGCAGTGAAAGATATGGTTTTTCTAATGCAGACCATCAAACGGTAACATGATTGAATACAGAAATCGTGACATTTGGAAATATTTTCAGAAGTTTCTATATAATTATGGTATTGCAAGGAAATTACAAAGTGTAGTGAGTTCAGAAAGTTTGATTATGTATAGAAGCCTACTTGGGTTGGAAAACTGAGTTAAATGAGCAAGAAAATGAAATTTGAGAAGCAGGCAGAGTAATGACTCAAATCAGTGTCTATTGGACTCAGTTGGGGTTATTTGAGCTTTTACGAACCTCACAACACCTCTCTTGACATGAAGCCTTCTATTATCCATTTCATAAGTATTACACTTTCCATTATCCATTTTGGAAATATAAGAAACCCATATTTCATTTATATCAATTAAAATCTTTTTATTATCACCTCAATCCTTCTAATTTGGTCTGTTTTATTTCAGTATGTTGTATTTCAAGTTCAATAACCCTAATTGATTTATTTTTTCAAATTCTTTTGTTGTAACTTACCTTATATTGAATTATTGGAATTGTGGAACCTCTTTAATTAATATATTTCCATTAAAGTTACAAATTTTGGGAGTAAATATTGTTTACTGACTGCATTTACCTATAATTACATTTCTTGAGCAGAATCGGGACCTAGTCTATCGTTTCCATTGTACATAAGTATTATCAAGTGAAATATTATTTTAAAGACTTCAAGTACATCCACTGCCTGTATCTTTAGAAATCAAAGTGTATTTATCAATGTTATCATATTTTGGTAAGTACATCAATGAATTAGTTTACACAATGATTCATCAGTTAATTAGTGACCCTGTCAGTTATCATCTATAGGGCATTCGCCCTTCAGTTACCCGCGCAGCTTCAGGTTAGGTCCCCGATCGGCTTGGCAGGTGTGCACCTATCCATAGATCGTAACAGTATTAAGGGGTTCACTATCAGATAATAACTAGCAATGTAGTTTTACAATCATCTCATTCACTGTTTTAACTTAAAATGAATTGCAAAGCAGGCCCAATAAGTGTTTCAATGATCATTTAACAATTTAGGAATGCAGGTATTGAGTTTCAGCTCACAGTTCGAAATGTTTTTCATGTTTTGTTTTAGGAAAATGCTCAGAGAATCGTCTTCATGATAGTAAACCAAAAGTTGAGCAAGGGAATCCGGATGGATCAGAAGTAAGGAAGTATATGCACACTTTAAAGCTGTATTTTGAATTCTTCAGTAGATGCAGACGCAGATTACTTGTTGAATTGTTTTTATTATAGTGTAAAAACCTTATGTTGGTTAACAATTGATTATATATGGATTCATCAAGTGTGCATGTGTATGACTGAAGCTAAGCTTAACTGTGTTATATATAGCACTCATGTTTCAAGCCTTGTCCTTTTGGACGGCGGTAATGCCCTTATCATTGGATTCATTATATTACAATTGAGTGATTTATTAAAGAGAATATAAACAATGAAACATGTTTAATTTGGGAGCGTTACACATATGCAGCCTATAGTTCCTATCAACCATAAATGATATATTAGAGCTATGCATATCATGTTATAAAAAATATAAAAAATATAAAAAAAAACGTGTCGTTTCCTTCTCTTACTCAGGCTGTGAAGTCCAATAGATTTTGTTCCCAGTTCTGCCTGTTCCTACCATGGCCATCCAACTTGTTCATCACTTGTACTGCAACATCTGTATATGACCAATCAAATAATAAATGCTCATTGGTCTTCTCCTCCCTTTCAAATAGCTGGCATCTATTAGCAGACTGAACTCCAAAAATCTTCAATCTATCATGAGTCATTAACCTTTTTATACATTTAAAGTCAAGAAATGAAGGAAGCTTTGAGCTCTTTGGATTTTTAAAAAGATTTTTACTATCTAATTTTAATCTAATGTCAATTATTTATGAGCTATTTCTGTGGTAAGAAAATAAAACTAATCACAGGAAAATAAAAGTATTTATTTAGCCTTTTACCTTTCCATTGCAGTTCAATAGATGCCATATACGAAGATGGGTGGAAATTGACATGGTTAGTGGATGTCAGAAGTATAATCAAAGTCTCTTATCTTCATCCAACTTTTGGGTTATTATGCATTATTTTTAATGGGAAGGCTCTTTATGGAATTTTCCATGGATGGTGTTCGAGATAAGACTCTTTTTGGAACTCCCCATGGATGGTGTTCGAAGTTGTCACATTGCCTATGGATGGTTGGTTAGCTAGCCCAATTATTATGTATATAATGTAGTTTTAGTTGGCATAAGATACTCTAAGCTGTTAATATTTTGATTTCCATTTAGAAACATGTGATGGAAATTTTATATGCCTATTGTACATTATATGTATTTAGGTTGAATTGCCATTTTGGTAAATATATTGTTTAGATGAAGCTAAAAATGGTTGACAAAAATCAATTGGAATGTGTTGTGATGTGAATGCCTTGATGGCAATTATGATTGTTTCATCTTCCTAACACAAGGCATTAATTGGTCGAATCATCCTAGGTGATATAAAGATCTTATGTTTTACAAGATCATTACATATGTTGCCAATGCAGTACTCGTGGCTAGTTTTGTAAAGATGGCCATGGGCGTTGTCATCGTAGAGGTTCTCATGGCCATAGGTCTCGTTATGGCTAAGAAAACTATTAGCCATGAGTTTATCTATAACAGTTGATTATCCTAGTCACCGCGAAGTCTGTGGCTTACTATTAAGCTAGCCACAGCAAAAGGTGTGGCTGCCATCCATTGATTGCCATGCTATTCCCATGGCACAAGTTAACTTATTAGCCAAGGGAGATATTTACCCATACCTGATAGTTTAGCCTCAGGGTTTTGTGCCACAGTCGGCCTTGGCAATTCTTATCTTGGCTACTTATTGGGGGCATGGGAATTGTTCATACCCATGGCACAAGAATGGCTTTGTTGTAGTGATTTAGTCTAGAAACTAATAAAAACAAAATCGGGTACATGCGAGCGGTTGAACTCGGGTACGATCTCCTTTTCAGCTCACAAAACGCGACTTGTTCCTTGGACTTGGACTTGGATAATTGGACTACTTTGACTTGGGGGATTTAACTGGGACGTATCTGACCGATTTACATCATCCTTCCCTTGTTTGACATGATTTGTTCTCAAATCGTATAGGTAATCCTCTTCTTCATATGAGCTTAAATCGACTACGTTAAACGTAGCCGAAACTCCGTAGTCCAAGGAAGATCCACCTTGTAGGCATTGTCATTAAGGTGTTCTGGGATCTCAAATGGACCATCCACTCTTGGCATCAGTTTATTTTTGCGTGTTGCTAGAAAACGCTCTTTTCAGAGATGGATCCACACTAAATCTCCTGGCTGGAACATTTTCTTCTTTTTTTTCCTATTTGCGTGAGTAGAATAAGATAGGTTGGATTGCTCAATTTTATTTCTAACATGCTCGTGTAGCTTTTGAATTTCTTTAACTTGTTGATCGGGATCTGCACTCGACTTTTGATCCAAGGGGCATAGTGTCAGATCTAAGGGAGTTATGGGGTGAATCCCATATACTACCTTAAATGGAGACACACCCGTTGCTCTACTAAGGGCTCGATTATAGTCAAACTCTGCATGTGGTAATAGGAGGACCCATGCTTTCTTGGACTAAGGCGAAATCAAAGTCCTTAGGAGTGTTCCCAGGGTTTGATTTGTTACCTCAGTTTGTCCGTTGGTCTAGGGATGACATGTTGTACTGTACTTAAGTTTCGTCCCTAGCTTCTTCCACATGATAACCCAGAAATGACTTAGAAACTTAGTATCTCGATCTAAAACAATAGATCGAGGAATACCATGCAGTCTAGTCACTTCTTTAAAATACAGCTCTGCAATATTAGTAGCATGATTAGTTCTGTTGTAGGCTATAAAGTGGGCCATCTTTGAGAACCAATCTACCACCACAAATATCGAGTCCTTGCCCCGTTGTGTTCTAGGCAAGTCTGAAGTAAAGTCCAGGCCCATGTTGACCCAAGGGTGGGTTAGTACTAGTAAGTGTGTGTATAACCCTTGCGGAAGTAAGTGACTTTTAGCCACTTGACACGTTGCACACCGCTTCAGTAGATCTTGTACATCTTTATGCATCCCGGGTCAGAAATAATGCTCTTTCAAAATGGTAAGAGTTTTATTCTCACCATAGTGATCAGCTAAAGAACAGCCATGAAATTCTCAAGTCAAAAGCTCCCGGGTGCTGTATTTAGGCACACACAGATGTATACCTTTGAACAGGAAAACTTCTTAAATCAAATAATCATCTTTGGGGTTCTTTTAACAGGCACCATATACCACCCTAAAGTCTTCATCTTCAGAATATAATAACTTTAGATGCTCGAAACCCAAAATACAAGCATCTAACTGAAACAACAACAAATATCTCCTGGATAAGGCATCAGCGCCTTTATTCAACTTCCCTAACTTATACCGAACAGTAAAGTGAAATGACTAGAGAAACTCGGCCCATTTGGCATGCCTGGAGTTTAATTCATGCTGACCCTGAATATACATCAAGGCTTCGTGATTAGAATACAATATTAACTCACTGGCCATAAGATAATGACTCTAGTGCTCTAAGCGAAGGGCAATGGCATAAAACTCTTTGTCATAAGTTGAATATTTCCGCCTTGAATCACACAATTTCTCACTAAAGAAGGCTAGAGGTTTGCCTTCCTGGGCAAGAACTCCACCGATACCAACGCCAAATGCGCCGCACTTGACCTCGAACACTTCATCAAAACAGGGAAGTGTTAACACTGGAGCTTACCTTAGCTTGCTTTTCACATTTCAATCGCTGCTTGTCCTTTAGGGGTCCATCTGAATGATGTGCCCTGAAGCACCTCGGTCATTGGCGCTGTAATGGTGCTGAAATTCCGAATGAACCGCCAGTAAAAGGAAGCGAGTCCGTAAAAATTGTGGACGTCGTGAATACTCTTTGGCATAGACCAACTCTGAATTGCATCAATCTTTGCTTCATCAGCTTCAATACCTTCAATAGTTATGATATACCCAAAAAAAGTGACCTTATTGGTGAAAAACAAACACTTTTTGAGATTCCTGTATAGCTTTTTACATTCCAGCACCATTATAATTTCTGTTAAATGATCTTGGTGCTCTTGTTCATTTTTGCTAAAGAACAATATATCATCGAAATAAATGACAATGAACTTGCCAATATAAGGTTTGAATACTTGATTCATTAACCTCATAAAGGTGCTCAAAGCGTTTGACAAACCGAACGACATTACCAACCATTCGAATAAACCACCCTTTGTCTTTAAAGCGGTCTTCCACTCGTCACCTTCTCTGATTCTGATTTGATAGTAACTGCTTCAAAGATCAATATTGGAATATACCCTCAAGCCATGTAACTCGTCAAGCATATCTTCGAGCCTTGGTATTGGATACCAGTATTTGATAGTGATTTTATTGATAGCTCGACTATTGACACACACGCGCATACTCCCGTCTCTCTTGGGTATAAAGAGTGTAGGTACGGTGCACGAGCTAAGGGATTCCCAAGCTAATCCTTTAGCCATCAACTCTTCCACTTGCTTCTGAATCTCAGAAGTGTCTTTTGGGTTCATTTGGTATGCTGGTTTATTGGGAAGAATTGATCCGAGAATAAGGTTGATATGATGCTGGATATCCCGTTTTGGGGGTAATCCAGAGGGTACCTCTTCAGGAAATACATAACTAAACTATTTGAGTAACGATTTAGCTATTGGATGGTTTGGTAGGGGCAATTTAGATTCTTTTTTAGTGGCTAGAATCCATTCTCGGAAAGCTCAAAACTCATGATAAGAAGCTTTCAGTAAGGGCTAAATACAGGTAAACAACATATCTGATCTTTTGTGGTGTTTTTGTGGTTTGTGTTTGGAAAGCTCGGGTGGGGTTAACGACACCAAAGTGATCTTCTTTCCTTCCTTAGAAAAGGAATAGGTATTTAGAAACCCATGATGCATTACTCTGAGATCATACATCTAGGGTCGACACAGAAGGATCCGGCACGCATCCATCGGGATCACATCACACCATAATTCGTCTCGATAATTCTTCCCAATTGATAACAAAATCAAACACTGAGAATTGACTTGAAGATCTTTACTTTGATTGAGCCATTGGATATTGTACGGGTGAGGATATGTCGTGACCTAGAGGCCCAGTTTCTCGATCATGCTCAATGATACGACGTTAGCACAGCTGCCTCTGTCAATTATCAAGGAGCATACTTTGCCTACAACAATGCAATGAGAATGAAAGATGTTTTCCCATTGTTTATCCTTAACTCCACGTTGATTGTTTAGTACCCTTCGAAGTACTAGCATCTCTCCTTCACATGTAGCTTTAACAACCTCCTCCTGTTTGTCCTCTTATTCTTCTTTTTCATTCTCTTTCCGTTCTTCACCGTGATTTTCCTCCCTTATTGCATCCTATTCAGCAAGAGTGATTATTCTTTGATTTGGGTAATCAGAAGCAGTATGCCCAAGTCCCTGACACTTGAAACAACGTCGGTTGCTCATCGGGAACTGGGCTGATCGCTCTTGAATCAGTGGTGGTTGTGGCTAGGGAAATGATGGCCATGGCATAGGATGGGTTCTCTAAGGAGTTTTGGGTTCTTTGTGGCAATAGGGGAAGACAACATTTGTGGGTGTGGTCTAGGAGGGAAATTCGGACTCCCCTTGTTAAAAGGTTGGGTACGAATTGGAAGTTTTCGGACATCACATTTGAATGGCTTGTTCCGACGTTGTTGCTCGGCCTTATGCACTAACACACATACTTCATCAAATGTGGTATAATGTTGCAGTTCCACCACATTAGACTACTTAGGATCAAGGCCACCCAAGTATCTAACAATTGTTTGCTCTTTAGGCTCCCGAATGTCGCATTTAAGTAGGAGCTTTTCGAATTCTCTGGTGTATTCCTCAACAATTAGATTCCCCTGAGTCAGATTATGCAATTGGGAATAATTGTCTTAGAGATACATAACACGAAGGAACCGGGACTTCAGTTTTGACTTCATCTTTTCCCAAGTTCAAATCTTACCTTTTCTGTTCCTGGTATGCTTGGCACAAAGATTCATCCACTAGTTGGACGCATAACTTCGTAACGTAAGTGCAACTAATTTCACTTTGTTATCATTTGGAATGTCCTTGTAATTAAAAACTCGCTCAATGGTGTGTAGCCATTCCAGAAACTCATCAGCATCGAGCTTACCCATAAACATTCGAATTTCAACTTTGAAATCATTATAGTTGTTGGGTGTTCTTTTAGCTCCTCTAAACCTTCTTGGAGCATCTTCTTCACTTGATGAACTAACCAAAGTACTTGCTTCTTCATCGCCATGAACAGGTGCAGTTGGACTTTCAAGCACCTTCTATTTCTGTTTCATGTCATTTCCCAGTTGTTTTCGTAAGTACTCATTCTGCTTCTCCAACTTTTCGATCTGATTCTTCAATTCGACATTAGAGGAGGTCACATATTTCAAAATTCTTAAAAAGAGTTTCGAACTTTTCTTTAAGAGTCATGCTACTCATCTTGAAGGATGAACTTGAGCCAAGGCTAAGCTTTTTGTTTTGTGTTTTGGAAATTTTGTGGCATGATAAAGAGAAGAAACATGTGAGGTTTTGATTTCAGGCCAAGAATAAAACTTAGCTCTGATACCAAAATTGATGTATCACATTAGGAAAGGAAGCGAATGAAAGGAAAGCTCAAGGTTGTGGAGAGACGAAGGTGCTGGTGGCATGGGGAAGAGATGGGGTGGGCTTGAAAAGGAAGCGGGGAAACTGGAAACTGGAAGCATCGAAAAAACTAAAACGACTCTTAGACACAGGTTTCTCCAATAAGAATTATTCAGGGCCCTTGATCTTTGATTTGGATACAGATTTCAGCACTTAATTAAGACCAAGACACACTTGAACACCACTCTAATTGGCTAAATTGGAGATAAGCAAGTAGAGAATTTAAGTAATGACACTGAGGAGTTTCAAACTCAACTTCAGATTTCAAATTCACATCACTGAGTGCAAATGAATGGCCCTGCTCTTTATAGTGGCATGCCTAAGGCTTTTCCTTACACATTAGGTAATCATTAGGACATTAATTAATGATTAGGAAACGTACTAAGTATGCTAGCTTAGCTAAATTACATAGGTTGTTCCTAAACTATGCTAAACTTGAACAAAAGGCCTAATAATTACCAAAATTATTATCTAAGCTTCCTCCTTAATGATCCTAGGCTGATTGATAATGTTTTCCTCCCTAGGAAGGTAGCCACCCGCGGCTGCCACTTCAAAAGAATAAGACTTGTTCTTGCTTGCCACATCACACCATGGTGTTTGAATTCTAGCTTGCAAAGTGGCTCATTCTCTTCAATCCATGTGGCACTCTCTCCGTCAATGAGTCATATAGTGACTAAGCATTAGTATACATCCAAGCAAACACAAAGTTTGGAGGAGAAAACCGACCTAAGAGGGTAAACCCTCTAGGTGAAGCAACCGGCTCTGGGCAAGCGCATGGGGCTCAGTCTTTGCTGCTATTGGGACACTTTAATTTGATGATTAATCTCAGGTTTCCTTCTATTGAAGGAAACCTCAAGATGTCAGCAAACCCCACCCCCCCATTTAATAAATCTCAATTTGCACATCGTCAGGCGGCTCAGTCAACCTAATCAATCCAACTGTGCATTCTTGGGCTTCAACCGGGCAGCTCGGCAAGATGGGCTAGACTGGATGGCTTAACGCGCTTACCTTGAATCTTTCTTGACATTGTTGGATTCCTGACATCCTAAACTAACTATCCAAAAAATAATTACACAATTTGGATGTCATTTATTCTAGAAAACAATAAAAACAAAATCGGGTACATGCAAGGGGTTGAACTCGGATACCATATCCTTTTCAGGTTGCAAATGGGACTTGGACTTGGACTTGGACTTCGGTAATTGGACTACCTTGACTTGGGGGATTTAACTGGGACATGTCTGACTTATTTACATCGTGGTATTAGTCGAAAATGCTGTAACACCTTCTTTGGAATATTTTTACCACTAGCTGGTGTAACACTCAAATCTTCATTTATGGTTTTCCATATAGAGCCATCATGCAGAGGGCAATTATTTAAGCCAACATTCTATTTCCAGAAGAGTAGACAACCCCTAGGGAATGTGTCATGTCATTGTAACGAAGTCCTAGTTTCTTAATTTTGCTTTTCATTTTCTCAAACGAACGTGGCAACCCCTTTCGTTCGGAAATGGCTTGTTTAAGCAAGTTGACAAAGGCACTAAAAGCACTTAATATAGTGACACAAAAAAAGAAAGAGTCAAAAATTCCTCACATCCTGAATATAATGGTTGATTGATGTTTGTTCGTGCTAAAAATGTACTATTTTTATAGTAAGTTTACACCTATTTTATGCTCGTTATAATTGTATTTTTAAGGTTTTTATTTGATTTTATTTTGTTTGGTAGGTTTTGAATAGCTATGCAAAAAATACAAGAAAATTGCTGGTATGGGCCGACTTGACTCAACCCAATCTAGGTTGCCGGGCCCAATTCCTATTTCAGCCCATTGAAAATAATGAAAGAAAAAAAAAGGAAGAAAAGCATCCCAAAATACCCGGCTCAATTCCCTTCCCAAGCGTGCAGGGCACGTGACAGTTATTTCTATCCTAGCGGGCGTGTGCCAGTCACGTGACCTCATTACCCCCCCTTAATCTTCACTCTCCTTCCTCTCAGTTCTGAGAAACCCAAACCCCGACCCCTGTTTCTCGCAAACCCTTCATCCTCATCTCTTCTCCCTCTATCTCTTCTCTCTCTCTCTTCGACAAGCAACAACCACCATCACAATTATCGTCTTCAACCACCAGGCGCCAGCACACCATCTTCATCAACATCCACCTCGGATCATGTCCACGCACCGTCCACGCTAGCTGTGAGATTGATGGTCATGAATGGAAGAGGGCTCGCATATATATCAAAGGAATTGACGATTGAAGGAGGTCGAATTTTTTAGGTAATCTAGGTTTTGGGTTAGGTTAGACAATCTTTAGGTTTAGTTAGTTTAATTTTGGTGATTTTTTTCTCAAAAATTCATATGCTGTTTTCAATTTTATGGATTAGGGTTTTGTGTTAGGTAGATTTTTGGTTTTCGATTCATGTCATTTTGCCTCATGAACACGATTTTTTTTATTGTATTTCATGAAATAGAGGGTTGCTTTTTTGATTAGTTAAAATTTGTGATTTTGGGGCTTCGGCATCACCAAGGCTAAGACGTTGTGGTTATTCTGTTCGTGCTCTTTTCCCCCCATGCGTAGCTGTGTTTTGGTTTGCTAATGGTGGTTCTGGTAACCTTCTTGGTGCCATCAAAGCTGAGTTGAAGCTAGGTTTGAAATTCCCCCTCCCCTGCTTCTCGGTTCCATGTCCTGCACTACGCCTATTTAAGCTCGGTAATGGACTGACTTAGATGATGTTTATTTCAATTCACAATGTATGTAATGTCTGAGATTCTATTGTTTTTTATCTGGTTTGGTGTGAATCTGACTGTAAGTAGGATTGTTTTTGGTTGTTGATGGATTTCAATTCAAGCTTGCTTAGTTTGCTGTGGTTAATTATGCTGGCTAACGATGCTGGATTATATGTTGGATGGAGAGGGTTTGGTTGTTCATACTGCTGGTTGGGGATGATGTTGGCTTGATGCATTATACCCTATTTTAGGATAGAAGATGATGGGGTGTGGTTTGTTTTAACATTGGTGCAGCTACTGGGGTGTTCACTGTGTAGAATTGAATTGGACATTTGAATGTTTTGAATGGTGCTGATTAGAAGTTTAACCCCCGCCTGAATGCTTAATTGCTGAATGGGTGATTAATGCTTCAATTTTGGATAATTTTTGAAGGTCAAGGTTGCTTGGTAATAGGCATTAGCTAGAGGATGATTTTAGATTATGGGTTTTAGCTTGAGTAGAATGATGTTAAATATACTAGAATGTTTAGTTGCCTAAGTTAGTAGGGTTTTGCCTAATTGCCTAAGTCTGGGTCATTTAGGTTACTTATGTTTATTGAAATGTTTAGTTGAATGTATAACGTTTGGTTAAATTAAGGCATTAGTTCACTTTGGTTTAAATTGGTCTAGTATAGATTAATCAGTCCGTTTACCCTTTTCTGTGATCTTAATCTGTACCATCGTCCCCGAGGACACGACCCTCAAGTACTACAGTGGAAGTTGTATGCTTGCAGCGCTTTTTATTTACACTCAAAATTTACCCAACAAGTTTTTGGCACTGTTGCCGAGGATGACAGCATGAGATTAGGTCATATTTTTATTTTCTTAGCTCCTTTCTTATTCATTGCTTTGTTTTGTCTATTTCGTTATTAGTCGTGATTTGGTTCATTAGTTGTGATTTGTTTAGTTGATTTGTTTTGTTCATTTCGTGACTTTGTTATTGGGTTACATAGATTTCGTTTTACTTTCTTTATTTTGGTATCGTTTTACTTAGTTTAGTTATTTTGTGAAAAAATTTTAAAATCCAAAAAAATTAGAAAAGCTGAAAATCCAAAAAAAAATAAGAAAACCTTGAAAATCACTAACAAAATGGAAAAGCTTAAAATTGAAAAAAAAATTAGAAAAATTAGAAAACCCCTAAAAATTGAAAAACTTTAAAACTTTAAAACCAAATTGCTAGTTTTTCATTTCCCACAATATGAGCATCAACCTTTTTGGAGTTATTTTTCAAGGCTCAATGATTATCGTGCACAACTGAATTATAAATTTGAAAAATGAAAAATTTGTGATGTCATTGCTATGGGTCTAAATGTTGAGTCGAGGAGTTATATTGAGTTCATTTATCCTAGCGATGTTCTAGGATTATTATTTAAAACTCAAGATGTGGTTTGGGATTTCTTTAAAAAATTAGTTTGGGATACTTATGAGTTAGAACAAGCTATAAATAATTTTGGTTACCCAACTCATGGTGAGTCTGTTGTTCCTGCTAATCCTTCCCATCAGGACTAGTTTATAGATTCATATGACCCATCTCACTCTTATATGCCTCCTGTTCTGTGTGATTATTATGAATCTTCTGATCATGATGCCCATACTTGTCCTTTTAGCGCATATGTTGATGCTACATATGTAAGTTTTAAAAATAAGATTAATGATATGACTGATCAAATGATAGAGACCATGAAAGCATGAATTGTTGCATGTTCTCAATATTTTAAACCAAAATAGGGAGACTTATAGTGAGATTTATTCTAATTTAGAATCTCCTAAGCCTGACATCAGTCTTGATGGTGATTTTGAACCCTCTTATTCTGCTAGGCTTGATTTGAATGAAGACGTGTATTTGCCTAGTTTAAATCAAGAGAGTGACCTCCATACGTCTCTATCACCTAATCTTGCATCCTAAACTAGCTCACCTAAGGGCATCACTGATGATGTCCTAGTTTCTGCCGACCCACCCACCACTCTGAACAACTTTTATGAGTTTGATGTGGGTGAACGATCTAATACTGTTGATGAGTTAGATATAAGCATCACATCTGAAGTTGAGCCTCATGATTTACATAAGTCACAAGAAGGTATTTCACAGGAGTCCTACGATGAGATAACTGAACTCACTATGTTGGACTTTGGTGATGATGTTCTTTATGTAGAATATAAATCTTTCTCATGTAAGCTTGATGTTACTGAAGGTCTTGATGTCGGTTTTCATGTTAAATATGAATCATTCTCTTTTGATCCCGTCATTCTTGACCTTCTCTTTAAATTAGATGATAATATTCTATATGTGGAATATGAATCTTTTTGTGAGTTTGATATCCAGGGAAGTTTTGATGATGGTTTTGTGCTGATTATGAGTCCTTCTCTTCTGATTCCATCCAAACTTTCCTTTTTGAATATTAGAAGTCTGAATTTGTTGAGTATGAGATGATTGCCACGAAGAATTTTGATTTAAGGCAGACTCTCATGCTTTTGGATATCAAAAGACTTGTGAACCTTGCACCAACAATTTTGCCTAAACTGCTCGTTCATGCTGATCTAGTTTCTAGGCCAATGACCTCACTCCTAGCTCATTCTAAGTGTGTTCATTTCCATTCTAATTGGCCCCAACTGTTTGATAAGTTGAAGCGGACCCTTAATTGCGGTTTATTGGCTAGATGGATGTACTGTTTTTAGCTCCAACTCACTACTTTTCACTGTTTCTATGTGATTGAGAGTTGGGCTTCTTTATTTGATAAGCTGCTACATGCTTTGACGAGTTTTGATTTGAGTAGCATTTTTTAACTTAATATGGAGTGATTGATGCTCCATAGGCCTCATGTTGCATCATCTTCGTGAGGCATAGTTTGGATACAATCTGTACCCAACCTGGTATGATTGTTCCACCATTCTTTTCCTTTTCTTTTCTTTTCTTTCTTTTTGTACTTAGTTGTGGATATTTAGGACTGTGAATTGTGATGGGTGATCGATCTTGAGGAGTAATTTGGGATATGTTGAGCCGTGTGGGCTATGATCACCCTTGGTTGTGTTATGATTTTGTGAATATTTGTTAGTTGTTGATATCTAGGATTGTGAGTTGTTGTGAATATTTAGGATTGTTCTTATGTATGTTTTAGTTCCTTTGTTTGGTTTCCTTGATTTTTTTTTTGTTTCCATGGTTTTCTATTTTGTTTTAATTTAGCAAGTTTTGGTTTTTCTTTGGTTTTGTTTTGTTTAATAGTTTCTCTTGTTTCCTTTTTGGTGTTTTAGTGTTTCTGTTTTTTATTTTTAGCTTTTCTTTCTTTTGTGTTTTGTTTTCTTTTGATTTAGGTTGGTGTTTAGTAAGTCCTTTGTTTGGTTTTGTTTTTATTTTGGGTGATTATGTTTGGTTTGGTCGTGATTGGTTTTGTTTTCTTTTAGGTTTTGGTTTTTGTTCTTCTTTATTAGTTATTTACTTTTTGATTTTTGTGTTTGGGTGTTATTTTGTTTTGTTTTTGTTTGGTTTTGATTTTGGTTATTTTGAGGATTAGCTTGTTTTAGAGGGTTTTGGTTTTGCGTTTCTTTTGTGATTTTGTTTTGGTTTCTGTAAATATGTGTCTATTTGGTTTTGTTGGTTTTTTGTTTTGTTTTTATTTTCATCGTGTCCTAGTTTGTATATATTTGTGGTTTTGTGTTGGTTTTGCGGTTGTATAGCTTATATGTTTGCTTTTTAGTGCCTTAGTTCCTACAATGAGGACATTGTGAAGTTTTGGTGTGAGGGATGGGGTGCCTTTTTTTTAAAAAAATCCAAAAAAAAAATTGATTTTGATTTTGGGAATGTTTGTACTATGTCTGATTAGTTTGAGTCCCCTATGGTTTCATTATTAGCTTGTATATAACTAGGATGTGCGTGAGAAGTCTCCAACCTCAGTGTGACTGTGTGACATTCCAAACCCTAGTTCTAACCCAATGTTCAGTATAGATTGTGTAATCCAGTCCTTGTTTATTTCTTTATCATTATCTTTAGGTCTTAGGTTTCCATGAATGATTCTCCCACTAGCTTTTGACACGATTACTTTGAAAAAAAAATGAAGAAAAAAGCGTATTATGAATAAAGAAGAAAAAAAAGAATAAAATTTAGAACGACAAGTATTCCTTTGAGGCATGCGCTATTGGGCTCCACCATTTGAGGCACGTGCTACTGGAAAAGCTTGCTTCCAATGACAACTTGTTATTTGAGAACAAAAGGGTAGACACAACAGGATATGATCAACTACAAAAAGTTTGTCCCTCTTATTATGTACGTTATCTTAATTTTACCTTTCTCTAGTTATGATCGCTAGTTTGGACCCAAAGTCACTTCATATGGGTGTGTAAAAACCAATATCAAAGAGAAGTTCCACTGGAAAGGATCACAAACATGAGGTTTATGGACATGTGAGGTCAATTATGACCATAAAGACTTTTCAATGGATTGGTATAGTTGTGGTTATCTCTAGTGGCTGCACTATGGTTGATACCAAAAGATCCAAAAGAAAGTTTGTAGTCAAATCATTATAGGTGGATGACTTACTAATAGCTAGAAATGGTGTAGAGTTACTAAGTAAGGCAAAAGGCCATGTCATCGTTTAACTTTGAGATGATTAATATGGATAAAGTAGCGTATGCTCTTGAAATAAAGTTTCTAAGAGAATACTCAAAGTGGTTATTCTTTTTCCAAAAAAAAGGGAATGACATCAAAAGATCTTTGAATAATCTAATACAAACACCTATGACCTTATTAGTACTCACATCAACAAAGGTGAGACCTTAAAATAAAATGTGTCATACTCTACTAGAAACGGGCTAAAAAAAAAGGGCAAAACTTACTTTGTTAGGTTTGGTTAGAAGTCTAACGCATGATATGGTTCATATTAGATGTCGTATCTTTATACAAATATTAACTGCACCTAAGACTAGTATAATAGTAGATAGCTAAGTAATGAGGAATGTGAAGGGAACCTCCAATCATGTGGTTATGACATATAGGCATTAACTTGCACCAAAAGGGTGCAACGGTCTTGACTATGGTAGCGTCATATGAGAAATGAACCTCCAAATATGTCTTCTAACTTAGCAATAGTGCTAAAGCGGTAAGAACCAGTCATATATTGCCTTGTTATAGGAAGAGTTTACGGCTTTGTCCTTAAAAGCGCAAGAATCTATTTTGTTGAAGAGGCATTTAAATTATTTGGTTGGTGGACCAAATAGTAGTGTCCAATAATGGTTTACTGAGACAATTGTGATCAAATGTGCCATGAATCTTAAAGTATTATAATAAGACCAAATAGATTGGGCATACGGTTGAATTTTTTTAATCACATGGTGGCACACAAGGATAGTGAATGTAAAGTATTTCCCTATGAAGAAAATGGTTTTAGAGCCATTGACCTAGCCCTGGTAAGGGGGTGTGCTTGTTGAGCACATAAAGGCTTAACAGTCTTCATAGATGGCAACTATGCACTGGCATGTTGATTGTTTTCCTAATGTTCACAAGTGATTGTCTAATATTGTGAAATTTGAATAAGTGGTCTTGCATACACTTATTATTGGAATTCTTGAATATGCATTCTTATTCATGGATGCTTGTGTCCTTTCTTGAATGTGAAAAATATGTCGAGTGGGCTTGAGGTTAGCCCTCCCACACGGGTAACCACCACTATTGATTTGAGTATCAACTGGAGATGAGACAAGATTTTAAGTAGAATTATCAGAAGGATAATTATGAGAACTTGTCAACTTAAAATCATGAATATTGCCTTGATAATGACAAAAGGTCATTATAATATATGGGTAAAAATGAATTTTACTTAGCCTACCTTAAAAAGGCCATATGTGAGTTTAAGTTAATGAGTAGATTTGGGAACTCAGTTTGGACAATATGGTGTCCAAATATCATCTGTAAAGCATTTTGGTTAAAGAACCAAAAGACATATGCTCCATGGGAAAGGAGAGAATGTTGTAGCACATGTTTCATATCATGTGTGCAAGAGACGACCAATTGGGTTAATATAAGTTAGATCCCTACTTATATTTGTGTAAGACCCCCATAAGGTTATGGCCTTATATTTGTACCCTCAAGACTCCAATCAGTTGCTTGAGACTCGATCTAATGTTAGTTATCTTAGTGTGTTGCCAAAGGATCATGAGTGATTTGGTCTGGCGAAACATATCTAGAAAAACAAGTTGGATTTGGTTGAGAGTCTCTTAAGAAGAGGCAAATCATTCACAGAATCTCATTAGTTTCTATTCACTAGTGCACCAGTTATGATATATGGTCATAATTATGAATATGAAATATGATGGCATTATAAGATCAAAGTAAGACATCTTAATAAGAGTAAAATGATCTAGTGTACTTGCATACTTCCAACTACTCATGTGCGACTCTTGACGAGAGGCTATATATTCCTAAAAGATGTATAGCATAGATCTCTCACAAGTATGCTGGTCGCACGGCCTATTTGCTCAGTATGAAGATTGTGCAGAAGTTAAAAGAAAAGTAAGTTTTTCTTAAGGTTGAAATAAGCACTCCCTTATTTGTGAGTAGGAGATGTTGGACTTAGGGCATGATATACCCATTAGGGGTGCAAACCCAATAAGTCAATGGCTTAAGTTCCTCAGAAACCCTAGTTCCTTGACTATCGTTCTAATATAAAAGGGGGTCAGTCTAAAGGAAAAATAAATCAGAGAGAGAAACATCAAGAGTTCTCTAAAGATAATTTTTGCACAAAACTTAGGGCTCTTAGGTTGTGGGATTGTGAAGGTTCTCCGTATTGTGAGTTCCTTCCATGACTAGTGATTCAAGCCATGGTTTGATCGTCTGCCACTGCAGGATTGAGGTAAATATGTTTACGCTTAATCCTTTATATTAATTCCTACAATTTTGTTCAACTTCTCCATGTGAACCTATCTACTCTGACCACAACATTTCTACATGCCATTAAGTTTAAGGTGTACATACATAATATCTTTATCATGCACATAACAGTTTGCACACAACCTATAAGGGCGATAAATTGTTCTAACTAAGGCAACAATAAAGAATCGATCATCAAGAAATGCATGTAAACAATCTTTGAATTCTGCTGATGCTCTTAATGCCTTTTGGTATTTTGCCAGACTTCCATTTTTAAATTTATCCATAGTTAAATTTCTTAGATTCAATAAAATAAAAAGTTTAAGAAAAATATTATCATTATATCTCTATTTTATGTGTATATATAGATTTTGAAGATAACAATTTTTTTTTTAACTTTTAGATTTGTGAACTACATTATTTTAGGAGGAAAAGCATGCTATACATGTATAGCCAAGAGATAATTTAAAGTAATTATTAGCATCATTTTGACGTTTGCGGTTTATGCTGGTATAACCGATATTATAACAAAACATACGTGGTTTGTGATACATATTTAAGAAGCCAAGCAGTTGTAGGTTCAAGTCTTTAGGTTATCTCAACTATTCATTACTCCTAATATATGTTTTGAAGACAACATTATCAGTTAAGTGACTTGAAGAAAGTACATTAGCTAATAAACTAGTCTAAGTTTATCCTTATCCTCTAAATTGTCACCCACCCTCACCTCCCTCTATTATTAGTTGCTTACAAGTTCAAATAAATATTTCTATTTCTTTAGCCAATGACTCTTCTTCATGAGTACATTTATCCACAATGATTCAGGGCTAATGATCGAAAATCTTGCATCAAATACATGCGATGAGAGGTAAAAACACAAAATAAAAAGCTAGATACATGTGACGAGAGGTAAAACCACAAAATAAAAAACTAGAAAAGCGTACAAAGAGATAGTCCATAAGCTATATAATCCAAAAGATATCATCAATTTGACTACTTAGTGTTAGGAAAATAATAATTCAATTTCGAGCTTAATATATGTAGAAGCGATAAAGGATGTAGATATTGGCAAATATAAAACAAGATCAAAAAAATGATAGTAGGGGGCAAATGATTTTTACGTGGAAACCCAAATTGGGAGAAAACCACAGGCGGCAACAGTGGCACAAAATACATTATGATATGAGTGAGTACAAAACGATCTAAAAGCAAATGCCCGAGAAAGAGATCAGTAAGAGACATAAAGATCTCAAAGCAAATGCCTAAGGAAGAGATCAATTACAACAAAAATCTCTCAATACTAACTCTCAATAAAATGTGGAATACAAAAGGAAAGTGTCGAGAGGCACTAGCAAATGCCTCGCTCAAAACAAGGTCAAACAACCTAATATTTATAAGGTAGTCCCAAAGGTACCAAATGTTTAACCCCAGCTGCAAACATATGCCGTCTTGGCCACCAATCATCATCTTTGCAGAAAAGGAAAAAGATGTTCAATACAAATATGAAAATAATATAATTTTCTTAGAATAAAATATCTCTAACCATAGAACCTGAGCATTGGGTTCCAAGCAATAATCTTCAAAAATGGAAACAATTAAATCGGCAAAGGAATTTGGGACGAATCCCAAGAAACTCCACCTTGGACCAAATTCCTTGGAATGGATGAACATGGCAAAATTGATCTTGTTATGACGCCAAAATTGTCAATATCAATAAGAAACATCCTTTAAAAAATGCTCGAAATCTGGATCAATGACTCCGGCTCTGATACCACTTGTTCGGAAAACAATAATTGAATTTCGAGCTTAGTATATGTGGAGGTGATAAAGGATGTAGATATTGGCGAATATAAAACAAAAAAAAAGATAGTAATGGGCACATCATTTTTACATGAAACCCAAATCGAGAGAAAACCACGGGCGGCAATAACGGCACAAAATCCACTATAATATAAGTGAGTACAAAACGATCTCAAAAAAATGCCTGAAAAAGAGATCAACAAGAGAGATGAAGATCTCAAAGCAAATGCCCAAGGAAGAGATCAATTACAATGAAAATCTCTCAATATTAACTGTCATTAAAATGTGGAATAGAAAAGCAGAGTGCTGAGAGTTACTCCCAAATGCCCCACTCCAAACAAGGTTAAACAACCTAGTATTTATAGAGAAGCCCCAAAGGTACCAAGGGTTTAACCCTAGCTGCAAACATGTAACGTATTGGCCACCAAGCATCATCTTCGTAGAAAAGGAAAAACATATTCAATACAAACATAGAAATAATATAATTTCCACAAAATAAAATATCTCTAACCACGCAACTTAAGTCTTGGCTGCCAAGTAATAATCTTCAAAAAAGGAAACAATTTAATTGTGTCCAAACTGGCAAAGGAATTTGGGACAAATCCCAAATGTTAAAATGCAAACCAAAGCGAAAATCAATAGGCGCTTATAATCAGGCCTTGTAATCCCACATGCAGTGGGCCAAGATACATATATTAGCCAGCACCAAACATATACATAAATATAGACATATATATATATGTATATATATATAAGCACATACACATATATACAAATATAT
>JACYFF010019584.1:42612401-42623402 GCA_017589665.1 Selenicereus undatus
ATATATATATATGTATGTATGTGTGTGTGTGTGTGTGTGTGTGTGTGTTTGTGTGTATATATATGTATACTCACACACACACACACACACACACACATACACATACACACACAAGCCCCTATAGAAGAGGAAGACCCTAAGGAGGAATCAGAGAAGGAGCTCCTAGAAGATAAAGAGCCCTAGGAAGAGCCCCTTGAACACAAGGACCCAGCGGAGGAGCAACTCATAGAGGAAGGCCTACGAGAGGACGTTTTTAAGGAGCAAATCGAGCGTAAGGTTACCTGCTGAAAGCGGGGCATATGTGGTAGGGTGTGTCATGTACCTGCCCAATAAATGCCTCATGCCAGTAGATGTTAATAGATGATTAGAAGTTTCACATCCTAGGACTGTACTGTTTAATTTATCTTGCTATTCTTTTGTCAAGCCATTATGAGCTAATAATGTTTGTTAACTATTTATGTAATGAAAAGTATTGGTGTGGAATGCTAGTTATTTTCAATCAATGCCTTCGAGCTTCCTTAAGTTACATGGATGTGAATATTCGTTATTATGGGCTGTGAATTTTGAATTACGTGAGTTATGTGAATGTGTTATGAATGAGATGTGTATAGGACATGTGACGAAGTGACTGGGCCACATGGGCGTGGCAAGTAAATGCAACTACAAATGAAATTGTATGTCTGTTAGGTATACTAATGTGGCATAAGATTCCTTACAAAGCTATAGTAGCACGTATGTCGCGAACTAATAGGGAAGTAACTAACCTCGGCTTATTTCAAACTCAACCGATATATGTCCTGCATGAGTCAACTACTATGCATTCCTTTATTTCTGTCAAGCTGCTGGAGATGATATGGGTAGTTCTAACCAAGGAGCCCCTGTACTGTCTGTGACTCTCTCTGATGGGAAGACTATTAAGTGTGAAGAATTTTATAAGGACTGCTCCATTCGAATGTATGAACATGAGTTTCTGGCAGACCTATATAAGTTTGAGGTGACTGATTTCGGTGTCATTATAGGGGATGGACTGGTTAGCGAAGTATCAGGCTCAATTAGGCTGCCCAAAACAAAGAATCACTCTAAGGGGGGCCCAATGGGGAAAATTTAGTTTACAAAGGGAAGGTCTCAAAGAGTAGAGTGAAACTGATCACCGCAGTGAAAGTCCACAAGCTATTAGGACGAGGATATGGGGGATTCCTATGTAATGTAGTGGAAACTGAGGTTGCTGAGCCATCCCTTCAGAACATTCCAGTCATACGAGAATTCCTGAATGTGTTCCCAAAGGAGATCCCCGGTATGCCACCGCATAGGGAGTTAGAATTTTTTATTGACCTAATACCCAGAGCAACCACCATCTCTAAAGCACCTTATCAAATGGCACCAGCGGAACTTAAGGAGTTAAAGACTCAACTTCACAAGTTATTAGAAAAAGGTTATATCTGGACCAGTATGTCTCCATCGGGAGCCCCGTTATTGTTTGTGAAAAAGAAGGAAGGAACCCTGAGGCTGTGCATTGATTATAGGGAGTTAAATAAGACAACGGTCAAGAACCATTACCCTTTGCAAAGATAGATAATCTCTTTCACCAACTTAGAGGTGCGGGGACCTTCTCTAAGATAGACCTTCATTCGTGGTATCACCAGCAACAGATCAAGGACAAAGACATACTTGAGACTGCCTTCTACACCAGATATGGACATTATGAATTTGCGGTGATGCCTTTTGTGCTTACAAATCCCCAACAGCATTCATAGACCTCATGAATAGGGTCTTCAAGCCTTACCTGGATAAGTTTGTAGTGGTGTTTATAGATGACATACTGATTTATTCAAGGACTCCAGAAGAACATACCCACCATTTAAGGATCGTTCTAGAGGTGTTGAGCAAGAAGGAGTTATACGACAAGTTGAAAAAGTGTGAGTTTTGGTTGGGTGAAGTGGCATTTTTTAGGCATGTAGTGTCTAACGAGGGAGTGTCTATGGATCCTCATTTGTTCTTATAACCAGGTGCGTATGAAGTTTCAGGGACGAAACTTCCTTAAGGGGTTAGGATGTAAAATCCCGAAAATTCATTGTCATAAGTATTGTTTGTGTCACAAATTATTGATGTTTTGAGGACAAAACTTCCTTTAAGGGAGGTAGAATGTGGAACCCTGGATATTTCATTCCGTTTTATTTATTTACTTATGTATATATATGTATATATATATATATATATATATATATATATTCATATTAATATGGTTAAAATTTTTTTATTTGATGTGATTTTGGCCGACCTAGTATGCCTGAGCTCGTAGTATTTACTCTTTGTGTGCGTTGGTAGATAAGTGGAATGGGTTGTCGTAAAGTGGTCAAGCACCCACAAAGGTTCCTAGAGGTTGTGCGTTCAAGGCTTGGTATCCCTATTCTTTTCTAGTTTTTTTTTTTCAAGAAAAAGGAAAAAGGGGAAGGAAACTATAGGGAGATGTGGGGCTAAGGGGAAGGGGGGAAGGGGAAGAGAAACCCTAGCCTCTTTTAAAAAATTTTTCCCTTTCTCTTCCTCCTCTATCGCTCACTCCACTCTCTCTCTCCCGCCCTCTCTCCCTGTTCAACCATAAACTATGATATTTTATACCCTTTTATCGTCTATTAATTACTCAAAATAAATCATTAAATTAGAATTTTAATAATATATTTTTGTTCATTTTATAGGAATTGGGAACTTATGGAAAAATAAATCACTACCTCAAGAGTTGGTTCAAGCAAGGAAAAAAAGGAAGAAAAGAAGAATTCGATGCCCAAAAATGCATCGCAGAACAAGCAACCCACCGCAAACATTTTTTTCTCCTTCTTTCTTTCTTTCCTGGGCCGGCCTCCTCCTTCTCCCTTTCCTCCACTAGGCATGGCCTAGAAGACTTCCAGACCCGTCATTCCTTCACTTAAAACATCATGTGCCTAGCACATGACTATGGTCTTCCTTCCCCCCCCCCCCAACTATGCTTCTTCTTATTCGTTGCTTCCTCCCAACGCTCGAAAGTAGAGAACAGAGCAGGCCCCCACTCAATGCTTCATCTTCTTCATTAATTTAGCCATAACCAAAGCTTCCCCCTCCATCATTCATTGCATCTCGACCGTTACCCATCCACTGGTTCTTCTCCTTCTTCTCGGTTGATAGTCCAGTTCGAAAAACAGAAGAGCCGCGACCCTTCACTTTCCCCGCCACCCATAACCACGACGTTCTTTCTCTCTCCTCCTTCATTATCCTTAATCATCACCATCATCAATATATCGGTTATAAGAAATAATTGAGGGCAATTGAGGATATAGACGATGATTATGGGGGCAATCAAGGTGTTTCGAACGGGTTCGAGTGTGGACGAGAAAATAGAGCTTCAAAAGGGAGGGTTGAAACAGAGGAGTTGGGGGGTAGACGAGCGTGGCATTAGAGAGTAGTTTTAGGTTTTATTCTCAGTATTGATTGTATTGTCTTCAAATTCTCTAATCAATTTAAGATATAGAAGGATTATACTTTGAATTGTTGTTATTCAATTTCGGTTTCTATTGTCCAGCATTAGTAGAATATTCTTGTTCAATTTTATTCGTCCCTCACCGTGGTTCAATTTTCAGTTGTGGGTTGTAATTTTTCAATTTCTACCTTTGGGGAGTTGCTCTGCTTAGGGGTTCACCTGTTTTTCTTTCTCTTCCTTTTGTTCTATTTTGGTGTTCAGTTTTGTTGCAGATCAGAGTGTTTTGATTGGCTAATTGCGACCAGGTGTTAGTGGACTACAGTTGTTAGGAGTTGGTTCCTCTTTCTTGTTTTCTTATGGATTTTTGGTAGTCTAATTTAGTATTTTCATTTAGAAAATTTTTGTAATCTACTTTTTTTATAATCAGATTGAAATGCTTTCAATTTTAATTTAGTTTAGAATTTTTGGTAAGCAAAGTTCACAGCCCTCCCTGAGGGCAATAACCATAATTCATATAACGATAAACCATATACTTGCAGGAATGACAACAAGTTTTTGGCGCCGTTGCCGGGGACGATGTTGTGAAATTAGGTTGTGTCGCGTCGTAGTTTAGTAATAGAATCGTTTGCATCGATATTGTTTTTGTTTCGTATCTTTGATTTTTGGATTTTGTGTTTGTTAGTTTAGTTTTAGTTGTTTTAGTTTAGTCTAGCTTTCTTTTGTTTTGGATTTTCGATTCGAGTTAATGTTTTGGCTTTTATTTTAGTCCATTTAATTTAATTTTTGTTATTATTTTTTGTTGTGAAAAAGGGGACTAATAGTTTGGATATTTCTGTAGGAAGTAGAAACAAAAGAAAAAAAAAACATCAGAAAAAAATGCTCTTCTTTTGTGTATGTGTTCCTTTTATATTTTGTGTGATGTTTTAGTCTTTTTGGTTTTTCTTTTATTTTAGTTATATAGTTTTATTTTTGCTAGTTTATTTGGTTTTGTTCACTAGATTATTTGAGTCTCTTGTTTTTGTTTTAGTCACTAGTTCGTGAATAGTATCCTAGATGCATTTTATTTCCTTTAAAAAAATAAAAAAAATTAAAAATTTGAAAATCCAAAATAATAATTGAAAAATTCGTAAAATTGAAAAAACACGAGCGTCAAGCATGCAAGTTTTTTTATTTCCCACAATATGAGCGCGAACCTTTCTGGAGCTATTTATCGTGAATAAATGATTATCGTGCTCAATTGACTCAGAATTTTCAAAAATGGGAAATATGTAAGGTCATCGCTGTGGGTTTCAATTCTATATCTTGGGGTTATATTGAGTCTATTTATTCTTGAGGTGTGCTACGATTATTATCTAAAACTCAAGATGAGGTTGCGGATTTGTTTGAGAAACTAGCTTGGGATACCTATCCGTTTGAACAAGCCAAAAATAATTTTGGATACCCAACTCCTAACGAGTCTGATTGTCATGCTAATCCTTACCCTCTTGATCACTTTATGAACTCATATGACCCATCTTATTCTTGTTTGCCTCCTATTTTCTGCGATTATTGTGAATCTTCTGATCATGATGCTTGTAATTGCCCATATCGTGCTTATGTTGATGCTACTTGTGCAAGTGTTGCAAAAAAGATTAGTGAATTGAATGATAGAATAATGGAGACCATCAAAAACAGAATTGTTGAATATTCTCAATGTTTTCATCAGAGTAGGGAGAATTGTAATGAGTCTGACTCTAGTTTAGGATCTCCTAAACCCGAAGTTAGTCTCTATGATGATTTTGAGCCATCTTATCAATTTGGGTCTAATTTTCATCATGACATGCCTTTGATTAGCTCAGAGCAAGGGGATGACCTCCCTACGTCTCTATCACTTGACCTTGCACCCCATGCTAGCTCACAACAGATCGTCACTGAGGATGTCCAAGTTTCTGCCGGCCCGCCCACTACTTTAAATTATTCTTTTGATTCTGAGGAGGGCGATGACCTTAGAAACCCTAGTGAGCTAGATGTGAGCATAATGTCTAACATTAAATATCATGATTCAGATCAATTAGAAGTTACTTCTTTACAGGAGTCATGCGAGGAGGTAATTGAGGCCACTCGATTGGAATTTAATGATGATATTCTTTCTATGGAATATGAATCTTTTTCATTTGGGTTTGCTGTCATTCTGGGTTTGGATGTGGATCTGTGTGCTGAATATGAATCCTTTTCTTTTGACCCCATCCAAACTGACCTCCTTTTCGAATATTGTAACTCTGAATTGGCTGAATCTAAGAGCATTGCCATCGAAAAATTTGCTTTAGACCCGAGTCTCATGCTTTTTGCTATCACAAAACTTGTGGACTTTGCACCCACTATTTTGCCTAGACTGCTCATCTATGATGATATACTTTTTGGGCCAATGACCCATCGACTGGCTAGTTTGAATTACATATGCCCGTTTGATGTTTGGGCCCTTACACTCGATAAATTGAAGTGGGCCCTTACCTGTGATTTATTGCCATGATGGATGTACTTTTTCTTGATCCAACTCTTTACTTTTTACTGTTTCTATGTTGTTGAGAGTTGGGCTTCTATATTCGAGAAGCTACTTCGTGCTCTAATGGGTTTTGATTTAAGTAGGACTTTTCAGCTTGACATGGAGTGACTGATGCTCCATAGGCCTCTATTTGAGTGCATTTCTGAAGGCTACAGTTTAGGTGTAATTTAACACCTGACCTAGTATAAACATTCCTCTTTATTTCCTTCTTTTTTCTTTTGTATATATTTGTGGCTTTCTTTTCTTTTTTGTTTTCTTTTAAAATTTTAGAGTCATGTCCTTTTTCTTTCTTGTTGAGTCTTGTTTTTATTTGTTTTCTTTTTAGGTTTAATTTTGTATTTAATGTTTCTTTCCACTCCGAATGAGGACATTGTTAGGGGTGGGGATGGGGAAACTTTGCAAAATTTTGAAAAATTTAGAAGAAAAAATTGAAAATTTTTAAAATCCAAAAAGATTTTTGTTTTGTTTTTTAGGAAGCTTGTGGAAACTTTGAAAAAGATTGAAAAAATTTGCAAAAAAATAGACAATCCTTGAAAAAAACTTGAAAAAGTTTTTAAAATCCAAACAGATTTTTGATTTGTTTTTTGGGGGAGGCTTTGTGCTATTCTGATTAGCTTAAATCCCCTGTGCTTTGATTATTAACGTGTATGTAAGCATGATGTCATGATAGATTGTTGTCCTTAGTGTGTCATTCTAAGCTCTAATTCTAACCACAATTGTTCATTATTGATGTGCAATCCAATCCTTCTTTATACCATCATCATTTTCTGAAGGTCTTAGTCTTCCATGATTGGCTCGCCCACTTGTTGTTGACACGATTACTTTGATTTTTGTTTGCTTTCCAAGAAAAAGAAAAAAAAAACAGCAGAACCAAAAATAATAGAAGTGAAAATGAAAGAAAAGAAAAGGAAATGAAATAAAATTTGGAATGACAAGTATTGCTTTAAGGCATGCGCTATTAGGCGTTAACCTTTGAGGCATGCGCTACTGGGCATTACCCTTTGAGTCATGTGCTACTGGGTGTTTTCCTATGAGGTAATACTGCTACTGGCTAGGAAAGCTTGCTTCTTAAGTTAATAAGTCAGTAATGTAGTTTGTGTCAATCAAATGGGATTGAGTTTGATTCTAGTGCACCTAAACCCTAGGATGATGATACTCTTGCACACAAGCATTGGGATGGATTCAAAGTCTTGATGTACAATGGGGTGAAAAATTAGTGCTTTGATGTCATTTATGGGGTGGAGAGCCTAGACGAGTATATTTTATTTATACGCAAGCCAATATCTTTGCTAACATAGGTAATTTAGTTGATTACAATGTGTATATATCTTTCCACAGTTTTGTACATATTAATTTTTTTGAAAAACACCAACAAAAAAGATTTTCGAGTTTCTGTTTATGTTTTCTTTTATAGATTTTGTGAGTATATTTTCTGCAAACTCTCACAATACCTTACTCGTTCACTAGAGGTAACATAGGGATTTAAAGGGCTTGTTGCACATGCTAAGCGCAATCGTGATTCCTACGAAAATGAGTTATTCTTTTATTTTCTTTTCTAGGATTTTTAGTTTTATTTACTCGAGGACAAGCAAAACTTCGGTGTGGGGATATTTGTTCAGGCATAAATTATGATGTTTTACACCCTTTTATTATCTATTAACTGCTGAAAATAAATCATTAAATTAGAATTTTAATAATATGTTTTTGTTCATTTTGTAGGAATTGGGAACTTATGGAAAAAGAAATCACTAGCTCAAGAATTCGTTCAAGCAAGGAAAAAATGGAAGAAAAGAAGAATTCGATGCCCAAAAACGCAGCCCAGAACAAGCGGCCTACCCCAAACAATTTTTTCTCCTTCTTTCTTTCTTTCCTCCGCCAGCCTCCTCCTTGTCCCTTTCCTCCACTGGGCCTGGCCTAGACGACTTTCAGACCTGACCTTCCTTCACTTAAAACATCACATGCCTAGCATGTGACCATCGTCTTTCTCCCCCCCGCCCCCTTTGTGCTTCTTCTTCTTCGTTCCTTCCTCCCAACGCCTGAAACCAGAGAATAGAGCAGCCCCCCCTCAACACTTCATCTTCTTCCTTAATTCAACCATAACCGAAGCTTCCTCCTCCACCATTCATTGCACCTCGGTCGTTACTTATCCCCTAGTTCTTCTCCTTCTTCTCGGTTGACAGACCATTCCGAAAAACAGAGCAGCCGTGACCCTTTGCATTCCTTGACGCCCATAACCACAGTGCTCTTTCTCTCTCCTCCTTCATGATTCTTAATCATCACCATCATCAATACGTCGGTTATAAGAAATAATTGAGGGCAATCGAAGAGGATATGGAAGATGATTATGGGGGAAATCAAGGGGTTTCGGACGGGCTCTAATGGAGACCCGAAAATAGAGCCCGAAAATATAGCTTCAAATGGGAGAGTCGAAACAGAGGACTTGGGGGGTAGATGAGCGTAGCCTTAGAGAGTAGTTTTAGGTTTTATTCTCAGCTTTAATTGTATTGTCCTCAAATTCTCACCGCAGTTTCAGATCTAGAAGGATTATACTTTGAATTGTTGTCATTCAATTTGGCTTTCCGTTGTCCAGCGTTGGTAGATTATTCTTGTTCAATTCTATCCGTCCTTGACCGGGGCTCAATTTTCCGTTGTGGGTTGTAATTTTTCAAGTTCTACATTTGGGAGTTGCTTTGCTTAGGGGTTAACCTGTTTTCTCTTTCTTCCTTTCGTTCTATTTTGTTGTTCAGTTCGTTCTATTTTATTGTTCAGTTTTGTTTTAGATCAAAGTGTTTTGATTGGCTAATTACGACAAGGTGTTAGTGGAATGCAGTTGTTAGGAGTTGGTTCCTCTTTCTTGTTTTGTTATGGATTTTTGGCAATGTAATTTAGTATTTTCATTTAGAAAATTTTGGTTATCTACTTTTTTTATAATCAGATAGGAATGCTTTTAGTTTTAATTTACTTTAGAATTTTTGGTAACCAAAGTACACAACCATCTCTGAGGACAATACACGTAATTCGTCCAACGATAAACCATATACTTGCGGGAACCACAACACTCCTTCACTCGCATTGCCTCACCGCTGCCCAACACCCCACCGTGTGCCGCCCAGCACTACCCCACTCTCCCCCTCGTGGTTTCCCTTGGCTTTTGGAGTAGGAAAGGAATCATCTTCTTTTCGAAAACCGACTCAAGGTAAGCTTTAGTGATGTTTTTTTTTTTGTTAGTTAAAGTTTTTACCTTTGGCTTCATTTGGGTTAGTTAGGAGACTTAGGAATCATTAGTATGGACGTAGGCAGATGGGAGACCCATCGTGGTACAAAAATTGAACCAAAAGAAGTCGTTTGAGCGAGGAAAAAATGGACAGAACACCTCGGATTTGAGTATGAACGTAACCGTTTTTAAAAATTGGACCCATGGTACCAAAAATCATGAAATTTTTACAATAATTAGGATAGAATGTTATAAGTAATCTGGTTTTTGAAATGAAGGAAATTGAAGTAGTATGGAGTGATCATGACCGAATCACCAAGGGCTGCCCAGATCTGGGCAGACGGTGACAGCGTAGGGTAATTAAGGAAAACAACCTAGTTTTGGGCAGATTAGGCAAAAGCGCCAAATATAGGAATTGTAGAGGATGGATTGACCTTTTCAGAATGGGCAAGAACTCAGAGTTTTGACATCAGAAATTAGAGATATAGGCTTTGGAACTTGAGCCCAGATGTTGACCGAATCTGGATTTGGGGTGTAGCTATGTTTGGAAATTCCTAAGGGTGTCCAAAAATTTTAGAAAAATTATTATATGTAAGGAATGGGCTGTAGATATGGTGCATAAGACTTGGACTAAGTGCGGATGCTGTTTTGGTCTAGAAGCTGATTATTCGGCCTAATTAAGAAACTGAGCTTGTAATTGTACAGATTCCAGGTAACAATCATGCCCTAACCTTTCCTTGAAGTCATTTGAAAATGTGTTTGATGAAATTGGCAAGGGTTGTCCTTGAATGTCTTTGTTTCAGATGGAGTTATGTATTTTTTTGGTTGAACGTGGAATGAAATAGTGTGTGGCGTGTTGGGCTATCTTGCTATGTCAGTGTGCATTGGACATTTGAACTGATTGTGTTGTAAAGAAAAATATATATATTGTGGAAAGTTATTTCGCAAGGTGTGATTTCTGAGCACGTATATAGGCTGGTTGAATGTATTTGGTGTTGGTGTTTGGGGGATGTTTCCTAAGTTAATGTGAGATAAAATATTTTGTGTGCCATGTGTTGAATTGTTTTGCTAAGTCAGTAAGTGCATGGGTTACTGGACTGATTATGTTGCGAAAATAACGTGGAACTATTTGGGACCAGAATTAGTTAGATTGGGTTATCTATGGTGGCTAAAGATTGAGGTTAGCTATGATATGGTTATCGGTAACTGTCCGAATTGACGGTAGGCCAAGATATGCTTAGCAGTAATCGTCCAAAATGACGGTAGGCCAGGTTACAGTTAGCGATAACCGTCTAAGTTGATGGCAGGCTATGTTGTGGTTAGTGGTAACTGTCCAAGTGGACGGTAGGCCACATTATGGTTAAACAGTTGCATTAAACCCAATCACAGATCATGAGTCCCAGTGGGGTTGCTCACCCTTAATAACTTCAAAATTTACAAGAGAGACTGGTATTACTGTGTGCATCTGCTAAGAATGTATGAGTGTGGTACGTTTGTCTTCCCTACCCCTTAAAATGTTTTAAAAATTAATTGTTTGACTGTTAGGGATGATTGTAATTAAGTTTATCTCATTTTTGCAAAATGTTTTCATTTTAGGTGAACTGCACAAGCATGGGGATGGGAGTTCGAATTAATGTACGGCTGCGAAATAAAATTTTTTAGAGTTCACTTAGTTTATATTTAGACTAGTTGAAGAATTGTGACTCAGGTCGGACTTCGTTATATAGTTGAAAGACTCAGACCAATGTTATGCATTAAGGATGTAGTTGTACTAGAATTTTAATTGAAACTCAGCTC
>JACYFF010019584.1:42628402-42717225 GCA_017589665.1 Selenicereus undatus
CCTTACATCTGCTTAGTGAGAAGCACCCCAGTAAGGTGTTTTTGACCTTGATCTCAGATCAGTCAAAAGTGAGTGAGTGTGTACTAGTCGTGTGGACTTTGAACGTGTCCAATCTGGTGAGATTTGGACGTGGTGTAATATGCCTTGAGAAGGAGATTACGTGGTTGCAAGGTTGTAAGAAGGTGTGTTACAATTGTAACGTGTTAAGCTCGGTTTAGTGAAGTGGTTAAATCCTACATGAGGTAGGTCGTGGTTTTTCACACCTCAGTTGGGGTAGAGGTGTTTTCCACGTGAAAAATTGTGTGTGCTTTAATTTCTGCATCTATCTTGATAATTTTCGCTCTTGCTACATCTGAAAACACCCTCTGCAAACAAGTCACAAAAGGTGTTTGTCATATATAACACGAAAATCAGACATCACAACTCACCCCCCTCTTGTGGTAGGATACTTTAAGATCTAACAAGTGGTATCAGAGCAGGTTCTCTCACAACAAGGCTAACACCTTGAGAGATTCTGAAAATGAGTACACCACAAGGCATTCTTGAAGGACAATCCATCACTCGTCCACCCTATTTCAACGACCAACATTATAGTTGGTGGAAGAACAGGATGGAGAACTACATTCAGGCAGAAGACTATGAGTTATGGATGCTCATCAAGAACGGGCCCCTTGTTCCCTACAAAATACTTGAAGATGGCAAGAAAGTTTCCAAGGAACCAAAAGATTTTGACTCTGAAGATTACAAGAAAAAGGAGAAAAATGCAAAGGCCAAGAAGCTACTCTATTTTGGCCTAGGACCAGATGAATACACTCGCATCTCTGAGTGTGAATCAGCCCAAGCTATCTGGAATGCCTTGCAAGTTGCTCATGAAGGTACGAGTCAAGTCATACAATCTAGAATTGAGCTACTTATGCGACAATATGAGTTGTTTGATATGGGTGATCGTGAGACTATAATGGATATGTATACACGGTTTACCCACATAACGAACGAGTTAAAATCCTTGGGAAAATCCTTCACCACTGAAGAGTTGGTGAGGAAGATCCTTAGAATTCTACCTCGTACGTGGGAGGCCAAAGTAACAGCCATCCAAGAGGCTAAAGACATGAACAAAATCACCCTTGACGAGTTGATTGGTAATCTCCAAACCTATGAACTCCAGAAAAACTCACAACAGAAAGAGGAGCAAAAGAAGGATCGTGGGCTTGCCTTGAAAGCACATGAGGACACTGACTCTGACCTTGAAGATGAAGATATGGCCCTAATGTCCAGAAAATTCAAGAAATTCTTCAAAAAGGTCAAGGAAAACAACAAAAGAAAAGATTTCAGTAGGTTCAGAAACACCCCCAAAGATCAACCTATAGGGTGTTTCAAGTGCGGCAAACTAGATCACTTAGTCAAAAACTGCCCTCTGCTTCGAGAAGATCTGATGCCCGAACATCCTCGAAAACAGGGTCGAAAACACCCTGTAAACAATCTGGGCAAGCGATTCTCGAAAGCTATGCGGGCTGCTTGGGGAGATTCCTCTGAAGATGAAGGAGAATCTCAAGCTGAAGAAGAGGTCGTAGCACTGATGGCACAAAGTGACTCAGATTCAGATGATGAATCAACAATCAGCTTCACAGATCTCGAGAACAAGGTACATGGTCTTAACAAAGCTACTCTAGAAGAACTTCTATATAATTTGATAGACATTTGTGCTGACCTAAAAAGAGAAGTTCGTGACCTAGACCTTGAAAATGAAATTCTCAAAAATGAAAAACTAGGTTTACATGAGAATATCAATGTTCTTAGAGAAGATCTTTTTCTAAAAGAAGGTGATTATACCCAAGTAAGGGAAAAGCTTTCTAAAGTGGAAGAAAAGGTTGAAACCTTGCTAAATGAAAAGCAAAGCCTAAATGCCACCATAGAAAAGTTGGAAACTAACCTTGCTACAAACAATCGCTGGAACAAGTCCTCACAAACCCTTGATTGGTTAAACACTCACCACAACCGAAACAAAAAGGGACTTGGTTATAAGCCTAAACGGACCGTTTATCCCATACATAGGAAGTATGTTGGATTACCTGAAAATATTGTTTGCTTTCGTTGTGGGAAAACGGGTCATTATAGATACACCTGCCCTTTAAGAAAACATGCCAATGAAAAGAATGAAAAGCATGTGAAACAAATCTGGATTAGAAAAGATGAGATTTATTTGTCTAAAAGAATGGGACCCAAGTGGATCTGGGTTCCCAAAACTAACCCTTGATTTGTTTTGCAGGCTGAAGTGAGAAAGAACAACCCCACAACCAACCCAAGAAACAGGGTAAGAAACACCCTGGAAAATAGTTCAAAAGATAACCTTGAAAACAGGCAGCTGTGGTATGTTGATAGTGGGTGTTCGCGGCATATGACTGGAAAAGAATCAAACTTTCTCTCACTTACAGCTCTAAATGGTGGGAGTGTAGCA
Source organism: Selenicereus undatus (assembly GCA_017589665.1). NCBI lineage: Eukaryota > Viridiplantae > Streptophyta > Magnoliopsida > Caryophyllales > Cactaceae > Selenicereus > Selenicereus undatus. Next base: position 42,630,858 of record JACYFF010019584.1, read on the forward strand.
TTTGGAAACGGCAAGTCTGGGACAATTGTCGGTATAGGTAATATTGGTAAAACTCTCTCTCACTCAATTGATAATGCGCACTTAGTTGATGGGTTAAAACACAATTTGCTAAGTGTGTCCCAACTGTGTGACAAGAACAACCTAGTATTGTTTTCAAAAACACGTTGCTTGGTTGTGAATGACAACACATGAGATGTTGTATTAAGGGGGAAGCGATGTAAAAATGTCTATAAAGTTTGTATTTCCACTCTTCCCCAAAAGAGTCTGACTTGTTTAAATGCTTTAAATGATGATATAATGCTATGGCACAAGAGACTAGGTCATGCAAGCCTGTCCTTGCTAAACAAACTTGTTTCCAAGGACTTGGTTGTTGGACTACCTTCCATCAAGTATAATGATGACAAGGTATGTGAAGCTTGTGCAAAAGGAAAACAAGTCAGATCTTCCTTAAAATCTAAAAAGTATGTAAGCACTACCCGGCCTCTTGAATTATTACACATTGATCTATGTGGTCCCATGAGGATAGTAAGTAGAGGTGGGAAGAGGTATGTGCTTGTCATAGTGGATGACTACTCTCGATTTACTTGGACCCTGTTCTTGGCTTCTAAGGATGAAACGTTTGAAAGCTTTATTGCTTTTCTAAAAAGGGTTGAAAAGAGAGTAGGACACTCATTGGTTAGCTTGAGGTCTGATCATGGTACTGAATTTGAAAATGTAAATTTTACAAATTTTTGTAATATGCATGGTGTTGATCACAACTTCTCGGCTCCAAGAACACCCCAACAGAATGGGGTGGTTGAGCGTAAAAATCGTACCCTAGAAGATATGACTAGAACAATGCTTGTTGCTAGTGGTCTTCCTAGGAACTTTTGGGCAGAAGCTTTGAACACATCGTGCTATATTATGAATAGATGTATGATCAGACCCATGCTGAACAAAACTCATTATGAACTCTTCAAAGGCAGAAAACCTAATATTATGCACTTGAGAACTTTTGGTTGTAAATGTTTTGTGCATAATAATGGAAAGGATGCCTTAGGAAAGTTCGATCCTAGGAGTGATGAGGCAATATTTATTGGTTATTCTTCTCACAGCAAGGCTTACAAAGTTTTTAACAAAAGAACCCTGTGTGTTGAGGAAAGTGTGCATGTGCTTTTTGATGAAACTAATACTGTGAATAAGAATGATGCACAGGAGGAAGAGTTTGAATTAGGTCTTGTCCAAAAGGAATTGCCGAACCATGAGAAACCAGGTGAGAACACCTTGGAGAAAACAAGTACAGAAGGTGTTCCTCAAAACAGCATGCAAAGTGAATACCAAACAGGGCGAAACACCATTGAACCCTGTTCGGAACCATATCCCTCAGGAACCAGGTTGCAAACAGGCGCTGAAACAGGATCAGGAGGTGTTCTTGAACCTGATCCTATACGACCAGAACATGGGTCTGTGAATCTAATCAAGTCAAGATCATGGAAGCACCGGAGTTCGCATCCTCTTGATCAGATCTTGTCAGATATTAATACTGGAGTGCAAACTAGATCTAAACTTAAGAATTTCTGTGCTTTCTATGCGTTTCTTTCTAACATTGAGCCAAAAAGTGTGAATGAGGCCCTTGCAGATTCAGATTGGATCACGGCTATGCAAGAAGAGCTTCACCAATTTGAAAGAAACAAAGTATGGCACCTTGTTCCTAAACCTGCAGAAAGAACAATCATTGGAACCAAGTGGGTGTTCCGAAACAAACTAGATGAGTCAGGAACAGTCACTAGGAACAAGGCAAGGCTGGTGGTTCAAGGATACAATCTAGAAGAAGGAATCGACTATGAAGAAACCTTTGCACCAGTTGCAAGAATTGAGGCTATCCGAATCTTAATAGCCTTTGCAGCTCATATGGAGATCAAGTTATATCAAATGGATGTGAAAAGTGCATTCCTAAATGGATACCTTAAAGAAGAGGTGTATGTCAAACAACCCCCTGGTTTTGAAAATGTTGATTTTCCAAATCATGTTTATAAACTTGACAAAGCACTTTATGGTTTAAAACAAGCTCCAAGAGTTTGGTATGAACGATTGTCAAACTTTTTACTTGAAAATGATTTTAGAAGAGGCAAGGTAGATAATACCTTGTTTCTAAAATCTAAGGGGGAACATTTATTAATCATCCAAATATATGTAGATGACATTATATTTGGTGCAACTCATCATGATTTATGCCATGAATTTTCAAATATGATGAGGAGTGAGTTTGAGATGAGCATGATGGGTGAGCTTAACTTTTTCTTAGGCTTACAAATCAAGCAAACTCCAAACGGCACCATGATCCATCAACAAAAGTATATCAAGGAGCTACTTAAGCGTTTTGGGATGGAGTCGGCCAAACCCATAGACACTCCTATTTCTCCTTCAACCAAATTGGTTATGGATGATGGAAGTCCCTCAGTTGAGGAAAAACTCTATAGGGGCATGATTGGGTCACTCCTATACCTAACCGCTAGTAGACCAGATATCGGTTTTAGCATTGGTCTATGTGCCCGTTTTCAGTCTAATCCTAAAGAGACTCACCTTAAGGCTGTTAAACGGATACTAAGATATTTAAAGCATACACCTAATTTAGCTCTATGGTATCCTAAAGGCTGTAATTTTAATCTTGTTGGTTATGCTGATACTGACTATGCAGGGTTCCTAGTTGATAGAAAGAGTACCTCAGGTGTGGCTCACTTTCTTGGACCTTGTTTGGCATCTTGGGCGACCAAGAAGCAACATTCAGTTGCCATGTCCACAGCAGAAGATGAATATGTTGCTGTAGCTTCATGTTGTGCTCAACTGTTGTGGATAGGGCAACAACTTAAAGACTTTTGTGTTGACACTGGATGCATTCCTATTTTTTGTGATAACACAAGTGCTATTAATATTGCCAAAAATCCATGTCAGCATAAAAGAACAAAGCATATTGATATTCGACATGATTTCTTGAGAGATAATGTTGAAAAGAGCTTAATCTCTATGAATTTTTGTACAACGGAAAATCAAATTGCTGATATATTCACAAAGGCATTAGCTAGAGATCCATTTGAGAAGAATAGACTGGAACTAGGGTTGGTGAGAACACCCTGAGACACCTGTTCCCACGTCGAGAACTAGTTACCTGTTCTCTACCCACGGTTGACTGCTGAAACTTTACATATCGTATATGCAAATGCTTGGATCATGTGTATTTTGCTTTAATCTATACAAAAAGTGCAGCTTACAAGGATGTGGTAAAAATCATTGGAGGATCCCTGTTTTCAAGATCAACCGAAACAAACAGGCAATCACCTTGATTAAGCAGAAAAAAACCAGGTATGTCTCTTCATCTTTCGATGCTTATGGAAATGTGCTTGCATTTAATTATTCCTCCCTTTCCAAGGTGCACAGTTACTGTTTTAATCATTACTCCTCCTAAAACCTTGCGCTTCTTAAATGCTTAGGCGGCTCTCCTATTAATTAGCCCTGTTCTCTACGCCATATCATCATCCTCAGAAGCAACCTCTGCAAACAGGCTAAACCCTAATCTCCCCTCTCACCGAAATCGCCCTCAAGCAAAATCTCTCTCAAAACAGCGATGACTCCCAAAACTAACTCTTCATCCCTCTCCAAGAACAAGAGCATGGTCATTCACTCGACTCCTGCTCCTCCTCGGCCAATAACCCACAAAATCTTCGAATTTCTTACCTAGATAAACCTCAAAAACACTGGGCATGAGTTATGCGACATTCCCTACTCCTTTGGCCGGGAGTTAGTGGTGCATGTAGGGACAATTCCGTGTCCCATTCCTTCTGAAACCGATGATAGCTCTTCGGATCTTCAATACACAATCTTGAAGAACCCAGAAATAACTGTTGAAACCTCTGGACCCTGTTCTTCTCTACCCCTTCCTGAAACATCTCAAAGAACAGGGGATGTGTTCGTTGAGGACCTCTCCATGGATCTACAAGGGGACTCTGAAGAAGAAAGCCCTGTCCTCGGGGACGACTCTGTTCCTCTCACTTCTCAGACTGGAGAAAAGAGGACAAGAGTAAAGATGGTGGCTAGGCGTAAACGAACTCCAAGAGCACGACCACCATCAAGATCTTGCCCCTCTTCAACTCCCTCTTCTCCTCCTTCTCGCAAATCTGCGAGAATTGCCTTCCAATAAACACCCAAATCCTCCAAATCCTCTGTTCCCTTCATTCAGGAGATCTCTTCTTCCTCCTCTAAAGGGTTCTTAGATTCTGATTCTGAGAACAACTCCTTTGAACAAGGGAGACCGGTGTTCTTCGACATCGTCGAAGAACCACTGCCACAAACAACCCCTAAACCTGTTCCTAGGCCAGCAAAAACCCCTCTCAAGAAAAAGCCAAGAACATCCCCTCCACCAAAGGCTACCACCCCTGTTCCTGCCTCCAAATGCCCAAAGCAGTCCACTCTCTTTCCTATGTCTGACAAACATGCGCAGTTGCTTAAGCGCAATGTTGTTAGGGGGAAGGTTGTGAATGTGGACTTCTTTCAAGAACAGGGTGTGGGGGTGTTCTTGACAAAACTTCGCACCCAAGGCTGGCTACAACTGTTTGCAAACACCCAGCTGGGGTGTTCTGTGCCTGAGTTGGTGGAGTTTTACGCCAACTGCAGTGTCACCAACGGAGTGGTGACCAGCTCAGTGAGTGGACAAAGCATCAAGTTTGATGCGTCCTCACTTGGGAAAATTCTGGGCATACCCTCGTAAGGATTCGAGGTGTATGTGAAGGAGGACAAAACGGCTCTGGAACCTGCTCAGCTTCTCGAGGTATCCAAGCGCCTCAGTCGCAAACAGGGTCTGAAAACACCCTCCTCTGTCAAGAAGGGTGATCTCATTCCTCCCCACCAACTGTTGTTCATGTTCGTCATCAAGAACATGATTCCAAGAGGTCAAGGGCGAAATTCGGCAGATCTCTTCGATCAATGCCTTGTTGACCTTCTGGACAGGGAAGAACCCATTAACCTTCCTGCAATCATGATTCTCCACATTGGGCGAATTGCGAACACCTCCCGAGCACATGATCTCGGTTATGGGTTCCTACTGACGAAGGTGTTTGACCACTTTGGGATAGTGCTCACACGAAGAGTAGCCGCCCAAACAATTGATGATTTCGGGGTTGATACCCTACTTGGGTGCGGCTATGAGATTGAGGGATCAGCCTCCAAACAGGGTCGTCGACCACCTCGACCACCTGTTTCTGGACAGGTTGAGGCTGTTCTTGAGGACAATGCTCGCCTCAAGAAAGAACTCTCCGCAGTCAAAGCTGCCTTCGCTGAAGAACAAGCTCGCTCTGCCAATCGACATGAAGACTTGCTTGCTCTTCTCTCCACCCTTGCCCCTTCTATCCCTCCTCTACAAACAAAACCACCTCCTGCACCTTGATTGTGTAGGGTGTTTTCTAGTGTATGTTGGTGTTTTGTTTGTTGTTTCTGCATTTACTGTACTGCCTTGTTATTAATAATATATTTTTTTGCAGTATGTGTTGTTCCATATGATTTCTATTTAGTTGTTCTTCCTTTTTAATGATGCCAAAAGGGGGAAGAATTCAGTATAACATGGAACAGGAAATGAAAACATGTTTGAATGTTTGAACGTTGACTGGCCTGGACTCTAATTACCTTTGTGCTTTTTGTCAATATGGATGCTTGGTTTGTCATCATCAAAAAGGTGGAATTTGTTGAAACCATTATTATGTTTTGATGATAACAAACCTAAAGCAATGTTGCTCCAAACAAGATGTTTTCAACATGTGCTTTAACTTGTTGATTGTTGAGAGCAAGTCCTGAGAACATGTTTTCAACAATGTGCTGAGAACATGTTTTCAACAATGCGCATTAACTTGTTTGTTGAATGTTCAGAACAGGCCTTGAGAACAGGTCTCATGCCTAATGGTTCACTCTCAAGATCACCACCTCCATGAGATGATTGAGTTGATCGTACGAGAAGCAATTCATGAACTCTAGCAAGACAAAGAACAATCTGAGCAAACAAGGTGACCTTGGTGTTCACGGCATCTATACAGATCTTGGACAAGATGACTAGTTTAAAACAAGAAGTCTGGGGTATATAGATTTTATTTATTTAAACTCTTGTTAATATGCCAATACTGAAAACACCTTATAAAACACCTCTTGAATCGGTGTTTGTGCTTAACGCTTCAGAACAACAGTTGCGAACAACCCTGTGAACAGGGTGCCTAGGGTGTTTCTGACCTAAACTGGCCTTACCCGTTTATCTTTGAAAACTTATTTTCGGTTGGCCAAGATCTCCAGAATAATTCCTTAAACTCAAGATTGCTATTTTCTTGGAAAGGATAATTCTTGAAAATATTATGGGAGGTTGCAAAACCTTTTTTTTGGAAAACTTTTAAATCGAAATGTCATCTCTTTCTCTCTTTCTCATCTCTTGGAAAGCTTTTCAAAATACCTTCACAAGATTTTCCACGGTTATTATGGATAAAAATAATCTTCTTAGAATGCTATAATTTTGGGAAGATTTTCTTGAAGAGCCGTTGGGATTTTTATTTGAAAAAGAAAATCATCTTTACCAAACTTACTTGATTTTCTCTCCTCTCTCCCTGGTTTTTACCGTTGGTTTTTGAGCATAAAAAGGGAGAAGCATTTGAGATGAAAACACACGGACACAGACTGACACAAAGGAAAACACAAAAAGGAGAGAACACAACACAGAACGAGATTCAAAAAAGGAGGTTTTCTAGAAAAATAAAAGTGCTTTGAGCTATTCTTGAGAAAAGAGAAAACCAAGACAAGTTGTGTTAAAAGTGTGTTTTCAAGATATTGGCATAATAGGATCTTCATTTGTACCTTACATCTGCTTAGTGAGAAGCACCCCAGTAAGGTGTTTTTGACCCTGATCTCAGATCAGTCAAAAGTGAGTGAATGTGTCCTAGTCGTGTGGACTTTGGACGTGTCCAATCTGGTGAGATTTGGACGTGGTGTAATCTGCCTTGAGAAGGAGATTATGTGGTTGCAAGGTTGTAACAAGGTGTGTTACAATTGTAACGTGTTAAGCCCGGTTTAGTGAAGTGGTTAAATCCTACACGAGGTAGGTCGTGGTTTTTCACACCTCAGTTGGGCTAGAGGTGTTTTCCACGTGAAAAATTGTGTGTGCTTTAATTTCCGCATCTATCTTGATAATTTTCGCTCTTGCTACATCTGAAAACACCCTCTGCAAACAAGTCAGAGAGGTGTTTGTCATATATAACGCGAAAATCAGACACCATAATTCACCCCCCTCTTGTGGTAGGATACTCTAAGATCTAACAGAAACCCCTACCCCCTCCCTTGCTGTTGTTCTCCCATTTTACGTCAATTCTGGTTCCATCAGTGCCTGGAAGGTATTGGGATGACATGGTTCTGTAATTAGTTGCTTATCTCTAATCTCAATTCTTCTAGTAGAGTGTCTAGTGACCCTTTGAAAACTCCCCCCTGCTCTAGGGGTCTTGCTGGCCCTGATTTACACTTTGTACTCTCACCCTCCATTCTTTTCTTTGGAACTCCTTCTTCTTGCAAACATCTTCAGTGTGCCCAAACATGCTGCAATGTGACCATTTAATGCGGAGCCACTCATACACCACCCTTTGTCTAATCAGCACATCCTTTTCATTTGCAAATTCTATCTATTCAGGAAAGCTACCATCCAAGCGCATTTCAACTAATAGTGTAGCATATTTTAGCATTACCTTGTCTTTTGTATACTTATCTGTCTTTAATGAGATTCCCAACATGCTTCCAACCTTGCTTAGGCTATTTAGCCCCCAATACTTAATGTCCAACTCTGGAAACTAAACCCAAATAGGCAATGATGCAATAGCTTCTGTGTTGATTTCCATTTATGGTGTCCATGGTTTCATAATGAATGGGTTTTGGTCAAACAATTAGTAGCCCCTCTGTATCACCTTCAGAGGGTCTTGGTAGTCCTCAAATCTTACCAAATACAGACCTCTTTTAACCAATACCACTTTGGTAATTGCATAATCCCTCCAAATCCTTTTGAAAAACCCTCAATGATGGAGATGGGAGGGTTAGCTCCCAGCACACAGCATATGACCGCATTTTGCCAGTAGGCAATCTCATCCTCAATGTCTTCCACCTCCACTTTTGCACACTTGACCCCATCAAAAACTGAAGTTGGGATGAATTCCAGTGTCGTTTGTTCATCAGGATCAACAATGGAGTCATACGAAGCTGGCTTCTCAGTCCTCGTCACTGTTTAATTCCTCCCCTGCAATGTTTGGGGCGATTCGAGTTGTGGTACATTTGCAGATGATTAATAAGCCAATTGACTCGCCGGTGGTAGATCTGAACTCTCTTGTGGCGCGGAATGAGCCCTTAGTTGACCTCTCTTCCCTCCCCTTTCCATGGCGCCCAGTCGCCAAGGTTTTCAGAGCAAAGAAGAAACTATATATATATATATATATATATATATATATATATATATATATATATGCATATATATATACATATATGTATATATATATATATATATATATATATATATATATATATATATATATATATATATATATATATAGATATATAGATATATATATACATATATATACACACACACACACACACACACACACATACACACACACATACATATATGTGTATATATATATATATATATATATATATATATATATATGTATATGTATATATAGATAAATAGATAGATATATATACATATATATACACACACACGCACACACACACACACACACTCACATATATATATATATATACATATATACACACATACATACATACATACATATATATATATATACATACATACATATATACATATATATGTATATGTGTATATATGTATGTGTATATATATATATATATATATATATATATATATATGTATATGTATATATGTATATATATGTATATATGTATGTATATATGTATATATGTATGTGTATATATATATATGTATATATATATATATGTGTGTGTGTGTGTGTGTGTGTTTGTGTGTGACGCGCCAGGAGGAAGCTGAGGGAGCTCCGAATGTGGTGACTGGTAGTTTCTTTATCAATGATAGACCAGTAGATGTTTTATTTGATTCGGGTGTGACACATTCTTTTATATATGCAAACTTGGTTGGGGCCCTAGGGTTAACTCCAATTAGTGGACCCCCTTTATTCTCTATGTCTCTCCCAGATGGAAAGGTGGTAGAGTGTGCGGAACTTTATGAGAATTGTTCTATTCGAATGTATGAGTAGTTATTCCTAGGACCTATACAAATTTGCGTTAACTGACTTTGGGGTTATACTGGGAATGGATTGGCTAGCGAGGTACCAACCCCAAATTAACTGCCTAAAACAGAGGATTACTCTAAAAGGACCCAATGGGGAGACGATAGTCCACAAGGGAAAGGCGCCTAGGACTAGGGTGAGACTTATCACTGCACTGGAGGCTAGTAAATTATTAGGACGAGGGTACGAGGGGTTCCTATGTAATGTAGTGGAAGCTGCGACAAGAGAACTGTATCTCCAGGACATTCCAGTAGTCCGAGAGTTTCCGGTTGTCTTCCCGTAGGAGATTCCAGCCATGCCACTCATTAAGGAGGTTGAGTTTTGCATCGACCTAGTGATAGGTGCCACTCTGGTCTCTAAAGCGCCTTACCAGATGCCACCAGTTGAGCTTAAGGAATTAAAGACACAGGTTGAGGAACTCTTAGAGAAAGGGTATATCCGTCCTAGTACATCCTCGTGGGGAGCCCCTGTGTTATTTATGAAGAAGAAAGACGGGACCTTGAGGTTGTGTGTCGACTGTAGAGAGTTGAACAAGATTACGGTGAAGAACCGCTACCCGCTGCGTAGGATAGATGACCTCTTCGACCAGCTGAGAGGTGCGAGAACGTTCTCTAAGATAGATCTTCGTTCAGGGTATCACCAACTTCGGATTAAGGAGGAGGATATACCTGAGACTGCCTTTTGCACCCGGTATGGACATTATGAGTTCGTAGTAATGCCTTTCAGACTCAAGAACGCCCTGACGGCATTCATAAACCTTACGAATAGGGTATTTAAGCAATATCCATATCAGTTCGTTGTGGTGTTAATAGACGACGTTTTGATTTATTTGAGGAGCCCATAAGAGTACAACCGCCATTTGAGGATTGTTCTAGAGGTACTGAGGGAGAACAAACAATAGGCTAAGCTAAAGAAGTGTGAGTTTTGGTTGAGTAAAGTGGCGTTTCTGGGGCAGGTGGTGTCTCACGAGGGAGTATCAGTGGATCCGTGGAAAATAGAGGCTGTCATGAATTGGCCAAGACCTAAGAACCCGACTGAAGTAAGAAGCTTTTTGGGTCTAGCAGGATACTATCGTAAATTTGTTCAGGATTTCTCAAAAATCACCACGCTACTAACCAATTTGACTAAGAAAGTCACCAAGTATGATTGGACAGACCGTTGTGAAGAAGCCTTACAGGAGCTTAAGAAGAGATTGACGAGTGCACCCACACTGGCCTTACCCACTAGTAGTAAAGACTTTGTGGCGCGGGCTGGGATTTGTGTTGATGTAAGAGAAGCGTGTCATGGCCCATGCCTCTCGACAGCTAAAACACATGAGCGGAACTACCTAACTAATGATCTGGAATTAGTAGCCGTAGTGTTTGCCCTTAAAATTTGGAGGCACTATTTATATGGAGTACATTCTAAGATCTTCACCGACCACCAGGGTTTGAAGTATTTATTCTCGCAGAAAGACCTGAACCTAAGACAGACTAGGTGGCTGGAGTTTCTTAAGGACTACGATGTGGACTTCCAATACCATCCGGGGAAAGCTAATGTGGTAGCTGACACCTTGAGTCGTAGGCCCTACCCTGCATTAAGCTCCGTAATGGCACTACCCAAGGATTTATGTGAGGCTTTCTACAAGATGGAGATTAATGTGGTGACACAAGGGAATAAATCGATGTTATATGCCTTGGAAGTACAACCAACCCTTGTAGAAGAGATTAGGGCAGCACAGGCCACAGACCCCCAACTGGAGAGGATTAGGGAGGAAGTACTGATGGGAAAGGCCCCAGGGTTTGTGATCCATGCGGATGGAACCTTGAGGTTTCGCAATCGGGTGTGCGTACCGGCTGTGGAGGATCTTAAGAGAAGGATCCTAGATGAAGGACACAATAGTCCCCATTCTGTACGCCCTTGCGGAAACAAATTATATAAGGACTTGAAGCAGATATTCTGGTGGAGTAATATGAAGCAGGAAGTAGCTGAGTACGTAGCCAGATGTTTAACATGCCAACGAGTAAATATGGAACACCGAAGGCCTGCAAGGCTCTTACAACCATTAGAAGTCCCCGACTGGAAGTGGGACTCGGTGTCTATGGACTTCGTGGTAGGACTACCACCTACGCAGAAGAAACATAATGCGATCTGGGTGGTTGTGGATTGTTTAAACCAAAAATGATATATTTTTAAGGTACTTTTTCACCGGATTTATGCTCGTTTTAATAATATTTTTAAGGTTTTAATAGGAGATTATTTTATTTTGCAGATTTTGAATAAATGCGGAAAAATGTCTTAAATGGCGGAAAAAGTGAGAAAAATAGAGGAAATGTCGGAGGTTGAAGAACCGGGCCAAATTCCAGAAAAAACCGGCCAAAGAAAGAAGGAAGAAAAATAAAAAAACCAGACCAGCTGAACCGGACCCCCTCCCCTTTCTCACGCTCTCTCTCTTTTCCTCCTCGCCTTGCCCTGCTTCTTCGTCCCACAACCTAACTCCCTTCCCAGAAATCCTCCATGTCGTTCCATCTCCATCTCGCTCCACTCTCACTCTACCTCGTTATCTCTCTCTCGCCCAAAACCACCCCGGCCCACCGAAACACCAAACCACGAAACCCAGAACACCAGCAAACCACCCTTGCTGTCCCCTTCATCCAGCAGCCATGTACCCACCTGTGCTGGCTTCATCGGCACCAACCACGACACCACAAATCGAACGGTGAACAATTCAAGATGGTTCGGGTATTTAAGAGCTCAGAGGACTCCATTGAAGCCTCAGCGCAGGTTAGAGTTAGTTTTAGGTTAGTAATTTAGGGTTAGATTAGGATTTTAATTCCGTTTTAGGTTTAGGTTTAGTTTAATTTTGCTTTTAATTTCATGCTTAATTTCAGAAAATTTCGATTTTAGATTAGGGTTTTCGATTTCGCATTTAAGGGTTTCAATTTCAGCTTCTCATGTTTTCGAATTTAGTTTTTGAATTCTCGGTTGTAATTGTGCGAATCCTTGGGTTTATTTGTTTGCAATTTTAAGCAATTTCATTCGTGTTCTTCCCCTTCCCCTGTTTGAAATTATATTCTTCCCCTCTTCCCTATTTCTGAATCATTCGAATGGTTGCTGTTGGGGTCAATTTGGGCATGCCGTTTAGCTAGGTTGCGTTCTGCGTTGCCTAGTTTTGGGTCGAGTCTACTCTGGTGAGGCCTTGCTCTCTGATTCTCTGAGTTCTCTTTCTTTTGTTTTAGAACATTGTTGAATCGTGAATAGCTTAATCTGAATGTTGCTGATTATTGTTTTGTGATTGCTGCTGGTTTGGTTGAGCGTTGCTTTAGAATTTTTCCCCCTCCTGGTTGTTTGGAGCAAAGTTCGTTTGGCTGGATGCATTTTGCCGTATTTCATCTTGTTTAAATTGTTCATAATTAGGTTTCGTAGGAGGTTTATTATCATAAACTTGCTATGGTTCAAAGTTCAGTTCAATATTGCAGTTCGTTTCTGATTTTGCTTAGTTCTGAGTTAGTATTTCAATTTTAAAGTTTAAGTTGATTTAGTAGAAATAATTGGTTTAGTAGATGAGCTTAGTTAGTTTGAGGTATTAGTACTCTTTGATTAATATCACTTAGCATAGTTAATATTAGGTTTAATCACTTTAAATGACCATAAATCTGACGTCTTCCCTGTGGACCGACCCTTAAGTACTACAACTGACAATCGAGTATTTGAGGTTTTCTTTTTCCTTTTCTTTAATTTAATTTTCCATTCCCCCTCAAAACCTTCAACATGGATAGACTCACGAAAATGACTCATTTCATAGCCATGAGGAATACATGGACACTGGACCAGTTGGCCCGAGCCCATTTGGAAGAGAGAGCTCGACTACATGGTGTACCTCGCTCAATAGTGTCTGACTGGGATACGAGGTTTCAGTCAGGGTTCTGGCGGAACTTACAAGAGGCGTTTGGAACTCTACTAAGCTTTAGTACAACATTCCTTCCAGCCACAGATGGACAGATAGAGCGGACAATTCAGACCTTGGAAGAAATGTTATGAGCATGCACCTTAGACTTTAAGAACGGTTGGGATGAGCAGTTGGCCTTGATAGAGTTCTCATATAACAATAGCTACCACTCCAGCATCAAAATGGCTCCATACGAGGCGTTGTATGGGAAGAGAAATGTATGCTGGCAGTAAATCAATGAAGTACTTACGGTTGGGCCGGATCTTATTCAAGCCACTGCTTAGAAAATCAGAGTGAGCCAAGAGTGAATGAGAACTACCCAAAGCCGCCAGAAGAGTTATACGAACCGGAGGCGTAGACCCTTGGAATTTGAGGTAGGAGATCATGTGTTTCTCAAAGTGTCTCCAACCAAGGGCATATTCAGGTTCGGTATGACAGGGAAGCTGAGGCCTAGGTATATTGCTCCTTACCCTATTATTCAGTGGGTGGGAGAGGTAGCATATCGGTTGGAAATCCACCAAAACTACCTAGGGTACACAACGCATTTTACATGTCCCAATTGCGCAAGTATCTTCCGGACCCTTCCCATTTGATCGAGCCAGACCCTGCACCGTTACAGGAGGACCTATCCTACGAAGAGCACCCCATCAAGATTTTGGATCGAAGGGAAAATCAGCTCCGCAGAAAAACCGTGCCTTTGGTGAAAGTACTATGGGCGAGTCATGAGGTATCAGAGGCTATGTGGGAGCCAGAGCAGGAAATGTGGGAAAAGTACCCACACCTGTTGCCTTAACCAAGTATGTGTGCGGTTTCGAGGACGAAACTGTCCTAAACGGGGTAGTATGTAAAACCCCGGAAAATTTGATGGCCAAAATTTCCATTTTTTATTAATTTTGTGGTCATGTCGGACCGACCTTGAGAAAAAGCACTTGCTATATATTCTTTTCTTTATTGTAAATGTGGGTCCAATGGGATTTATTTAAACTTTATATTTTTTCTCTCTTTTATGGACTATTTGGAAAGAATATTTTTTTTAAGCAAGATTTCATGCAAGCCCAAAAAAAACCCCCTTCCTTTTCTTTTAAACCTGTAGAACCCTAAAAGCCCCCCTTACCATTTCTCTCTCTCACCTCCATACGCTGCCCCCCGGTGTCGCCGGCCACCAGCTTAGCCACCATACGCTCCCCTTTCTTCAAGGTAATTACTTTTCCCCTTATTTCTTTTGGTAGATGCATGGAGATTCTACTTCCATGTATTCCTCCATGAAAGCAAGAGACTTGGATTGATTTATGGTTTCAAATTATTGATTTGATATGTTTGGTTTCAAATTTAAATTGGGGAGGCTTAAAGAGAACACCATAGGTAACACTGTCAGGCTCCCGAATCTGACCCGACTTTAAAAATTCGCCTCAAACTGTACGGTGGTCAAAAATCCGTGAAAATTTCACAGAAGATAGTTAGGGGTGTGCTAAGTACTAGGTTTTTGGAATCACGTGATTTGGATCTGTGTAGACCAAGTTACGGTCGATTTACCAGAGGATGCTTGGGAGGCAATGGTTTGAGGACAGGTTGTGAAAAATAGGACTTTCGAGGGCATTACATGCTCGTTATGGATTTTTTGTGAACATGAAAGTTGCAGAGCACGAAATTAGTCTTCCAGAATGGGTTTGAACACTTGATTTCAATGTCGAGAACTCCGGATACGATCACTGGAAGTTAGGGTACCGAATCTGTCCAGGTCTGCTAGCAAGGGATAGTGCGGTTTAGTGTCCTAAATTTGCTAAAAATAATGGGAAAATTTCTCGAGTCTAGAATTAGGCTTGAATCTGACCTATGTTGAGGAGAAGCTAAGAACAAATTTTTTGTTGATCAGGCGAAGCTCAGTAGGCTGTCGTAAGAGAACCGTGCCCGTTTGTTGAACGGAAATCAGGTAATAATTATGCCCTAACCCCCGCCCCCCTACGAATAGTTGGAAAGTGATGAACTTTACTTAGCCTGGTTGAATGTATTTGTTGAGGATCGGGGATGTGTTTTTGTGATGAAGTGTGTGTTGTGATTTCTCGACAAAACATGGTTTATAGCTGTGTGAATGATTTATGGTGGTTTGAATGAGAACATGATTTATAATGTTTTGACGGACTGTTGAAGTAGTCTGTACTGCTTTGAATTGGAAATACGTAATTGTTGAAAGAATGATTTTTATTATTTTTTTATAAAGATGTTTGAGTTGAGTTGGGTTTTGGGAAAAAAAAAATGGTAATGGAAACTGATTTGTTAGTAACTGAATAAAAAGGGCGGGTTAGGAGTTGGGCTCTTGTCGATTGAAGGCCTAGAGTCTTCCTTGGGTATAAGTGCATGCATGTGAGCGGCCACGAGTCACCTTAGGGTGGGCGTGGGCCAGGACCATCGGTAATTGTCTTGTGCCCAACAGGCTAGGATTCAGTTTAGCGGCCGCAATAAAGGTATTGCAGGCCGTAAGACGCACTAGGGTTGCTCGCCATTGTTTAATAGGATTAAACCAAGAGGAAACTTATTTCGAGGTTTTCCCACGAGAGTTAGATTGAAAATGCTTGGTGTAAGACCCGCATTTTTGTTTTCCGTTAAGCTAACTGTTTACCTTTTTATGTTATAAAATCGTATTTTTAGTAACTATATGAGTTAAATGATTATCGATGTGCTTTTGGGAGCAGTAATTTTATTAAAAAGGATTGTTATTGTTATTATTGATTTAAAGTCAATTCCTCCTATTTGCGCCTTAAAATTCTATCGATGGTTTAATTTAGTCGTTATTCAATTCATTTAGTCGTTTCCCGAGTACGATTTGGTTTTCAACCTTAGAATTAGTATGTGGTTTATTAAATCGAACCTAGACGTATTTGGGAACGAATAATCGATGAGGGACTGTATTGTCAATTTGAGTTTAGTTTATGAAGTAAAAAATTGGACTAGCGGTGCTATTTATTGAACAACTTAGAACAAAAGAAGAAAAAAGAGAGGGGCATTTTTCTAAAAAAAGGGTGCTCGACCGCTTTTCCTCTTCATTTGGCACGCGAAGCCCAACCCCCCTGATCTCTGTCTCTCCTCTGTATCTTCTTCTTCCTCCTCCATCACCATGAACGCCGCTGATAGCTCCCAAAACCACCAAATTCGCTCAGCCCAGCTCGAAATTTTCCCAGATTTCACCTCACCGTTATTAAATAAAGCTTTAGCTACAAAATCTGGGCAAAAATTTGAGGAATTCGCCACGTTCCCATTTCAGTTGGGCTACGATTCAAGCCTCAAACGCGAGACAAAGTTCAGCCACGCAATCGCCGTTTCTAGTTGCCTCAAATCCCCTCTAAATCGGGCTTAAAATTGCAACTTCAAGCATCAAGTTATTGAGTGAGAGTTTGGGTTGAAATTTGGGTTCAAATTCGGCGAATTAGGCACAGGTTGGGGTTCAATTCGTGCGTGGGTGAGCAAGCACCGAGGAAATGAGAGTCGTTCAAGCCCTAGAGTCGAGCTAGTAGCCTTGGATTCGAGCCTGTAGCTTGGAATGAGGTGGGTGTTCCTCGCCTCCTAAATTAGTCTTAATTTCGAAATGTTTTAACCTAACTGATGATTTATGTTTAGTTAATTTCATGGATTATGTGATGAGAAACTGTGCATGTTTAGAATTGATTCGAATATATTAAGTTTATACATGCCTAAAGATTTAATTCGAAGTGAATTATGCATGTTTAGCTTTGATTCGAACCTAATCAGTTAATTGATGCCTGAAGATTTAATTCGAAGTGAATTTATATGTTTAGCTTCGATTCGAATCAATTTAGGTAATTCATGCCTGAGATGTTATTTCGAAGTGAATTATATATGTTTAGCTTCACTTCGAATCAATTTAGGTAATTCATACCTGAGATGTTAATTCGAAGTGAATTATATATGTTAGCTTCGATTCGAATGAACTTAGTTAATTCAAGCTGGAAGCTTTAATTCGGAGTAAAGTATGCATGTTTATCTTAGATTTGAACTCAATTAGTTATCTCAAGCTCGGGGATTTAATTCAAAATAAAGTATGCATGTTTAGTTGAGATTCGAACTTAATTAGATAATCCAAGCTTAAAGTTTTAAGTCAAATCATGCCTAGAAACTAACTTTGAAATGAATCGTATGTGTCTAAAATCAATGTATATGAATGTTTAGTCGTTCTATGACCGTTCATGAACTTCGAATTGCATCGTAGGAGTTTAAAATCGACATATATAAATGTTGAGTCATTCTATGGTCATTTATATGCTTAATGATCCCATAATGGCTTACTAACTCCTAAGAAAATTATAAATGCTTAGAGCCCAATCATGTTTGAATTGCTAAGTAAAGTGCTATAGTTTTATATGTGGATGTGACGGTATCTATGCGTATGTATGCTTGCTGTAATGCACAGCTGAATGGTGATGCTTGCCAGGTAAGCACTTAAACCTTACCTCTTCGTAAACTAGCATGATAATACGTTATGATTAATAAATTGAAAAACTGAGCTGGTAGTTGGATGGTTTGAGGAAGAACTATGAGCAGTCCGAGGTTCTTATGGTACGGTACTTGTGGGGAGAGAGTTCGGGTTGTGAATTGGCCACAATCATGTGGATTGCGAGGCCATGTGTGGCTCATTGTGTTGAATTGATTATGAAGTGCTTAAATGTGATCCATGTGGACCCCCGTTCCCTTTGATGTCTTCAAATTGTATTATGTGCATAAGGGTGAGTTTTTGAAAGAAAATTTTCATATTTTGAAATGATAGTAGCCATAACTGTTAGTGCATGATGGCCTATTTTAACTAAATGAATACAGTTTTGGGAGTGAACTCGCTTGAACGGGGGAATCCCTAAAGAGTAATTTACAATGGCGTGGGTTGCATGATAGGGATTTCGCTGTGAGAGGTAGCAAACTTATTAGTCGTTATGACCAGTTTAAATGGCTAAGATAACAGCTTAGAGACAATAGATGGGAGTGAACCTACTTGAACGGGGGAATCCCTAGCCTAGGGAGTAATCCCTAGAGACCCTCACGAGGGTTAAGGTCAAAAAGTTAGTTGTCATCCGGGGAGTAAGAGCCTAGCTTGAGTTAACCTTACTGGGATTGAGTGTAGACCTCTCCCAACTAGCACTTTATGGTGATCTTATGCCCAGAGTAGTTTCTTATTAAACAAGAAAAGGAGTTGGTGTTTCGCCTTTTTAAGTATTTCAAAAAGAAAGTTTTTAAGGGTCATTATGAGACCATGATGAAATAGATTCTTTCAAAGAATGTGAGCCTCAAGATGCTAAGAGAAGAGTTTTTATGATCCTCAAGAGGCTAAATGAAGGGTTTTCAGTAAAAAGAAAGAAAGCTTTCTACGTATGACATGTGCATGTTCTAAGTATAACTTATGAATGAGATACTAAGTAAGATACGAATATGAAAAGAAAGACTTATGAGCATATTTCATGCATACCCTATGAATGAGATTTGATTGAGACTTGAAATGTGTATGTCTTATGCACCTCACATGAATGAAATGCCAAGAAACGTATGATTATAAAAAGAGATCACCTTATGTGTACATCATGTGAATAGGGTTTCATGCATAGTTCGAATAGAATGCTAAGAAGTTATGTTTATGAAAAATAAAGTCTCCGTGCTTGGCCTCGTCACTTATTTAAGTGTTTGACTGCCTGTTAGTAAAGAAGTTTGGTCATTTAGAGACCAAGAAATGTGTTTGAGTGCTTAATGTCAAGATTATAACTAGTAATGTTTCCATAGGAATTTTATGAATGCCTAATATGATAGTAATGTATGAATACGTGATATGTGATTGGGAAAGATATTATTGCCTGCAACGGTTTTGGTTTTAAGGGGGTTGGGCGACACACACTGAGCGTGTGGTTGCTCATCCCACTACTCTTTCCCTTTTCCCCCCAGGTTTTCTTTATGACAGGAAAAACTTAAGTCAGCTATGTCGAGACGGAATCTATTCCCATTTGCAAGGTGTCATGTATGCCTACCTACGTCTTTAATGAAGTCTCGTAAAGTTTGTAAACATTTGTACACAAATATTCTAGTTCATGTAATGCATATTGTTTATGAGTCGCTCTGTATGGCCATATGAGCCAACCATCTAACTAGTTAGATGTCTTCTTGGTCAAAGTTAGTTATGTTTTGGGATGTAAACCCCATACTCCGGTTATGTGAACCATTGAATTGTATCCCTCGTTTCTTCTTTAATCATGAACTATTCTGTTTCGTATACTTTGAGCGAGTGGCTCATTGAAGTATGAACTCCAATGTGTAGCCGTTGAGCTTTTTTTAAATGTCTTACGCTACCGTTGATTTGTAGGGATTTATTGTAAGGCTTTTAGTCTGGGAATGGTTAGTTTTTAGGGGAAAATCTTTCTGTTTCGTCCAAGAATTTAAGTCAAAAGTTAAAAAAACGTTACGCTTTCGGCCCTAGCGACTGGGGGTGTTACATTGATGGTATCAGAGCATGGTCCTGCGACCATAGGCCGCGACATGAGTCTTGCATCTCATATAGTTGTTTAGGAGCGCCTTCATAATGATGGGATACATGCCTGCCTTGTGTGCAAATGTCAGTTTTAAGTGAATGTTAGCGTGTTTCCCTAGTTAGATGCGGCTTGAGTAAGTTGAATGGTTGGATAAGAGAACCATTGGCTAAGATATAGGCCAAATGGCTCGTATTGTCATGGATGAGTTAAGTGTTGGCTCAGTCAAAGGTTGTTTCGTTTATAGGCCTTGGTGATTTTAATTCAATGTTTAAAGAACATGTGATTTGAATTGAATGATTTGAAAGCCTTAAGTCTAAGCTCATCCTTGCCCCTATAATATGGTTTGCTCCTCGAGCCCCATAATGGAGTGATCAGACGTACTTTAAGGTTGGTTGAGAGAGAGCTACAAGAGGTTAAGCATCCTTTTATTAAAAACAAAGAGATTCGAAATAGAAAAGCTATTTTTCCCCCTTTCAAACTCAAAATTTTGAGATGTTAATGTCGTTTGACTATCGAGCCAAGGTTATCCTACACCGAAGGATTTACCTTCGGTTGTTGATGATTAGTTAGTTTAGATTCATTAATACGCGTCCTTATGTTTATCAAATGTTGCTTGTAAATGTGTATGTGCTAAGATGTGCACGTCGATAGAACCTTTCGTGATGAGCTAGGAAAGGAATGATTGAAAATTAGTTGCTATGATTGATAATCCTACTAAATTATACCTTTCATTTTTGAATTCTGAATTGCTTGAGTATATTAAGGGCTGCTCTTGTGTACATGCTTGAAAGACTAAATGCTAGTGGTAGGACCTCGCTAAACATCGCGTAAGTGTACCTACTGTTATCCTTTTTTGCCATTGTTGCCTAATCCGTGTATTACTTGCTTTCTACTATATGGATTGTTATTCATGAATGGGGTGACGATGTTTTGTCTCGAACGAACCCGAATTCACTCAGAAAGCAAAAGGGAGGAAGAACCTAGCGGACTTTGAAACTGTACATATTAATGATCTCTACTAAGGTAAGCGAACTACAGTGAGATTGATATGATCACCAATGGGATAGATGTACTCGTAGGACCTCAACGTGTGCCTATGAGGCCATTGATTTCAACCATACTCGCACAATTCTAGCCACTCAGCACCAATCTTTATTAAATTGGATGAGGTTTAAGGCACGCCGTTGACCGTAGGCCGCAAAAGTGGGGATTACACGCATACCTACACGTCTAGGTGTTCTTTCTATGTGATAACATGTGGGTCCTCATGTCTTAAAAATTTATACGATGTCATGTGCTGTGTAAGACCATAAGAATACATATAGATAGGAATGTTGTATGTAACCATCGACGTGTTTGTGATCAAATGCCAACGAAGTGAGTTTTTGTAATTGCTTGGCTTGAGTTTGCTTGAACATGCGACCGTATTAGTTAGAACAATTTGATTTATGAACTTTGTTTCACACCATGACTCTTAGATCATCATTTACAGCCCATCAATACTGTTCTCTCGTATTATAGTTGGATAAGTTGAACTCGATGTATGTAATGCGTGACTAGATGACAATAGAGCTGCATTTACATGAATCACGTTCATACACATATGTATCTAATGTGTAAGAAAGTAGCATTGTAGAGCATTTAGGGTCATGTCATCCTATATGCGGACACTCACGGCTGTTATGCGCGAACATTAATACACTATAGGAATTAAGTCATGACTAATTATGTGATTGTAAATAAGTTATTGCACTACTTGGTGTTTGCTTGACTTAAGTTGGTATAGTATACGACTTGGTCATCCACATAATATAAGTTTTGTAATTCATAGCACGACATGACCATTGAATCGTTGTTTGCATTCTGAGACTTCTACGATACCATGTTTTAGCTAAGTAGTTGCATGCGCCAGTATTTGAAGCATGATGAAATGACCTTAGGAGCATAACCATTCATTTGTACGAGTCTATGCCTTAAGAGGCAGTTAACTCCAAGAAGTGACCCTTGGAAAAACCTTCCGTGCTCGTTCACAGTATTCGTGATCCTTGACCTTCCAAGCTCTGTTGTTAACCCCATGTGATGTCAATGTGGTCTCGAGTGTCGCTTCAAGTTCTTTCATTGCCAATATGGCATAATTTGATGTTCCTGATACCTTAGTATCATGTGATAACCTTTCAGTAAATGATTTAACCTTAGATTTACCTAATATCTTCATGTTTGAGAATGAACCCGATTGAGTTAACCCCTTCATATGATTTTAGCATGTCCTGTCTAAGTCACCATGAATGCGACGCCTAAAGGCTAGTTGTGACGGATGTATAAACATACGAACATTAGTTGCATATGCTCCCATTTTGTATACTATGCAATGCTATGTAATACTGTTGTGCTTAAGTGATGCTGCGTGGTGCTGCGTGATACCCTTATCATCCTAATATGTTATAGGAGTCTTCATGTTAACCACTCTGATTCTAAAGGTGACTTGAGTTCATGTTTAGAAAGAGACTGCTAGTGTACGACCTTAAGTTGTCATTGTCTCGAATGTCATGCCTTTAGATGCCCACTTATAGATGCATATGCATAGAATTACTACTTGCCATGCTAACTGAGTCTAGGTTATCGAAAATCTTTGTTCATTCTTCAAAATAAACTTGATATGGTTTTTCACGCCAACTCAATTACCCCTCCTTGATGCGAATGGCCCTCGGTGCATAAATAGACTTAGTAGACACTTGAAGAGGATTGGCGAGGAGGAGACTGGAAGCCATAAATCATTTTCTTTCGATTTAAAAGTAGTGATTCCAAAATGAAATCTTTTGAAAACCTATTGCGTAGATCCTAGTTGTGTGCATGCATTCAAGAAAAGACCAAACATAGATCTAGAATTTTGTGGATGAAATTCTTTTAAGGGGGGAAGAGTGTAAGACCCGCATTTTTGTTTTCCGTTAAGCTAATTGCATTACCTTTTTACGTCATAAAATCATATTTTTAGTAACTATATGAGTTAAATGACTATCGATGTGCTTTTGGGAGCTGTAATTTAATTAAAAAGGATTATTTTTGCTCTTATTGATTTAAAGTCAATTCGTGCGATTTGCGCCTTCAAATTCTATCGATGGTTTAATTTAGTCGTTATTCAATTCATTTACTCGTTTCCCGAACGCTATTAGGTTTTCAACCTTAGAATTACTTCGTGGTTTACTAAATCGAACCCAGACGAATTTAGAAACGAATAATCGATGTGAGATCGTACTGTCGATTTGGGTTTAGCTTATGAAGTAGAAAATCGGACTAGCAGTGCTATTTATTGAACAACTTAGAACAAAAGAAGAAAAAATGGAGGGTCATTTTATGAATGCCTAATATGACAGTAAAGTACGAATATGTGATATGTGACTGGTAAAGATATTATTGCCTACAATGGTTTTGGTTTTAAGGGGGTTGGGGGACACTCACTGAGCGTGTGGTTGCTCATCCCACCACTCTTTCCCCTTTTCCCCTAGGTTTTCTTTATGACAGGAAAAAGTTGAGTCAGCCATGTCGAGGCGGAATCTATTCCCGTTTGCAAGGTGTCATGTGGTCCTACCTACGTCTTTAATGAAGTCTCATAAAGTTTGTAAATGTTTGTAAACAAATATTCTCGTTCATGTAATGCATATTGTGTTATGAGTCGCTCTGTATGGCCATATGAGCCAACCATCTAACTAGTTAGATGTCTTCTTGGTCAAAGTCAGTTATATTTTGGGATGTAAACCCCATACTCCGGTTGTGTGAACCGTTGAGTTGTATCCTTCGTTTCTTCTTTTATCATGAACTATTCTATTTGGTGTACTCTTAGCGAGTGGCTTGTTGATGTATGAAGTCCAACGTGTAGCCATTGAGCTTCTTTTAAATGTTTTACGCTTCCATTGATTTGCAGGGATTTATTCTAAGGCTTTTAGCCAGGGAACAGTCATTTTTTTAGAGGAAACTCTGTCGGTTCAGTCCCAGAATTTAAGTAAAAAGTGAAGAAAACGTAACGCTTTCGACCCTAAGGGCTGGGGGTGTTAAATTGATGGTATGAGAGCATGGTCCGGCGACCATGGGCCGCGACCTGAGTCTTGCCTCTCATATAGTTGTTTAGGAACGCCTTCATAATGACGTGATACATGCCTGCCTTGTGTGCAAATGTGAGTTTTATGTGAATGTTAGCTCGTTTCCGTTGTTCGATGCGGCTTGAGTAAGTTGAATGGTTGGATAAGAGAACCATTTGCTAAGATATAGGCCAAATGTCTTGTATTGTCGCAGATGAGTTAAGTGTTAGCTCAATCGAAGGTTGTTTCGTTTATATGCCTTGGTGATTTTAATTCAATGTTTAAAGAACAAGTGATTTGAATTGAATTATTTGAAAGCCTTAAGTCTAAGCTCATCTTTGCCCCTAAAATGTGATTTGCTCCTCGAGCCCCATAATGGAGTGAGCAGATGTACTTTAAGGTTGGTAGAGAGAGAGCTAGAAGCAGTTAGCCATCCTTTTGTTAGAAACAAAGAGATTCGAAGTAGAAAAACTATTTTTCCCCCTTTGAAACTCAAAATTTTGAGATGTTAATGCAGTTTGACTATCGAGCCAAGGTTATCATACACCGAAGGATTTACCTTCGGTTACTGATGATGAGGTAGTTTAGATTCACTAATACGCGTCCTTATGTTCCTCAAATGTTGCTTGTAAATGTGTGTGTGCTAAGATGTTTACGTCGATAGAACCTCTCATAATGAGCTAGGAAAGGAATGATTGAAAATTAGTTGCTACGATTCATAATCCTCCTAAATGATACCTTTCGTTCTCGAATTCTGAATTTCTTATGTATATTAAGGGATGCTCTTGTGCACATGCTTGAAAGACTAAATGCTAGTGGTGGCACCCCGCAAAACATCGCGTAAGTTTACCTACTGTTCTCCTTCTTTGCCATTGTTGCCTAATCCGTGTATTACTTGCTTTCTATTATATGGATTGTTATTCGTGAATGGGGTGACGATGCTTTGTCTCGAACGAACCCGAATTCACTCAGAAAGCGAAAGGGAGGAAGAACCTAGTGGACTTTGAAACTGTACATAGTAATGGTCTCTACTAAGGTAAGCGAACTACAGTGAGATTCATATGATCACCTATGGGGTAGATGTACCCCGTAGGACCTCAACGTGTGCCTATGAGGCCATTGACGTCAACCATACTCGCATAATTCTAGCCGCTCAACACCAATCTTTCCTAAATTTGATGAGGTTTAAGGCATGCCGTTGGCCGTAGGCTGCAAAAGGGGGATTACACACATACGTACACGTCTAGGTGTTCTTCTTATGTAACAACATGTGGGTCCGCATGTCTTAAAATTTTATTATGATGTCATGTGCTATGTAAGACCATAAGAATACGTATAGATAGGACTGTTGTACGTATCCATCGATGTGTTTGTGATCAAATGCCAACGATGTGAGTTTTTATAATTGCTTGGCTTGGTTTGTATTAGTTATAATGATTTGATTTATGTACTTAGTTCCACACCATGATTCTTAGATCGTCATTTACGGCCCATCAATACTGTTCTCTTGTATTATAGTTGGATAAGTTGAACTCGATGTATGTAATGCGTGACTAGATGACAATAGAGCTGCATTTACATGAATCACGTTCATAGACAAATGTATCTCATGTGTAAGAAAGTAGCATCGTATAGCATTTAGGGTCATGTCGTCCTATATGTGGACACTCACGTCTATTATGCGCGAACATTAGTACACAATAGGAATTAGGTCATGACTAGTTATGTGATTGTAAATAAGTTGCTGCACTACTTGGTGTTTGCTTGACTTAAGTTGGTATAGCATACGACTTGGTCATCCAGATAATATAAATTTTGTAATTCATAGCACGATATGACCATTGACTCATTGTTTGGATTCCGAGACTTCTACGATTCCATGTTTTAGCTAAGTAACTGCATGCACCAGTATTTGAAGCATGATGAAATGACCTTAGGAGCATAACCATTCATTCGTACGAATCTATGCCTTAAGAGGCAGTTAACTCCACGAAGTGACCCTAGGAAAAACCTTCCGTGCTAGTTCATGCTATTCGTGATCCTTGACCTTCCGTGCTCTGTTGTTAACCCCGCGTGATGTCGATGTGGTCTCAACTGTTGCTTTAAGTTCTTCCATTACCAATATGGCATAATTTGATGTTTTTCCTACTTTAGTGTGATGTGATATCCTTTTAGTAAATGATTTAACCTTAGATTGGCCTAATATCTTCATGTTTGAGAATGAACCCGATTGAGTTAACCCCTTCATACGATTTTAGCATGTCATGTCTAAGTCGCCATGAATGCGATGTCTAAAGGATAGTTATGACGGATGAATAAACATACGAAGATTAGTTGTGTATGCTCCCATTTGGTATACTATGCAATGCTATGTAATACTGTTGTGCTTAAGTGATGCTACGTGGTGCTACCTGATGCCCTTATCATCCTAATGTGTTGTAGGAGTCCTCATGTTAACCACTCTGATTCCGAAGGTGACATGAGTTCACGTTTAGAATGAGACAGCTAGTGTACAACCTTAAGATGTCATGGTTTCGATTGTCATGCCGTTAGACTCCCATTTATAGATGCATACGCATAGAATTACTGCTTGCCATGCTAACTGAGTCTAGATTATCGAAAATCTTTGTTCATTCTTCAAGATAAACTTGATATGGTCTTCCAGGCCAACTCAATTGCCCTTCTTTGATGCAATTTGCCCTCGCCGCCTAAATGGAGTGAGTAGACACTTGAAGAGGATTGGCGAGGAGGAGACTGGAAACCATAAGTCATTTTCTTTCGATTTAAAAGTAGTGTTTCCAAAATGAAACCTTTTGCAAACCTATTGCGTAGATCCTAGTTGTGTGCATGAATTCTAGAAAAGACCGAACATAGATCTAGAATTTTGAGGATGAAATTCTTTTAAGGGGGGAAGAGTGTAAGACCCGCATTTTGGTTTTCCGTTAAGCTAATTGTATTATACCTTTTTACGTCATAAAATCATATTTTTAGTAACTATATGAGTTAAATGATTATCGATGTGCTTTTGGGAGCAGTAATTTTATTAAGAAGGATTATTTTTGCTCTTATTGATTTCAAGTCAATTCGTGCTATTTGCGCCTTCAAATTCTATCGATGGTTTAATTTAGTCGTTATTCAATTCGTTAACCCATTTCCCAAGTGCGATTAGGTTTTCAACCTCAGAATTAGTTTGTGGTTTGTTAAATCGGACCTAGACGATTTTGGGAACAAATAACCGATGTGGGATCGTATTGTCGATTTGGGTTTAGCTTATGAAGTACAAAATCGAACTAGCGGTGCTATTTATTGAACAACTTATAGCAAAAGAAGAAAAAAGGGAGGGGCATTTTATGACTGCCTAATATGATAGTAAAGTATGAATATGTGATATGTGAGTTGTAAAGATATTATTGCCTACAATGGTTTTGGTTTTAAGGGGGTTGGGGGACACTCACTCAGCGTGTGGTTGCTCATCCCACCACTCTTTCCCCTTTTCCCCGAGGTTTTCTTTATGACAGGAAAAAGTTGAGTCAGCTATGTCCAGACGGAATCTATTCCCATTTACAAGGTGTTATGTGTGCCTACCTACGTCTTTAATGAAGTCTCGTAAAGTTTGTAAACATTTGTAAACAAATATTCTAGTTTATGTAATGCATATTGTTTATGAGTCGCTCTGTATGGCCATATGAGCCAACCATCTAACTAGTTAGATGTCTTCTTAGTCAAAGTTAGTTTTGTTTTGGGATGTAAACCCCATTGAATTGTACCCTTCGTTTCTTCTTTAATCATGAACTATTCTGTTTGGTGTACTCTGAGCGAGTGGCTCGTTGAGGTATAAACTCCAACGTGTAGCCAATGAGCTGCTTTTAAATGTTTTACGATTCTGTTGATTTGCAGGGATTTATTGTAAGGCTTTTGGCCTGGAAGCAATAAGTTTTTAGGGAAAACTCTGTCTATTTCACCCCAGAATTCAAGCAAAAAAGTTAAGAAAACGTAACGGTTTCGGCCCTAGGAGATGGGGTGTTACATTCATGGTATAAGAGCATGGTCCTGCGACCCTAGGCCGTGACCTGAGTCTTACATCTCATATAGTTGTTTAGAAACGCCTTCATAATGATGTGATACATGCCTGCCTTGTGTGCAAATGTGAGTTTTATGTGAATGTTAGCGCGTTTCGCTAGTTAGATGTGGCGTGAGTAAGTTGAATGGTTGGATAAGAGAACCATTTGCTAAGATATGGGCCAAATGGCTCGTATTGTCGCGGATGAGTTAGGTGTTAGCTCAATCGAAGGTTGTTTTGTTTATATGCCTTGGTGATTTTAATTCAATGTTTAAAGAACATGTGATTTGAATTGAATGATTTGAAAGCCTTAATTCTAAGCTCATCTTTGCCCCTATAATGTGATTTGCGCCTTGAGCCCCATAATGGAGTGAGCAGATGTACTTTAGGGTTGGTACAGAGAGAGCTAGAAGCGGTTAGCCATCCTTTTATTAAAAACAAAGAGATTCGAAGTAGAAAAGCTATTTTTCCCCCTTCGAAACTCAAAATTTTGAGATGTTAATGCCATTTAACTATTGAGCCAAGGTTATCGTACACCGAAGGATTTACCTTCGGTTACTGATGATGAGGTAGTTTAGATTCAGTAATATGCGTCCTTATGTTTATCAAATGTTGCTTGTAAATGTGTATGTGCTAAGATGTGTACGTCGATAGAACTTTTCGTAATGAGCTTGGAAAGGAATGATTGAAAATTAGTTGCTATGATTGATAATCCTACCAAATGACACCTTTCATTTTCGAATTCTGAATTTCTTGAGTATATTAAGGGCTGCTCTTTGTACAAGGTTAAAAGACTAAATGCTAGTGGTAGGACCCCGCTAAACATCGCGTAAGTTTACCTACTGTTCTCTTGCTTTGCCATTGTTGCCTAATCCGTGTATTACTTGCTTTCTATTATATAGATTGTTATTCGTGAATGGGGTTACGATGTTTTGTCTCGAACGAACTCAAATTCACTTAGAAAGCGAAAGGGAGCAAGAACCTAGCGGACTTTGGAATTGTACGTGGTAATGTTCTCTACTAAGGTAAGCGAACTAGAGTGAGACTCATATGGTCACCTATGGGATAGATGTACCTTGTAAGACCTCAACGTGTGCCTATGAGGCCATTGATGCCAACTATACCCGTACAATTCTAGCCGCTCAACACCAATCTTTCCTAAATTGGATGAGGTTTAAGGCATGTCGTTGACCATGTGTTGCAAAAGGGGGAATTGCACGCATACTTACACGTCTAGGTGTT
The DNA here is from genome assembly GCA_017589665.1 of Selenicereus undatus. Lineage (NCBI taxonomy): Eukaryota > Viridiplantae > Streptophyta > Magnoliopsida > Caryophyllales > Cactaceae > Selenicereus > Selenicereus undatus. Next base: position 42,660,002 of record JACYFF010019584.1, read on the forward strand.
CTTTCTATGTGACAACATGTGGGTCCGCATGTCTTAAAAATTTATTATTATGTCATGTGCTGTGTAAGACCATACGAATACATATAGATAGGACTGTTGTATGTAGCCATCGATGTGTTTGTGATCAATTGCCAACGAAGTGAGTTTCTATAATTGCTTGGCTAGAGTTTGTATTAGTTAGAACGATTTGATTTATGTAGTTAGTTTCACACCGTGACTCTTAGATCATCATTTACAGCCCATCAATACTGTTTTCTCGTATTATAGTTGGATAAGTTGAAGTCGATGTATGTAATGCGTGAGTAGATGACAGTAGAGCTGCATTTACATGAATCACGTTCATAGACATATGTATCTCATGTGTAAGAAAGTAGCATTGTAGAGCATTTAGGGTCATGTCATCCTATATGTGGACACTCACGTCTATTATGCGCGAACATTAATACACTATATGAATTAGGTCATGACTAGTTACGTGATTGTAAATAAGTTGTTGCACTACTTGGTGTTTGCTTGACTTAAGTTGGTATAGTATACGACTTGGTCATCCAGATAATATAAGTTTTGTAATTCATTGCACAATATGACCACTGACTCATTGTTTGCATTGCAAGACTTCTACGATGCCATGTTTTAGCTAAGTAACTACTTGTGCCAGTATTTGAAGCATGATGAAATGATCTTAGGAGCATAAGCATTCATTCGTACGAATCTATGCCACAAGAGGCAGTTAACTCCAAGAAGTGACCCTAGGAAAAACCTTCTGTGCTAGTTCTTGCTATTCGTGATCCTTGACCTTTCGTGCTCAGTTGTTAACCGCACGTGATGTCAATGTGGTACCGAGTGTTGCTTCAAGTTCTTTCATTGCCAATATGGCATAATTTGACATTTTTGCTACCTTAGTGTGATGTTATAACCTTTTAGTAAATGATTTAACCTTAGATTGGCCTAATATCTTCATGTTTCAGAATGAACCCGATTGAGTTAACCGCTTCATATGATTTTAGCATGTCATGTCTAAGTCTCCATCAATGCGACGCCTAAAGGCTAGTTGTGACATATGTATAAACATACGAACATTAGTTGCGTATGCTCCCATTTTGTATACTATGCAATGCTATGTAATAATGTTGTGCTTAAGTGATGCTACGTGGTGCTACGTGATTCCCTTATCTTCCTAATGTGTTATAGGAGTCTTCATGTTAACCACTCTGATTCCAAAGGTGACTTGAGTTCATGTTTTGAATGAGACTGCTAGTGTACGACCTTAAGATGTCATTGTCTCGATTGTCATGCCTTTAGATGCCGACTTATAGATGCATATGCATAGAATTACTGCTTGCCATGCTAACTGAGTCTAGATTATCGAAAATCTTTGTTCATTCTTGAAATTAAACTTGATATGGTTTTCCACGCCAACTCAATTGCCCCTCTTCGATGCGATTTGCCCTCGGCGCCTAAACAAAGTGAGTAGACACTTGAAGAGGATTGGCGAGGAGGAGACTGGAAACCGTAACTCATTTTCTTTTGATTTAAAAGTAGTGTTTCCAAATTAAAATCTTTTGAAAACCTATTGCGTAGATCCTAGTTGTGTGCTTGCACTCTAGAAAAGACCGAACTTAGATCTACAATTTTGAGGATGAAATTCTTTTGAGGCGGGAAGAGTGTAAGACTCGCGTTTTTGTTTTCCGTTAAGCAAACTGTATTACCTTTTAACGTTATAAAATCGTATTTTTGGTAACTATATGAGTTAAATGATTATCGATGTGCCTTTGGGAGCAGTAATTTTATTAAAAAGGATTATTATTGCTATTATTGATTTAAAGTCAATTTGTGCTATTTGCACCTTCAAATTCTATCGACGGTTTAATTTAGCCGTTATTCAATTCATTTAGTCGTTTCCGGAGTACGATTAGGTTTTCAACCATAGAATTAGTTTGTGGTTTATTAAATCGAATCTATATGTATTTGGGAATGAATAATTGGTGACGGATCCTATTGTCGATTTGTGTTTAGCTTATGAAGTACAAAAACGGACTAGCGGTGCTATTTATTGAACAACTTAGAACAAAAGAAGAAAAAAGGGAGGGGCATTTTATTAATGCCTAATATGATAGTAAAGTATGAATACATGATATGTGATCAGTAATGATATTGTTGCCTGCAATGGTTTTGTTTTTAAGGGGGTTGGGGGACACTGACTGAGCATGTGGTTGCTCATCCCACCACTCTTTCCCCTTTTCCCCCAGGTTTTCTTTATGACAGGAAAAAGTTGAGTCAGCTATGTCGACACGGAATGTATTCGCGTTTGTAAGGTGTCATGTGTGCCTACCTACAACTTTAATGAAGTCTTGTAAAGTTTGTAAACGTGTTTAAACAAATATTGTGGTTCATGTAATGCATATTGTTTATGAGTCGCTCTGTATGGCCATATGAGCCAAGCATCTAACTAGTTAGATGTCTTCTTGGTCAAATATTGTTATACTATGGGATGCAAACCCCATACTTCGGTTGTATGAACCGTTGAGTTGTAGCCTTCGTTTCTTCTTTAATCATGAACTATTCTGTTTGGTTTACTTTGAGCGACTGGGTTATTGAGGTATGAACTCCGACGTGTAGCTGTTGAGCTTCTTTTGAATGTTTTACGCTTCCGTTGATTTGCAAGGACTTATTGTAAGGCTTTTAGCCTGGAAACGATCAGTTTTTAGAGGAAACTCTATCTGCTTCGTCCCAGAAGTTAAGTAAAAATTAAGAAAACGTAACGCTTACGGCCCTAGAGGATGGGGGTGTTACATTGACGTTATCAGAGCATGGTCCTGTGACCATAGGCCGCGACCAGAGTCTTACATCTCATATAGTTGTTTAGGAACGCCTTCATAATGATGTGATGCATGCCTGCGTTGTGTGCAAATGTGAGTTTTATGTGAATGTTATTGCGGTTCCCTAGTTAGATGCGGCTTGAGTAAGTTGAATGGTTGGATAAGAGAACCATTTGCTAAGATATAGGTCGAATGGCCTGTATTGTCACGGATGAGTTAAGTGTTAGCTCAATCAAAGGTTGTTTCGTTTATATGCCTTGGTGATTTTAATTCAATGTTTAAAGAACATGTGATTTGAATTGAATGATTTGAAAGCCCTAAGTCTAAGGTCATCTTTGCCCCTATATGGTGATTTGCTCCTCAAGCCCCATAATGGAGATAGTAGATGTACTTTAAGGTTGGTAGAGAGAGAGCTAGAAGCAGTTAGCCATCCTTTTATTAAAAACAAAGAGATTCGAAATAGAAAAGGTATTTTTCCCCTTTAAAACTCAAAATTTTGAGATGTTAATGCCGTTTGACTATCCAGCCAAGGTTATCTTACATCGAAGGATTCACCTTCGGTTACTGATTATGAGGTAGTTTAAATTCACTAATACGCGTCCTTATGTTTATCAAATGTTGCTCGTAAATGTTTATGTGCTAAGATGTGTACATCGATAGAACCTTTCGTAACGAGCTAGGAAGGGAATGATTGAAAAGTAGTTGCTATGACTGATAATCCTACTAAATGATACCTTTCGTTTTCGAATTATGAATTTCTTGGGTATATTAAGCGCTGCTCTTGTGTACATGCTTGAAAGACTAAATCCTAGTGGTAGGACCCCACTAAACATCGCGTAAGTGTACCTGCTGTTCTCCTTCTTTTGCCATTATCGCCTAATCCGTGTGTTAGTTGCTTTCTATTATATGGATTGCTATTCGTGAATGGGTAGACGATGTTTTGTCTCGAACGAACTCGAATTCACTTAGAAAGCGAAAGGGAGCAAGAACTTAGCGGACTTTGGAATTCTACATAGTAATGATCTCTACTAAGGTAAGGGAACTATAGTGAGTCTCATATGATCACCCATGGGATAGATGTACCTCGTAAGACCTCAACGTGTGCCTATGAGGCCATTGATGTCAACCATACTCGCACAATTCTGGGCGCTCAACACCAATCTTTCCTAAATTGGATGAGGTTTAAGGCATGCCGTTGACCATAGGCTGCAAAAGGAGGGGTTACACGCGTACTTACACGTCAATGTGTTCCTTCTATGTGACAACATGTGTGTCCGCATGTCTTAAAAATGTATTATGATGTCATGCGCTGTGTAAGACCACTAGAATACATATAGATAGGACAGTTGCATGTAACCATTGACGTGTTTGTGATCAAATGCCAACGAAGTGAGATTTTATAATTGCTTGGCTTGAGTTTGCTTGAACATGTGACTGTATTAGTTAGAACGATTTGATTTATGTAGTTAGTTTCACACCATGACTCTTAGATCGTCATTTAAAGCCCATCAATACTGTTCTCTTGTATTATAGTTGGATAAGTTAAACTTGATGTATGTAATGCGTGACTAGATGACAATAGAGCTGCATTTACATGAATCACATTCACAGACATATGTATCTCATGTGTAAGAAAGTAGCATCGTCGAGCATTTAGGGTCAACTCATCCTATATCTGGACACTCACTTCTATTATGCACGAACATTAATACACTATAGGAATTAGGTGATGACTAGTTATGTGATTGTATATAAGTTGTTGCACTACTTGGTGTTTGCTTGACTTAAGTTGGTATATTAAACGACTTGATCATCCAGATAATATAAGTTTTTTAATTCATAGCACGATATGACCACTGACTCATTGTTTGCATTCCGAGACTTCTACGATACCATGTTTTGGCTAAGTAACTGTATGCGCCAGCATTTGAAGAGTGATGAAATGATCATAGTAGCATAACCGTTCATTCGTTTGAATCTATGCCATAAGAGGTAGTTAACTCCAAGAAGTGACACTAGAAAAAAACCTTCCGTGCTAGTTCATGCTATTCGTGATCCTTGACTTTTCGAGCTCTCTTGTTAACCCCACGTGATGTCAATGTGGTCCCGAGTGTTGCTTCAAGTTCTTTCGTTGCCAATAGAGCATAATTTGATGTTTCTACTACCGTAGTGTGTTGTGATAACTTTTTAGATTGGCCTAATATCTTCTTGTTTGAGAATGAACCCGATTGAGTTAACCCCTTCATATGATTTTAGCATGTCATCTCTAAGTCGCCATGAATGCGACGCCTAAAGGCTAGTTGTGACGGATGTATAAACATACGAACGTTAGTTGCGCATGCTCCTATTTTGTATACTATACAATGCTATGTAATACTGTTGTGCTTAAGTGATGCTACGTGGTGCTGCGTGATACCCTTATCTTCCTAATGTGTTATAGGAGTCTTCATGTTAACGACTCTGATTCCAAAGGTGACTTGAGTTCAAGTGTAGAATGAGACTGCTAGTGTACGACCTTAAGATGTCATTGTCTCGATTGTCATGCCTTTAAATGCCCACTTATAGATGCATATGCATAGAATTACTGCTTGCCATGCTAACTGAGTCTAGATTATCGAAAATCTTTGTTCATTCTTGAAAATAAACTTGATATGGTTTTCCACGCCAACTCAATTGCCCTCTTCGATGTGATTTGCCCTCGGTGCCTAAACAAAGTGAGTAGACACTTGAAGAGGATTGGCGAGGAGGAGACTGGAAACCATAACCCATTTTCTTTCGATTTAAAAGTAGTGTTTCCAAATTAAAACCTTTTGAAAACCTATTGCTTAGATCCTAGTTGTATGCATGCATTCTAGAAAAGACCGAACTTAGATCAACAATTTTGAGGATGAAATTCCTTTGAGGCGGGATGAGTGTAAGACCCGCGTTTTTATTTTCCGTTAAGCAAACTGTATTACCTTTTAACGTTATAAAATCGCATTTTTGGTAACTATATGAGTTAAATGATTATCGACGTGCTGTTGGGAGCAGTAACTTTATTAAAAAGGATTATTATTACTATTATTGATTTAAAGTCAATTCGTGCTATTTGCACCTTCAAATTCTATCGACGGTTTAATTTAGTCGTTATTCAATTCATTTAGTCGTTTCACGAGTACGATTAGGTTTTCAACCATAGAATTAGTTTGTGGTTTATTAAATCGAACCTATACGTATTTGGGAATGAATAATCGGTGAGGGATCCTATTGTCGATTTGTGTTTAGCTTACGAAGTACAAAATCGGACTAGCGGTGCTATTTATTGAACAACTTAGAATAAAAGAAGAAAAAAGGGAGGGGCATTTAATTAACGCCAAATATGATAGTAAAGTATGAATACGTGATATGTGACTAGTAATGATATTGTTGCCTGCAATGGTTTTGTTTTTAAGGGGGTTGGGGGACACTTACTGAGCATGTGGTTGCTCATCCCACCACTCTTTCCCCTTTTCCCCTAGGTTTTCTTTATGACAGGAAAAAGTTGAGTCAGCTATGTCCAGACGGAATCTATTCCCATTTACAAGGTGTTATGTGTGCCTACCTACGTCTTTAATGAAGTCTCGTAAAGTTTGTAAACATTTGTAAACAAATATTGTGGTTCATGTAATGCATATTGTTTATGAGTCGCTCTATATGGCCATATGAGCCAAGCATCTAACTAGTTAGATGTCTTCTTGGTCAAAGGTTGTTATGTTTTGGGATGCAAACCGCATACTTCGGTTGTATGAACCGTTGAGTTGTAGCCTTCGTTTCTTCTTTAATCATGAACTATTTTGTTTGGTGTACTCTGAGCGACTGGCTTGTTGAGGTATGAACTCAGACGTGTAGCCGTTGAGCTTCTTTTAAATGTTTTACGCTTCCGTTGATTTGCAAGGACATATTGTAAGGCTTTTAGCCTGGAAACGATGAGTTTTTTGGGGAAACTCTGTCTGCTTCGTCCCAGAAGTTAAGTAAAAATTAAGAAAACGTAACGCTTTCGGCCCTGGAAGTTGGGGGTGTTACATTGATGGTATCAGAGCATGGTCCTGCGACTATAGGTCACGACCTGAGTCCTTCGTGTCATATAGTTGTTTAGGAACACCTTCATAATGATGTGATGCATGCCTGCGTTGTGTGCAAATGTGAGTTTTATGTGAATGTTATTGCGTTTCCCTAGTTGGACGCGGCTTGAGTAAGTTGAATGGTTGGATAAGAGAACCATTTGCTAAGATATAGGTCGAATGGCCTGTATTGTCACGGATGAGTTAAGTGTTAGCTCAATCAAAGGTTGCTTCGTTTATATGCCTTGGTGATTTTATTTCAATGTTTAAAGAACATGTGATTGAATTGAATGATTTGAAAGCCCAAAGTCTAAGGTCATGTTTGCCCCTATAAGGTGATTTGCTCCTCAAGCCCCATAATGGAGATAGCAGATGTACTTTAAGGTTGGTAGAGAGAGAGCTAGAAGCAGTTAGCCATCCTTTTATTAAAAACAAAGAGATTCGAAATGGAAAAGGTATTTTTCCCCCTTTAAAACACAAAATTTTGAGATGTTAATGCCGTTTGACTATCCAGCCAAGGTTATCTTACATCGAAGGATTCACCTTCGGTTACTGATGATGAGGTAGTTTAAATTCACTAATACGCATCCTTATGTTTATCAAATGTTGCTCGTAAATGTTTATGTGCTAAGATGTGTACATCGATAGAACCTTTCGTAACGAGCTAGGAAGGGAATGATTGAAAAGTAGTTGCTATGACCGATAATCCTACTAAATGATACCTTTCGTTTTCGAATTATGAATTTCTTGGGTATATTAAGCGCTGCTCTTGTGTACATGCTTGAAAGACTAAATCCTAGTGGTAGGACCCCACTAAACATCGCGTAAGTGTACCTACTGTTCTCCTTCTTTTGCCATTATCGCCTAATCCGTGTGTTAGTTGCTTTCTATTATATGGATTGCTATTCGTGAATGGGTAGACGATGTTTTGTCTCGAACGAACTCGAATTCACTTAGAAAGCGAAAGAGAGCAAGAACCTGGCGGACTTTGGAATTCTACATAGTAATGATCTCTACTAAGGTAAGGGAACTATAGTGAGTCTCATATGATCACCCATGGGATAGATGTACCTCGTAAGACCTCAACGTGTGCCTATGAGGCCATTGATGTCAACCATAGTCGCACAATTGTAGGCGCTCAACACCAATCTTTCCTAAATTGGATGAGGTTTAAGGCATGCCGTTCAGCATAGGATGTAAAACGAGGGGTTACACGCATACTTACCCGTCAATGTGTTCCTTCTATGTGACAACATTTGTGTCCGCATGTCTTAAAAATGTATTATGATGTCATGCGCTGGGTAAGACCATAAGAATACATATAAATGGGACTGTTGCATGTAACCATCGACGTGTCTGAGATCAAATGCCAATGAAGTGAGTTTTTATAAGTGCTTGGCCTGAGTTTGTTTGAACATGTGACTGTATTAGTTAGAACGATTTGATTTATGTAGTTAGTTTCACACCATGACTCTTAGATCGTCATTTACAGCCCATCAATACTGTTCTCTCGTATTATAGTTGGATAAGTTAAACTTGATGTATGTAATGCGTGACTAGATGACAATAGAGCTGCATTTACATAAATCACGTTCATAGACATATGTATCCCATGTGTAAGAAAGTAGCATCGTCGAGCATTTAGGGTCAACTCATCCTATATCTGGACACTCACTTCTATTTTGAACGAACATTAATACACTATAGGAATTAGGTCATGACTAGTTATGTGATTGTATATAAGTTGTTGCACTACTTGGTGTTTGCTTGACCTAAGTTGGTATATTATACGACTTGGTCATCCAGATAATATAAGTTTTTTAATTCATTGCACGATATGACCACTGACTCATTGTTTGCATTCCGAGACTTCTACGATACCATGTTTTGGCTAAGTAACTGTATGCGCCAGTATTTGAAGGGTGATGAAATGATCATAGGAGCATAACCATTCATTCTTTTGAATCTATGCCATAAGAGGTAGTTAACTCCAAGAAGTGACACTAGAAAAAAACCTTCCGTGCTAGTTCATGCTATTCGTGATCCTTGACCTTTCGGGCTCTCTTGTTAACCCCACATGATGTCAATGTGGTCTCGAGTGTTGCTTCAAGTTCTTTCATTGCCAATAGAGCATAATTTGATGTTTCTGCTACCGTAGTGTGTTGTGATAACTTTTTAGAAAATGATTTAGCCTTAGATTGGCCTAATATCTTCTTGTTTGAGAATGAACCCGATTGAGTTAACCCCTTCATATGATTTTAGCATGTCATCTCTAAGTCGCCATGAATGTGACGCCTAAGGGCTAGTTGTGACGGATGTAAAAACATCCGGACGTTAGTTGCGTATGCTCCCATTTTGTATACTATACAATGCTATGTAATACTGTTGTGCTTAAGTGATGCTACGTGGTGCTGTGTGATGCCCTTATCTTCCTAATGTGTTATAGGAGTCTTCATGTTAACGACTCTGATTCCAAAGGTGACTTGACTTCATGTGTAGAATGAGACTGCTAGTGTACGACCTTAAGATGTCAATGTCTCGATTGTCATGCCTTTAGATGCCCACTTATAGATGCATATGCATAGAATTACTGCTTGCCATGCTAACTGAGTCTAGATTATCGAAAATCTTTGTTCATTCTTGAAAATAAACTTGATATGGTTTTCCACGCCAACTCAATTGCCCTCTTTGATGTGATTTGCCCTCGGTGCCTAAACAAAGTGAGTAGACACTTGAAGAGGGTTGGCGAGGAGGAGACTGGAAACCATAACTCATTTTCTTTCGATTTAAAAGTAGTGTTTCCAAATTAAAACCTTTTGAAAACCTATTGCGTAGATCCTAGTTATGTGCATGCATTCTAGAAAAGACTGAACTTAGATCTACAATTTTGAGGATGAAATTCTTTTGAGGCGGGATGAGTGTAAGACCCGCGTTTTTGTTTTCCGTTAAGCAAACTGTATTACCTTTTAACGTTATAAAATCGCATTTTTGGTAACTATATGAGTTAAATGATTATCGATGTGCTGTTGGGAGCAGCAATTTTATTAAAAAGGATTATTATTGCTATTATTGATTTAAAGTCAATTCGTGCTATTTGCACCTTCAAATTCTATCGACGGTTTAATTTAGTCGTTATTCAATTCATTTAGTCGTTTCCCGAGTACGATTAGGTTTTCAACCATAGATTTAGTATGTGATTTATTAAATCGAACCTATACGTATTTGGGAATGAATAATCGGTGAGGGATCCTATTGTCGATTTGTGTTTAGCTTACGAAGTACAAAATCGGACTAGCGGTGCTATTTATTGAACAACTTAGAACAAAAGAAGAAAAAAGGGAGGGGCATTTTATTAACGCCTAATATGATAGTAAAGTATGAATACGTGATATGTGACTAGTAATGATATTGTTGCCTGCAATTGTTTTGTTTTTAAGGGGCTTGGGGGACACTTACTGAGCATGTGGTTGCTCATCCCACCACTCTTTCCCCTTTTCCCCCAGGTTTTCTTTATGACCGGAAAAAGTTGAGTCAGCTATGTCGACACGGAATGTATTCGCGTTTGTAAGGTGTCATGTGTGCCTACCTACAACTTTACTGAAGCCTTGTAAAGTTTGTAAACGTTTGTAAACAAATATTGTGGTTCATGTAATGCATATTGTTTTTGAGTCAATCTGCATGGCCATATGAGCCAAGCATCTAACTAGTTAGATGTCTTCTTGGTCAAAGGTTGTTATGTTTTGGGATGCAAACCCCATACTTCGGTTGTATGAACCGTTGAGTTTTAGCCTTCGTTTCTTCTTTAATCAAGAACTATTTTGTTTGGTGTACTCTGAGCGACTGAGTTGTTGAGGTATGAACTCCGGCGTGTAGCCGTTGAGCTTCTTTTAAATGCTTTACGCTTGCGTTGATTTGCAGGGACTTATTGTAAGGCTTTTAGCCTGGAAACGATCAGTTTTTAGGGGAAACTCTGTCTGCTTCGTCCCAGAAGTTAAGTAAAAATTAAGAAAACGTAACGCTTTCGGCCCTACAGGCTGGGGGTGTTACATTGATGGTATCAGAGCATGGTCTTGCGACCATAGGCCGCGACCTGAGTCTTGCATCTCATATAGTTGTTTAGGAACGCCTTCATAATGATGTGATGCATGCCTGCGTTGTGTGCAAATGTGAGTTTTATGTGAATGTTATTGCGTTTCCCTGGTTGGATGCGGCTTGAGTAACTTGAATGGTTGGATAAGAGAACCATTTGCTAAGATATAGGTCGAATGGCCTGTATTGTCACGGATGAGTTAAGTGTTAGCTCAATCAAAGGTTGCTTCGTTTATATGCCTTGGTGATTTTAATTCAATGTTTAAAGAACATGTGATTTGAATTGAATGATTTGAAAGCCGTAAGTCTAAGGTCATCTTTGCTCCTATAAGGTGATTTGCTCCTCAAGCCCCATAATGGAGATAGCAGATGTACTTTAAGGTTGGTAGAGAGAGAGCTAGAAGCAGTTAGCCATCCTTTTATTAAAAACAAAGAGATTCGAAATAGAAAAGGTATTTTTCCCCCTTTAAAACTCAAAATTTTGAGATGTTAATGCCGTTTGACTATCCAGCCAAGGTTATCTTACATCGAAGGATTCACCTTCGGTTACTGATGATGAGGTAGTTTAAATTCACTAATACGCGTCCTTATGTTTATCAAATGTTGCTTGTAAATGTTTATGTGCTAAGATGTGTCCATCGATAGAACCTTTCGTAACAAGCAAGGAAGGGAATGATTGAAAAGTAGTTGCTATGACTGATAATACTACTAAATGATACCTTTCGTTTTCGAATTATGAATTTCTTGGGTATATTAAGGGCTGCTCTTGTGTACGTGCTTGAAAGACTAAATGCTAGTGGTAGGACCCTGCTAAACATCGCGTAAGTGTACCTACTGTTCTCCTTCTTTGCCATTATCGCCTAATCCGTGTGTTACTTGCTTTCTATTATATGGATTGCTATTCGTGAATGGGTAGACGATGTTTTGTCTCGAAAGAACTCGAATTCACTTACAAAGCGAAAGGGAGCAAGAACCTAGCGGATTTTGGAATTCTACATAGTAATGATCTCTACTAAGCTAAGGGAACTATAGTGAGTCTCATATGATCACCTATGGGATAGATGTACCTCGTAAGACCTCAACGTGTGCCTATGAGGCCATTAATGTCAACCATACTCGCACAATTCTAGGCGCTCAACACCAATCTTTCCTAAATTGGATGAGGTTTAAGGCATGCCGTTGACCGTAGGATGTAAAAGGAGGGGTTACACGCATACTTACACGTCAATGTGTTCCTTCTATGTGACAACATGTGTGTCCGCATGTCTTAAAAATGTATTATGATGTCATGCGCTGTGTAAGACCATAAGAACACATATAGATAGGACTGTTGCATGTAACCATCGACGTGTTTGTGATCAAATGCCAACGAAGTGAGTTTTTATAATTTCTTTGCTTGAGTTTGCTTGAAAAATGTGACTGTATTGGTTAGAACGATTTGATTTATGTAGTTAGTTTCACAGCATGACTCTTAGATCGCCATTTAAAGCACATCAATACTGTTCTCTCGTATTATAGTTGGATAAGTTGAACTTGATGTATGTAATGCATGACTAGATGACAATAGAGTTGCATTTACATGAATCACGTTCATAGACATATGTATCTCATGTGTAAGAAAGTAGCATCGTCGAGCATTTAGGGTCAAGTCATCCTCTATCTGGACACTCACTTATATTATGCACGAACATTAGTACACTATAGGAATTAGGTCATGACTAGTTATGTGATTGTATATAAGTTGTTGCACTACTTGGTGTTTGCTTGACTTAAGTTGGTATATTATACGACTTGGTCATCCAGATAACATAAGTTTTTTAATTCATAGCACGATATGACCACTGACTCATTGTTTGCATTCCGAGACTTCTACGATACCATGTTTTGGCTAAGTAACTGTATGCGCCGGTATTTGAAGAGTGATGAAATGATCTTAGGAGCATAACCATTCATTCATCTGAATCTATGCCATAAGAGGTAGTTAACTCCAAGAAGTGACACTAGAAAAAAACCTTCCGTGCTAGTTCATGCTATTCGTGATCCTTGTCCTTTCAGGCTCTCTTGTTAACCCCACGTGATGTCAATGTGGTCCCGAGTGTTGCTTCAAGTTCTTTCGTTGCCAATAGAGCATAATTTGATGTTTCTGCTACTGTAGTGTGTTGTGATAACTTTTTAGAAAATGATCTAGCCTTAGATTGGCCTAATATCTTCTTGTTTGAGAATGAACCCGACTGAGTTAACCCCTTCATATGATTTTATCATGTCATCTCTAAGTCGCCATGAATGCGATGCCTAAAGGCTAGTTGTGACGGATGTATAAACATACGAACGTTAGTTGCGTATGCTGCCATTTTGTATACTATACAATTCTATGTAATACTGTTGTGCTTAAGTGATGCTACGTGGTGCTGCGTGATGCCCTTATCTTCCTAATGTGTTATAGAAGTCTTCATGTTAACGACTCTGATTCCAAAGGTGACTTGAGTTCATGTGTAGAATGAGACTGCTAGTGTACGACCTTAAGATGTCATTGTCTCGATTGTCATGCCTTTAGATGCCCCCTTATAGATGCATATGCATTGAATTACTGCTTGCCATTCTAACTAAGTCTAGATTATCGATAATCTTTGTTCATTCTTGAAAATAAACTTGATATGGTCTTCCACGCCAACTCAATTGCCCCTCTTCGACGCGATTTGCCCTCGGTGCCTAAACAAAGTGAGTAGACACTTGAAGAGGGTTGGCGAGGAGGAGACTGGAAACCATAACTCATTTTCTTTCGATTTAAAAGTAGTGTTTCCAAATTAAAACCCTTTGAAAACCTATTGCGTAGATCCTAGTTGTGTGCATGCATTCTAGAAAAGACCGAACTTAGATCTAGAATTTTGAGGATGAAATTCTTTTGAGGCGGGAATAGTGTAAGACCCGCGTTTTTGTTTTCCGTTAAGCAAACTGTATTACCTTTTAACGTTACACAATCGTATTTTTGGTAACTATATGACTTAAATGATTATCGATGTGCTTTTGGGAGCAGTAATTGTATTAAAAAGGATTATCATTGCCATTATTGATTTAAAGTCAATTCGTGCTATTTGTACCTTCAAATTTTATCGATGGTTTAATTTAGTCGTTATTTAATTCATTTAGTCGTTTCCCGAGTACGATTAGGTTTTCAACCATAGAATTAGTTTGTGGTTTATTAAATCGAACCTATACGTATTTGGGAATGAATAATCGGTGAGGGATCCTATTGTCGATTTGTGTTTAGCTTATGAAATACAAAATCGGACTAGCGGTGCTATTTATTGAACAACTTAGAACAAAAGAAGAAAAAAGGGAGGGGCATTTTATTAATGCCTAATATCATTGTAAAGTATGAATACGTGATATGTGACCAGTAATGATATTGTTGCCTGCAATGGTTTTGTTTTTAAGGGGGTTGGGGGACACTCACTGAGCATGTGGTTGCTCATCCCACCACTCTTTCCCCTTTTCCCACAGGTTTTCTTTATGACAGGAAAACGTTGAGTCAGCTATGTCGACACGGAATGTATTCGCGTTTGTAAGGTGTCATGTGTGCCTACCTACAACTTTAATGAAGTCTTGTAAAGTTTTTAAACGTTTGCAAACAAATATTTTGGTTCATGTAATGCATATTGTTTATGAGTCGCTCTGTACGCCCATATGAGCCAAGCATCTAACTAGTTAGATGTCTTCTTGGTGAAAGGTTGTTATGTTTTGGGATGCAAACCCCATACTCCGGTTGTATGAACCGTTGAGTTGTATCCTTCGTTTCTTCTTTAATCATGAACTATTCTGTTTGGTGTACTCTGAGAGACTGGGTCGTTGAGGTATGAACTCCGACGTGTAGCCGCTGAGCTTCTTTTAAATGTTTTACGCTTCTGTTGATTTGCTGGGACTTATTTTAAGGCTTTTAGCCTGGAAACGATCAGTTTTTAGGGGAAACTCTGTCTGCTTCGTCCTAGAAGTTAAGTAAAAATTAAGAAAACGTAACGCTTTAGGCCCTAGAGGCTGGGGGTGTTACATTGATGGTATCAGAGCATGGTCCTGCAACCATAGGCCGCGACCTGAGTCTTGCATCTGATATAGTTGTTTAGGAACGCCTTCATAATGATG
Organism: Selenicereus undatus; assembly: GCA_017589665.1. NCBI lineage: Eukaryota > Viridiplantae > Streptophyta > Magnoliopsida > Caryophyllales > Cactaceae > Selenicereus > Selenicereus undatus. The sequence goes on from JACYFF010019584.1 coordinate 42,675,126, forward strand.
TGATGCATGTCTGCGTTGTGTGCAAATGTGAGTTTTATGTGAATGTTATTGCGTTTCCCTAGTTAGGTGTGGCTTGAGTAAGTTGAATGGTTGGATAAGAGAACCATTTGCTAAGATATAGGTCGAATGGCCTGTATTGTCACGGATGAGTTAATTGTTAGCTCAATCAAAGGTTGCTTCGTTTGTATCCCTTGGTGATTTTAATTCAATGTTTAAAGAACATGTGATTTGAATTGAATGATTTGAAAGCCCTAAGTCTAAGGTCATCTTTGCCCCTATAAGGTGATTTGCTCCGCAAGCCCCATAATGGAGATAGCAGATGTACTTTAACGTTGGTAGAGAGAGAGCTAGAAGCGGTTAGCCATCCTTTTATTAAAAACAAAGAGATTCGAAATAGAAAAGGTATTTTTCCCCCTTTAAAACTCAAAATTTTGAGATGTTAATGTCGTTTGACTATCCAGCCAAGGTTATCTTACATCGAAGGATTCACCTTCGGTTACTGATGATGAGGTAGTTTAAATTCACTAATACGCGTCCTTGTGTTTATCAAATGTTGCTTGTAAATGTGTATGTGCTAAGATGTGTACATCGATAGAACCTTTCGTAACGAGCTAGGAAGGGAATGATTGAAAAGTAGTTGCTATGACTGATAATTCTACTAAATGATACCTTTCGCTTGCGAATTATGAACTTCTTGGGTATATTAAGGGCTGCTCTTATGTACATGCTAGAAAGACTAAATGCTAGTGGTAGGACCCCGCTAAACATCGCGTAAGTGTGCCTACTGTTCTCCTTCTTTGCCATTATCGCCTAATCCGTGTGTTACTTGCTTTCTATGATATGGATTGCTATTCGTGAATGGGTAGACGATGTTTTGTCTCGAACGAACTCGAATTCACTTACAAAGTGAAAGGGAGCAAGAACCTTGCGGACTTTGGAATTCTACATAGTAATGATCTCTACTAAGGTAAGCGAACTACAGTGAGTCTCATATGATCACCTATGGGATAGATGTACCTCGTAAGACCTCAACGTGTGCCTATGAGGCCATTGATGTCAACCATACTCGCACAATTCTAGGCGCTCAACACCAATCTTTCCTAAATTGGATGAGGTTTAAGGCATGCCGTTCAGCATAGGATGTAAAACGAGGGGTTACACGCATACTTACCCGTCAATGTGTTCCTTCTATGTGACAACATGTGTGTCCGCATGTCTTAAAAATGTATTATGATGTCATGCGCTGGGTAAGACCATAAGAATACATATAAATGGGACTGTTGCATGTAACCATCGACGTGTTTGAGATCAAATGCCAATGAAGTGAGTTTTTATAAGTGCTTGGCCTGAGTTTGTTTGAACATGTGACTGTATTAGTTAGAACGATTTGATTTATGTAGTTAGTTTCACACCATGACTCTTAGATCGTCATTTACAGCCCATCAATACTGTTCTCTCGTATTATAGTTGGATAAGTTGAACTTGATGTATGTAATGCGTGACTAGATGACAATAGAGCTGCATTTACATGAATCACGTTGATAGACATATGTATCTCATGTGTAAGAAAGTAGCATCATCGAGCATTTAGGGTCAAGTCATCCTATATCTGGACACTCACTTATATTATGCACGAACATTAATACACTATAGGAATTAGGTCATGACTAGTTATGTGATTATATATAAGTTGTTGCACTACTTGGTGTTTGCTTGACTTAAGTTGGTATATTATACGACCTGGTCATCCAGATAATATAAGTTTTTTAATTCATAGCACGATATGACCACTGACTCATTGTTTGCATTCCGAGACTTCTACGATACCATGTTTTGGCTACGTAACTGTATGCGCCTGTATTTGAAGAATGATGAAATGATCTTAGGAGCATAACCATTCATTCGTATGAATCTATGCCATAAGAGGTTGTTAACTCCAAGAAGTGACACTAGAAAAAAACCTTCCGTGCTAGTTCATGCTATTCGTGATCCTTGACCTTTCGGGCTCTCTTGCTAACCCCACGTGATGTCAATGTGGTCCCGAGTGTTGCTTCAAGTTCTTTCATTTCCAATAGAGCATAATTTGATGTTTCTGCTACCGTAGTCTGTTGTGATAACTTTTCAGAAAATGATTTAGCCTTAGATTGGCCTAATATCTTCTTGTTTGAGAATGAACCCGATTGAGTTAACCCCTTCATATGATTTTAGCATGTCATCTCTATGTCGCCATGAATGCGATGCCTAAAGGCTAGTTGTGGCGGATGTATAAACATACGAACGTTAGTTGCGTATGCTCCCATTTTGTATACTATACAATGCTATGTAATACTGTTGTGCTTAAGTGATGCTATGTGGTGCTGCGTGATGCCCTTATCTTCCTAATGTGTTATAGGAGTCTTCATGTTAACCACTCTGATTCCAAAGGTGACTTGAGTTCATGTGTAGAATGAGACTGCTAGTGTACGACCTTAAGATGTCATTGTCTCGATTGTCATGCCTTTAGATGCCCACTTATAGATGCATATGCATAGAATTACTGCTTGCCATGCTAACTGAGTCTAGATTATCGAAAATCTTTGTTCATTCTTGAAAATAAACTTGATATGGTTTTCCACGCCAACTCAATTGCCCCTCTTCGATGCGATTTGCCCTCGGCGCCTAAGTAGGGTGAGTAGACACTAGAAGAGGATTGGCGAGGAGGAGACTGGAAACCATAACTCATTTTCTTTCGATTTAAAAGTAGTGTTTCTAAAATGAAACCTCTCGAAAACGTATTGCACATATCCTAGTTGTGTGCATGCACTCTAGAAAAGACCGAACTTAGATCTAGAATTTTGAGGATGAAATTCTTTTAAGGGGGGAAGAGTGTAAGACCCGCGTTTTTTTTTCCCGTTAAGTAAACCGTATTACCTTTTTACGTTATAGAATCGTATTTGTAGTAACTATGTGAGTTAAATGATTATCGATGTGCTTTTAGGAGAAGTAATTTTATTAAAAATGATTATTATTGCTATTATGGATTTAAAGTCAATTTGTGCTATTTGCGCCTTTAAATTCTATCCACGATTTAATTTCGTCGTTATTTAATTCATTTAGTCATTTCTCGAGTACGATTATGTTTTCAACCCTAGAATTAGGTTGTGGCTTTATAAATTGAACATAGATGTATTTGGGAACGAATAATCAAGGAGGGATTGTATTGTCGATTTGGGTTTAGTTTATGAAGTACAAAATAGCATTAGCGGTGCTATTTATTGAGCAACTTAGAACAAAAGTAGAAAAAGGGGCAGGGCATTTTATGAATGCCTAATATGATAGTAAAGTATGAATACGTGATATGTGACTGGTAAACATATTATTGCCTGCAATGGTTTTGGTTTTAAGGGGGTTGGGGGACACTCACTGAGCGTGTGGTTGCTCATCCCACCACTCTTTCCCTTTTTCCCCCAGGTTTTCTTTATGACAGGAAAAAGTTGAGTCAGCTATGTCGACACGAAATCTATTCGCATTTCCAAGGTGGCATGTGTGCCTACCTACGTTTTTAATGAAGTCTTGTAAAGATTGTAAACGTTTGTAAACAAATATTCTAGTTCATGTAATGCATATTGTTTATGAGTCGCTCATTATGGCTCTATGAGCAAACCATCTAACTAGTTAGATGTCTTCTGGTCAAAGTTAGTTATGTTTTGGGATGTAAACCCCATACTCCGGTTGTGTGAACCGTTGAGTTGTATCCTTCGTTTCTTCTTTAATCATGAACTATTCTGTTTGGTGTACTCTGAGCAAGTGGCTCATTCAGGTATGAACTCCAGCGTGTAGCCGTTCATCTTTTTTTAAATGTTTTACGCTTCCGTTGATTTGCAGGGATTTATTGTAAGGCTTTTAGCCTGGGAACGATCAGTTTTTCGGGGAAACTTTGTCCGTTTCGTCCCAGAATTTAGGTAGAAAGTTAAGAAAACGTAACGCTTTCGACCCTAGGGGCTGGGGGTGTTACATTGATGGTATCAGAGCATGGTCCTGCGACCATAGGCCGCAACCTGAGTGTTGCATCTCATACAGTTGTTCAGGAACGCCTTCATAATGATGTGATACATGCTGCCTTGTGTGCAAATGTGAGTTTCATGTGAATGTTAGCACATTTTCCTAGTTACATGCGGCTTGAGTCAGTTGAATGGTTGGACGAGAGAACCATTTGCTAAGATATAGGCCAAGTGGCTCGTACTGTCGCGGATGGGTTAAGTGTTAGCTCAATCGAAGGTTGTTTCGTTTATATGCCTTGGTGATTTTCATTCACTGTTTAAAGAACATGTGATTTGAATTGAATGATTTGAAAGCCTTAAGTCTAAGCTCATCTTTGCCCCTATAATGTGATTTGCTCGTCGAGCCCCATAATGGAGTGAGCAGACGTACATTAAGGTTGGTAGAGAAAGAGCTAGAAGCAGTTAGCCATCCTTTTATTAAAAACAAAGAGATTCGAAATAGAAAAGCTATTTTCCCCCCTTTAAAACTCAAAATTTTAAGATGTTAATGACGTTTGACTATCGAGCCAAGGTTATCTTACACCGAAGGATTTACCTTCGGTTTCTGATGATGAGGTAGTTTAGATTCACTAATACGCGTCCTTATGTTTATCAAATGTTGCTTGTAAATGTGTTTGTGCTAAGATGTGTACATCGATAGAACCTTTCGTAATGAGCTAGGAAAGGAATGATTGAAAATGAGTTGCTATGATTGATAATCCTACTGAATGATACCTTTCGTTTTCGAATTCTGAATTTCTTGAGTATATTAAGGGTTGCTCTTGTGTACATGCTTGGAAGACTAAATGCTAGTGGTAGGACCCTACTAAACATCGCGTAAGTGTACCTACTGTTCTCCTTTTTTGCCATTGTTGCCTAATCCGTGTATTACTTGCTTTCTATTATATGGATTGTCATTCGTAAATGGAGTAACAATGTTTTGTCTCGAACGAACCCGAATTCACTTAGAAAGCGAAAGGGAGCAAGAACCTAGTGGACTTCGGAATTGTATATAGTAATGATCTCTACTAAGGTAAGCGAACTACAGTGAGACTCGTATGATCACCTATAGGATAGACGTACCTCGTAAGACCTCAACAGTTGCCTATGAGGCCATTGATGTCAACCATAGTCGCACAATTCCAGCCGCTCAACGCCAATCTTTCCTAAATTGGATGAGGTTTAAGGCATGTCGTTGACCATAGGCTGCAAAAGGGAGGATTACACGCATACTTACACGTCTAGGTGTTCTTTCTATGTGACAACATGTGGGTCCGCTAGTCTTAAAAATTTATTACGATGTCATGCGTTGTGTAAAACCATAAGAATACATATAGATAGGACTGTTGTATGTAACCATCGACATGTTTGTGATCAAAGGCCAACGAAGTGAGTTTTTATAATTGCTTGGCTTGAGTTTGTATTAGTTAGAACGATTTGATTTATGTTGTTAGTTTCACACCATGACTCTTAGATCATCATTTACAGCCCATCAATACTGTTCTCTCGTGTTATAGTCGGATAAGTCGAACTCGATGTATGTAATGCATGACTAGATGACAATAGAGCTGCATTTACATGAATAACATTCATAGACGTATGTATCTCATGTGTAAGAAAGTACCATTGTAGAGCATTTAGGATATGTGGACACTCACGTCTATTATGCGCGAACATTAATACACTATAGGAATTAGGTCATGACTAGTTACGTGATTATAAATAAGTTGTTGCACTACTTGGTGTTTTCTTGACTTAAGTTGGTATAGTATACGACTTGGCCATCTAGATAATATAAGTTTTGTAATTCATAGCACGATACGACCATTGACTCATTGTTTGCATTTTGAGACTTCTACGGTACCATGTTTTAGCTAAGTAACTGCATACGCCAATATTTGAAGCATGATGAAATGACCTTAGGAGCATAACCATTCATTCGTACGAATCTATGCCTTAAGAGGCAGTTAAATCCAAGAAGTGACCCTAGGAAAAACCTTCCGTGCTTGTTCATGCTATTCGTGATCCTTGACCTTCCGTGCTCTATTGTTAACCCCACGTGATGTCAATGTGGTCTCAACTGGTTCTTCAAGTTCGTTGCCAATATGATGGCATAATTTGATGTTTCTGCTACCTTGGTGTGATGTGATAACCTTTTAGTAAATTATTTAACCTTAGATTGGCCTAATATCTTCATCTTTGAGAATGAACCCGATTGAGTGAACCCGTTCATATGATTTTAGCGTGTCATGTCTAAGTCGTCATGAATGCGACGCCTAAAGGCTAGTTGTGACGGATGTATAAACAAACAAACATTAGTTGTGTACACCTCCATTTTGTATACTATGCAATGGTATGTAATACTGTTGTGCCTAAGTGATGCTACGTGGTGCTGCGTGATGCCCTTATCATCTTAATGTGTTATAGGAGTCTTCTAGTTAACCACTCTAATTCCAAAGGTGACTTGAGTTCACGTTTAGAATGAGACTGCTATTGTACGACATTAAGATCTCATTGTCTCGATTGTCATGCCTTTATATGCCCACTCATATATGCATATGCATAGAATTACTGCTTTCCATGCTAATTGGGTCCAGATTATCGAAAATCTTTGTTCATTCTTGAAAATAAACTTGATATGGTTTTCCACGCCAACTCAATTGCCCTTCTTCGATGGGATTTGCCCTCGGCTCCTAAACAGAGTGAGTAGACACTTGAAGAGGATTTGCGAGGTGGAGACTGGAAACCATAACTCATTTTCTTTTGATTTAAAAGTTGTGTTTCCAAAATGAAACCTCTTGAAAACCTATTGCGTAGATCCTAGTTGTGTGCATGCATTCTAGAAAAGACCGAACTTAGATCCAGAATTTCGGGATGAAATTCTATTAAGGGGGCAAGAGTGTAAGACCCGCGTTTTTGTTTTCCGTTAAGCTAACTGTATTACCTTTTCACGTTATAAAATCGTATTTTTAGTAACTATATGAGTTAAATGATTATCGATGTGCTTTTGGGAGAAGTAATTTTGTTAAAAAGGATTATTATTGCTATTATTGATTTAAAGTCAATTCGTGCGATTTGCACCTTCAAATTCTATCGATGGTTTAATTTAGTCGTTATTCAATTCATTTGGTCGTTCCCCGAGTACGATTAGGTTTTCAACCTTAGAATTAGTTTGTGGTTTATTAAATCGAACTTAGTCGTATTTGGGAACAAATAATCAATGAGGGATCGTATTGTCGATTTGGGTTTGGCTTATGAAGTATAAAATCGGACTAGCGGTGCTATTTATTGAACAACTTAGAACAAAACAAGAAAAAAGGGAGGGGCATTTTATGAATGCCTAATATGATAGTAAAGTATGAATACGTGATACGTGACTGGTAAAGATATTATTGCCTACAATGGTTTTTGTTTTAAGGGGGTTGGGGGACACTTACTGAGCGTGTGGTTGCTTATGCCACCACTCTTTCCCCTGGTTTTCTTTATGACATGAAAAAGTTGAGTTAGCTAGTCGACGCGGAATCTATTTGCGTTCGCAAGGTGTCATCTGTGCCTACCTGCGTCTTTAATGAAGTCTCGTAAAGTTTGTAAACGTTTGTAAACAAATATTCTAGTTCATGTAATGCATATTGTTTATGAGTCGCTCTGTATGGCCATATGAGCCAACCATCTAGCTAGTTAGATGTCTTCTTGGTTAAAGTTTGTTATGTTTTGGGATGTCAACCCCATACTCCGATTGTGTGAACCGTTGAGTTGTATCCTTCGTTTCTTCTTTAATCATGAACTATTATGTTTTGTGTACTCTCAGCGAGTGGCTCGTTGAGGTATGAACTCCAACGTGTAGCCATTGAGCTTCTTTTAAATGTTTTACGCTTCCCTTGATTTGCACGGATTTATTGTAAGGGTTTTAGGCTGGGAACAGTTAGTTTTTAAGGGAAACGCTGTCCGTTTTGTCCCAGAATTTAAGTGAAAAGTAAAGAAAACGTAACGGTTTTAGCCCTAGGGGCTGGCGGTGTTACATTGATGGTATCAGAGCATGGTCCGGCGACCGTAGGCGGCTACATCAGTCTTGCATCTCATATAGTTGTTTAGGAACGCCTTCATAATGATGTGATACATGCCTGCCTTTTGTTCAAATATGAGTTTTATGTGAATGTTAGCGTGTTCTCCTAGTTAGATGCGGCTTAAGTAAGTTGAATGGTTGGATGAGAAAACCATTTGCTAAGATATAGGCCAAATGGCTCGTATTGTCGTGGATGAGTTACGTGTTAGCTGAATCGAAGGTTGTTTCGTTTATATGCCTTGGTGATTTTAATTCAATGTTTAAAGAACATGTGATTTGAATTTAATGGTTTGAAAGCCTTAAGTCTAAGCTCATCTTTGCCCCTATAATGTGATTTGCTCCTCAAGCCCCATAATGGAGTGAGCAGACGTACTTTAAGGTTGGTAGCGAGAGAGCTAGAAGCAGTTAGCCATCCTTTTATTAAAAACAAAGAGATTCAGAATAGAAAAGCTATTTTCCCCTTTTGAAACTCAAAATTTTGAGATGTTAATGTCGTTTGACTATCAAGCCAAGGTAATCTTACACCGAAGGATTTACCTTTGGTTACTGATGAGGAGGTAGTTTAGATACACTAATACCCGTCCTTATGTTTATCAAATGTTGCTTGTAAATGTGTATGTGCTAAGTTGTGTACGTCGATAGAACCTTTTGTAAGGAGCTAGGAAAGGAATGATTGAAAACTAGTTGCTATGAGTGATAATCCTACTAAATGATACCTATTGTTTTTGAATTCTGGATTTCTTGAGTATATTAAGGGCTGCTCTTGTGTACATGCTTGAAAGACTAAATGCTAGTGGTAGGACCTCGATAAACATCGCGTAAGTGTACCTACTGTTCTCCTTCTTTGCCATTGCTGCCTAATCCGTGTATTACTTGCTTTCTATTATATGGATTGTTATTCGTGAATGGGGTGACGACGTTTTGCCTCGAACGAACCCGAATTCACTTAGAAAGCGAAAAGGGGCAAGAACCTAGCGGACTTTTGAATTGTACATAGTAATGATCTCTACTAAGGTGAGCAAACTACAGTGAGACTTATATGATCACCTATGGGGTAGATGTACCTCGTAAGACCTCAATGTGTGCCTATGAGGCCATTGATGCCAACCATACTCACACAATTCTAGCCGCTCAACACCAATCTTTCCTAAATTGGATGAGGTTTAAGGCATGTCGTTGACCATAGGTTGCAAAAGGGGGGATTACACGCATACTTACACGCCAATGTGTTCCTTCTATGTGACAACATGTGTGTCCGCATGTCTTAAAAATTTATTATGATGTCATGTGCTGTGTAAGACCATAAGAATACATATAGATAGGACTGTTGTATGTAACCATCGACGTGTTTGTGATCAAATGCCAACGAAATGAGTTTTTATAATTGCTTGGCTTGAGTTTGTATTAGTTAGAACGATTTGATTGATGTAGTTAGTTTCACACCATGACTCTTCGATCATCATTTACAACGCATCAGTACTGTTCTCTCGTATTATAGTTGGATAAGTTGAACTCAATGTATGTAATGCATCACTAGATGACAATAGAGTTACATTTACATGAATCACGTTCATAGACATATGTATCTCATGTGTAAGAAAGTAGCATTGTAGAGCATTTAGGGTCATGTCATCCTATATGTGGACACTCACGTCTATTGTTCGCGAACATTAATACACTATAGGAATTAGGTCATGACTAGTTATGTGATTGTAAATAAGTTGTTGCACTACTTGGTGTTTGCCTGACTTAAGTTGGTATAGTATACGACTTGGTCATCCACAAAATATAAGTTTTGTAATTCATAGCACGATATGACCACCGAGTCATTGTTTGCATTCCGAGACTTCTACGATACCATGTTTTAGCTAAGTAACTGCATGCGCCAATACTTGAAGCATGATGAAATGACCTTAGGAGCATAACCATTCATTCGTACGAATCTATGCCTTAAGAGGCAATTAACTCCAAAAAGTGACCCTAGGAAAAACCTTTCATGCTAGTTCATGCTATTCGTGATCGTTGACCTTCTGTGCTCTGTTGTTAACCCCACGCGATGTCAATGTGGTCTCGAGTGTTGCTTCAAGTTCTTTCATTGCCAATATGATGGCATAATTTGATGTTTCTGCTACCTTAGTGTGATGTGATAACCTTTTAGTAAATGATTTAACCTTAGATTGGCCTAATATCTTCATGTTTGAGAATGAACCCGATTAAGTGAACCCCTTCAGATGATTTTAGCATGTCATCTCTAAGTTGCCATGAATGCGACGCCTAAAGGCTAGTTGAGACGGATGTATAAACATACGAGCATTAGTTGCATGTGCTCCCATTTTGTATACTATGCAATGCTATGTAATACTGTTGTGCTTAAGTGATGCTACGTGGTGCTCCGTGATGCCCTTATCATCCTAATTTGTTATAGGAGTCTTCATGTTAACCACTCTGATTCCAAAGGTTACTTCAGTTCATGTTAAGAATGAGACTGCTCTTGTACAACCTTAAGATGTCATTGTCTCGATTGTCATGCCTTTAGATTCCCACTTATAGATGCATATGCGTAGAATTACTACTTGCCATGCTAACTGAGTCTAGATTATCGAAAATCTTTGTTCATTCTTCAAAATAAACTTGATATGGTTTTCCACGCCAACTCAATTGCCCCTCTTCGATGCGATTTGCCTTCGGCGCCTGAATAAAGTGAGTAGACACTTGAAGAGGATTGGCGAGGAGAAGAATGGAAACCATAAGTCATTTTCTTTCGATTTAAAAGTAGTGTTTCAAAAGTGAAACCTTTTGAAAACCTATTGCGTAGATCCTAGTTGTGTGCATGCATTCTAGAAAAGACTGAACCTAGATCTAGAATTTCGAGGATGAAATTCTTTTAAGGGGGGAAGAGTGTAAGACCCGTGTTTTTGTTTTCCGTTAAGCTAACTGTATTACCCATTTACGTTATAAAATCGTATTTTTGGTAACTATATGAGTTAAATGATTATCGATGTGCTTTTGGGAGAATTAATTTTGTTAAAAAGGATTATTATTGCTATTATTGATGTAAAGTCAATTCGTGCTATTTGCGCCTTCAAATTCTATCGATGGTTTAATTTAGTCGTTACTTAATTCATTTAGTCATTTCCCGAGTACGATTAGGTTTTCAACCTTAGAATTAGTTTGTGGTTTATTAAATCGAACCTATACGTATTTGGGAATGAATAATCGATGAGGGATCGTATTGTCGATTTGGGTTTAGCTTTTGAAGTACAAAATCCGACTAGCGGTGCTATTTATTGAACAACTTAGAACAAAAGAAGAAAAAAGGGAGGGGCATTTTATGAATGCCTAATATGATAGTAAAGTATGAATACGTGATATGTGACTAGTAAAGATGTTATTGTCTGCAATGGTTTTAGTTTTAAGGGGGTTGGGGGACACTCACTGAGCATGTGGTTGCTCATCCCACCACTCTTTCCCCTTTTCCCCCAGGTTTTCCTTATGACAGGAAAAAGTTGAGTCAGCTATGTCGACACGGAATCTATTCCCGTTTGCAAGGGGTCATGTGTGCCTACCTATGTCTATAATGAAGTCTCTTAAAGTTTGTAAACGTTTGTAAACAAATATTCTAGTTCATGTAATGCATATTGTTTATGAGTCGCTTTGAATGGCCATATGAGCCAACCATCTAACTAATTAGATGTCTTCTTGGTCAAAGTTAGTTACGTTTTGGGATGTAAACCCCATACTCTAGTTGTGTGAACCGTTGCGTTGTATGTGTCGTTTCTTCTTTAATCATGAACTATTCTATTTGGTGTACTCCGACCGCATGGCTCATTGAGATATGAATTCCGGCGTGTAGCTGTTGAGCTTCTTTTAAATGTTTTACGCTTCTGTTGATTTGCAGGGATTTATTGTAAGGCTTTTCGCTTGGGAACGGTCAGTTTTTAGGAGAAACTCTATCCATTTCGTCCCAGAATTTAAGTAAAAAGTTAAGAAAACGTAACACTTTCGGTCGTAGGGGCTGGGGGGTGTTACACTTGGACAAGGTGTCTTGATTTCCCGCACCCTGAAAATGTTTTAAAATGAATTTTTTTGAGTGTTTTGACTATAAGTGGTGATTATTACTAAGTATCCCTCACTTTTCCCAGATGTTTTGTTTTCAGGTGAGGTGGACATGCATGGTATTGGGGAGGCACGATACAGTGAGGTCGATGCCAGGAAACATTAGGGCGATGCTGTTTAGTTAAATATTAGCTAAAATTATGCGAACACCTGAAGACTTATTTTTAATGTTTTAAAGTGGACTTATTATTTATGCATAATTTATCCTTATTTTTTTTTTTGTCCTTGGTACTGAGCCTGATATTTCCAAGAAGGAAATATGGCGTTAACACCCTCCACCAGCTTCCGCTGTCACATAGGCCAACAATAGGAATAAAGAAAAAGAGTTAGAAATTCGGGGTGTTACAAAGGCATAAGTTTCCTCTTGGTTTAATCCAGTTAAACAATGGCGAGCGACCCCAGTGGGCCTCATGGCCAACAATACCTTTATTGCAGCCGCTAAACGGAATCCTGTCATACTGTCCATATGACAGTTACCGATAGTCCTGGCCCACGCCCACCCTAAGGTGACTCGTGGCCGCTCACATGCATGCACTTATACCCAGAGAAGACTCTTGGCCTTTAATCGATAGGAGCCCAACTCCCAACCCGCCCTTTTTATTCAGTTACTCACAGATCAGTTTCCATTATCGTTTTTTTTTCCAAAACCCGACCGTACTCAGACATCTTTAAAAAAATAAAAAAATAAAAAACATTCTCTTAACAATTACATATTTTCACTTCAAAGCAGTATAGACTCTTTCAACAGTCCTTCAAAACATGATAAATCATGTTGTCATTCAAACCACTATAAATCATTCAGGTAGCTATAAACCATGTTTACCAAACGGAAATACATGTCGGGAAATCACATCACACACTTCATCACGAAAACACATCCCTGACCCTCAACAAATACATTCAACTAGGCTAAGCAAAATTCATCACTTTCCAAGTATTCGGGGGGGGGGGGGGTTAGGACATAATTATTAGCTGATTTCCGTTCAATTAACGGTCTCGGTTCCCTTACAACAGCCTACTGGGCTTTGCCTGATAAACCAAAAACTTGTTCTTAACTTCTCCTCTAATTGTAGACTCGAGAAATTTTCCTACTATTTTTCGACCAATTTAGGATACTAAACCATACTATCCCTGGTTACCAGACCAAGACAGATTCGGTGCCCTAAATTCCAGTGTTCGTATCAGGCGTTCTCGACATCAAAATCAAGTGTTCAAGCACATTCTGGAAGGGTAATTTCATGCTCCACAACTTTCATGTTCAGCAAAACTCCATCAATGGCCTGTAAGGCCCTCGAAAATCATATCTTTCACAACATATCCCCAGACCATCGCCTCACAAACAACCTCTGGTAGATCGACCATAACTTATTCTACACAAATCCAAATCACGCGATTGAAAAACTCTAGTACTTAGCAGACCCCGAATACCTACTGTGAATGTTTCATGATTTTTCGACCACAGTAAAATTTGGGACGATTTTTCAAAGTCGGTGCAGACTCGGGAGCCTGACAATGATAGCTAGGGTGTTCTCTTTAAGCCTCCCCAATTTAAATTTGAAACGAAACACATCAAATCAATAATTTGAAACCATAAATCAATCCGAGTCTCTTGCTTGCATGGACGAATGCATGGAGGTAGAATCCCCAGGCATCTACCAAAAGAAACAAGGGGGGAAAGTAATTACCTTGAAGAAAGAGGAACATATGGTGGCTGAGCTGGGGGCCGGTGACACAGGGAGGGGGCGGCGTATGGAGGAGAGAGAGAGAGAGAGAGAGAAATGGTAAGGGGGGGGGTTAGGGTCCTAGGGGTTTAAAAGAAAAGGACGGGGTTTTTTTTTGGGCTTGCAGGAAATCTTGCTTAAAAACAATATTCTTTCAAAATAGTCCATAAAAGAGAGAATTTTTTTTTTTAAACAAATCCCATTTCACCCACATTTAAAAAAAAGAAAAGAATATATAGCAAGTCCTTTTTCTTAAGGTCGGTCCAACATAAGAAAAAAAATATAAAAAAAATGGAAACTTTGGCCATCAAATTTTTCGGGTTTTACATACTACCCCACTTAGTAAAGTGTCGTCCTCGAAACTTCACACATACTTGGTTAAGGGAACAGGTGGGGTTACTTTTCCCGCATTTCCTGTTCTGGCTCCGACGTAGCCTCGGATACCTCATGATTCGCCCATAGTACTTTCACCAAAGGCACGGTTTTTCTGCGGAGCTGATTTTCCCTTCGATCCAAAATGCTGATGGGGTGCTCTTCGTAGGATAGGTCCTCCTGTAACAGTGCAGGGTCTGGCTCGATCACATGGGAAGGGTCCGGAAGATACTTGCACTGTTGGGACATGTGAAACACGTTGTGTACCCTGAGTAGTTCTGGTGGCATTTCCAACCGATATGTTACCTCTCCCACCTGTTGAATGACAGGGTAAGGACCAATATATCGGGGGCTCAGCTTCCCTGTCATATCAAACCTGAATATGCCCTTGGTTGGAGACACTTTGAGAAACACGCAATCTCCTACCTCAAATTCCAAGGGTCTACGCCTCCGGTTCGTATAACTCTTTTGGCGACGTTGGGCAGTTCTCATTCGTTCTCGGATCACTCTGATTTTCTGGGCAGTGGCTTGAATAAGATCCGGCCCAATCGTAAGTACTTCATCGATTTCCTGCTAGCACAGTGGGGTTCTACATCGCCTACCATACAACGCTTCGTATGGAGCCATTTCGACGTTGGAGCTGTAGCTATTGTTATATGACAACTCTATCAAGGCCAACTACTCATCCCAAGCCTTCTTAAAGTCTAAAGCGCACGCTCGTAACATGTCTTCCAAGGTATGAATTGTACGTTCTGTCTGTGTATCTTTGGCTGGGTGGAATGCTGTACTAAAGCGTAGTAGAGTTCCAAACGCCTCTTGTAACTTCTTCCAGAACCCTAACTGAAACCTCGTAACCGATCAGACACTATTGAGCCAGGTACACCATGCAGTCGAACTATCTCTTCTGAATAGGCTCGGGCCAATTGGTGCAGTGTCTATTTATTTCTCATGGCTATGAAATGAGCCATTTTCGTGAGTCTATCCACAACCACCAAGATCGCATTATTTTTCTTCTGCGCAGGAGGCAGTCCTACCACGAAGTCCATAGACACGGAGTCCGACTTCGACTCGGGGGCTTCCAACAGTTGTAAGAGCCCTGCAGGCCTTTGGTGTTCCATCTTTACTCGCTGGCTTGTTAAATATTTGGCTACGTACTTAGCCACTTCCTGCTTGATGTTACTCCTACAGAATGTCTGCTTCAAGTCCTTATATAATTTGTTTCCGCCAGGGTGTACAGAGTGGGGAGTATTGTGTCCTTCATCTGGGATCCTTCTCTTAAGATCTTCCAAAGTCGGTACGTACACCCGATTGTCAAACCTCAAGGTGCCATGCTCATGGACCACAAACCCTAGGGCCATTCCCATCAGTACTTCCTCCCTTATCCTCTCCAGTTCGGGGTCTATGGCCTGTGCTGCCCTAATTTCTTCTACAAGGGTCCATTGTACTTCCAGGGCGCATAACATCGATTTATTCCAGAACATGAGTTGGATAGTTCAAACTCTACTGGTCAGTGAAGATCTTGCAATGTACTCCATATAAATAGTGCCTCCAAATCTTAAGGGCAAACACTACGACTGCTAATTCCAAAACGTGAGTTGGATAGTTCCGCTCATGTGTTTTTAGCTGCCGGGAGGCACAGGCCACGACATGCTCCTCTTGCATCAACACCCATCCGAGGCCGTTTTTGGATGCATCCTTATATACCACAAAATCTTTGCCACAAGTGGGTAAGGCCAGTATAGCTGCACTCGTCAATCTCTTCTTAAGCTCCTGGAAGGCTTCTTCACAATGGTCTGTCCATTTATACTTGGTGACTTTCTTTGTCAAATTGGTTAGTGGCGTGGCGATTTTTGAGAAATCCCAAACAAATTTACGATAGTATCCTGCCAGACCCAAAAAGCTTCTTACTTTGGTCGGGTTTTTAGGTCTCGGCCGATTTGTGACAGCCTCTACTTTATGCGAGTCCACTGATACTCCCTCGTGAGATAACACGTGCCCCAGAAACGCCACTTTACTCAACCAAAACTCACACTTCTTCAGCTTAGCATATAGTTCATTCTCGCTCAGTACCTCTAGAACAATCCTCAAATGGCGGTTGTGCTCTTGTGGGGTCGTCGAATAAATCAAAATGTCGTCTATGAACACCACAACGAACTAATCTAGATATGGCCTAAATACCTTATTCATAATGTCCATGAATGCTGTCGGGGCATTCGTGAGTCCGAAAGGCACTACTTCGAACTCATAATGTCCATACCGGGTGCAAAATGCAGTCTTAGGTATATCCTCCTCAATCTGAAGTTGGTGATACCCCGAACGGAGATCTATCTTAGAGAACGTTCCCGTACCTCTCAGTTGATCGAAGAGGTCGTCTATCCTGGGCAGAGGGTAGCGGTTCTTCACCGTAATCTTGTTCAACTCTCTATAGTCCACACACAACCTCAAGGTCCCGTCCTTCTTCTTCACAAATAACACCGGGGCTCCCCATGGGGATGTACTAGGACAGATATGCCCTTTCCCTAAGAGTTCCTGAAGCTATGTCTTTAGTTCCTTAAGCACAGCTAAAGCCATTTGGTAAGGTGCTTTAGAGACCGGAGTGGCACCTATCACTCGGTTAATCCAGAACTCAACCTCCCTAAAGAGTGCCATGCCTGGAATCTCCTCTGGGAAGACATCCGGAAACTCTCTTACTGTCGGAATGTCCTGGAGAGACGGTTCCCTGGTTGCAGCTTCCACTACATTACACAGGAACCCCTCGCACCCTCATCGCAATAATTTACTAGCCTTCAATGCAGTGATAAGTCTCACCCCAGTCCTAGGTTCCTTTCCCTTGTGGACTATGCTTTCCCCGTTGGGTCCTTTTAGAGTAATGCTCTGTTTTGGGTAGTTAATTTGGGCTTGGCACCTCGCTAGCCAATCCATTCCCAGTATAACCCCATAGTCAGTTAACGCAAATTTCTATAGGACTGCTGGGAATAACTGGTCATACATCCTAATTGGACAGTTCACATAAAGTTCCTCGCACCCTACCACATTTCCATCAGGGAGAGTCAAAGAGATTAAAGGCGGTCCAGTGATTGGAGTTAACCTTAGGGCCTCAACCAACTTTGTAGATATAAAAGAGTGCGTTGCACCCGAATCAAATGAAACATCTACTGGTCTGTCCTGGATAGAGAAAGCACAAGTCACCACATTCGAAGCTCCCTCAGCTTCTTCCTGGGGCATCACATATACTCTGCCCCAGGTGTTTTGTGGCTGTTTGTTGGTAGGTTTGGTCTGATGCTGTTGCAGTGGTCGGTTCTGATATTACGGGTTGGGTGCCTGGCCACCCCCACTCTGGTGGATCTGTTGTCTTTGTTGTCCCTTGTTTCCCTGGTTAGACGGAGGTAAGGGAAGGGGACAATCCCACACCTAATGTTGTGGACTTCCGTAGGGAAAACACCATTTCACAGAACGACATTCCCGAGCAAAGTGCCCTGGCTTCTCGCAAACATTGCAGGTCACCTTAGATTGTTGTTGTAGAAGTTCCCTGACGTTCTCTTGTACGGGACCTGCTAGTCCCCCCACTGATCTCCCTTCCTCTTATTTCTGAGTTGCTCATTATAATAGTCATTCTTCTTCTTCAGTGCCCGCTCCACATTTACCGCGGTGTCATATAGGTCTTCGTAAGAGGCATGCTGACATACGAACATCCTTTCCTTGATGTTGGGTTGTAGTCCCGCTTCGAAGCGGTTCATCTTCATTTTTCCGTTCGCGAAGAAGGGAGAGGCGTATCGGGAGAGTTCCATGAACTTGGAGGCATACTCGAGCACACTCATCCTCCCCTGTTGCAGCTGCATGAACTCATTCTCCTTCATCTTCTGGAGTGACACAAGGTAGAATTGGCTCTTGATCAGTTCCTTGAAAGTACTCTAGTTGAACCCAGGTTCATACTGCCTCTCCCTCTCGGTCGTCGACCAGCGATCTGCTCCGTCCCTAACGTATAACACAGCCAATCTAACCCTCCACTCTTTAGGGCAGTGAAGAGCGTCGAATAGTCTCTCCATGCCCTAAATCCAATCCTCAAATGCCTTAGGATCGTCAGCACCGTTGTAGACTGGTGGGTTTAGACTAGCAAGCCTCTTAAACATGAGGGAGTTGTCAACCTCATGCCTCTTTTCCTTAGCCCAAACATCCTCTGCAGGTTCTCGTTCTGTAGTCGTAACTGTTCCCCCTGTTGGTGAAGTAACTGAACCAGTAAGCGGTTGGTGAGGTCTGTCCCGATCGATGGTTCGGTCTCCCACGCCGGACTGTGTTTCGCATTTCCACCTAGCGGGCGGAGGCCTTCTAACCCCTCTTGGAAGACAACCACTATGATTTCGGGGTTCTCAATTGCACCAACAACAGTTTCCCTACGGGCGGGGATCACGGGCCCGGGGAAGCAACTCATCCACTCGATAACGTCACTTCGGGTCTCCCTTCAAGGTCAGCAACACAAACACTACTTGGTTATACTCAATCTCCAGACAGCTATTGGGCATATCCCCCATGTATCAGGCCAACACCCACCTCACATGACATATACGGTCCCATACCGCCTGATCAGTCCTCGTGGTTAACTGGTCATGCAAACGTTGCCCTCCTACACACCCACAGTGTTGGATACTCTCCATTCCTATTCAAGGTAATGCATCAATCAAGCACGCATTCAAGTAAGATTACATATTCACAATAATGGATGCATGCAACCCTTGCCCCGATGCTACACTCACTCTTTGCGTAATCCTTAAGTCTACAAATTTTTATTGCTTTACTTTGTTAAAATCTTTTAGACGAGCCTTCAGGTCGATCAACCTGAGCCCTTATACCACTTTGTAAGACCCCGAATTTCTAACTCTTTTTCTTTATTCCTATTATTGAACTATGTGATAGTGAAAGCCTATGCAGGGTGTTATTGCCATATTTCCTTCTTGGAAATATCATACTATGTATCAAGGACCAACAAAAAAAAATAAGGACAAATTATGCACAAATAATAAGTCCACTTTAAAACATTACAAATAAGTCTTCCCGTGCTAGATAATTTCAACTAATATTTAACTAAACAGCATTGGCATAATGTTTCCTGGCATCGACCTCACTCTATCGTGTCTCCCCATTACCATGTATGTCCACCTCACCTGAAAATAAAACATTTGGGAAAAGTGAGGGACACTTAGTAATAATCACCCCTAACAGTCAAAACACTCACACAAATTCATTTCAAAATGTTTTCGGGGTAGGGGGAATCAAGACACCTTTTCCAAGCATTTTCAATGTAACTATCGTGGGAAAACCTCAGAATAAGTTTCCTCTTGGTTTAACCCTGTTAAGCAATGGCGAGCAACCCCAGTGGGTCTCATGGCCTGCAATACCTTTATTGCAGCCGCTAAACTAAATCCTGGCCTACCGTCCATATAACAGTTACCGATAGTCCTGGCTCACGCCCGCCCTAAGGTGACTCGTGGCCGCTCACATGCATGCACTTATATCCGGGGAAGACTCTTGGCCTTCAATTGAGAGGGGCCCATCTCCCAACCCGCCCTTTTTATTCAGTTACCCACAAATCAGTTTGTATTATCGTTTTTTTTTCCCAAAACCCAACCCAACTCAGACATCTTTAAAAAAAATTTAAAAAAAAATCATTCTCACAACAATTATGTATTCCCAATTCAAAGTACAAACTCCTTCAACAGTCCTTCAAAACATTATAAATCACGTTCTCATTCAAACCACTATAAATCATTCAGGCAGCTATCAACCATGTTTAGCACCCTGAAACAAAAGTCGGGAAATCAGAGCACAAACTTCATCACGAAAACACATCCTCGACCCTCAATAAATACATTGAACCAGGCTAAGCAAAATTCATCACTTTCCAACTACTTAGGGGGGGTTTAGGGCATAATTATTATCGAATTTCCGTTCAACTAACGGGATCGGTTCTCTTACAGCAGCCCACTGACCTTCGCCTGATCAACCAAAAATTTGTTCGTAGCTTCTCCTCAACATAAGGTCAGATTCTAGCCTCATTCTAGACTCAGAAATTTTCCCATTATTTTTAGCCCAATTTAGGACACTAAACTGCACTATCCCTTGCTACTAGACCTGGACAAATTCGGTACCCTTACTTCGAGTGATCGTATCCGGAGTTCCTGACATCGAAATCAAGTGTTCGAGCCCATTCTGGAAGGGTAATTTCGTGCTCTACAATTTCATGTTCACTAAAACTCCATAACTGGCCTGTAAGGCCCTCGAAAATCCTATTTTTCATAACCTGTCCCCAGACCATCGCCTCCTGGATAGCCTCTGGTAAATAGACCATAACCTGGTATACACAGATCTAAATCACGTTATTCAAAAACCCTAGTACGTAGCACAACCAAACCTACCTACTGTGAAAGTTTCACGATTGTTGGACGACTGCACAGTTTGGGGTGAATTTTTAATGTCAGGTCAGATTCGGGAGCCTGACAGTGATACCTAGGGTTTTCTCTTTAAGCCTCCCCAATTTAAATTTGAAACCAAACATATCAAATCAATAATTTGAAACCATAAATCAATCCAAGTCTCTTGCTTGCATGGAGGAATGTATGGAAGTAGAATCTCCATGCATGTACCAAAAGAAACAAGGGGGAAAAGTAATTACCTTAAAGAAAAGGGGTCGTATGGTGGCTCAGCTGGTGGCCGGCGACACGGGGGGGCGGCATATGGAGGTGGGAGAGAGAGAGAGAGAGAGAGAGAGACGAATGGCAAGGGCGGGGGGTTTAGGGTTATGGGGGTTTTAAAAGAAAAGGAAGGTGTTTTTTCTTGGGCTTGCATGAAGTCCTGCTAAAAAAAAAATTTCTTTCCAAATAGTCCATAAAAGAGAGAAAAAAAAATTGAAATAAATCCCATTGGACCCACATTTACAATAAAGAAAAGAATATATAGCAAGTCCTTTTTCTCAAGGTCGGTCCCGCATAACCACAAAATTAATAAAAAATGAAAATTTTGGCCATCAAATTTTTCGGGGTTTTACATACTACCCCCCTTAGGACAATTTCGTCCTCGAAACTGCACACATACTTGGTTAAGGGAATTGGTGCGGGTACTTTTCCCGCATTTCCTGTTCTGGCTCCCACGTAGCCTCTGATACCTCATGATTTGCCCATAGTACTTTCCCCAAAGGCACGGTTTTTCTACGGAGCTGTTTTTCCCTTCGATCCAAAATCCTGATGGGGTACTCTTCGTAGGATAGGCCCTCCTGTAACGGTGTAGGGTCTGGCTCGATCACATGGGAAGGGTCTGGAAGATACTTACGCAGTTGGGACACGTGAAACATGTTGTGTACCGTGGGTAGTTCTGGTGGAATTTCCAATTGATGTGCTACGTCTCCCACCCGTTGAATGGTAGGGTAAGGACCAATATACCAAGGGCTCAACTTCCTTGTTATACCGAACCTGAATATGCCCTTGGTTTGAGACACTTTGAGAAACACAGGGTCTCTTAACTCAAATTCCAAGGGTGTACGCCTCCAGTTTGCAAAACTCTTTCGGCGGCTTTGGGCGGTTCTCATTCCTTCTTGGATCACACTGATTTTCTTGGTAGTGGCTTGAATAAAATCCGACCCAATCGTAAGTCCTTCATCAATTTCCTGCCAGCACAGTGGGGTTCTACACCGCCTACCGAACAACGCTTCTTATGGAGCAATTTCGATGCTGGAGTGGTAGCTACTGTTATATGAGAACTCTATCAAGGCCAACTGCTCATCCCCAGCATTCTTCAAGTCTAAATCGCACGCTCGTAACAGGCCTTCCAAGGTCTAAATTGTACGCTCTATCTGTCCATCTGTGGTTGGGTGGAATGTTGTACTAAAGCGCAGTAGAGTTCCAAACGCATCTTGTAACTTCTACCAGAACCCTGACGGAAACCTCATATCCCGGTCAGACAAAATTAAGCTAGGTACACCATACAGTCGAACTATCTCTTCCAAATAGGCTTGGGCCAACTGGTCCAATGTCCGTGTATTCGTCATGGCTATGAAATCAGCCGTTTTCGTGACTCCATCCACAACCACCCAGATCGCATTATTTTTGTTCTGTGTAGGTGGCAATCCTACCACGAAGTCCATAGACACGGAGTCCCACTTCCACTCGGGGACTTCCGACGGTTATAAGGGCCCTGCAGGCCTTTGGTGTTCCATCTTTACTCGCTGGCATGTCTGCTTGAAGTCCTTATATAATTTGTTTCCGCCAGGGTGCACAGAATGTGAAACCTCAAGGTGTCATCCTCATAAATCACAAACCCTGGGGCCTTTCCCGTAAGTACTTCCTCCCTAATCCTCTCTAGTTGGGGGTCTATGGCCTGTGCTACCCTAATCTTTTCTACAGGGGTCGGGTGTACTTCTAAGGCGCATAACACCGATTTTTTTCCTTGTGTCACCACATTAATCTCCATCTTGTTGAAAGCCTTACACAAATCCTTGGGTAGTGCTATTACGCAGCTTACTGCAGGGTAATGCCTACGACTGAAGGTGTCAGCTACCATATTAGCTTTCCTTAGATTGTATTGGAAGTCCACATCGTAGTCCTTAAGAAACTCTAGCCACCTAGTTTGTCTTAAGTTCAGGTCTTTCTGCGAGAACAGATACTTCATACACTGTTGGTCAGTGAAGATCTTGCAATGTACTCCATATAAATAGTGCCTCCAAATCTTAAGGGCAAACACTTAGGCTACTAATTCTAGATCGTGAGTTGGGTAGTTCCGCTCATGTCTTTTTAGCTGCCGAGAGGCATAGGCTATGACACGCTCCTCTTGTATCAACACACATCCCAACCCGTTTTTGGATGCACCACTATATAGCACAAAATCTTTACCACTGGTGGGTAAGGCCAGTATGGGTGCATTCGTCAATCTCTTCTTAAGCTCCTGGAAGGCTTCTTCACAACGGTTTGTGCATTCATACTTGGTGACTTTCTTAGTCAAATTGGTTAGTGGCATGGCGATTTTTGAGAAATCCAGAACAAATTTACGATAGTATCCTGCCAAACCCAAAAAGCTTGTTACTTCGGTCGGGTTCTTAGGTCTTGGCCAATTCGTGGCAGACTATATTTTCTGTGGGTTCACTGATACTCCCTCGTGAGACACCACGTGCCCCAGAAACGCCACTTACTCAACCAAAACTGGCACTTCTTCAGCTTAGCATATAGTTTGTTCTCCCTCAGTACCTCTAGAGCAATCTTGAAATGGCAGTTCTGCTATTCCGGGGTACTCGAATACATCAAAAAGGCGTCTATGAACACCACAACAAACTGATCCAGATATGGCTTAAATACCCTATTCATAAGGTCCATAAAAGCCGCTGGGGCGTTCGTGAGTCCGAAAGGCATTACTACGAACTCATAGTGTCCATACCGGGTACGAAATACAGTGTTAGGTATATGCTCCTCCTTATTCCGAAGTTGGTGATACCCTGAACGGAGATCTATCTTAGAGAGTGTTCCCACACTTCTCAGTTGATCGAAGAGGTCATCTATCCTAAACAGATTGTATCGGTTCTTCACCGTAATATTGTTCAACTCTATATAGTCCACACACAACCTCGAGGTCCCGTCCTTCTTATTCAGAAATAACTTTGGGGCTCCCAACCGGGATGTACTAGGACGGATATACCCTTTCTCTAAGACTTCCTCAAGCTATGTCTTTAGTTCCTTAAGCTAAGCTCGTGGTATCCGGTGAGGTGCTTTAGAGACTGGAGTTGCTCCTATCACTAGGTCGTTGCATAACTGAACCTCCCTAATGGGTGGCATGCCTTGAATCTCCTCTGGGAAGACATCCGGAAAGCCTCAGACTACTGGAGTGTCTTAAAGAGACGGTTCCTTGGCCGCGGCTTCCACTACATTACACAGGAACCCCTCGCACCCTCGTCTCAATAATTTACTAGCCTTTAGTGTAGTGATAAGTCTCACCCCAGCCCTAGGCGCCTTTCCCTTGTGGACTATCCTCTCCCCATTAGGTGCTTTTAGAGTAATCCTCTATTTTGGGCAGTTAATTTGGGCTTGGTACCTCGCTAGCCAACCCATTCCCAGTATAACCCTAAAGTTAGTTAACGCAAATTTGTATAGGTTTGCTAAGAACAATTGCTCATACATCCTAATTGGACAGTTCTCATAAAGTTCCTCGCACCGTACCACCTTTCCATCTGGGAGAGTCACAGAGAATAAAGAGGGTCCACTAATTGGAGTTAACCCTAAGGCCTCAACCAACTTTGCAGATATAAAAGAGTGTATCGCACCCGAATCAAATAAAACATCTACTGGTTTATCCTCGATAGGGAAGCACCAGTCACAACATTCAG
The DNA here is from genome assembly GCA_017589665.1 of Selenicereus undatus. NCBI lineage: Eukaryota > Viridiplantae > Streptophyta > Magnoliopsida > Caryophyllales > Cactaceae > Selenicereus > Selenicereus undatus. The sequence goes on from JACYFF010019584.1 coordinate 42,699,774, forward strand.
AGGTCCCTCAGCTTCTTCCTGGCGCATCACATATACTCTACCCCCAGTGTTCCATGGCTGTTGGTTGGCAGGTTTGGTGTGATGTTGCTGTGGTGGTCGGTTTTGATAGTACGTGTCGGGTGCCTGGCCACCCCCACTCTGGTAGTTCTACTGTCTCTGTTGTCCCCCGTTTCCCTGGTTAGGCAGAGGTGGGGAAAGAGGACAATCTCGCACCTGATGTTATGGACTTCCGCAGCGAAAACACCGTTTCACAAAATGGCATTCCAGAGCAAAGTGCCCCGATTTCCCACAAGCGTTGCAGGTCACCTTAGGCCCGGCCCCTAGCTGTTGTCCTCCACGATTATTGGGACTGTTGTTGTAGAAGTTCCCTTAGGTTCTCTTGTACGGGACCTTCTCGTCCCCCCATTGATCTCCCTTCCTCTTATTTCCCCATTACTCATTATAATAGTCATTCTTCTGCTGCATTGGCCGCTCTACATTTACCGTGGTGTCGTATAGGTCCTCGTAAGCGGCATACTAACGTACAGACATCCTCCCCTCGATGTTTGGGTGTAGTCTCGCTTCAAAGCGGTTCATCTTCAACTTCCCATTCGCGACGAAGGCAGGGGCATATTGGGAGAGTTCTATGAACTTGGAGCCATACTCCAACATACTCATCCTCCCCTGCTACAGTTGTATGAACTCATTCTCCTTCATCTTCTGAAATGACACAGGGTAGAATTGGTTCTTGATTAGTTCTTTGAAAGTACTCCAGTTGAACCCAGGTTCATACTGTCTCTCCCTCACGGTCACCCACCAGCGAGCTGCTCCGTCCCTGAGATAGAACACAACCAATCTGACCCCCCAATCTTCAGGGTAGTGAAGAGCATCGAAGAGTCTCTCCATGCCCCGAATCCAATCCTCAAAGGCCTTAAGATCGGCAGCACCGTTGTGCACCTGTGTGTTGAGACTAGCGAACCTCTTAAACATGAGGGAGTTATCGTCCTCATGCGTCTTCTCCTTAGCCCCTAACATCCTTTGCAGGTTCTCGTTTTGTAGTTGTAGTTGTTCCCCCTGTTGCTACAATAGCTATACCAGCAAGCGGTTGGTGAGGTCTGTCCCAGTTGGCGGTTTGGTCTCCCCCGCCTGACTGTGGTTCCCGTTTCCAGCTCGCGGGCGAAGGGCTTCTAGCTGCTCCCGGAAGGCGGCCATAGTTTTGAATGTTTTATAATCTTTTTAACTGTGATACCACTTTGTAACACCCTGAATTTCTTACTGTTTTTCTTTATTCATATTATTGGCCTATGTGATAGCGAAAGCCTATGCAGGGTGTTACCGCCATATTTCCTTCTCAGAAATATCAGGCTGAGTATCGAGGACCAACAAAAAAAAATAAGGATAAATTATGCATAAACAATAAGTCCACTTTAAAATATTACAAATAGGTGTTCAGGTGTTCGCATAATTTCAGCTAACATTTAACTAGGCAGCATCAGCCTAATGTTTCCTAGCATCGACCTCACTCTATTGTCTCTCCATTACCGTGCATGTCCACCTCACCTGAAAGCAAAACATTTGGGAAAAGTGAGAGACACTCAGTAATAATCACCCCTAACAGTCAAAACACTCACACAAATTCATTTCAAATTGTTTTCGGGGTGGGGGAAATCAAGACACCTTTTCCAAGCATTTTCAATGTAACTCTCGTGGGAAAACCTCAGAATAAGTTTCCTCTTAGTTTGATCCTATTAAACAATGGCGAGCATCCCCAGTGGGTCTCATGGCCTGCAATACCTTTATTGCAGCCGCCAAACTAAATCTTAGCGTACTGTCCATATGATAGTTACCGATAGTCCTGGCCCATGCCCACCGTAAGGTGACTCGTGACCGCTCACATGCATGCACTTATACCCGGGGAAGACTCTTGGCCTTCAATCGACAAGAGCCCAACTCCTAACCCGCCCTTTTTTTTTAGTTACTCACAAATCAGCTTCCATTATTGTTTTTTTTTCAAAACCCGACCAAACTTAGACATCTTGAAAAAAAAAAATCATTCTCTCAACAATTACATATTTCCAGTTCAAAGCAGTACAGACTCCTTCAACAGCCCTTCAAAACATTATAAATCATGTTCTTATTCAAAGCACTATAAATCATTGAGGCAGCTATAAATCATGTTTAGCACACTGAAACAAAAGTTGGGAAATCACAGCACACACGTCACCATGAAAACACATCCCCGACCCTCAGCAAATACATTCAACCAAGCTAAGCAAAATTTATCACTTTCCAACTATTCGGGGGGGGGGGGGTTTTAGGCCATAATTATTCCCTCATTTCTGTTCAACTAACGGGCTCGGTTCTCTTATAGCAGCCTACTGAGCTTCGCCTGATCAATCGAAAATTTGTTCTTAGCTTCTCCTCAACATAGGTTCAGATTCTAGCAAAATTCATCACTTTCCAACTATCCAGTGATCGTATTTGGGGTTCCTGACATTGAAATCAAGTGTTCAAGCCCATTCTGGAAGGGTAATTTCGTGCTCTATAACTTTCATGTTAACAAAAACTCCATAACTGACATGTAAGGCCCTTGCAAATCCTATTTTTCACAACCCATCCCAAGCCCATCACCTACCAGACAGCTACTGGTAAATCGACCATAAATTGCTCCACACGGATGTAAATAAGACGATTCAAAAACTATAGCACTTAGCACACCCGTACCTACAAATTGTGAAAGTTTCATAATTTTGGGGCCACCGTACAATTTGAGGCGAAGTTTTAAAGTCTGATAAGATTCGGGAGCCTAACAGTGATACCTATGGTGTTCTCTTTAAGCCTCACCAATTTAAATTTGATACCAAACATATCAAATCAATAATTTGAAACCACAAATCAATCCAATTCTCTTGCTTGCATGGAGGAATACATGGAAGTAGAATCTCCGTGCATCAAACAAAAGAAACAAGGGGGAAAAGTAATTACCTTGAAGAAAGGGGGGCGTATGGTGGCTGAGCTGGTGGCCGGCGACCCAGGGGGCGGCGTATGGACGTGAAAGAGAGAGAGAGAGATAAAGAGGAATGGTAAGGGGTTTAGGGTTCTAGGGGTTTAAAAGAAAATAATATGGTAAGGTGACCTGCAACGCTTGCAGGAAACCGGGACACTTTGCTCGCGAATGCCGTTCGGCGAAATGGTGTTTTCGATGCGGAAGTCCATAACTTCAGGTGCGGGGTTGTCCCCTTCCCCCACCTCTGCCTAACCAGGGAAACGGCGGACAACAGAGACAGCAGAACTACAAGAGTAGGGGTGGCTAGGAACCCAACCCATACTATCAAAACCGACCATCGCATAAGCATCAGACCAGACCTGCCAACCAGCAGCCACGGAACACCGGGGGCAAACTATATGTGATGTGCCAGGAAGAAGCTGAGGAAGCTCCGAATGTGGTGACTGGTACTTTCTGTATCCATGATAGACTAGTGGATGTTTTATTTGATTCGAGTGCGACACACTCTTTTACATCTGCAAAGTTGGTTGAGGCCCTAGGGTTAACTCCAATTAGTGGACCCCCTTTATTCTCTGTGACTCTACCAGGTGGAAAGGTGGCAAGGTACGAGGAACTTTATGAGAACTGTCCAATTAGGATGTATGAGTAGTTATTCCTAGTAGACCTATACAAAGTTACATTAACTGACTTTGGGGTGATACGGGGAATGGATTGGCTAGCGAGGTACCAAGCCCAAATTAACTGCCTAAAACAGAGGATTACTCTAAAAGGACCCAATAGGGAGAGGATAGTCCGCAACGGAAAGGCGCTTAGGGTTGGGGTGACACTTGTCACTACACTGAGGGCTACTAAGTTATTGGGTCGAGGGTGCGAGGGGTTCCTGTGTAATGTAGTGGAAGTCGCAACTACGGAACCATCTCTCCAGGACATTTTAGCAGTCCAAGAGTTTCCGGATGTCTTCCCGAAGGAGATTCCAGGCACTCCACCCATTACGGAGGTTGAGTCCTGCATCAACCTAGTGATAGGTGCCACTCCGGCCACTAAAGCACCTTACTGGATTCCACTAGATGAGCTAAAGGAACTAAAGACATAGCTTGACGAACTCTTAGAGAAAGGGTATATCCGTCCTAGTACATCCCCGTGGGGAGCCCTAGTGTCGTTTGTGAAGAAGAAGGATTGGACCTTGAGGTTGTGTGTGGACTATAGAGGATTGAACAAGACTACGGTGAAGAAGGATAGATGACCTCTTCAATCAACTGGGAGGTGCGGGAATGTTCTCTAAGATAGGTCTCTGTTCAAGGTATCACTAACTTCAAATTATGGAGGAGGATATGCCTAAGACTGCATTTCACACATGGTATCGACACTATGAGTTCGTAGTAATACCTTTCGGACTCACAAATGCCCTGACAGCATTCATGGACCTTATGAATAAGGTATTTAAGACATATCTGGATCAATTCGTTGTGGTGTTAATAGATGACATTTTGATTTATTTCAGGACCACACAAGAGCACAACCGCCATTTCAGGATTGTTCTAGAGGTACTGAGGGTGAACGAACTATATCCTAAGCTGAAGAAGTATGAGTTTTGGTTGAGTAAAGTGGCATTTCTGGGGCTCATGGTGTCTGACGAAGGAGTATCAGCGGACCCGCAGAAAATAGAGGCTGTCACGAATTGGCCAAGACCGAAGAACCCGACCTAAGTAAGAAGCTTTTTCGGTCTGGCGGGATATTATCATAAATTCGTTCAGGTTTTCTCAAAAATGCCACACCACTAACCAATTTGACTAAGAAAGTCACCAAGTACGAATGAACAGACTGTTGTGAAGAAGCCTTCCAGGACCTCAAGAAGAGATTGACGAGTGCACCCATACTGGCCTTACCCACCAGTGGCAAAGATTTTGTAGTATATTGTGATGCATCCAAAAACGGGTTTGGATGTGTGTTGATGCTAGAGGAGCATGGCATGGCCTATGCCTCTCGGTAGCTAAAAACACATGAGCAGAACTACCCAACTCAAAATCTGTAATTAGCCTCCGTAGTGTTTGTCTTTGAGATTTGGAGGCACTATTTATATGGAGTACATTGTAAGATCTTCACCGACCACGAGAGTTTGAAGTATCTGTTCTCACAGAAAGACCTGAACCTAAGACAAACTACGTGGTTTTAGTTTCTTAAGGACTACGATGTGGACTTCCAATACTATCCGGGGAAAGCTAATGTGGTAGCTGACACATTGAGTCGTAGGCCTTAGCCTGCACTAAGCTGCGTAATGGCACTACCCAAGGAGTTGTGCGAGGCTTTCTATAAGATGGAGATTAATGTGATGACACAAGGGAATAAATTGGTGTTATGTCCCTTGGAAGTACAACCGACCCTTGTAGAAGATATTAGGGCAGCACAGGCCACAGACCCCCAACTGCAGAGGATTAGGGAGGAAGTACTGATGGGAAAGGTCCCAGGGTTTGTGATCCATGAGCATGGCACCTTGAGGTTTCACAATCGGGTGTGTGTACCGGCTGTGGAAGATCTGAAGAGAAGGATCCTAGATAAAGGATGCAATACTCCCCATTCTGTACACCCTGGTGGAAACAAACTATATAAGGACTTGAAGCAAACATTCTAGTGGAGTAATGTGAAGTAGGAAGTACCTGAGTACGTAGCCAGATGTTTAACATGCTATCGAGTAAAGACAGAACAACAAAGGCCTGCAAGGCTCTTACAACCGTTGGAAGTCCCCAAGTGGAAGTGAGACTCCGTGTTTATGGACTTCTAGGTAGGACTACCATCAACATAGAAGAAAAATAATGCGATCTAGGTGGTTGTGGTTAGACTCACGAAAACGGCTCATTTCATCGCCATGAGGAATACATGGACGCTGGACTAGTTGGCCGGAGCCTATTTAGAAGAGATAGTTCCACTGCACTGTGTACCTAACTCAATAGTGTCTGACCAAGATACGAGGTTTCAGTCGGGGTTCTGGCAAAACTTACAAGAGGCGTTTGGAACTCTACTGCGCTTTAGTACAGCATTGCACCCAGCCACTGATGGATAGACATAGCGTACAATTTAGACCTTGGAAGACATGTTACGAGTGTGCACTTTAGAATTTAAAAGGCTTGGCAAGAGCAGTTGCCCTTGGTAGAGTTCTCATATAACAATACCTACCACTCCAGCATCAAAATGGCTCCATACGAAGTGTTGCATGGTAGGCAATGTAGAACCCCACTATGCAGGCAGGAAATCGAGGAAGTACTCACGATTTGGCCGGATCTTATTCAGGCCACTACCTAGAAAATCATAGGTATCCATGGATGATTGAGAGCCGCCGAAAGCCGCCAGAAGAGTTATGCGGACCGAAGGCATAGACGCTTTGAATTTGAGGTAGGAGATCCCGTGTTTATGAAATTGTCTCCAACCAAGGGCATATTCAGGTTCGGTATGACAGGGAGGCTGAGCCCTAGGTATATTGGTCCTTCATGTATCATTCAATCGGTGGGAGAGGTAGCATGTCGGTTGGAAATGCCACCAGAACTACCCAAGGTACACAACGTGTTTCACGTGTCCCAACCACACAAGTATCTTCCGAACCCTTCCCATGTGATCGAGCCAGACCCTGCACTGTTACAGGAGGACCTATCCTACGAAGAGCACCCCATCAGGATTTTGGATCGAACGGAAAAGCCGCTCCCCAGAAAAAACGTGCCTTTGGTGAAAGTACTATGGGCGAATCATGAGGTATCAAGGCTACATGGGAGCCACACCAAGAATTACGGGAAAAGTACCCACGCCTGTTCCCTTAACCAAGTATATGTGCAGTTTCGAGGACGAAACTGTCCTAAGGGGGGTAGTATGTAAAACCCTGGAAAATTTGATGGCCAAAGTTTTAATTTTTAATAATTTTGTTGTTATGTCAGGCCGACCTTGAGAAAAAGGACTTGCTATATATTCTTTTCTTTATTGTAAATGTGGGTCCAATGGGATTTATTTTAAAAAAATTCTCTCTTTTATGGACTATCTGGAAAGAATTTTTTTTTACAGCAAGATTTCATGCAACCGCAAAAAAAAACCCTTCCTTTTCTTTTAAACCCCTAGAACCCTAAAACCCGCCTTACCATTCCCCCCCTCTCTCTCTCTCTCACAACTCCATACGCAACCCCCCCTGTGGCCAGCCACTAGCTCAGTGACCATACTCCCCCCCTTTCTTCAAGGTAATTACTTTTCCCCCTTGTTTCTTTTGGTTGATGCATGGAGATTATACTTCCACGGATTCCTCCATGCAAGCAAGAGACTTGGATTGATTTATGGTTTCAAATTATTAATTTGGTATGTTTGGTTTCAAATTTAAATTGGGGAGGCTTAAAGAGAACACCCTAGGTATTACTGTCAAGCTCTCGAATCTGACCCGACTTTAAAAATTTGTCCCAAATTGCACGGTGGTCTAAAAATCATGAAATTTTCACAGTAGGTAGGTATAGGGGTTCTAAGTACTAGGGTTTTTGAATCGCGTGATTTGGATTTGTGTAGACGAAGCTATGGTCGATTTAGCAGAGCTTGTCTAGGAGGAGATGGTTTGGGGATAGGTTATGAAAAAGAGGTTTTTTGAGGGCTTTACAGGACCATTATGGAGTTTTGGTGAACATGAAAGTTGTAGAGCACGCAATTACCCTTCTCAAATAGGCTTAAACACTTGATTTCGACATAGGGAACTCTGGATACGATCACTGGAAGTTAGGCTATCGAATCTGTCCAGGTCTCGTAGCAAGGGATAGTATGGTTTAGTGTCCTAAATTGGGCTAAAAATAATAGGAAATTTTCTGACTCTTTTTCTTTCTTCCTATTATTGACCTATGTGACAGCGAAAGCCTATAAAGGGTATTACCGCCATATTTCCTTCTTGGAAATATCAGGCTAAGTATTAAGGACCAACCAAAAAAATTAAGGATAAATTATGCATAAATAATAAGTCCACTTTAAAACATTACAAATAAGTCTTCAGCTGTTCGCATAATTTCAGCTAATATTTAACTAAATAGCATCGACCTACTGTTTCCAGGCATCAACCTCCGCCTAACCAAGGAAACAAGGGACATCAGAGAGAGCAAAACTACGAGAGTGGGGGTGGCCAGGCACCCAACCTGTACTATCACAACCGACCACCGCATAAGCCTCAGATTAGACCTGCCAACCAACAGCCATGGAACGCCAGGGGAAAAGTACATGTGATGTGCCTGAAACAACCTGAGGGAGCTCCGAATGTGGTGACTGGTACTTTCTCTATCCATGATAGAGCAGTAGATGTTTTATTTGATTCGGGCGCAACACACTCTTTTATATCTGCAAAGTTGGTTAAGGCCCTAGGGTTAACTCCAATTAGTGGAACCCCTTTATTCTCTATGACTCTCCCAGATGGAAAGTTGGTAGGGTGCGAGGAACTTTATGAGAACTGTCCAATTAGGATGTATGAGCAGTTATTCCTAGCACACCTATATAAATTTGCATTAACTGACTTTGGGGTTATACTAGGAATGGATTGGATAGTGAGGTACCAAAGCCCAAATTAACTGCCCAAAATGGAGGATTACTCTAAAAGGACCCAATAGGGAGAGGATAGTCCACAAGGGAAAGGCGCCTAGGACTGGGGTGAGACTTATCACTACACTGAAGGCTAGTAAATTATTGGGACGAGGGTGCGAGGGGTTCCTGTGTAAAGTAGTGGAAGCCCCAGCCAGGGAACCGTCTCTCCAGGACATTCCAGTACTCCGAGAGTTTCCATATGTCCTCCCGGAGGAGATTCGAGGCACGCCACCAATTAGGGAGGTTGAGTTCTGCATCGACCTAGTGATAGGTGCCACTGAGGTCTCTAAAGCACCTTACCCGATGCCACCAGCAGAGCTTAAGGAACTAAAGTCACAGCTTAAGAAACTCTTAGAGAAAAGGTATGTCCGTCCTAGTACATCTCCGTGGGGAGCACCAACTTCATTGGTAAAGAAGAAGGATTGGACCTTGAGGTTGTGCGTGGACTATAGAGAGTTGAACAAGATTATGGTGAAGAACCGCTACCCTCTGCCCACGACAGATGACCTCTTCAATCAATTGAGAGGTGCGAGAACGTTCTCTAAGAAATATCTCCGTTCGGGGTATCACCAACTTCGGATTAAGGAGGAGGATATACCTAAGACTACATTTCGAACCTAGTATGGAGACTATGAGTTTGTAGTAATGCCTTTCGGACTCACGAATGCCCCAACGGCATTCATCGACCTTATGAGTAGGGTATTTAAGACATATCTGGATCAGTTCGTTGTGGTGTTAATAGGCGACATTTTGATTTATTCGAGGACCCCACAAGAGCACAAACGCCATTTGAGGATTATTCTAGAAGTACTAAAGGACAACGAACTATATGCTAAGCTGAAGAAGTGTGAGTTTTGGTTAAGTAAAGTGGCATTTATGGGGCACGTGGTGTCTCACGAAGGAGTATGAACGGACCCGCAGAAAATAGAGGCTGTCACGAATTGGCCAAGACCGAAGAACCCGACCCAAGTAAGAAGCTTTTTGGGTATGGCAGGACACTATCATAAATTTGTTTGGGATTTTTCAAAAATCGCCACGCCACTAACCAATTTGAATAAGAAAGTCACCAAGTATGAATGGACAGACCATTGCGAAGAAGCCTTCTAGGAGCTTAAGAAGAGATTGACGAGTGCACCCATATTGGCCTTACCCACCAGTCGCAAAGATTTTCTAGTATATAGTGATGCATCCAAAAACGGGCAAGGATGTGTGTTGATGCAAGAGGAGCATGTCATGGCCTACGCCTCTCAACAGCTAAAAACACATAAGCAGAACTACCCAACTCACGATCTGGAATTACCCGCCGCAGTGTTTGCCCTTAAGATTTGGAGGCACTATTTGTATGGAGTACATTGTAAGATCTTCACCGACCACCAGAGTTAGAAGTATCTGTTCTCACAGAAAGACATGAACTTAAGACAAACTACGTGGCTGGAGTTTCTTAAGGACTACGATGTGGACTTCTAATACCATCTAGGGAAAGCTAATGTGGTAGCAGACGCCTTGAGTCGTAGGCCCTACCCTGCACTAAGTTGCGTAATGGCACTACCCAAGGAGTTGTCTGAGGCTTTCTATAAGATGGAGATTAATGTGGTGACGCAAGGGAATAAATCGGTGTTATGCGCCTTGGAAGTACAACCGACCCTTGTAGAAGAGATTAGGGCAGCACAGGCCACAAACCCCCAATTGGAGAGGATTAGGGAGGAAATACTTAAGGGAAAGGCCCCAGGGTTTGTGATCCATGAGGATGGCACCTTGAGGCTTCACAATCGGGTGTGCGTACCGACTGTGGAAGATCTTAAGTGAAGGATCCTAGATGAAGGACACCATACTCCCCATTCTGTACACCCTAGTGCAAACAAATTATATAAGGATTTGAAGTAGGCATTCTGGTGGAGTAATGTGCAGCAGGAAGTAGCTGAGTTGTAGCCAGATGTTTAACATGCCAGTGAGTAAAGATGGAACACCAAAGGCCTGCCGGGCTCTTACAACCGTTGGAAGTCCCCGAGTGGAAGTGGGACTCTGTGTCTGTGGACTACATGGTAGGACTGCCACCTACACAGAAGAAAAATAATGCGATCTGGGTGGTTGTGGTTAGACTCAGGAAAACGACTCATTTCACAGCCATGAGGAATACATGGACACTGGACAAGTTAGCCCGAGCCTATTTGGAAGAGATAGTTCGACTGCATGATGCACCTTGCTCAATAGTGTCTGACCGAGATACAAGGTTTCAGTCAGGGTTCTGGCAAAAGTAACAAGAGGCGTTTGGAACTTTATTGCGCTTTAGTACAGCATTCCACCCAACCACTGATGGATAGACGGAGCGAACAATTTAGACCTTGGAAGACATGTTACGAGCTTGCGCTTTAGACTTTAAAAAGGCTTGGGAAGACCAATTGGCCTTGGTAGAGTTCTCATATAACAATAGCTACCACTCCAGCATCGAAATGGCTCCATAGGATGCGTTGTACGGTAGGCGATGTAGAACCCCACTATGCTGGCAGGAAATCGATGAAGTACTTACGATTGGGCCGGATCTTATGCAAAACCACTACCTAGAAAACCGGAGTGATCCAAGCACGATTGAGAACCACCCAAATCCACTAGAAGATTTATGCGGATCGGAGGCGTAGACGCTTGGAATTTGAAGTAGGAGATCGAGTGTTTCTCAGAGTGTCTCCAACCAAGGGCATTTTCAGGTTCAGTATGACAGGGAAGCTGAGCCTTAGGTATATTTGTCCTTACCGTATCATTCAACGGGTGGGAGAGGTAGCATATTGGTTGGAAATGCCACCAGAACTACCTATGGTACACAACGTTTTTCACATGTCCCAACTGCGTATGTATCTTCCGGACCCTTCCCATGTGATCGACCTAGACCCTGCACGGTTACAGGAGGACCTATCCTACGAAGAGCACCCCATTAGGATTTTGAATCGAAGGGAAAAGCGGCTCCGCGGAAAAACTGTACCTGAAAGCACTATGGGTGAGTCATGAGGTATCAAAGGCTACGTGGGAGCCAGAGCAGGAAATGTGGGAAAAGTACCCACACCTGTTCCCTTAACCAAGTATGTGTGCATTTTTGAGGATGAAACTGTCCTATGGGGGGTAGTATGTAAAACCCTGGAAAATTTGATGCCTAAAATTTCCATTTTTTATTAATTTTGTGGTTATGTCGGACCGACCTTGAGAAAAAGGGTTTGCTGTATATTCTTTTCTTTATTGTAAATGTGGGTCCAATGGGATTTGTTTAAATTTTTTTTTTCTCTCTTTTATGGACTGTTTGGAAAGAATATTTTTTTTTAACAAGATTTCATGCAAGCCCAATAAAAACCCCACCTTCTCTTTTAAACCCCTAGAACCCTAAAACCTCCCTTAAGAATTTTCCTGGGTTTTACATAATTCTAACACCCCGAGAGTGGCTTAAGAGGATTGAAGTCACTACTTATATCACCAAAGCTGCACTTTTCTTTTCGGGAAGTCCACTCTTAAGAACTCCACAGTTAAGCGTGCATGCTAGGGAGTAATCTTGGGATGGGTGACCTCCTAAGAAGTTTTCCAGGCAGCATGTGAGCGAGGAAGAATTACGCCGAAAAGACCTGTGGTGATTTTTTGGGCCAATTGATGATCCTTGAAGCCGTTATTGGTAAAACTCGCGATTGAGAGGGGTCGGGGCGTTATAGATGGTATCAAAGCCGACCCGCAACTGTGAGCTGCGCGAGTGGATGGAGAGCACATGGGCATTCACCTAGCGGGGCAAAGATACTGGGTGTGGACTGCCGGTCAAGAGGACCCGTAAGTCGATCGGTTAGTGAGGCACAACGAGGACGTTCTGCGCTTTAAATGGGGGTGATTGTAACACCCCGAGTGTGGCTTAAAAGGATCGAAGTGACTATTTATATCACCAAAGGTGCACCTTTGTTTTCGAGAAGTCCACTCTTAAGAACTCCACTGTTCAGCATCCTTACTGGGGAGCAATCTTGGGATGGGTGACTTCCTGGGAAGTTTCCCATACAGCGTGTGAGTGAGGACGAAGCACGCCGGAAAGATTTGTAGTGATTTGTAGGGCCAGTCGACGATCCTTGAAGTCGTTATTGGTAACACTCGCGATTGAGAGGGGTCGGGGCATTACAAAAATCATGCGATAATTTCTAACTCTAGGACAGACAGAGGTCAAGGCGTGCTTGGAGTGGTATGCCTCTTCTCCTTAGCCTTTAACATCCTCTGCAGGTTCTCGTTCTGTGGTCGTAGCTGTTCCCCCTATTGCTGCAGTAGCTCTACCAGGAAGCTGTTGGTAAGGTCTGTCCCGGTGGGTGGTTCGGTCCCCACCTGACTGTGGTTCCCGTTTCCACCTCGCGAACGGAGGCCTTCTAACCGCTCCCAGAAGGCGGCCATAGTGATTTCCGAGTCCACTGCATTTCTTGGAGGGATGTGGGTCTCGGCACGTGACTCGTCGTTGTTCCGCGACATCTTGATTGAGATGTAGGTGAAGTTTAGTTTCCTTCCTAATAGTTCAAAGCATATACACTACAGGAATCCACACTATAGCCCACTAGGGCGCACTATGCAACTTCTGAGGTGTCGATAAAAAAAATAAATAAATACATCCGCACGACCCCCTCTTGGCATCAAGCAATATTCAGAGGTTTTGAAATACATCACAACATCAAGTTCACATCATTCCATCATATCATATGTGCCCATGCACTATTCACAAACAAGTATCATACTGGTAGCTCACACATAGCTCAAGGAAAATACTAAATGTTATAGAATTTTAGGTGATCAAAAACTCATATCTTTATTGCATATACTGAAATCGATAATATTTCATGCGACATCCTTTAGTACTTCACTTCTAGTGCTAACTTTATTAGCCCACATGGGCTTGCATCAAAAAAGGACTTCAGAAAACAATTACAATTGTAACCTACGGAAAGAAAAGAAATTGAACTCTTCAACAGTGCACCACTCTACAGACTAGGGGCATCCAGCCGACATGTACTGCAACACATACGTCCACAACGACCTCGACTCCAGTAAACTCCTGCAGCCTCAAACCTACTCTTCTTTTCAGTAGGCTCGATCACCTCATCTTCTGAATCTTCAGCTTGCCCCCTCCAGCCATCCCCTAGAATAGTCCTCATCCTCTTCTTCTCCTGATCCTCCTCAGAACTCATCATCTCAGACTTCTCCACTTCTCCCTCGCTCCAATTTCTCCCACAATCCTCACTGCCCATCAGCTGCCCCTCGCTAACCTCAGAGCCATCATCGGGGTCTTCCTCGCCCACTCGGCTTCCCTCACTGGGGTCCTCGTCAGCGTCTTCCTGAGGGGTCCTTCTTGGGGTCTTCCTCAGGGTCTCCCTCTTCCCTAGTCTCTTCTCCTCCAGTAGTCCCTCCATATTCTCCTCCCTCCTCAGAACCCACCTTCATAGGAGCACTCTTCACATCCCTATAATCCCCCTTATCATCTGTTGACTCCTCTACCGGGGGTGGTGCATCCTTCTCACTAGCTGTTGGTAGATAATCCAGGTCATGGGGTCCCTTCATCCTCAAGTAGTCTAGTAGATCACTCATATCCATCCCTACTGGTTCCCAATTGTACCAACAACAGTTTCCCGACGGGCGGGGATCATGGGCCCGGGGGAGCAACTCATCCACTTGACAACACTACTCCGGGTCTCTCTTCGAGGTCAGCAACACAAACACTACTTGGTTATACTCAATCTCCAGACAGCTATTGGGCATATCCCACATGTATCGGGCTAACACCCACCTCACATGACGTATATAGTCCCAAGCCTCTTGGCTATCTGCTCGTGCAAACGTCACCCTCCTACACACCCATAGTGTTGAATACCCTCCATTCCTATACAAGGTAATGCTTAAATGAGACACGCATTCAAGCAGCATTACATATTCAAACAATAATGGATGCATGTAGCCCTTGCCTCGATGCTACACTCACTCTCCGCGTAATCCTTAAGTCTAAAAATTTTTATTGCTTCACCTCCTTAAAATCTTTTAGATGAGCCTTCAGGTCGGTCAACCTGAGCTCTGATACCACTGTGTAACACCCTGAATTTCTAACTCTTTTTCTTTATTCTTATTATTGACCTATCTGACAGCGAAATCCTATGTAGGGTGTTACCGCCACATTTCCTTCTTGGAAATATTAGGCTGAGTATCTAAGACCAACAAAAAAAAATAAGGTTAAATTACGCATAAATAATAACTCTACTTTAAAACATTATAAATAAGTCTTCAGGTGTTCACATAATTTTAGAGAATATTTAACTAAACAGCATCGGCCTAATGTTTCCTGGCATCCACCTCACTCTATCGTGTCTTCCCATTACCATGCATGTCCACCTCACCTGAAAACAAAACATTTGGGAAAAGTAAGGGACAATCAGTAATAATCACCCCTAACCATCAAAACAGTCACACAAATTCATTTCAAAACGTTTTCGGGGTGGGGGAAATCAAGACACCTTTTTCAAGCATTTTCAATCTAACTCTTGTGGGAAAGCCTCAGAATAAGCTTCCTCCTGGTTTAATCCTGTTAAACAATGGCGAGCGACCCCAGTGGGTCTCATGGCCTGCAATACTTTTATTACAGCTGCTAAACTGAATCCTTACCTACCGTCCATATGACATTGACCGATAGTTTTGGCCCACGCCCACCCTGAGGTGACTCGTGGCCGCTCACGTGCGTGCACTTATACTCGAGGGAGACTCTTGGCCTTCAATCGATAGGAGCCTAGCTCCTAACCCGCCCTTTTTATTCAGTTACTCACAAATCAGTTTCCATTATTGTTTTTTTTTTCTAAAACCCTACCTAACTCAAACATCTTTCAAAAAAGAAATAAATAAAAATCATTCTCTCAACAATTGCATATTTCCAGCTCAAAGGAGTACAGACTCCTTCAACAGTCCTTCAAAACATTATAAATCATGTTCTCATTAAAACCCCTATAGCTCAAGGAAAATACTAAATATTAAAGAATTTTAGGTGATCAAAGCATTATAAATCATGTTATCATTGAAACCACTATAAATCATTCAAGCAGCTATAAAACATGTTTACCACACTGCAACACAAGTCGGGAGATCACACCACACACTTCATCACGAAAACACATCCCCGACCCTCAACAACTACATTCAACCAGGCTAAGCAAAATTCACCACTTTCCAACTATTCGGGGGGGGGGGGGCAGGTGTAGGGCATAATTATTACCTGATTTCCATTCAACTAACGGGATTGATTCTCTTACAGCAGCCTACTGAGCTTCGCCTGATCAACCAAAAAATTTCTCTAAGCTTTTCCTCAACATAGGGTCAGATTCTATCCTAATTCTAGACTCAAGAAATTTTCCCATTATTTTAAGCCAAATTTAGGACACTAAACTGCACTATCCCTTGCTACCAAACTTGGACATATTCGGTACCCTAACTTCCAGTAACAGTATATGGAAGTCCCGACATTGAAATCAAGTGTTCCAGCCTATTCTAGAAGGGTAATTTCGTGCTCTACAACTTTCATGTTCACCACAACTCCATGATTGGCCTATAAGGTCCTCGACAATCCTATTTTGCACAACCTATCCCCATACTCTCGCATACTGGATAGCCTCTGGAAAATCGACCATAACTTAGTGTACATGAATCAAAATAATGCAATTTAAAACCCCAGTACTTAGCACACCCAGAACTACCTACTGTGAAAGTTTCACGATTTTTGGACCACCGTACAATTTGGGACGAAATGTTAAAGTCGGGTCAGATTCGGCACCCTGACAGTGATACCTAGGGCGTTTTCTTTAAGCCTTCCCAATTTAAATTTGAAACCAAACATATCAAATCAATAATTTAAAACCATAAATCAATCCAAGTCTGTTACGTGCATGGAGGAATGCGTGGAAATAGAATCTCCATGCATCTACCAAAAGAAACAAGGTGGAAAAGTAATTACTTTGAAGAAAGGGGGGCCGTATGGTTGCTGAGCTGGTGGTCGGCACCACTGGGGGGTGTATGGAGCTGAGAAAGAGTGAGAGAGAGAGAGAGGGACGACTGGTAAGGGGTGGGGGGTTTAGGGTTCTTAGTGTTAAAAAGAAAAGGAAGGGATTTTTTTTTGGGCTTGCATGAAATCTTGCTTAAAAAAAATATATTGCTTCCAAATAGTCCATAAAAGAGAGAATATTTTTTTAAAAAAATACGACCCACATTTACAATAAAGAAAAGAATATATAGCAAGTCCTTTTTCTCAAGGTCAGTCTGACATAACCACAAAATTAATAAAAAATGCAAATTTATGCCATCAAATTTTTCGGGGTTTTACATACTACCACCCTCATGATAGTTTCGTCCTCGAAACTGCACACATACTTGGTTAAGGGAACAGGTGTGAGTACTTTTCCCGCATTTCTTGTTCTAGCTCCCACGTAGCCTCTGATGCCTCTTGATTCGCCCAACATACTTTCACCAAAGGCACGGTTTTTCTAGGGACCTGCTTTTCCCTTCGATCCAAAATCCTGATGGGTGCTCTTCATATCATAGGTCCTCCTGTAACATTGTAGGGTCTGGCACGATCACGTGGAAAGGGTCCGGAAGATACTTGCGCAGTTGGGACATGTGAAACACGTAGAGTACCCTGAGTAGTTCTGGTGGCATTTCCACCTAATATGCTACCTCTCCCACACGTTGAGTCATAGGGTAACGACCAATATACCACAAAATCTCTACCACTGGTGGGTAAGGCCAGTATGGGTGAATTCGTCAATCTCTTCTTCAGCTCCTGGAAGACTTCTTCACAATAGTCTGTCCATTCATACTCATATATATATACATATATATATATATATATATGTATATATATAT
>JACYFF010019584.1:42722225-42737083 GCA_017589665.1 Selenicereus undatus
GGTGTTCTCAAATATTGCAGATGCGAAAATCACCAAGATAAATGCGGAAAATAAAGCACACACAATTTTTACGTGGAAAACACCTCTAGCTCAACTGAGGTGTGAAAAACCACGACCTACCTCGTGTAGGATTTAACCACTTCACTAAACCGGGCTTAGCTCAGTACAAATGTAACACAACTTGTTACAACTTGCAACCACGTAACCTCCTTCTGTGAGGCAGATTACAGCATGTCCAAGTCTCACCAGATTGGACACGTCCAAAGTCCACACAACTGAGGACCACTCACTCACTTTTCTGATTCAAGATCAGGGTTACAAAACACCTTACTGGGTGCTTCTGTCTTAAGCAGATGTAAGGTACAATGAAGTCCTAGTATGCCAATATATTGAAAACTTGGTTTAAACACAACTTGTATCGGTTTTTCTTTTCTCAAGTGTAGCTCTAAAAATTCTTTCCACTAGAAAAACCACTTTTTGAATTTTGCTTTTTGCGTGTGTTGTGTTTCTAGATATTCTCTTGCTTTCTTTTCATGCTATTCTCATCGTTTGTGTTTCCATGGGAGTAAAATGCTGTATTTAAACAGAAAAAAAATTCAACGGTCAAATCAAGAGAATCAGCTAAGTATGGAAAATGATCTTTTTAAAAGAATACTCCCAATGTAAAAGAATAGCCGTGAAGAGGATTCAAAAAGCAACCAGAAATCTTTAGCTTGGGAGATTTTATCTTATCCGAAAGAATGGGCAAAGGAAATCTTTTAGTTTTGGCAAATTTCCAAAAACCTATTTTCGTAAATCTCCCATAATATTTTCAAGAAATATCCTTTCCAGAAAAATAGCAATCTTGGAGTTTAAGGAAAGTATTCTGGAGATTTTGGCCAACTGAAATGAATTTTCAAAGATAACCGTGTATGGCAACTTCAGTTCAGAAACACCCTAGGCACCCTGTTTGCAGGGTTGTTCGCGACTAGTGTTCTGAAGCACTTAGCGCAATTACCGATTCAGGAGGTGTTTAAAAGCATTTTCAATATTGGCATATTAACAAGAGTCTAAATAAATAAAACCTATATACCCAAGACTTTTTGTTTTGAATCAGTCATCTTGTCCAAGATTTGTAGAGCTGCTGTGAACACCAAGACCACCTTGTTTGTTGGGGTTGTTCTTTGCATTGCTAGAGTTCAGGAACATGCCTTACAATCAACTGATGAGATGGCGTTCTTGACTTAATGTAGAATCACCAAGTGAAACCTGTCATACAGACTTGTTCTCACGTGTAGCAAACCAGTT
Source organism: Selenicereus undatus (assembly GCA_017589665.1). Taxonomy (NCBI): domain Eukaryota; kingdom Viridiplantae; phylum Streptophyta; class Magnoliopsida; order Caryophyllales; family Cactaceae; genus Selenicereus; species Selenicereus undatus. Next base: position 42,723,513 of record JACYFF010019584.1, read on the forward strand.
AATATAATAAAGATTATAAGCACCAGTTAGGCCTGTTTGGAGATCGTGTTTGGAGCAACATTACTTGGACACATTTTTACACTTGGATTTCTTATCATCAAAACTTAAATATAATAACTCAACAAATTCCCCCTTTTTGATGATGACAAACGAAGTGACCATATTGAGAAAACAAACAAAAATGAATGCTGATCGGGATCCACGTAAGTCAAGGTCAGGTTCAGATTCATACATTGTCTAGGTAGGTGTTCCTCTTCTTCTTCCCCCTTTTGGCATCATTAAAAAGCAATAACAAGTATGAAGGAGAAGGAACAACAAGCAATAGAGACTACAAGTGCATATTTCATTAATAAGCAAAGCAGTACAATTGCATCAAAACAAAAAAAACAAAAACAGCCTAGACAATCAGGGAGCAGGAGGTGGTTTCGATTGCAGAGGAGAAATCCTAGGGGCAAGGGTGGAGAGAAGAGCAAGCAAGTCTTCATGGCGTTTGGAAGAGAGGGCTTGTTCCTCAGCAAGAGCAGCCTTGACAGCTGATAGCTCATCCTTGAGGCGAGCATTGTCCTTAAGAACAGCTTCAACCTCGATGGATGGTTGCTCAGAAACAGGTGGTCGAGGTCGTCAACGACCCTGTTTGGAAACGGACCCTTCACCAATCTCATAGCCACACCCTAACAGAGTGTCACTCCCAATTGCATCAATTACTTGGGCCTCCACTGGTCATGTGAGCACTATTCCAAAGTGCTCAAACACCTTTGTCAGCAGAAACCCATACCTGAGATCATGAGCCCGGGTCGTGTTCGCAATTCGCCCAATGTGACGAATCATGATAGCCGGAAGATTGATGGGTTCCTCCCTATCCAATAAGTCAACCAGGCACTGATCAAAAAGGTCTGCTGAGTTTCTCCCTTGACCCCTTGGAATCACGTTCTTAATGACAAACATGAAAAGGAGTTTGTGGGGAGGAATCAGATCACCCTTTTTGACAGAGGAGGGTGTTCTCAGACCCTGGTTCGGACTGAGGCGTTTGGACACCTCCAAGAGCCTGGTTGGTTCCAGGGCTCTTTTGTCTTCCCTCACATACACAGCAAAGCCTTGTGAGGGCACTCCCAAAATTTTCCCAAGTTTGGGCGGATCAACCCTGATGCCTTGCCCATTCACAAAACTTGTCACCACCCCTTCGGTGACTCTGCAGTTGACATAAAACTCAGCCAACTAAGGCACAGAACACCCCAACTGGGTGTTTGTAAACAACTCAAGCCAGCCTTGGGGTCGAAGCTTGGTCAAGAACACCCCCAGACCCTATTCCTAAAAAAAACTGAGAGACACTACCTTCCCCCTGACAACATTGCGCTTAAGCAACTGCGCATGTTCGTCAGACATAGCAGAGGGAGTGAACTGCTTTGGGCGTTTGGAGGCAGGAACAGAGGTGGTAGCTTATGGTAGGGGGGCTGTTCTGGATTTTTGCTTGAGGGGTATTTTTGCAGGAGAGGGCCTCACAGCAGGTTTAGTGGATGATTTTGGAGGGGCTTGATCTTCAGAGGACTCAAAAAACACCGTTGTCCCCTATTTGAAGGTGGTGTCTTCAGAGTCAGAACTCGAGAACCCTTCAGTAGAAGAGGAAATCTCCTCGATGATAGGTGCATAGGGTTTAGAGGATTTGGGGATTGATCTGGAGACAATTCTCGCAGATTTGCGAGAAGGTTGAGAAGGAGGAGAAGAGGGAGTTAGAGAGGGGCGAGACCTTGGTTGTGGTCGTGTTCTTAGCCTTCGGGTGCGCCTAGCCACCACCTTTACCTTTTTCCTCTTCTCTCCAGTTTGAGAGACTAGAGGAACAGAGTCATTCCCTTGGACAGGACTTTCTCCTGTTTTCTCACCAGAATCCTCCTTCAGATCGAAGAACACATCCCCTGTTCTTTGAGTTGTTTCCGAGAATAGTGCAGAAGAACAGGGTTCAACATCCCCAACAATGGTTTCTGGGTTCTCCAAGAATTGGTCTTGGAAACCCGAAGAACTAGCACCTGCTACAGAAGAGATGGGACAAGGGATTGTTGCCACGTACACCGTTAATTGCTAACCAAAGGAGTAGGGAATATCATTCAACTCAAGTCCAACACTTTTGACGTTTAGCCGAGTGAGATACCCGAAGATTTTGTGGATAATTGGGCGAGGAGGAGCCGGAATTGAGGGTATAATCATGTTGTTATACTCAGAGATTGATGAAAAATCGGTTTTAGAAGCCATTATCGCAAGGAAGAATTTCAGGTTTTGAGGGTTTTGCTAGGGTTTGAAAGCAAGAACAGAGGAAAGAGAGAGAGAGAGAGAGAGAGAGGGAGCAAGACGAAGAAGACAGACGCACGCAAGGCGGTTTTTAAACTCCGCACCTGTTATGAAGGGCCACCTAGGGAACACCTAGAATTTAAGCAGGCATCATACAATAATAGCAATTACGGCATACCTGTTCGAGCCGCCTGTTCTTGAACATGCTTCTCTTATTCCAAGGTCTGTCATGATTACTCTTTCTCCATCTCCCAAGACAGCAGTACAGAATCATAATAGCACACAGACTACACATATTCGTTAAGCATAGACCATAAGAATTGCCATTAAGGGAATAGAACAGGTATTATAAGGTGTTTTTACCAGCTTGATCTACCTCTGAGAACAGGTGTTCTCAGGGTGTTTTCACCAACCCCAATTCCAGTCTATTTCTCTCAAACTGATCTCTAGCTAGTGCGTTAGTGAATATATCAGCAATTTGATTTTCCGTTGAGCAAAATTTCATAGAAATTAAACCATTTTCAACATTATCTCTCAAGAAATGATGTCGAATGTCAATATGTTTTGTCCTTTTATGTTGACAAGGGTTTTTGGCAATGTTAATAGCGCTAGTGTTATCACAAAAAATAGGAATGCATCCAGTGTCAACACAAAAATCCTTAAGTTGTTGTCTTATCCACAACAGTTGAGCACAACATGAAGCTGCTGCAACATATTCAGCTTCTGCTGTGGACATGGCAACCGAATGTTGCTTCTTGGTAGCCCAAGATACCAAACAAGGTCCAAGAAAATGAGCCATACCTGAGGTACTCTTTCTATCAACTAGGAAACCTGCATAGTCATGGTCAGCATATCCAACAAGATCAAGATTGCAACCTCTAGGATACCATAGAGCTAAATCAGGTGTATGCTTTAAATATCTTAGTATCCGTTTAACAGCCTTAAGATGAGTCTCTTTAGGACTAGATTGAAAACGGGCAGATAAACCAACACTGAAAACAATATCCGGTCTACTAGCGGTTAGGTATAGGAGTGACCCAATCATGCCCCTATAGAGTTTTTCCTCAATTGAGGGACTCCCATCATCCATAGCCAACTTGGTTGAAGGAGAAATAGGAGTGTCTATGGGTTTGGTCGACTCCATCCCAAAACACTTAAGTAGCTCCTTGATATACTTTTGTTGATGGATCATGGTGCCGTTTGAAGTTTGCTTGATTTGTAAGCCTAAGAAAAAGTTAAGCTCACCCATCATGCTCATCTCAAACTCACTCCTCATCATATTTGAAAAACCATCGCATAAATCATGATGAGTTGCACCAAATATAATGTCATCTACATATATTTGGACAATCAATAAATGTTCCCCCTTAAATTTTAGAAACAAGGTATTGTCTACCTTGCCTCTTCTAAAATCATTTTCAAGTAAAAAGCTTGACAACCGTTCATACCAAGCTCTTGGAGTTTGTTTTAAACCATAAAGTGCTTTGTCAAGTTTAAAAACATGATTTGGAAAATTACCATTTTCAAAACCAGGGGGTTGTTTGACATACACCTCTTCTTTAAGCTATCCGTTTAGGAATGCACTTTTCACATCCATTTGATATAGCTTGATTTCCATATGAGCTGCAAAGGCTATTAAGATTCGAATAGCCTCAATTCTAGCAACTGGTGCAAAGGTTTCTTCATAATCAATCCATTCTTCTTGATTGTACCCTTGAACCACCAGCCTTGCCTTGTTCCTAGTGACTGTTCCTGACTCATCTAGCTTATTTCGGAACACCCACTTGGTTCCAATGATTGTTCTTTCAGCAGGTTTAGGTACAAGGTGCCACACTTTGTTTCTTTCAAATTGATGAAGCTCTTCTTGCATAGCCGTGATCTAATCTGAATCTGCAAGGGCTTCATTCACACTTTTTGGCTCAATGTTAGAAAGAAAAGCATAGAAAGCACAAAAATTCTTAAGTTTAGATCTAGTTTGCACTCCAGTATTAATATTTGACAAGATTTGATCAAGAGGGTGCGAACTATGGTGCTTCCATGGTCTTGGATTAATTGGATCCACAGACACATGTTCTGTTGTAACTGAAGTGTGTGTAGGATCAGGCTCAAGAACACTTCCTGATCCTGTTTCTGCTACTGTTTGCAAGCTGGTTCCTGAAGAACATGGTTCTGAACAGGGTTCAACGGTGTTTCACCCTGTTTGATGTTCACCTTGCCTGTCGTTTTGAGGAACAACTTCTGTACCTGTTTTCTTCAGGGTGTTCTCACCTTGTTTTTCTTGGTTCAACAAATCCTTTTGGACAAGACCTAATTTAAACTCTTCATCCTGTGCATTACTCTCATTCAAAGAGTTAGATTCATCAAAAAACACACGCACACTTTCCTCAACACACAAGGTTCTTTTGTTAAAGACTTTGTATGCCTTACTGTGAGAGGAATAACCAAGAAATATTGCCTCATCACTCCTTGAATCAAACTTTCCTAAGGCATCTTTCCCGTTGTTATGCACGAAACATCTACAACCAAATGTTCTTAGATGCATAATGTTGGGTTTTCTGCCTTTAAGAAGTTCATAAGGAGTTTTGTTCAAAATGGGTCTAATCCTGCATCTATTTATAATGTAACATGATGTGTTCAAAGCTTCTGCCCAAAAGTTCTTAGAAAGCCCACTAGCAATAAGCATTGTTCTAGTCATGTCTTCTAGGGTACGATTTTTTTGTTCAACCACCCCATTCTGCTGGGGTGTTGTCGGGGCTGAGACGTTTTGATCAACACCATGTTCATTACAAATTTTTGTAAAGCTTGAATTTTCAAATTCAGTACCATGATCAGACCTCAAGCTTACCAATGAGTGTCCTACTCTCTTTTCAATCCTTTTGAGAAGGGCAATTAACCTCTCAAAGGTTTCATTCTTGGATGTCAAGAATAAAGTCCAAGTAAATCGAGAGTAATCATCCACAATTAGAAGCACATACCTTTTCCCTCCTCTACTAGCTATCCTCATGCGACCACATAGATCAATATGCAATAACTCAAGAGGTCGGGTAGTGCTTACACACTTTTTAGATTTTAAAGAAGATCTGACTTGTTTTCCTTTTGCACAAGCTTCACATACCTTGTCATCATTATACTTGATGGAAGGTAGTCCAACAACAAAATCTTTGGAAACAAGTTTGTTTAACAAGGACAGGCCTGCATTACCTAGTCTCTTGTGCCATAACATTATATCATCATTTAATGCATTTAAACAAGTCAGATCGTTTTGGGGAAGAGTGGAAATACAAACTTTACAAACATTTTGACATCGCTTCCCCCTCAACACAACATCTCATGTGTCGTCATTTACAACCAAGCAACGTGTTTTTGAAAACAGTACTAGGTTGTTCTTGTCACAAAGTTGGGACACACTTAGCAAATTGTGCTTTAACCCATCAACTAAGTGCACATTATCAATTGAGTGGGAGAGAGTTTTACCAATATTACCTATACCGACAATTGTCCCAGACTTGCCATTTACAAATGCTACACTCCCACCATTCAAAGCTGTAAGTGAGAGAAAATTTGATCTTTCACTAGTCATGTGCCGTGAACACCCACTATTAACAAACCACAACTGGCTGTTTTCAAGGGTATTAGTGGGGTTGTTCGTAAGGTTGTTCTCTCTCACTTCAGCCTGCAAAACAAATCACGGGTTAGTTTTAGGAACCCAGATCCACTTGGGTCCCATTCTTTTAGACATGTAAAGCTCATCTTTTCTAATCCAGATTTGTTTCACATACCTTTCATTCTTTTCATTGGCATGTTTTCTTAAAGGACAAGTGTATCTATAATTACCCGTTTTACCACAATGAAAGCAAACGATGTTTTCAGGTAATCTCACATACTTCCTATGTATTGGGTAAACGGTCCATTTAGGCTTATATCCAAGTCCCTTTTTGTTTCGATTGTGGTGAGTGTTTAACCAATCAAGGGCTTGTGAAGATTTGTTCTTGCGGTTGTTTGTGGCAAGATTAGTTTCTAATTTTTCTATGGTGGCATTCAAGCTCTGCTTTTCATTTAACAGGGATTCAACTGTTTCTTCCACTTTAGAGAGTTTTTCCTCTACTTGAGTGTAATCGCCTTCTTTTAGAAAGAGATCTTTTCTAAGCACGTTAATACTCTCATGTAAACCAAGTTTTTCATTTTTAAGAATTTCATTTTCAAGCTCTAGGTCACGAACTTCTCTTTTTAGATCAGCACAGGTGTCTATCAGATTATATAGAAGTTCTTCTAAAGTAGCTTTGTTAAGACCATGTACCTTGTTCTTAAGATCTGAGAAGCTGATTGTTGATTCATCATCTGAGTCTGAATCACTTTGTGCCATCAGTGCTACGACCTTTTCTTGAGCTTCAGATTCTCCTTCATCCTCAGAGGAATCTCCCCAAGCAGCTAGCATAGCTTTCGAGAATCGCTTGCCCAGATTGTTTACAGGGTGTTTTTGACCTTGTTTTCGTGGATGTTCAGGCATCTGATCTTCTCGAAGCAGAGGACAATTTTTGACTAAGTGATCTGGTTTGCCGCACTTGAAACACCCTATGAGCTGTTCTTTAGGGGTGTTTCTGGACTTACTGAAATCTTTTCTTTTGTTGTTTTTCTTGTCCTTTTTGAAGAATCTCTTGAATTTCCTGGTCATTAGGGCCATATCTTCATTTCCAAGGTCAGAGTCAGTGTCCTCATGGGCTTTCAAGGCAAGCCCACGATCCTTCTTTTGCTCCTCTTTTTGTTGTGAGTTCTTTCGGAGTTCATAGGTTTGGAGATTACCAATCAACTCGTCGAGGGTGATCTTGTTCATGTCTTTAGCCTCTTGGATGGCTGTTACTTTGGCCTGCCACGTACGAGGTAGAATTCTGAGGATTTTCCTCACCAACTCTTCAGTGGTGAAAGACTTTCCTAGAGATTTTAACTCGTTCGTGATGTGGGTAAACCGTGTATACATATCCATCACAGTCTCACGATCACCCATATCAAACAACTCATACTGTCGCATAAGTAGCTCAATTCTAGATTGTTTAACTTGACTCGTACCTTCATGAGCAACTTGCAGGGCATTCCAGATAGCTTGCGTTGATTCACACTCAGAGATGCGAGTGTATTCATCGGGTCCTAGGCCAAAATATAGTAGTTTCTTGGCCTTGGAATTTTTCTCCATTTTCTTATAATCTTCAGCATCAAACTCTTTAGGTTCCTTGGAAACCGTCTTACCATCTTCAAGCACCTTGGTGGGAACAAGGGGCCCATTCTTGATGAGCATCCATAACTCATAATCTTCTGCCTGAATATAGTTTTCCATCCTATTCTTCCACCAACTATAATGTTGGCCGTTGAAATAGGGTGGACGAGTAATGGATTGCCCTTCAAGAATTCCTTGTGGTGTACTCATCTTCAGAATCTCTCAAGGTGTTAGCCTTTTGTGAGAGAACCTGCTCTGATACCACTTGTTAAGATCGTGAGTATTCTACCACAAGAGGGGGGTGAATTGTGGTGTCTGGTTTTCGCGTTGTAAATAACAAACACCCTTGTGACTTGTTTGCAGAGGGTGTTCTCAAATATTGCAAATGCGAAAATCACCAAGATAAATTCGGAAAATAAAGCACACACAATTTTTATGTGGAAAACACCTCTAGCCCAACTGAGGTGTGAAAAACCACGACCTACCTCGTGTAGGATTTAACCACTTCACTAAACCGGGCTTAACTCGTTACAAATGTAACACACCTTGTTAAAACTTGCAACCACGTAAGCTCCTTCTGTAAGGCAGATTACACCACGTCTAAATCTCACCAGATTGGACACGTCCAAAGTCCACACGACTGAGGACCACTCATTCACTTTTCTAATTCAAGACCAGGGTTACAAAACACCTTACTGGGTGCTTCTGTCTTAAGCAGATGTAAGGTACAATGAAGTTGTAACACCCCGACTTCGCCGGGTCGCGTTACACGCCACAGTCCTTCCCCGGGAAGGACTGTTAAGGCAACATACTAAAACTTCTTTGAAACATAACATAAAAGGGACTCAACACTTAAGCCACTATAACATAATTGAGTCTCAAATTTGACCCTCGGGTTACAAATGCCCTTTTTTTTTTTTAACTTTCTTAATTTTCTGGGGCAAAACGGGCAGAGTTTCCCCTGAAAACTGACCGTTTCCCAGGCTTAAAGCCCTACATTACAACCCTGCAATACAAGTCAACAACCACAACAGCTCAACGGCTACACGCCGGAGTCCAAACTCTACGGGCCACACACCCGGAGTACACAGAGTTTGCTATCATTCATAAACTTACAAGAAACAGGCTATTTACATAACTTTGCAACCTTTCCAACCACAATCGACAATACACAACAAAATCATAATTATGGAGTAAATCTACCCTGGGCGCTCCACGCAGCAGTCACCTGAACCTGGGAAAAGGGGAAAGTAATGGGAGTGAGCAACCACCGCTCAGTGAGTAAACCCTCTCTCCCAAAACATACTTAAAATACATATAACTTACCAAAAGCCTTTCGTAATTCATTTTAGTTGAAGACTTACTCATCATACATCATATTCATTCCATAAACCAAAAGGAATCATAAACATACTAAAAAGTTTAACTTCAATGAAATCATAAAGCATAAACCGTTGCGTGAAATCGTAAAACATAAACCGTTGCGTAAATCCATAAACACAGCAAAACATAAACTTACTGAAAACATACGTAGTATCTTATTCACATAAATGAGGAGACTAGACTCTTCGAGGTACTTTGTTACTGCCATCCCGAGTCGGCCAAACCCGAGCGGCAACATACGCCTATCCGGACAGACATCATACTATGCTGAGACATAAATTTTCATACATAGACTTCAGGCGGGAATCAAACCACCATCCCTGAATCTATCATAACATAACATACATAATACCAGGCGGGAACTAAGCCACCATCCCTGGGTCTCAGACTTAAGCTTAAAGTTTCTAGAGTAGCTCCTCAACGTATACATACACATAAACATAATCATTCATATACATACGTACTTTTTCATATATATGTCTTAGGAAGACATAAACATACTTAGACATAAACATACGTATTTACTTATACTTAAACATAAACTTAAACATAAACGTAGGCATTCGTAAACATACATGGTTATACTTAAACATAAACTTAAACATAAACATAGGCATTCGTAAACATACGTACTTATACTTAGACATAACATAAGTATTTGTAAGCATACATACTTATACTTAATCATATATATATATATATATATATATATATATATATATATATCTTAAGAACGTATAACATTCATACATGTAAATACTTACATAAACATACATACTTAGAACACAAACATGCTTATACTTTTCCGTACATAGGTTTTATGGACGTAAAACCTGAAAACATAATTTTCTTACACCTTTAGCTTTAGGCAAACAACGAGAAACGCTTCTTAAAAGCACGGTGAGTATACTAACTCACGAATCAAAACCTGGGTAGTTACAATCATGCATTTCAAAGATATGATTCTCAATACGCAACTCCAGTTGCCCTTTTAAGACCGTTTCAACTCTTTTAAACGCAAAAGAATGAAATTGATGCAAAACCGATTTGTTTATGCAAGTTACGTAAGTTTAAATCATAATATCCGCAAGAGATAACGTGTTTAAAAGCTAGTGAAAGCTTTAGCTACTACTCATAAATCGATTTTGCCAAAGGTTTAAAAACTTTCCATAATCGGACAATTGCAATACCATGTAAACTACTTTATGGAATACGTTTACAAGTTCATTTCTAACTTAAAAGTTTAATAAAGACGTACTTAGTTTGCTAAATCGTAAAAGGAGTTTGTTCTGACTTAAAAGCGTCGTAAAAACGTAATTCGTTTGTTCAGTCGTAAAGCGATACTCGCTTCTAACTTAAAAACTTCGTAAAAACGTAATCGGTTTGCTAAATCGTAAAGCGATACTTGTTTCTAACTTAAAAGCTTCATAAAGATGTAATTAGTTTGCTAAATCGTAAAACGATACTTGTTTCTAACTTAAAAGCTTCATAAAAATGTAATTAGTTTGCTAAATTGTAAAACGATACTCGTTGAAACATAACGGGTTTAGTTAATGCTTAATTCAAGCTTAAGTCAAACTAAGTTCGAAACTTATATAAAAGTTATAAGTTTGTTATTCCACAAATCGACTCCCTTTGAAACTTCAAAGCTCCTTAAAAGCTTGTTAAGTCGTAAAACGACTTCGTTTTCAATTTAAAAGTTTCATATAAACGTAATACGGCTACTAACTCGCAAAATGATTTCGTTTTAAAGTTAAGAAACTTTCTTATAAACGTAAAACGTTTGCTAATTTGTAAAACGACTTCATTTGTAACTTAAAAGCCCTTTTGAACACGCAATGCGTTTATTAACTTGTGAAACGACCTTACTTGTGTCCTAAAAACTTCTTATAAGGTATGTCATGCTTTCGACACAGTTTGCAACTAAAAGGCTCTTTATAAACACGTTAAGGTTGCCTAACCATAAACGACTTTGCCTCTAACTTGAAAGGTTTGCTAAATCAACAAACGACTTCTTTTGCTCACAAACATAATAAGGTTGCTTATAAACATAGTAAGCCTAATCCCTTTGCTTATCCACACATACAATCGAATTCATACAACTTCGAAGTTGCATCTCGAGCTTAACTCACCAAGGTTGATTTAAATCTATGCTCAACACATAGGACTCATTTCGAATTATCACCTCAAGCATAATTCACCCAAATTGAATCGCATCGAGGCTAAACGTATATAATTCACTTCGAATTCACCCAAATCGATTCGAATCGAAACTAAACGTTTACAACTCACTTCGAATTGATACCTCAAGCATAATTCTCTTAATTTGATTTGAATCGAAGCTATAACTCACTTCGGATTAACCTCGTTAGCATAAATCACCCAAATTGATTCGACTTAACATATTACGCATAATTCACCCAAAATGATTCGAATCGAAGCTAAACACATTCAACTTACTTCGAATTTCACCCAAATTGATTCGACTTAACATATTACGCATAATTCACCCAAAATGATTCGAATCGAAGCTAAACACATTTAACTTACTTCGAATTTCACCCAAATTGATTCGATTCGAAACTAAACATAAATAATTCACTTCGACATAACATTATGCTTAATTCACCCAAATTGATTCGAATCGAAACTAACCACATATAATTCACTTCGAATTCACCCAAATCGATTCGAATCGAAACTAAACGCTTATAATTCACTTCAATACATATCTCTAGCATAATTCATACTCTTTAGGCATAAACACTTATAACTAGCAAATCCATAAACTCAATCATACGATTATCATTCGAAATCCTTAAAATAAGTGGGATTAAAGGATTACCCACCTTGAATTCAAGCAATTTGCGTGCAATTTGGCTAGTTTGAAGCTGAATTCGGTCTCCACACACTCAAGAAATCCGGCTGTCCTTGCGTGAGGTTCAAACACCACCAACCCAAAGCCCTAACTCACGGTTTCTGATGAATTTAGGCACAATTAGCACAAATTGAAGGGAATTCAAGCAAGGATTCAATTCATAGAGGTAAGGTTGGTCGAATTCTTACCTGCATGCGCCGAAACCGACCGGGGTCGACTCTGTTTTGCGCTAAAATGGCTTGGCCACGTACGGTGGGAGGACGCCGGCGTCGCCTGGGCTCCGGTCGCACGGCGTGGCAGCGAGGAACAGTGAAGAGGAGGCAGGAAGAAGAAGAAGAAGAAGAAGAAGAAGAAAGAGGAGAGAGAGAGCCCGGCTTCAGCAGAGGAGGAAGAAGAAGCAGACGCACGGGGGGGGGGGTCTCGCGGGCAAGGGGGAGGAGAAATAAGGTGGGACGCGAAATTACCATTTTGCCCTTCCCCTCTCTCTTTCATTTAATCGACAGATCATACTTAACACCGCTAGTCTAATTCGTAAACCGATTCCTAAACCCAAATCCATAATATGGTCATTCATCAACTATTCGTTCCCAAATCTATCCAGGTTGGATTTAATAACATCGAACTACTTCTAAGGCTGACGGGTATTCAAGTAAACTATTCCAACCCAACAGGCATAAAATTCATTAAACGAATACGACAAAACTCCAGGTCTCACAGAAGTCCTAGTATGCCAATATATTTAAAGCTTGGTTTAAACACAACTTGTATCGGTTTTTCTTTTCTCAAGTGTAGCTCTAAAAATTCTTTCCACTGGAAAAACCACTTTTTGAATTTTGCTTTTTGCGTGTGTTGTGTTTCTAGATATTCTATTGCTTTCTTTTCTTGCTACTCTCACCGTGTGTGTTTCCATGGGAGTAAAATGCAGTATTTAAACAGAAAAAAAATTCAACGGTCAAATCAAGAGAATCAGCTAAGTCTGAAAAATGATCTTTTTAAAAGAATATTCCCCAACGGCTAGTGACAAGTTTTCCCCAATGTATAAGGGATTTGTTATCTTAAGAGATAACCCTTATCTTCCCATAGCCGTGAAGAGGATTCAAAAAGCAACCAGAAATCTTCAGCTTGGGAAATTTTATCTTATCCGAAAGTATGGACAAAGGAAATCTTTTAGTTTTGCTAAATTTCCAAAAACCTATTTTCGCAAATCTCCCATAATATTTTCAAGAAATATCATTTCCAGAAAAATAACAATCTTGGAGTTTAAGGAAAGTATTATGGAGATTTTGGCCAACCGAAATGAATTTTCAAAGATAGCTGGGTATGGCCACTTCAGTTCAGAAACACCCTAGGCACCCTGTTTGCAGGGTTGTTCTCGACTGGTGTTCTGAAGCACATAGTGCAATTACCGATTAAAGAGGTGTTTAAAAGCATTTTCAATATTGGCATATTAACAAGAGTCTAAATAAATAAAACCTATATACCCAAGATTTCTTGATTTGAATCAGTCATCTTGTCCAAGATTTGTAGAGCTGCTGTGAACACCAAGGCCACCTTGTTTGCTGGGGTTGTTCTTTGCATTGCTAGAGTTCAGCGACATGCCTTACAATCAACTGATGAGATGGCATTCTTGACTTAATGTAGAAGAACCAACTAAAACCTGTTATACAGACTTGTTCTCACATGTAGCAAACCAGTTAATACAATAAAGATTATAAACACCAGTTAGGCCTGTTTGGAGATCGTGTTTGGAGCAACATTACTTGGACACATTTTTACACTTGGATTTGTTATCATCAAAACTTAAATATAATAACTCAACAA
>JACYFF010019584.1:42752083-42832382 GCA_017589665.1 Selenicereus undatus
TATATATATATATATATATATATATATATATGTACGTATATATGTATCTATATATGTATGTATGTATGTACGTATGTATGTATGTATATGTATGTATATATAGGCACACACAAACACACACACATACACACTCATACATACATACATACATACAAATAGACATACAGATATATATATATATTCATATATATATATGTATATATATGTATATATATGAATGTATATATATATATATATATATATATATATATATATATATATATATATATATATATTTATATATATGTGTGTGTGTGTGTGTGTGTGTGTGTGTGTGTGTGTGTGTGTGTGTGTGTGTATGTATGTGTGTGTGTACATACATGTATGTATATATATGTATATGTATATATGTATATATATGTATATATATATATTTCAAATCCAAGCAGTAATGTTAAGAAAAATAAAGAAAAATATATTATTTACACGGGAAAAATAAGCTACTAGTTTGTTGAATCAAATTGTCATACAATGTTTAGCTTGGTGATGATTTATACAAAATATGCACTCTCAAAATACAGATTATTCAAGTGTAAAAACATTAAAATAGTTAACACCAACACCTACAAAATTATGTCTATTATCAAATTCTAAAAAAATTAAATATAAGATAATTTTTATTTAAAATTTCAAAATCTATCATTGACTAATAATAGACAAATGTAAAGCATATGTAAATCATTGACTACTACTAGAACAATAGCAAGCATATCCTTGGTCTTTGTGGATCTTCATTACCTTGCGAATGTGCTAAAGAGTGACATTATTAACACAAAATTTGTATTGTGTTACAAATAGCTTATTTGCAGCTTTCAAGCTGAATGGAGGATTTTATCAACAACTAAATCCTTGTGAATTACGGGAAGGGGATCCTAGTGCAGCTGGCACTATTCTCTCTCACTTTTCCCCCCCAACTGATTTTTGTTGGGTAGGTTTTAGATATCTGAGGTATTTTGTCTTTCTTTCCTTCTTTCCGAAGGGAGGTAGGACGAGTGTTAGGAGGCTAGAAGGGGATGCAAATGACTTCTTCGTTGGTGTGGGCTTGCATCAAGGTTTTGTTTTAAGCCCTTTTCTTTTCACTCTAGTTATGGATGAACTTACAGAAAGGATTCAAAATGAGTTACCATGGTGTATGCTATTCGCAGATGACATTGTTGTTATTGATGTAACCAAAGAGGCAGTTAATGGTAAGTTAGAGCAATGGAGACATACAATGGAGTCTAAAGGCTTTAGAGTAAGTAGATCAAAAATGAAATACCCACATTTTTATTTCTGTGGAAGGGAAGATGCAAGGCAAGAAGTCACCACTGAGAGGATGACCATACCGAAGGTCGAGAAGTTTAAATATCTGGTGTCGATCATTCAGTAGAAAGGGGATATTGACAAACATATTAATCAGCACATAAAAGCGGGTTGGCTAAAAAGGAAGTGTGCTTCAAGTTTGCTATGTGACAAGAGGTTGCTTGTAGGATTAAAGGCAAAGTTTATTGTATGGTAGTTAGACATGCTGTGTTGTATGGATTGGAGTGTCGACCTATAAAAGAGACACATGTTCAAAGGTTAATGGTACCAGAGATGAGAATGACTAGATAGATGTGTGTTATACGAGAATGGATAGAATTAGTAATGGAGTAATTAGAGACATAGTTAATGTGGCTCCCATCAAAGATAAGATAAGAGATACAAGACTCAGATGGTTTGAGAATGTGAAAAGAAGGAGTGTGGATACTCCAGTGAGGAGATGTGAGAGGAATAACATTCCCAAAGCGGTAAAATAAGAAGGGGACGACCGAAGAAGAGTTTGGACGAGGTGATTAGAGAGGACTTGAATGTTTTATGGTTGACAGAGGACATGACTTAGGATAGGAGACTATGGCGGGATAGGATTAAGATCTTATATCATAGAGAGTTAGCCTCGTAGTTTTCTCTCAGTTACAATAGGGTAGGTTCGGTTGTGGTTTTTCATATACTTTGTTTGTATGCAGGTAGTACATGCATCTGAGAAGAGACATTATTTGCATGCCTCTGAGAAGAGACATTATTTGCATGCCTCTGTTGGTTAAGGTATAGTACCTTCCTCTGCTATATTGTACTTATGTTTACATAGTTACTGCCACCTGATTTATTAGTACTTCTTAATTCAATTCCCTACTGCTTATCCTTAGTTTTTCTCTATAAAATGTTTTCAAAAAATCCTTCTTTTATAAAATGTTTTCACAAAATCTTATTTTGTTGGTCTCTTGGAATCAACCACTCTACGAGCAGGCATGTCAGTTGAGGTAAGGTTGCCTACATTTGGATTTTCCCATACCTCACGAAAGCGGACCCACACTTTGTTGTTGTTTCCTTCTTTCCAAAATTATTTAATTAATGCTAAAACGCGGAACACAAGAAGGTACAAATTGAGAGAGGTTGAACTTGAACCTTTTAGCCCTAAAACTTCAACATATCTAGCCCGCCTCTAAGTGCTATAGGAATCTCTAGTTCGATTTTTCTATAACTCTGCAACTATCTCAGTTATGCCTTTTCTCCCTAACTTCTCCCTCATTAGCTTTTATTTGCTTCCTCTTCTTTATTCTTTTATTATGGCTTTTAGGTTTCTGTTGCCTGAATTATGCCAGTTTATTTTATAATTTAATCAGAATTTTGGAGAATTACAATGCGTTACTTCCTCAAATTTTTTTGCTTATATGATATCTGTTATAAATTGTAAGTGTAGCTTAATTCTTCTTGTGCTCAACAATCTGTTGATGTTTGAAATGTGGGTCATTGAATGGTTTCAAATGTGGCATTATTTAGATGGGATTTGTTTTAATGAGTGCAATTTTTGCTCGCCTTGGTTCCTTGATGTTTTGTCCAGTAGGTATTGAACTAGGAATTGAAATTTGATGTGATATTTTGTGGTTTAGGAAAATCGTCACAGCTACGAGTTTTAGTTAACTTTTAGTTGGTGAATTGAGATTAATAAAACATTTCATATGGTGACTTATGGATCACGTTCTCTTACTTGTTATGATGCTCGAGACCTATCTGGGATATAGACTATTCATGGTAGAAGACTTTCATTGGAGAGTCAATTGAATAGATTTAATGCCCTAAGGATACTTGATGAAAGGAAGGCTTCATGGGTCAAAGGCCGTAGATTAGCTAGTTCACTTTTCCACAGGTTGATGTGCTCTTCAAATTCCCACAATGGAAGTCAATCCAATGACAATGATCATTTTCTTGATTTGCACCCTGAATTTTCATTGCTTAGAGGGGGTGATGCAAATAATATAATAAGCAGCCCATGTAGGAAAAGTAGGCCTAAATCAATGGCAATGGAATGAGAACAGGAGCTACGTCATAAGAGTACCTAGACCGTGATAGCGATTTTAACTCAACCTTAGAGAAAACAGTCGTTAGTTCCCCAAGGTTTACATAGCTAGCTTACTAAACGCATGCACTCGTGGCCAAAAGCTTAGAATACAAAAGAATACAATTTCCCAGAACACAGAACGGAATAGTAGAACAGTAGAAAGTAGCTAGAGAAAAAGAGTAAAGGAAAGGAGATGCTTGGTGTGAGTTGAAGCAATAGGTGAGCAAACTATTTATACTGTAGAATGGAGTTGTTGGAGGTGAGAAAAACAAGGGAACAACTATGGTACAAAATGAATTCATGGCTAGAAAACAGGGCCGCCACTCATGCTGCTAAAGGAATGTTGGTGGTTACGCAGCCAACAGATGAAAATATTCAAGAATTTTTCTCCAAAAAATTAGCCTAAAGGAATTCAACAAGCCCAAGAAAGAGGGAATAATAAAAACCCCACAAAGGGCTTCCCATCTTCCTATGTAGGACAAGGAGTAGAAATAAAAGGAAGCTAGTTTTTGCCATTACTTCCAACAATCCCCAAGTAATGGCATAAAGACTACGGAAGAATCGATCTAGCCAAAGGAAGGGTTACATACTTAAGTATCAATGTCTTTCGATTGAATTGATACATAGCGAAGTAGAGCAACAAACGAATCTATCGAGTGAACGAATATTGAACTTGATAGAATTTGGTTGAGACCCTAACAACACATATCACCCTTTATGGTCACAGTGTATTCTAGGATAACTCACTTGTGCTTTTTAACGCCATTCGTATACCTCGGTCTCACAAATACTCTAGAGAGACAACTCATATTCTCTCATATAAGGTCGTGACAACTTCACACCTACGTAGGTAATTCCATTAAATCCATCTCAACATGAACTACCATAATCATGGATATGGAATTATTAAAACCAAGTCTTTTCTCAGCCTCACACATATCAATTGGTGAATCCATCAAGTGCATCTCAATAGCACCACTCCCATGAGCTATGGATCCGTTAAAAGCACAAGAGCTCAACCTCTCAGAAGCACTATTGTATGCCATAGGGATGGATATGTAGTGCATAGTTAGACCAATATGGCTTCGTTTGACCATAAGTGAGTATCCTCCATATTATCCCAATCCATGGGCTTCAGTCCCATTCCCCTCGACATCTCAAGAACTATTCGCCTGGTTATGGCTTTAGTCAGTAGATTTGTTAAATTTGTCTCAGATCTCACATATTCCAAAGGTGACACCATTTTTTAGCACCTGTTTCACAACAATATGTCTGATGCAAATGTGTCTCTTCTTTTCGTTGTACACGCTGTCATGTGCAACTCCAATTGCTGCCTGTGAGTCATAGTTAAGGGAAATAGCCATAAGTTACCTCCCCTACAGTGGCATATCTGGTAGTAGATTTTTCAGCTATCCTACTTCTTGACCTGCTAACTCAGGAGCAATGAATTCAGCTTCCATGGTGGAGTGAGTTATAGATCTCTGCTTTGCAGACTTCCATGAAATAGCACCTCCACCTAAGGTGAACACACAACCACTAGTACAGTTAACTTTATCATTATCAGAAACCCAGTCCACATCACAAAGTGCTTCTAACACAGCAAGATATTTATTAAAATGCAAACACCAATCCTTATTACCTCTGAAGCACTTAAGTAATCGAAACAATGCATCGCAATGCTCTTTACTAGGGTTATACGTGTAATGACTTAACCTACTGACATCATAAGCAATGTCAGATCAAGTATAGTTCATAAGAAACATAGCACTTCCTATGACTTTAGCATACTCAATTTGGGAAATACTAGGTCCCTTATTCTTCTTAAGGTGTATACTAGGATCATAGGGAGTTCTCACCAGAGTCACATCAAAGTTGTTAAATTTCTTTAACATTTTCTCAATGTAATGAGACTGACATAAAGAAAAATCATCATTTGTCTTTCTAATTTTGATCCCCTAGATCACATCTGCCTCCTCCATATCCTTCATTTCAAAACAGAAAGACAACACCTTTTTTAGTCTCATTAACAACATGCACATTAATACTGAAGATCAACATGTCATTGACATAAGGACATATTATCACGCAATTTGAGCTAATCAATTTAGAATACAGACAAGAATTAGAAGCGTTCATAGCGAAACCATGTTGTATCATCGTACTGTCAAACTTTTCATACCACTGTTTAGGGGCTTGTTTTAGGCCATAGAGGAATTTTCTAATCTTTCATACTTTATTCTCCTGCCCAGGAACCAACATCCCTCAGGTTGAGACATATAAATCTCTTCCTGTAGGTCACAATTAAGAAACACTGTTTTCATGTCCACTTCGTGCACAACAAGACTATCCATAACCGCCAAGGTAACTAGAGTCCTGATAGTGGTTATCTTGGTAATAGGAGAATAAGTGTGTAAGTAATCAATCCCTTTATTTTGGTCAAATCCTCTAACCAGTAGTCTGGCCTTGTAATTATCGGTTGAACCATGAGGTCTTAACTTCTTTTTGAAGATCCGCTTACTACTAATAAGCGTACTACCCTTAAGTAAGTTAACCAACTCCTAAGTTTGATTAGACATTATAGAGTCTAGTTCAGTTTTAAAGGCCTCTTTCTAGAAACTAGCATCTATTAATGTCATGGCCTCTACGAATGTTTATGGATCTTCTTCGATAAAGAAAGCAAAAACCAGTTCATCAGTCAAGAAATTTACATCAAAATCTTTGATAAAAAGGTAGTAAGAAGTCAAGACCAAACTAGTCTCAACTCTACGTCTCTTACACCCCCTAGGTTCATCAATTGATTCTCTAACAATGGAACTAGAAGCAGCCATGTTTACATGTACAAGCATAGTTTGATGCACAACAGTAGAGACATTCCTTTTCAAAGGGAAAACAAGCTAAAAGAATTCTACATCTTTAGATTCACAAATAGAGAAGTCATTCAATGATATGAATCTATATGCAGCACTATTTTGGGGATAACCACCAAACATAGAATCAAAGGTTTAAGGACTGATGGTTTCTCGTTTCAGGTCAAGGAACGGAACTTTAGCTAAACACCTCGACATCCTTAGGAAACTCAAGCTGGGGGTGTAGCCTTTCCATAGTTCATGTGGGGTCTGGTCTAATTTTTTATGAGGTACTCTATTAAGAATACAATAAGTAGATAAAACAGCTTCCCCCCGACATATTATCAGAAGTCCCTGAACTTAGAAGCATGGAATTCATTGTTTCTTTAAGGGTTCTATTTTTTCGTTCGGCTATCCTATTCTGTTGGGGAGCACGGGGTGCACTAACCTCCTGTATGATACCATTCTTCTCACAAGAGGTAGTCAAAGAGTTAGTCTCATATTCTCCACATCTATCGATTCTAAGACATTTGATTTTTCGATCCAGTTGGTTTTCCAGTTTTGCCTTATATTTTAAAAACATTTCATCATCCTCACTTTTGGACCTAAGGAGGTATACTCTACAATATCTCGAGTAGTCATCCACAAAGGTGATTTAATATTTTTCCACTCCTTTGCTGACTGTGTTTTTAAAGTCTGCTGGGTTCAAATGCACTAGTTCTGGTAATTATGTTTTTCCACTAGTAATAGGTTTGAAAGGCTTTTTAACATATTTAACTTCTGCACACATAGGGCATTTACAGAAATTATCAATATTCACATCAGGAATTAAGCACATATTCTCGAGTCATTTTATGGAAGCAAAATTAACATGGCCTAGCCTACCATGTCATAGATCAATAGACTCAGCAATATAAGCAGAACTAGAACCATTTCCATTCATGGTCTCTGAAGCAAGATTAAGTACAAACAAACTTCCATTTAGGTGTCCTTCCCAACAAAGGCCCCATTATGAGAGATAACAACGTTGTCATCTCGAACAACAGTTTTCAATCCGGCTTTGTTGATAAGTACAGTAGAAACCAAGTTTCTATGAAGGGAAGGAACATCCAGCACATTACTTAAGGACAGTAATTAACTAAAAGTAAATTTCAGAAGAATCATCCTTTACCCATAACTTTAGTGGTCGTAAATTTTCCCAAATAGACGCATTCGCCATATTTCACATCTTTAAAATCCTGCATAAGCTCTTTGTTAGCGTAGAAGTACCTTGAAGCTCTAGTGTCGTAGATCCATTCAGCACTGTTTGCCACCACATTTTCCTCTTCAACTACAATGCAGATAATTTTGGTGTCCTAAGTAAGGTTGCCTTAAGCTACACATTTGGGAGGCTTCTAGTTCAATTGCGACTCTCATGGAGTGGACACTGGAATGCTTTGTGCCTTGACTTGCCATAGACATAGCACAACCCTTTTGGTTTCCAGATTTTCTTGCTGAAGTTGTTCGGCTGCTTAGGATGGTTCAGCTTCTGATTCTTTTTACCTTCACCTTTAAACCTGTGTCTATGAGTAGACACAATATATTCAACTAAGTTAGCTTTAGCATAATTTAAGGATAGGGAGTCCAGCATATCTTTGAGATGCTCAGCCTCTTCAGTTATCATGTGGCTAATCTGTTCGTGCAGGGTGAGATCTTTCTTCTTATGTTTTAGCTAATTCCAATAGTCACTCTAGAATTGAGGAAATTTCTCAATCAACACATTAGCTTGTAGAATCTCACATCTTCATGTTTCATTCAGAATTTCAGCACACAAATGTTTATAAACATGAACCTGCTCCGTCATTTATTTATCATTAGTGATTCGAAATCGTAGTCATTCACCAAAAGCATATTTCTTTTTCCCCGCATCATCAGCACTATATTTAACCTCCAATCTCCCCTTATGATTTTGGCAAATTTAAATGTGTCAAACAAATCAAACAGGGGTGAGTCATATGATTCAATGGATGACCCCTGACGTTTTGGTGTCTTTCTCGTATTTTTTTAAGGTAGCCTCATCAACAGTCTTACTTTTATCTTTGATTGTTCCATCAGTGGAAGTAATTGAGGTTTCAGATGCATTGTTCTCTTCAGGTAGGTCAGGGAACAACACATAATTTACTTCTAACTATTCAAAGAAAATTAGAAGCTTTTGTGACCAATGTTTGCAATTTCTTCCGTCCAGAGGTTCGAGTTTTGAGAGATCGAGGAGAGCTTTGTTAATAGACGGAGCCATTGATTTGTGTATGATAAAATAATTTGCTTTCAAATTGTAGCAAAAGTACGTCAAAATACATAGAAGGGAATCAGAACAGGAGCTATGCCGTGGGAGTACCATTTCCTTGGAAGCGATTTCAGCTCGATCTCGGTGCAAATCGAAAATAGTCATTCACTCTCCAAGGTTTACACAGCTAGCCTACTGAACGCGTGCACTCGCGGCTAAAAGCTTGGGACACACAAGATTACAATTGCCCAGAATAGAGAAGAGAACATTAGAACAATAAAAAGTAGAGAAGGAGATGAGATGCTTGGTGTGAGTTGAAGCAGCAGGGGAGTAGGCCATTTGTATTGTAGAACAAAGCTATTGGAGGTGAGAAAAAGAAGGGAATAGTTATGTTGCAAAATGAATTCGTTAGAAAAAAATAGGGCTACCACTTATGCTGCTAAGGACTAGGGCCACTAGCCATTGTTGGCGAAAAAATGGGAGAGAGATTTACAAGTGAATGTTGGTGGTTACACAACCAATAGATGAAAACAACAAAAGAATTTTTCTCTCAAAAGTTACCAGATAAAGCCCACAGGCCACTGCCACTGGCAGGACCCCTCCGTGCAAGTGGGCGGTACACACACATATGTGGTGTGCACCCTCACCCTACAACACTACTAAAACGACGCTAAAAGAAATTTAACAAGCCTAAGAAAGAGGGAATAATAAAAAACCCACAAGGGCCTTCTCATCCTTGTATGTGGGACAAGGAGTAGGAATAAAAGGAAGCTAGTTTTTGCCATTATTTTCAGCAGCCCAAGCCCGAGGAATGATGACCCAAGTGGAAGTGCGACAGATAGCTTGGAGAGTCAATGGGTGGTACAAATTACAACAGAGCTAAGAGCACAAGTTGTTGGTGTCGATGGGGGTGGTTCAAATGTAGTTAACCCAATGATAAAGAGCTCAATGAAAGTTGTTCAGTTTTAGATTGTCAATACTTATATTCAGGCCTTGAGAATGTCTCAAGTGTCAACAATAAACCTATTAAAAATTGGTCGAGAGCTTACTCGAGGATTGGGAGTTGATGGAACCCGGAAATGGCCATGAATGCAACTAAGGAAAGCAAAGAGTCGATAGAAGAGGCTCTTAATGGTGCAAACATTATCTTTGTGATAGTAAAATTTGCATTCGTTTAGTCTTTGCTTTTGCTTAGTCTTTAGCTTTCTTTTCTTTTGCATTAGTTAGCAAGGGCGGATAGTCGTATAGATTAAGGGTTCCCATGGACACCCCTAGCTCAAAAAAAGCTCTAAGTTGCTACTTTAAAGGGGCCATAATTGGACACGCTTAAATTAGGTCCAACAAGCCTATGATATCCTTGCAATTAGCAGGCCCAACTAGTAACAACTACAATTTTTCGTTTTTAATAAAAAATATAGTTGTAAATACGGGCCATAAGCAATGTAAAGCAACAAACGCAATAGCTCAACATCTCTCCCATCCCACACTCTTAGTTTATGGCTCTCTAAATCTCTCTCCTCCAATCATCTTCCTAATCCTAGTTCTCGTTTCAGTTGAATTTCAAAAGAAATGCCAAAAGCAGACCAAATTGACCAAATTAAGGGGTTAGGCCCATAGGTAGTTTGTTACATTGAGAAAGATTTAAATTTGGCACATTTTCTAATGATTCTATCATGCATCGATTTCAAAACATGAAAAAATATGAACGACAACTGTAATAGCAAACTATTATATTTTGTGAATTATTTTAACTTTAAATTTTATATATGTGATGATAATTGTTAGTAGGTGGATACCCCTTATTCGGATGTTTAGATCTGCCACTATCAGTTGGTCATTGTTAGTTCATTAGATTTCAATGCATCTCTTACACTTCTGGCACCTTCTTTGAACTCAGTTCATCCAGTGTGACGGAAGAAAGTAAGCTTTAAAAGCATTCTGTTTCATTGTTATCTTTATAATCAAGGATTACACTTTGGCTAAATATTGCATCATACTCAGCAAGCAACGAATTTTGTACATTGAGTTCCAGAAAAGAATAAAAAAAAAAATTTACACAGGACGTTCTTTGCTTCTACGATGGTTTATGAAATCTTATCATCTGGAATTTTATTTTCTAGCATGAAAACAAGTGATGGTTGTTAAACGCTTCATATGGGATACTTACTGCAGATGAGCATTTACGCCTTTATTTTCAAAATTTGAGCATATATGTTGCTTTTGTATAGTCTTATTTGCTATTTTAAATTACCTATTACATCCAGGACTTAATGAGCACAATTCACCCTTTGTTCATTTTGTTTAGCTCATAATACCTTGTTGTATACTTGTATTATCAGTGTTAACTAGTAATGGTTACGATAACAACCCACAATGTCAAAATTGATTAAGCTGTTACAAAAGAGATTAATTCTGCATTAATCAGTAATAATCACCCACTAATTCCTTTATTCTGTTTGAGGCTATGTGCCATTATAAAAGGGGGTGTGGATCAAAGAATGTGACATAACAACAGCAAGCAAAACATTCGCTAGATCTAATCTTCTCTGTAGTGATGTACCTCTCAAAGGTTAAGCTTAACTCAATTTAAGAGTGAAAGCTAAAACCAAGAAAGATTACAATCAAGGAAGAAGGATGGAAACGAAATAAATCCTTGGATGTAGATTTCACCACCAAAGATTAATCTAGTGAAACTAAACTCTTACTTAGATACAAATTTCACCACTAAGCTTGTGTTTAGGGCCCTTAAGCTTAATCAGGAAACATATTTCACCACCTAATCAAGGCTTAAGACTCACTTGATCACCACTCTAATTGGCCGAATTAGAGATAAGTAAGTAGAGATTTCAGGTAACAACACTGAGGAGTTTCAAACTCAACTTCAGATTTCACTTCATCATCACTTGAGTACAAAAGGAATGGCCATGCTACTTATAATGGCATGCCTAAGGCTTTCCTTACTCATTAGGTAATCATTAGGAGATTACGTAATGGTTAGGAAACTCACCAAGTACATTTATATAGCTAAGTACACGGTTTAGTACATACATGAATCAAAACAAGAACAAATGAGTGCAGTAGCTTCAAAATAATTAACTTATGCTAATCGTCGATGATAGTAGGCAGCAAGAGTCATCTTTCCTCCCAAGGAGAGTAACGACACACGGTTGCCACCTCAAAAGTTCAAGGGTTGTTCTTGCTTCACACATCATGCCATGGTATCCGAATGAATGCTTGCAAAATGGCCACTTTCCATTGCTCCACATGGTTGTTTCTTCATGGATGAGTAATAGGTGGCTAAGCTCAAGCATCCATCCAACAACATACTGACCTTGGAGGAGGAAACTGTAACACCCCCAGCCCCTAGGGTCAAAGTCGTTACGTTTTCTTTTTTCTTACTTAATTTTTGGGGTGAAACGGACAGAGTTTCCCCTAAAAACTGACCGTTTCACAGGCTTAAAGCCTTACGTTACACCATTGTAATACAAAAAGGTACTAAATATCACCAACAGCTCAATGGCTACACGCCAGAGTCCACAACTCCACGGGCCACACGCCCGGAGTATACAGAGCGTTCAATTTTTCATAAACCTTATAAGAAGATAAATAATTACATAACCTTACAAACATAGTCGACATTACATAACGATATCATAAATACAGCAATACAGTCCAAGTAAGTCCACTCTGGGCATTCCACGCATCAGTTACATGCCTGTGGATCTGGGGAAAAAGGGGAAAAGTAATGGGAATGAGCAACCACTGCTCAGTGAGTAAACCCTCTCTCCCAAAACATACTTAAAATACATATTAACGTACGAAAGCCTTTCGTAATTCATTTTAGTTGAAGAGCTTACACATAATACATCATATTCGAACCATAAACCAAGTGAATGAATAGTCATACCAAAAATCTTAACTTTAGTAGAAATCGTATTGCTAATAAAGCTACGTAAACCCAGAAACATAGCATAAAAGGGGTTTTACGCATAAGTTTCACCTACCGAAAAACATACATAGTAACTTATTCACGTAAATGAGGAGACTAGACTCTTAGAGGTACTTTGTTACTGCCATCCCGAGTCGGCCAAACTCGAGCCGCAACATACGCCTATCCGGACAGACACTATACTATGCTGAGACGTAATTTTCATACTTAGACTTCAGGCGGGAATCAAACCACCATCCCTGAATCCATCATAACGTAACATATGTGATACCAGGCGGGAACTAAGCCACCATCCCTGGGTCTCAGACTTAAGCTTAAAGTTTCTAGAGTAGCTCCTCCACGTATACATAGACATAAACATAACCATTCGTACACATACATACTTATACTTATTCATATATATGTCTCAGGAAGTTAGAACATTCATACACATACAAACTTAGTAGACAAACATGCTTATACTTATTCATATATAGGTTTTATGAACTTAAAACACGAAAACATGGTTTTTTGATGACTTTAGCTTTAGGCAAACGACAAGAAAGGCCTCTTAAAAACATGGTGATTATACTAACTCACGTGACAAAACTTGGGTAGTTACTAGCATGCACTTCAAAGCTAGGTTTCACAAAACACAACTCCAATTGCCCTTCTTCAGATCGTCTCAATCTTTCAAACGCAGAAGAAGGAATTTGATACAAACCAAGTTTACTAACTCACAAATCGATTTCCTGAATAGTTTAAAAGCTTTTCATAATCGAAATAAAGTTGCTAACGTGTAAACTAACTTCGTAAAATACGTTTTCAACTTTAAAAGCTTCTTAATGACGCAAGACGTTTGTCAGTTTGTAAAACGTCTTCGTTTTAAACTCACAAGCTTCTTAGAAACAAAATAAGATTTGTTAGTACGTAAATCGGCTTCATAAATAACTTAAAGACTTCTTATAACGTAAATTGTTCACTAAATCGTAAAACGGCATAGTTTTTAACTTAAATGCTTCGTGCAAAATGTAAAACGACTTCACTTTTTAGTTAAAAGCTTCCTTTAAATGTAGTATGTTTGCGAAATCGGAAATCGAAACTCGTTTGAAACATAACGTGTTTGGTTAATGCTTAATTCAAACTAAGTTCGAAACTTAAAAGCTTCACATAAACGTTATAAATTTATTAACATATAAATCGACTTCCTTTGAAACTTCAAAGCTTCTTAAGAACGTTATAAGCTTGTTAAGTCGTAAAACGATTTCGTTTCTAAGTTAAAAGCTTCATAGAAACCTAATACGACTACTAACTGGCAAAATGACTTCGTTTTTAACTTAAGAAATGTTGACCCTATCCTTATGTAATATAAGGTTTTGATGATAACAAACACAAATGTAACATATACTTGAGTGTGTTGATTGAACAGGTTCCAAATATTGAATACTTTGAAATTGCTTGGTTAACAACGCTCAAAGAACAGGTCTTAAGAATAGGTACTCAAGATCAGTTGGCTGGAAAGACTCTCCAGAACTTCAGAACAACGTTAAGAACAGTTCTTAGGAGTGTTTAGAGCAGCAAGCTAAGTTTCTACAAGATGTCTGGTTGATTCAACAAGAGTCTTTGTTTTGCTATGGCTTTTATTTTATTAGATTCTTGTTAATATGCCAATTAGAAAGTCTTGATTTAACATTCACTTTGAAATGGTTTTTCTCTTTGAAAATAATTTCATAACACTGTCTCATAACAGTTCTGAGAACAAGGTGTTCAAGGTATTTTCAAGCCAAAGCTGCGAAAAATGGTTTTACATGATTCTCTCTCTGATTTTGGGCAGCATCTCCGAGACTTGCAAACAAAATTTTATGTGGAGTATTTTAACCCCAAACGGTTATCTTTAACTAAGGGGATCTGTAAGATCTTTTTGAAACAAAAAGAATTTCTAATTTTTAGCAAGTGGATAAGTCTGTTGAGAAAATCATGGGCTAGTGGTTGAGTCCTTGTGGCTGAGAATTACCGCCTTGCTCAAGCAGTTAAGGAATTTTTTTTTTCCAACTCTCGTTGCTCCACTACTTGCGGCTAAAGGACTCTATTTCCTTTAGGGATTTTGTTTTCCAAATCTGAAAAAATTATATGAGAAGATAAATCGTCTTACCTTTCAAAGTTCTCTATAAAAGGTTGCTTTCTACAACTAATTGACACATCGATTTTTCACAACAACTTTCAAGAGTTTTATGAGCAAAATTTCTGGAGAGAAAACCGACCAAAGCGTGTGCAAAAATAAAGCTTTCAAAATTAGCATACTAGGAGCTTAATTGTACCTTACACTGGCTTATGGGAAGCATTCAAAAGTAAGGTGTTCATCTTGTTCTCTCTTGTTTAAAAGTTAGTTGACTGTGTCCAAGTCAAGGGGACTATTGGACGTGGGGTAACTAGTCTTGGGGAAGACAGTTACGCGTGTGTTACAATCTGTAATGGTGAAGGTTACCTTGTAACGTGTTTAGCCCATATAGTGAAATTGTGTGAAAATTCTACAGTGGTAGGTCTTGGTTTTTCGCCTCAGTTGGGCTAGAGGTGTTTCCACGTAAAAATCCTGTGTTCACCTTTTTTTCCTACTTATTTTTACTGCTTTTCAGTTTCTGGGCGTGTTACAAACAGCCTGTCGAAATAGGGCCTAAGCCTATTCCCAGAAAACTGCGAAAATTTGGCAACACAATTCACCCTCCCCTCTTGTGTTTGTATACTCTCAAAACTAACAAGTGGTATCAGAGCAGGTTCTCATTAGAAAGATTAACATCTTGAGAGATCCTAAACATGAGTACACCCAATGGCATAGTTGAGGCGCAATCCATAACTCGACCACCATACTTTAATGGTTACCATTATAGTTGGTGGAAGTATATAATCGAAAACTACATTCAAGCTGAGGACTACGAGTTATGGATGCTTATCAAGAGTGGACCACTCATTCCCACAAAAGTGATCGAAGATGGAAGTAAAGTTCCCAAAAAGCCTGTAGAGTTCAATGCCGAAGACTTCAAGATGATGGAGAAAAACGCCAAAGCCAAAAAACTCTTGTATTTTGGTCTTGGACCGGATGAGTACACTCACATTTCTGAGTGCGAGTCAGCCAAGGACATATGGGACGCCCTTCAAGTAGCTCATGAAGGCACAAATCAAGTGAAGCAATCACGCATTTAGCCACTTATGAGAAAATATGAATTGTTTGAAATGGGTGATCGTGAAATGGTGATGGATATGTATACCCGTTTCACCCATATAACAAATGAGTTAAAATCATTAGGAAAGTCCTTCACCGCTGAAGAGTTGGTGAGGAAGATCCTAAGGTTTTTGCCTCATTCTTGGGAAGCCAAAGTCACGGCTATTCAAGAGGCCAAGGACTTGAAAAAGATTACCCTGGATGAGCTTATTGGCAATCTCCAAACCTATGAGCTTAGGAGGAATTCTCAAGAGGAGACCAAGAAGGACCGAGGCATTGCTCTAAAGGTCTTGGAGGAGGACAACTCAGACCTTGATGAGGAAGAAATGGCTATGATCACCCGAAAATTCAAGAAGTTTTTTAAGAAGGCCAAGGAAAATTCTAGAAAGAAAAACTACAGCAGGTCCAGGAACATTGATCGGGAATAGTTCTCTGGGTGTTTCAAATGTGGTAAACATGACCACATTGTGGAAAACTGCCCATTGCTGAAAGAGGAACAAGAGCCCGAACAGTTCAGGAATCAAGGCAGGAAACAGGGTGGAAACAGTTCTACCAGGCATTTTTCAAAGGCAATGCTTGCAGCTTGGGGTGATTCTACCGAGGACGAGGAAGGGACTGAAGAAGAAGATGCTGCTGTAGCTCTTATGGCCAGAAGTGACTCTGACTCAGATGATGAGCCTCTGGACAGCTTAGCTCAACTTAAGGATAAGGTACGTGGTTTAAATAAAGCAAAACTTGAAGAGTTATTACTGACTTTGATGGATGAGTGTGATGCTATTAACTCTGAAAATTGTATGTTAAAGAATGTATGCTCTGAGTTAAAAGGGGATATTAGAAAATTACAACATGAAAATAAAATCCTTAAAAGTGAAAAAATTGAAATTGATATGAAGAACATTGTTTTGCATGAAGACCTCAATAAGTCCAAAGAGACCTTAAGTATGAAAGAAGAAGCTTTTGCTGCTAACTTTACTAGGCTTGAAAATAAGTCCCTTGAACTGAAACAAAAGGTTGAATCCCTGCTTATTGGGAACAGTAAATTACTTGAAAAATTAAAACAAGTAGAATCAGACCTTACTGCAAACAGGCGCTGGAACAAGTCCTCACAGGCGTTGAGTTGGCTGAACAATCACTTTACCCGAGGTAAAAAAGGATTAGGCTTTGTGACTAAGCGCACCGTTTACCTTGTTAATAGGAAATATGTGGGATTACCTGAAAATATTGTTTGTTTTCATTGTGGTAAAACGGGGCGTTATCGGTATATGTGTCTTATAAGAAAGTATACCATTAAAAGAAATATGATCTATGTAAAACAAATATGGGCTAGAAAAGATGAGATTTGCATGTCTAAGGGAATGGGACCCAAGTGGATCTCGGTTCCCAAAACTAACCCCTAATCTGTTTTACAGGCTAAAGTGAGAGGGAAACAACCCAGCGAACAACCCAGCAAACAACCCAGGGAACAACCAGCTATGGTATGTTGACAGCGGGTGTTCAAGGCATATGACTGGTGAGAAATATAACTTCCTCTCACCTACACCCTCAGAAGGAGGGAGTGTGGCATTTGGTAACGGCAAGTCCGGGACAATTGTCGAATTAGGTAAGATAGGTGAGTCACTCTCCCATTCTATTGACAATGTATATCTTGTAGATGGATTAAAGCATAATTTACTAAGTGTGTCCCAACTGTGTGACAAAGACAACCTAGTAGTGTTTTCTCCAACACGTTGCTTGGTTGTTAATATGAACAGAGGAGATGTCCTGTTGAGGGGGAAGCGACACAAAAATATTTATAAAGTGCGTATTTCTTTTCTTCCCCAAAATAATCTGACTTGTTTAAGTGTTTTGAATGATGATGTTATGCTTTGGCACAAGAGACTAGGTCATGCAAGTCTCTCTCTTTTGAACAAATTAGTTTCCAAAGATCTAGTCATTGGCTTACCTTCCACCAAATACAATGATGTCAAGGTATGTAACGCTTGTGCTGGGGGGACACAAGTCAAAAATTCTTTTAAATTGAAAAATTGTGTTAGCACTACCTGACCTCTCGAAATGTTACATGTCGATTTGTGTGGTCCTATGAGGATCACAAGTAGAGGTGGGAAGAGCTATGTGCTTGTTGTAGTGGATGACTACTCTCGTTTCACTTAGACCTTATTTTTGGCTTCTAAAGATGAAACATTTGAGAAATTTCTTGCATTTCATAAAAAGATTGAAAATAGACTAGGACACTCATTGGTTTGCTTAAGGTCTGATCATGGTACAGAATTTGAAAATTCGAGCTTTATTGACTATTGT
The DNA here is from genome assembly GCA_017589665.1 of Selenicereus undatus. NCBI lineage: Eukaryota > Viridiplantae > Streptophyta > Magnoliopsida > Caryophyllales > Cactaceae > Selenicereus > Selenicereus undatus. The sequence continues at coordinate 42,770,033 of JACYFF010019584.1, forward strand.
AATGAGCATGGTGTTGATCATAATTTTTCAGCTCCAAGAACACCCCAGCAGAACGGGGTGGTAGAGCGTAAAAATCGTACTCTAGAAGATATGACTGGAACAATGCTCATTGCTAGTGGTCTTCCTAGAAACTTTTGGGCAGAAGTTTTGAACACATCATGTTACATTATAAATAGATGCATGATTAGACCTATCCTTAACAAAACTCCTTATGAACTTCTCAAGGGTAGAAAACCCAATATTATGCATTTAAGAGTATTTGGTTGTAGATGTTTTGTGCATAATAATGGGAAGGATGCCTTAGGAAAGTTTGATCAAAGGAGTGATGGGGCAATATTTCTTGGTTACTCATCACACAATAAGGCATACAAAGTGTTCAATAAGCGGACCTCGTGTGTTGAGGAGAGTGTGCATGTGCTATTTGATGAAACTAACTCTCTCATTGAGAATGATGCACAAGAAGATGATTATGAACTGGGTATTGGTAGAAAAGATTTGTTGCTCACACATGAGAAAGGTAAGAATCCTGAGGATGGATCAAGGCCTAGAGCTGTTTGCTTGGAAGGTGGGCAAGGTCTACACCAGATAGGGGGAAGCTCTGCTGAACCTGATTTGGATCAAAACCAGCCTAATTCTTCTCGAACAGGCCAGGAAACAGGGTCTAGAACAGGCTCTAGAACAGGCTCGGAAACAGTTCCTGAACCTGTTTCACCGAGTATTCCAGCAAGAATAGAAAGCGTGTCTGTGGATCAATTTACTCCACGACCATGGAAGCACCCAAGTTCGCACCCTCTTGATCAAATTCTGTCTGACATTAATGCCAGAGTGCAAACCATATCCAAGCTTAAAAATTTCTGTGCTTTTTATGCTTTTCTCTTTAATATTGAGCAAAAAAATGTTAATGAAGCTCTTGCAGATTCGGACTAGGTCACGACAGTGCAAGAGGAGCTTCATCAGTTTGGAAGGAACAAGGTGTGGCACCTTGTACCACTGACAGAGGATAGATCAATCATTGGCACCAAGTGGGTGTTCCGGAACAAGCTTGATGAGTTCGGAACAGTCACTAGGAACAAGGCCCGGCTGGTGCTTCAAAGCTACAACCAAGAAGAGGGCATTGATTATGAGGAAACCTTTGCACCCGTTGCAAGGATTGAGGCTATCCGTATTTTGGTAGCCTTTGCAGCTCACATGGAAAAAAAGTTATATGAGATGGATGTCAAAAGTGCATTCCTCAACGGATACCTTAAAGAAAAGGTATATGTGATGCAACCCCCTGGTTTTGAAAATAAAGAATTTCCTAAGCATGTTTTTAAACTGGACAAAGCGCTTTATGGTTTAAAACAAGCTCCTAGAGCTTGGTGTGAACGCTTGTCAAACTTTTTGTTAAAAAATAGTTTTAGAAGAGGCAAGATTGATAATACCTTGTTTCTAAAATCTAAGGGGGAACATTTGTTGATTGTTCAAGTATATGTCGATGACATTATATTTGGTGCAACACACAATGATTTATGTCAAGAGTTTTCAAAAATGATGAGGAGTGATTTTGAAATGAGCGTGATGGGTGTGCTTAAGTTTTTCTTAGGCTTACAAATCAAACAAACTTCAAACGGCACCATGATACATCAACAAAAATATGTCAAGGAATTACTTAAGCGATTTGGAATGGAATCGGCCAAGCCCATTGATACTCCCATTTCTCCTTCAACTAGGTTGGAAATGGATGATGGGAGTCCCTCAGTCGGGGACAAATATTATAGGGTCATGATATGGTCGCTTCTTTACCTAACTGCTAGTAGACCTGACATTGTTTTTAGTGTTGGTTTGTGTGCCCGTTTTCAGTGTAAGCCTAAAGAATCTCATTTAAAGGCTGTTAAACGGATCTTTAGATATTTAAAACATACACCTGATTTGGCTTTATGGTATCCTAGAGGATGCAACTTTATCCTTGTTGGTTATGCTGATGCTAACTATGCAGGCTTTTTGGTTGATAGAAAAAGCACCTCAGGTATGGCTCATTTTCTTGGACCCTGTTTGGTATCTTGGGCAACCAAGAAACAACACTCAGTTGCCATGTGTACAGTAGAAGCTGAACATGTTGCAGCTGCTTCTTGCTGTGCTCAAGTGTTGTGGATAAGACAACAAATCAAAGACTTTTGTGTTGACACGGGATGCATTGCCATTTTTTGTGATAATACAAGTGCAATTAATATTTCCAAAAACCCATGTCAACATAAAAGGACTAAATATATTGACATTCATCATCACTTTTTGAGAGACAATGTTGAAAAGGGCTTGGTTTCAATGAATTATTGTGCCACTAATAAAGAAATTGCTGATATTTTTACCAAGGTACTAAATAGATAACAGTTTGAGAAGAACAGACTGGAATTGGGTCTAATTAAAACAACTTGAGCATGCTTCATTAACCCTAAATGCTTGTTTAGTTAAAAGGTTTTTTAGGTAAAACATTTTGATTCATTGGATGCAGTCAACTTTTGTATCAAAATTAGCACATGTGTGGATTACAACCTGCTAACAATCGTTGAGGCTGATGATATTGCCCTTATTGTCCTATGTTACCGAACACATGACCGCAGGAACAAGCACCAAGAACAGGTATGGCCACTGTTTGTCAAACGTGTACAAATCAGGTAGTTAATTCAGTTTTTGAGAATTTTTTTTTCTTTCCCCGAAGCGTGCGCGGCTGGGAGACTTAACGCTCTTCGTTTTCAGTTGAAAGCCAGTCGACTCTTTAGCTCCCTCGCCCGCACACCTCGCTCATCAGCCATCGAAAAATCTCTCTCTCAAATCCAAAACCCTAAAAACCCAAGATTCTCCCCAGCTCCAAAAAGGCAAAGAAGGCGACACCCACCACTTCAAAATTGGCCCAATTTCTTCACAGAAGTGTGGTGCGGGGCAAAATTGTGAAAGTGCCATACTTTCAGGAACAGGGCCTGGATGTGTTCCTGGACAAGCTCAGGGCCCAGGGGTGGCTAGAACTATTTGCAAACACCTGCCTGGGGTATTCTGTCCCAGATTTGGCCGACTTTTATGCGAATTGCAATGTCACCAATGCTGTGGTGACAAGTGAAGTTAATGGGAAGAAACTTAAATTCAATGCCAAAGATCTAGGTGCAGTTTTGGGTGTTCCTGCTGAGGGTTTCGATGTGTATGTCCGGGCGGACAAGACCGTGCTTGGGACAGCTCGGCTGCTGCAATTAACTCAAACACTGAGCGAGCAAACAAGGTTGAAAACCCCCCAGTCTGTCAGAAAGGGTGACATGACTTCTCTTCATCAATTGCTCTTTTGGTTCGTTATTAAGAATATCATCCCCAGAGGTCAAGGCAACAATCTCGCAGATGCTATGGATCAATGTTTTGTTGACCTTATGGATAGAGGAGTGCAAATTAATCTCCCAGCAATCATGATTCGCCATATCTCCAGGATTGCGATCACCTCAAGAGAACATGATATGGGGTATGGTTTCTTGCTGACTCTTGTGTTTGAGAACTTTGGGATTTCTCTTCCGAAAAAAAGTGGGGGTGCAGATGGTTGATGAAATAGGGAATAACACTCTAATGGGGTGCGGGTTCAAATTGGTCAAAGGAGCCCACGTAGCTTCGGAACAAGGGTCTAGAACACCCTTTCCCCCTGTTCCTGGTTCTTCCTCCAGTGAGCCTTCTTTTGATGTCTTGCTACTGGATCAATCCCGGTTGAAGACCGAGCTTGCTGAGGTTAAAGCTGCTCTTGCTGAGGAGAAGGTTCTCAATGCCAAGCACCATGAGGATCTAATATCGATTCTTTCCGTCCTCACCGCCAAAGTCTCTTCTCCTCCTCCCTGAATTAGCCCTACCCCCTGATCCCTTCCCTGTTCTGTCTTCCCTTGTTTTTCAACCTGTTCTTAACACTGTTCTAAACTGCTTGTCTTGCACGGTCTGATAAATTGTGGTTATCCTAATCTTGGTTGGTTATATTTTCATGATCTGCCTTGCTTGTTTCTTGTTGTTGTTTGTTTGTGCGTGACTCGGATGGCCAATAACATTACCGTACCATATACTTGAGTGTATCGCTGGTTGTTTTTCTTCCATTACCTAAGTGGTGGTGATTGCAAACACCCTGTTTTCACCTATTTCATCTGACCACCCTTTTTCGATGATGTCCAAAGGGGGAAGATGGGCATGACCATCATGGTTGATTTGATTTTCTCTTCTATGGCTTGACTGTTTGACACTAACTTGCTTTCGCCTTTTATGTCAATATGGTCATTTGGTTTGTCATCATCAAAAAGGGGGAAATTATTGACCCTATCCTTATCTAATGTAAGGTTTTGATGATAACAAACACAAATGTAATATATACTTGAGTGTGTTGATTGAACAGGTTCCAAATATTGAATACTTTGAAATTGCTTGGTTAACAATGCTCAAAGAACAGGTCTTAAGAACAGGTACTCAAGATCAGTTGCCTGGAAAGACTCTCCAGAACTTCAGAACAACCTTAAGAACAGCTCTTAGGAGTGTTTGGAGCAGCAAGCTAACTTTCTACAAGATGTCTGGTTGATTCAACAAGAGTCTTTGTTTTGCTATGGTTTTTATTTGATTAGATTCTTGTTAATATGCCAATTAGAAAGTCTTGATTTAACATTCACTTTGAAATGATTTTTCTCTTTAAAAATAATTTCAGAACACTGTCTCAGAACAGTTCTGAGAACAAGGTGTTCAAGGTATTTTCAAGCCAAAGCTGCGAAAAATGGTTTTGCACGATTCTCTCTCTTATTTTGGGCAACATCTCCGAGACTTGCAAACAAGACTTTCTGTGGAGTATTTTAATCCCAAACGGTTATCTTTAACTAAAGGGGATCTGCAAGATCTTTTTAAACTAAAAGAATCTCTAATTTTTGGCAAGTGGATAAGTCTGTTGAGAAAATCATAGGCTAGTGGTTGAGTCCTTGTGGCTTAGAATTACCGCCTTACTCAAACAGTTAAGGAATTTTTTTTTTCAACTCTCGTTTCTCCACTACTTGCGGCTAAAGGACTCTATTTCCTTTAGGGATTTTGTTTTCCAAATCAGAAAAAAATATATGAGAAGATAAATCGTCTTACCTTTCAAAGTTCTCTCTAAAAGGTTGCTTTCTACAACTCATTGACACATTGGTTTTCCATAGCAACTTTCAAGAGTTTTATGAGCAAAATTTCTGGAGAGAAAACCGACCAAAGTGTGTGCAAAAATAATGCTTTCAAAATTGGCATACTAGGAGCTTAATTGTACCTTACACTAGCTTATGGGAAGCATTCAAAAGTGAGGTGTTCATCTTGTTCTCTCTTGTTTAAGAGTTAGTTGAGTGTGTCCAAGTCAAAGGGACTATTAGACGTGGGGTAACTAGTCTTGAGGAAGACAGTTACATGTGTGTTACAAGTTGTAACGGTGAAGGTTACTTTGTAACGTGTTTAGCTCGTATAGTGAAATTGTGTGAAAATCCTACAGGGGTAGGTCATGGTTTTTCGCCTTAGTTGGGCTAGAGGTGTTTCCACGTAAAAATCCAGTGTTCACCTTTTTCTTCTACTTATTTTCACCGCATTTCAATTTCTGGGCGTGTTACAAACAACCTGTCCAAACAGGGCCTAAGCCTGTTCCCAGAAAACTGCGAAAATTTGGCAACACAATTCATCCCCCCTCTTGTGTTTGTGTACTCTCAAAACTAACAAGAAACTTCTTATGGACGTAAAGCGTTTGCTAGTTTGTAAAACGACTTCATTTTTTTACTTAAAAGCTTTGCATAAATGTAATACGTTTATGAACTCGTAAAACGACATCCTTTTAAACTTAAAATTAAACTTAAAGGTTTCTTATAAATGTAACACGTTTACTAAATCGTAGAACGACTTAGTTTCCAACTTAATTGCTTCGTATAAACGTAATAAGGTTGCTAAATCATAAAAACAACTTCGTTTCTAACTTGAAAGCTTCCTATAAACGTAATAAGGTTGCTAAATCGTAAAGCAACTTCGTGTGTAACTTAGAAAGCTTCTCTTAAACATAATACATTTATTAATTCGCAAAACAACTTCATTTCTAACTTAAAAGCTTCTTAATAACGTAAAACGATCGCTAGTTCGTAAAACGATTCCATTCTAGCTTAAAGGTTTCTTGATGACATAATACGTTTACTAATTCAAGGAACAACTTCGATTTTAACTAAAAACTTATCACTAACGTAATGAGCTTGGTAAATCGTAAATCGAAACTCGTTTGAGACATAACGTGCTTGGTTAACACTTAATTTAAACTAAGTTCGTAATCGAAACACGTATAATCGAATTCATACAACAACAATCCAATCCACCAATTCAGTAAACTGATTCATAAACTAATTATTCGAAATCCTTAAAATAGGAGGGATTAAAGGTTTGCCCACCTCGAATCCAAGCTATATGCGTGCAAACTGGCTGGATTGAAGTTAAATTCGAACGCCAAAGCTCAGAATCCCCTCTGTTCGTCGCGTGACACATGACCACCACTAAACCCAAAACCCTAACTTGTGATTTTTGAAGAATTCAAGCACAGTTAGCATGAATTGAAGGGAATTAAAGCACGGATTCAATTTATAGAGGCAAGACTATTCGAATCTCACCGTGGATGCGTCGAATTCGCCGGGGGTTCGGCCCGTCCTTTGGCAAAATCAGCCCTTCCTATGCTTGAATTTTGGGTCTGCCACGCGTAGGAGTGAGGCTGGCTGGCTCTTGGGTCGGTTGGGTTGGGGCTCGGTTTCGCCGATCGTGGTGCGTGGAAGGAGGAGGAGATGAGGAACAGGGAAAGCAGAGCAATGTTGGGAAGAAGAAGAAGAAAGAGGTGATAGACGGGGGTCTATCGGAGGCACCGCGGGTAGCTGAGGAAGAAGAAGTCTCACGCGCTAAATGACTAATTCGCCCCTCCCTACTCTCTTTCGTTTATTTTTGGCCCAGGCTGTTGCAGGAATCTGTGTCGCCAGCTTACTTCATAACCCCAATTCTAAACCCAAATGGATAATATAATCCTTCATCGACTATTCGTACCCAAATCTATCTAGGCTCGATTTAATAACATCGAACTACTTCTAAGGTTGACGTCCTAATCGTATTCGGGTTGCTAATCGATTTAGTACTCGTTAATAATCATTACTAACGCTTACTAAAAATCATCAAAACCCTAACCCTCTGTTCCCCTCTGTTCGTCGCGTGACACATGACCACCACTAAAGCCAAAACCCTAACTTGTGATTTTTGAAGAATTCAAGCACAATTAGCATGAATTGAAGGGAATTAAAGCAAGGATTCAATTTATAGATGCAAGACTGTTCGAATCTCACTGTGCATGTGCCGAATTCGTCGGGGGTTCGGCCGTTCCTCTGCCAAAATCAGCCCTTCCTATGCTTGAATTTCAGGTCTGCCTCGCGTAGGAGGCTGGCTGGCTCTTGTGTTTGTTGGGTTGGGGCTCGGTTTCGCCGATCGTGGTGTGTGGAAGGAGGAGGAGAGAAGGAGGAGATAAGGAACAGGGAAAGCAGAGCAATGTCGGGAAGAAGAAGAAGAAAGAGGTGAGAGACGGGGGTCTATCGGGGGCACCGAGGGTAGCAGAGGAAGAAGAAGTCTTGCGCGCTAAATGACTAGTTCGCCCCTCCCTACTCTCTTTCGTTTATTTTTGGCCCAGGCTGTTGCAGGAATTTGTGTCGCCAACTTACTTCATAACTAGAATTCTAAACCCAAATGGATAATATAAGCCTTCATCGACTATTCGTTCCCGAATCTGTCTAGGCCCGATTTAATATTATCGAAGTACTTCTAAGGTTGATGTCCTAATCGTATTCGGGTTGCTAATCGATTTAGTACTCGTTAATAATCGTTACTAACGATTATTAAAAATCATCGAAAGATTTTCAAGTCTAATAATAATAATATTAATAGTAATAAGAATAGCAATGACAATAATATCCTTTTTATTAAAATTAGCGCTCACATAGGTACTTACAAAATAATTTTAGCTCATATCGCTAATAAAATACGGTTTTCAAGCAGCAAAAAGGCATTACGAACAACTTAACAGAATATAACGTACGCGGGTATTGCACTCTTCCCCCCTTAAAAGAATTTCGTCCTCAAAATTGCTTCCATGGAGGAATTAATGGGTGTACTTCGTCCGTTTCTCTTTCACAATCCAAGTCACTTTATACTTAACTATCAATTCTGCATTCACCACAGCTTCCCATCCTTGGATCTCTATTCGAACCCAATCATCTAAGCCTTACTCCCCTCATTTTATGCTCTTTAGGTGTCACTCATACTTTCCCTTTGAAAACATTATTACTGATCATCCAATCTTACACAACTACAGATCAATCGAATCCTCAATATGACCTAATATCAACAAGGAGGTCCTTTAGGTCTCTTCCTAATATCCCAATCCTTAGTCTTCACTCTCTCATACATATCTCCAATAAAGATAACAAAAGGTAAATAATTCTTTCCTCACCAATTCCAACGCACTTCTCAAAGTATATGCAAATCCGTTTCTTCTATCCCTCTAGAATTTCAAAAGTCATCTCATAAGATTCACCGCTTCTGCAATGAGACCAAACTGTGACCGCAACAATCTCACAAAAATCTCCGTCTGACAATAATTTGCATCAATGATGCACCCCCAACATCACTTTAAGGTGGGGGGAAAAGCTACCTAACTCGTATACTAGCGCTTAACTTGCCCCTCTTAGTCAATCGACTAACTCGAGCCGCATATAACTCTCAAACGTCCATACTGTAAGGCACACTTGCACACAAAGGAGGCATATGTCACATAATCACAGAGTATTCTTAGACGACTAGATCAAATGCAAAACTCAGGTCGCGGCCTATGGTCGCAGGACCTTTGCTCTGATACCATTAATGTAACACCTCCAGCCCCTTGGGTCAGAAGCGTTACGTTTTCTTACTTCTTACTTAATTTCTGTGGTGAAATGGACAGAGTTTCCCCTAAAAACTAACTGTTTCACAGGCTTAAAGCCTTACATTACACCATTGCAATACAAAAACGTACTAAATATCACCAACAGCTCAACGGCTACAAGCCGGAGCCCTCAACTCTATGGGCCACACGACCGGAGTACACAGAGCTTTCCATTTTTCATAAACCTTATAAGAAGATAAATAATTACATAACCTTACAAACATAGGCGACATTACATAACGATATCATAAACACAGCAATACAATCCAAGGAAGTTCACTCTGGGCGCTCCACGCGTCAGTCACATACCTGTAGATCTGGGGAAAAGGGGGAAAAGTAATGGGAATGAGTAACCACCGCTCAGTGAGTAAACCCTCTCTCCCAAAACATACTTAAAATACATATTAACTTACGAAAGCCTTTCGTAATTAATTGTAGTTGAAGAGCTTACACATAACACATCATATTCGAACCATAAACCAAGTGAAGGAATAGTCATACCAAAAACCTTAACTTTAGTAGAAATCGTATTGCTAACAAAGCTACATAAACCCAGAAACATAGTATAAAAGGGGTTTTACGCATAAGTTTCACTTACCGAAAAACATACATAGTAACTTATTCACGTCAATGAGGAGACTAGACTCTTAGAGGTACTTTGTTAGTGCCATCTCGAGTCGGCCAAACTCGAGCAGCAGCATACGCCTATCCGGACAGACATCATACTATGCTGAGATATAATTTTCATACTTAGACTTCAGCCGGGAATCAAACCACCATCCCTGAATCCATCATAACGTAACATATGTGATACCGGGCGGGAACTAAGCCACCATCCCTGGGTCTCACAGTTAAGCTTAAAGTTTCTAGAGTAGCTCCTCCACGTATACATAGACATAAACATAACCATTCGTACACCTACATACTTAGTAGACAAATACGCTTATACTTATTCATATGTAGGTTTTATGAACATAAAACATGAAAACATAATTTTTTGATGACTTTAGCTTTAGGCAAATGACAAGAAAGGCCTCTTAAAAACATGGTGACTATACTAACTCACGATTCAAAACGTGGGTAGTTACTAGCGTGCACTTCAGAGCTAGGATTCATAAAACACAACTCCAATTGCCCTTCTTCAGATCGTTTCAATCTTTCAAATGCAAAAGAAGGAATTTGATACAAACCATGTTTACTAACTCGCAAAATGATTTCGTGAATAGGTTAAAAGGTTTTCATAATCGAAATAAAGTTGCTAACGCGTAAACTAACTTCGTAAAATACATTTTCAACTTTAAAAGCTTCTTAATAACGTAATACGTTTGTGAGTTTGTAAAACGTCTTCGTTTTAAACTTACAAGCTTCTTAGAAACAAAATAAGATTTTTCAGTACGTAAATCGGCTTCATAAATAACTTAAAGACTTCTTATAACATAAATTGTTCACTAAATCGTAAAACGACATAGTTTTTAACTTAAATGCTTCGTGTAAATGTAAAATGACCGCTAACTCAGAAAACGACTTCACTTTTTAGTTAAAAGCTTGCTTTAAATTTAATATGTTTGCTAAATCAGAAATTGAAACTCGTTTGAAACATAACGTGTTTAGTTAATCCTTAATTCAAACTAAGTTCGAAACTTAAAAGCTTCTCGTAAACGTTATAAATTTGGTAACATATAAGTCGACATCCTTTGAAACTTCAAGGCTTCTTAAGAATGTAATAAGCTTGTTAAGTCGTAAAACGATTTCGTTTCTAACTTAAAAGTTTCATACCAACTTAATAAGGCTACTAACTCGCAAAATGACTTCGTTTTTAACTTAAGAAACTTCTTATAGACGTGAAGCGTTTGCTAGATTTTAAAACGGCTTCATTTTTTGACTTAAAAGCTTTGCATAAACGTAATACGTTTATTAACTCGTAAAATGACTTCCTTTTAAACATAAAATTAAACTTAAAGGTTTCTTATAAACGTAACACGTTTACTAAATCGTAGAACGACTTAGTTTCCAACTTAATTGCTTCATATAAACGTAATAAGGTTTCTAAATCATGAAAACAACTTCGTTTCTAACTTGAAAGCTTCGTATAAACTTAACAAGGTTGCTAAATCGTAAAGCGACATCGTGTATAACTTAGAAAGCTTCTCTTAAACATAATACATTTATTAATTCGCAAAACAACTTCATTTCTTACTTAAAAGTTTCCTAATAACGTAAAACGATTCCATTTTAGCTTAAAGGCTTCTTGATAACATAATACGTTTACTAATTCAAGGAACAACTGCGATTTTAACTAAAAACTTATTACAAACGTAGTGAGCTTGGTAAGTCGTAAATCGAAACTCGTTTGAGACATAACGTGCTTGATAAACACTTAATTCAAACTAAGTTCGAAATAGAAACACATATAGTCGAATTCATACAACAACAATCCAATCCACCAATTCAGTAAACTGATTCATAAACTAATTATTCAAAATCCTTAAAATAGGAGGGATTAAAGGTTTACCCACCTCGAATCCAAGCTATATGTGTGCAAACTAGCTGGATTGAAGTTAAATTCGAACGCCAAAGCTCAGAATCCCCTTTGTTCGTCGCGTGACACATGACCACCACTAAACCTAAAACCCTAACTTGTGGTTTCTGAAGAATTCAAGCACAATTAGCACGAATTGAAGGGAATTAAAGCAAGGATATAATTTATAGATGCAAGAGTGTTCGAATCTCACCGTGCATGCGCTTAATTCACTGGGGGTTCAATAGGTCCTTTGCTAAAATCAGCCCTGCCTATGCTCGAATTTTGGGTTAGCCACGTGTAGGAGGCTCGCCGGCTCTAGGGTTGGTTGGGTTGGGCACGGTTTCGCTGGTCGTGGTGCGTGGAAGGAGGAGGAGAGAATGAGGAGATGAGGAACAGGGAAAGCAAAGCAATGTCGGGAAGAAGAAGAAGAAAGAGGAGAGAGACGGGGGTCTATCGGGGGTACTGCGGGTGGCTCAGGAAGAAGAAGTCTCACACGCTAAATGACTAATTTGCCCCTCCCTACTCTCTTTCGTTTATTTTTGGCCCTGGCTGTTGCAGGAATCCGTGTCGCCAGCTTAATTCATAACCAGAATTCTAAACCCAAATCGATAATATAATTCTTCATCGACTATTCATTCCCAAATCTATCTAGGTTCGATTTAATAACATCGAACTACTTCTAAGGTTGACGTCCTGATCGTATTCGGGTTGCTTATCGATTTAGTACTCGTTAATAGTCATTAGTAAAGCTTATTAAAAATCATCGAAAGATTTTCAAGTCTAAGAATAATATTAATAGTAATAAGAATAGCAATGACAAAAATATCCTTTTTTAATAAAATTAGCGCTCACATAGGTACTTAGAAAATAATTTTAGCTCATATCGCTAACAAAATACGGTTTTCAAGCAGCAAAAAGGCATTACGAACAACTTAACAGAATATAACGTACGCGGGTATTGCACTCTTCCCCCCTTAAAAGAATTTCGTCCTCGAAATTGCGTACTTGGAGGAATTAATGGGTGCACTTCATCTGTATCTCTTTCACAATGCAAGTCACTTTATACTTAACTATCAATTCTGCCTTCACCATAGCACCCCATCCTTAGATCTCTATTCGAATCCAATCATCTATGCCTTACTCCCCTCATCTTATGCTCTTTAGGTGTCACTCATACTTTCCCTTTGAAAACTTTATTACTGATCATCCAATCTTACACAACTACACATCAATCCAATCCTCAATATGACCTAATATCAACAAGGAGGTCTTCTAGGTCTCTTCTTAATATCCCAATCCTTAGTCTTCACTCTCTCATACATATCTCCAATAAACAATACAAAAGGTAAATAATTCTTTCTTCACCAATTCCAACGCACTTCTCAAAGTACCCTATCACAACCCTTATAAATGAACACCATATGAAAATCTTTTTCTTCTATCCCTCTAGAAGTTCATAAGTCATCTCATAGGATTCACCGCTTATGCAATGAGACCAAACTGTGACTGCAGGAATCCCACAAAAATCTACATCATACAAGAATTTGCATCAATGGTGCACCCCCAACGTCACTTCAAGGTGGGGGGAAAAGCTACTTAACTTGTATACTAGCGCATAACATGCCCCTCTTAGTCAATCGACCTACTCGAGCTGCAGATAACTCCCAAATGTCCATATTGTAAGGCACACTTGCACGCAAAGGAGGCATATGTTACATAATCACATAGCATTCTTCGACGACTAGATCAAATGCAAGACTCAGGTCGCGGCCTATGGTCGTAGGACCTTTGCTCTGATACCATCAATGTAACACCCCCAACCCCTAGGGTCAGAAGCGTTGCGATTTCTTACTTCTTACCTAATTTCTGGGGTGAAACGGACAGAGTTTTCCCTAAAAACTGACCGTTTCCCAGGCTTAAAGCCTTACATTACACCATTGCAATACGAAAAGGTACTTAATATCACCAACAACTCAACGGCTACACGCCGGAGTCCACAACTCTGCGGGCCACATGCCCGGAATATACAGAGCTTTCTATTTTTCATAAACCTTGCAAGAAGATAAATAATTACATAACCTCACAAACATAGTCTACATTACATAACGATATCGTAAACACAGCAATACAGTCCAAGGAAGTCCACTCTGGGCGCTCCACACATCAGTCACATACTTGTGGATCTGGGGAAAAGGTGAAAAAGTAAGGGGAATGAGCAACCACCGCTCAGTGAGTAAACCCTATCTCCGGAAACATACTTAAAATACATATTAACTTACGAAAGCCTTTCGTAGTTCATTTTAGTTGAAGAGTTTACACGTAATACATCATATTCGAACCATAAACCAAGTGAACGAATAGTCATACCAAAAAGCTTAACTTTAGTAGAAATCGTATTGCTAACAAAGCTACGTAAACCAAGAAACATAGCATAAAAGGGGTTTTACGCATAAGTTTCACTTACCGAGAAACATCCATAGTAACTTATTCACGTAAATGGGGAGACTAGACTCATAGAGGTACTTTGTTAGTGCCATCCCGAGTCGGCCAAACTCGAGCGGCAACATAAGCCTATCCGGACAGACATCATACTATGCTGAGACGTAATTTTCATACTTAGACTTCAAGCGGGAGTCTAACCACCATCCCTGAATCCATCATACCGCAACATATGTGATACCAGGCGGGAACTAAGCCACTATCCCTAGGTCTGAGACTTAAGCTTAAAGTTTCTAGAGTAGCTCCTCCATGTATACATAGACATAAACATAACCATTCGTACTCATACATACTTATACTTATTTATATATATGTCTTAGGAACATATAACATTCATACACATACATACTTAGTAGACAAACATGCTTATACTTATTCATAGATAGGTTTTATGAACTTAAAACATGAAAACATAGTTTTCTGACGACTTTAGCTTTAGGCAAATGACATGAATGGCCTCTTAAAAACATGGTGAGTATACTAACTCACGATTCAAAACCTGGGTAGTTACCAGCAAGCACTTCAAAGCTAGGGTTCACAAAACACAACTCCAATTGCCCTTCTTCAGATTGTTTCAATCTTTCAAACGGAAAAGAAGGAATTTGATACAAACCAAGTTTACTAACTCACAAAATGATTTCATGAATAGTTTAAAGGCTTTTCATAATCGAAATAAAGTTGCTAACGTGTAAACTAACTTCGTAAATATGTTTTCAACTTTAAAAGCTTCCTAATAACGTAATATGTTTGTGAGTTTGTAAAACGTCTTCGTTTTAAACTTACAAGCTTCTTAGAAACAAAATAAGATTTGTCAGTACGTAAATCGACTTCATAAATAACTTAAAGACTTCTTATAACGTAAATTGTTCACTAAATCGTAAAACGACATAGTTTTTAACTTAAATGCTTCGTGTAAATGTAAAACGACCACTAACTCATAAAACGACTTCACTTTTTAGTTAAAAGCTTCCTTTAAATGTAATGTGTTTGCTAAATCGGAAATCAAAACTCGTTTGAAACATAATGTGTTTAGTTAATGCTTAATTCAAACTAAGTTCGAAACTTAAAAGCTTCTCATAAACATTATAAATTTATTAACATATAAATCGACTTCTTTTGAAACTTCAAAGCTTCTTAAGAACGTAATAAGCTTGTTAAGTCGTAAAACGATTTCGTTTCTAACTGAAAAGCTTCCTCCAAACCTAATACGGCTACTAACTCGCAAAATTACTTCGTTTGTAAAACGGCTTGATTTTTTGACTTAAAAGCTTTGCATAAATGTAATACGTTTATTAACTCGTAAAACGACTTGCTTTTAAACTTAAAATTAAACTTAAAGGTTTCTTATAAACATAACACGTTTACTAAATCGTAGAACGAATTAGTTTCCAACTTAATTGCTTTATATAAACGTAATAAGGTTGCTAAATCATAAAAACAACTTCGTTTCTAACTTGAAAGCTTCGTATAAACGTAATAAGGTTGCTAAATCATAAAGCAACTTCGTGTGTAACTTACAAAGCTTGTCTTAAACATAATGCGTTTATTAATTTGCAAAACAACTTCATTTCTAACTTAAAAGCTTCTTAATAACGTAAAACGATTCCATTTTAGCTTAAATGTTTCCTGATGACATAATACGTTTACTAATTCAAGGAACAACTTCGATTTAAACTAAAAACTTATCACAAACGTAATGAGCTTGGTAAATCATAAATCGAAACTCGTTTGAGACATAACGTGCTTGGTTAACACTTAATTTAAACTAAGTTCGAAATCGAAACACTTATAATCGAATTCATACAACAACAATCCAATCCACCAATTCAATAAACTGATTCATAAACTAATTATTCGAAATCCTTAAAATAGGAGGGATTAAAGGTTTACCCACCTCGAATCCAAGCTATATGCGTGCAAACTGGCTAGATTGAAGTTAAATTCGAACGCCAAAGCTCAGAATCCCCTCTGTTCGTCGCGTGACATATGACCGCCGCTAAACGCAAAACACTAACTTGTGATTTTTGAAGAATTCAAGCACAATTAGCATGAATTGAAGGGAATTAAAGCAAGGATTTAATTTATAGTGGCAAGACTGCTTGAATCTCACCGTGCATGCGCCGAATTCGCCGGGGGTTCGGACGGTTCTTTGGCAAAATCAGCCCTTCCTATGCCTGAATTTTGGGTCTGCCACGCGTAGGAGGTTGGCTGGCTCTTGGGTTGGTTGTGTTGGGGCTCGGTTTCGCCGGTCGTGGTGCACGGAAAGAGGAGGAGAGGAGGAGATGAGGAAGAGGTAAAGCTGAGCAATGTCGGGAAGAAGAAGAAGAAAGAGGTGAGAGACGGGGGTCTATCGGGGGCACCGCGAGTAGCTGAGGAAGAAGAAGTCTCATGCGCTAAATGACTAATTCGCCCTCCCTGCTCTCTTTCGTTTATTTTTCGCCCAGGCTACTGCAGGAATCTGTGTCGCCAGCTTACTTCGTAATCCGAATTCTAAACCCAAATCGATAATATAATCCTTCATCGACTATTCATTCCCAAATCTATCTAGGCTCGATTTAATAACATCGAACTACTTCTAAGGTGGACGTCCTAATCGTATTGGGGTTGCTAATCGATTTACTACCCGTTAATAATCGTTGCTAACGATTATGAAAAATCATCAAAAGATTTTCAAGTCTAATAATATTATTAATAGTAATAAGAATGGCAATGACAATAATATCCGTTTTAATAAAATTAGTGCTCAGATAGGTACTTATAAAATAATTTTAGCTCAAATCGCTAATAAAATACGGTTTTCAAAGAGCAAAAAGGCGTTACGAACAACTTAACCGAATATAAAGTACTCGGGTATTACACTCTTGGCCCCTTAAAAGAATTTCGTCCTCGAAATTGCTTACTTGGAGGAATTAATGGGTGTACTTCATCCGTATCTCTTTCAAAATCCAAGTCACTTTATACTTAGCTATCAATTTTGCCTTCACCATAGCATCCCATCCTTAGATCTCTATTCGAACCCAATCATCTAAGCCTTACTCCCCTCATCTTATGCTCTTTAGGTGTCACTCATACTTTCCCTTTAAAAACTTTATTACTGATCATCCAATCTTACATAACTACACATCAATCCAATCCTCAATATGACCTAATATCAACAAGGAGGTCCTTTAGGTCTCTTCCTAATATCCCAATCCTTAGTCTTCACTCTCTCATACATATCTCCAATAAACATAACAAAAGGTAAATAATTGTTTCTTCACCAATTCAACCGCACTTCTCAGAGTACGCTATCACAACCCTTATAAATTAACATCATAATCAAATCCTTTTCTTCTATCCCTCCAGAATTTCATAAGTCATCTCATAAGATTCACCGATTCTGCAATGAGACCAAACTGTGGCTATAGGAATCTCACAAAAATCTCCGTCTGACAATAATTTGCATCAATGGTGCACCCCCGACATCACTTTAAGGTGGGGGGCAAAGCTACTTAACTCGTATACTAGCGCATAACTTGCCCCTCTTAGTCAATTGACTCTCAAACGTCCATACTGTAAGGCACATTTGCACACAAAGGAGGCATATGTCACATAATCACAAAGTATTCTTAGACGACTAGATCAAATATAAGACTTAGGTCGCGGCCTATGGCCGCAGGACCTTTGCTCTAATACCAATAATGTAACACCCCCAGCCCCTAGGGTCAGAAGCATTGCCTTTTCTTACTTCTTACTTAATTTCTGAGGTGAAATGGACAGACTTTCCCTTAAAAACTTACCGCTTCCCACGCTTGAAGCCTTACATTACACCATTGCAATATGAAAAGGTACTAAATATCACCAACAACTCAACGGCTACACGCCGGAGTAGACAACTCTGTGGGCCATACGCCCTGAGTATACAGAGCTTTCTATTTTTCATAAACCTAGCAAGAACATAAATAATTATGTAACCTCCGAAACATAGTCGACATTACATAACGATATCATAAACACAACAATAAAGTCCAAGGAAGTCCACTCTGGGTGCTCCACGCATCAGTCACATACATGTGGATCTGGGGAAAAGGTGGAAAAGTAATGGGAATGAGGAACGACCGCTCAGTGAGTAAACCCTTTCTCCCAAAACATACTTAAAATACATATTAACTTACGAAAGCCTTTCGTAGTTCATTTTAGTTGAAGAGCTTACACATAATACATCATATTCGAACCATAAACCAAGTGAAGGAATAGTCATACCAAAAAGCTTAACTTTAGTAGAAATCGTGTTGCTAACAAAGCTACGTAAACCAAGAAACATAGCATAAAAGGGGTTTTGCGCATAAGTTTCGCTTACCGATAAACATACATAGTAACTTATTCACGTAAATGAGGAGACTAGACTCTTAGAGGTACTTTGTTAGTGCCATCCCGAGTCGGCCAAACTCGAGCGGCAAAATACGCCTATCCGGACAGACATCATACTATGTTGAGACGTCATTTTCATACTTAGACTTCAGGCGGGAATCAAACTACCATCCCTGAATCAATCATAACGTAACATATGTGATACCGGGCGGGAACTAAGCCACCATCCCTGGGTCTCAGACTTAAGCTTAAAGTTTCTAGAGTAGCTGCTCCACGTGTACATAGACATAAACATAACCATTCGTACACAAAGATACTTATACTTATTCATATATATGTTTTAGGAACTTATAACATTCATACACATACATACTTGGTAGACAAACATGCTTATACTTATTCATATGTAGATTTTATCAACTTAAAACATGAAAACATAGTTTTCTGACGACTTTAGCTTAAGGCAAACGACAAGAAAGGCCTCTTAAAAACATGGTGAGTATACTAACTCGCGATTCAAAACTTGGGTAGTTACTAGCATGCACTTCAAGGCTAGGATTCACAAAACACAACTCCAATTGCCCTTCTTCAGATCGTTCCAATCTTTTAAATGCAAAGGAAGGAATTTGATGCAAACTAAGTTTACTAACTCATAAATCGATTTCGTGAACAATTTAAAAGCTTTTCATAATTGAAATAAAGTTGCTGACGTGTAAACTAACTTCATAAAATACGTTTTCAACTTTAAAAGCTTCTTAATAACGTAATACGTTTGTCAGTTTGTAAAACGTCTTCGTTTTAAACTTCAAGCTTCTTAGAAAAAAAATAAGATTTGTCAGTACGTAAATTGGCTTCATAAATAACTTAAAGACTTCTTACAACGTAAATTGTTCACTAAATCATAAAACGGCATAGTTTTTAACTTAAATACTTCGTGTAAAAGTAAAACGACCGCTAACTCATAAAACGACTTCACTTTTTAGTTAAAAGCTTCCTTGAAATGTAATATGTTTGCTAAATCGGAAATCGAAACTCGTTTGAAACATAACGTGTTTAGTTAATGCTTAATTCAAACTATGTTCGAAACATAAAACCTTCTCTTAAACGTTATAAACTTATTAACATATAAATCGACTTCTTTTGAAACTTTAAAGCTTCTTAAGATTGTAATAAGCTTGCTAAGTCGTGAAACGATTTCCTTTCTAACTTAAAAGCTTGATATAAACGTAATATGGCTACTAACTCCCAAAATCACTTCGTTTTCAACTAAAGAAACTTCTTACAAATGTAAAGCGTTTGCTGGCTTGTAAAACGGCTTCATTTTTTGCCTTAAAAGCTTTGCATAAATGTAATACGTTTATTAACTCGTAAAACGTCTTCCTTTTAAACTTAAAATTAAACTTAAAGGTTTGTTATGAACATAACACGTTTACTAAATCGTGGAACGACTTAGTTTCCAACTTAATTGCTTCGTATAAACGTAATAAGGTTGCTAAATCATAAAAACAACTTCGTTTCTAACTAGAAAGCTTCGTATAAACGTAATAAGGTCGCTGAATCGTAAAGCAACATCGTGTATAACTTAGAAAGCTTCTCTTAAACATAATACGTTTATTAATTCGAAAAACAACTTCATTTCTAAGTTAAAAGCTTCTTAATAACGTAAAACAATCGCTAGTTCGTAAAACGATTCCATTTTAGCTTAAAGGGTTCTTGACAACATAATACGTTTACTAATTCGAAGAACAACTTCAATTTTAACTAAAAACTTATTACAAACGTAATGAGCTTGGTAAATCGTAAATCGAAATTCGTTTGAGACATAACATGCTTGGTTAACACTTAATTCAAAATAAGTTCGAAATCGAAACACATATAATCGAATTCATACAACAACAATCCAATGTACCAATTCAGTAAACTGATTCATAAACTAATTATTCGAAATCCTTAAAATAGGAGGGATTAAAGGTTTACCCACCTCGAATCAGAGCTATTTGTGTGCAAACTGGCTGGATTGAAGTTAAATTCGAACGCCAAAGCTCAGAATCCCCTCTGTTCTTCGCGTAACACAGGACCACCACTAAATCCAAAACCCTAACTTGTGATTTTCGAAGAATTTAAGCACAATTAGCATGAATTGAAGGGAATTAAAGCAAGGATTCAATTTATAGAGGGAAGAGTGTTCGAATCTCACCGTGCATGCGCCAAATTCGTCGGGGGTTCGGCCGGTCCTTTGCCAAAATCAACCATGCCTATGCCCGTATTTTGGGTTAGCCATGCATAGGAGGCTGGCCGGCCCTTGGGTTGGTTGGGTTGGGGCTCGATTACGCCGGTTGTGGTGCGTGGATGGTGGAGAAGCGAAGAAGGAGATGAGGAATAGGGAGAGCAGAGCAATTTCGGGAAGAAGAAGAAGAAAAAAGACGAGAGAGACGGGGGTTTATCGGGGGCATTGCGGGTAGCTGAGGAAGAAGAACCCTCACACGCTAAATGACCAATTTGCCCCTCTCGACTCTCTTTCGTTGTTTTGTGGCCCAGGCTGTTGGAAGAATCTGTGTTGGCAGCTTAATTCATAACCCGAATTCTAAACCCAAATCGACAACATAATCCTTCATCGACTATTCGTTCCCAAATCTATCTAGGTTCGATTTAACAACATCGAACTACTTCTAAGGTTGATGTCCGAATCGTATTCGGGTTGCTAATCGATTTAGTACCCGTTAATAATCATTACTAACGCTTATTAAAAATCATCGAAAGATTTTCAAGACTAATAATAATATTAATAGTAACAAGAATAGCAATGACAATAATATCCGTTTTTAATAAAATTAGCACTCATATAGGTACTTAGAAAATAATTTTAGCTCATATCGCTAATAAAATACGGTTTTCAAGGAGCAAAAAGGCATTACGAACAACTTAACGGAATATAAAGTATGTGGGTATTACACTCTTCCCTCATTAAAAGAATTTCGTCCTCAAAATTGCTTACTTGGAGGAATTAATGGGTGTACTTCATCCGTATCTCTTTCACAATCCAAGTCACTTTATACTTAACTATCAATTCTGCCTTCACCATAGCATCCCATCCTTGGACCTCTATTTGAACCCAATCATCTGAGCCTTACTCCCCTCATCTTATGCTCTTTAGGTGTCACTCATACTTTCCCTTTAAAAACTTTATTACTGATCATCCAATCTTACAGAACTACACATCAATCCAATCCTCAATATGACCTAATATCAACAAGGAGGTCCTTTAGGTCTCTTCCTAATATCCCAATCCTTAGTCTTCACTCTCTCATACATATCTCCAATAAACATAACAAAAGGTAAATAATTCTTTCTTCACCAATTCCAACGCACTTCTCAAAGTACCCTATCACAACCCTTAGAAATGAACACGATATGCAAATCATTTTCTTCTATCCCTCTAGAATTTCATAAGTCATCACATAAGATTCACCGCTTCTGCAATGAGACCAAACTGTGACTGCAGGAATCTCACAAAAATCTCCGTCAGACAATAATTTGTATCAATGGTGCACCCCCAACGTCACTTCAAGTTGGGGGGAAAAGTTAGTTAACCTGTATTCTAGCGCATAACTTGCCCCTCTTAGTCAATCGACTTACTCGAGCCGCACATAACTCTCAAACGTCCATACTATAAGGCACACTTGCACACAAAGGAGGCATATGTCACATAATCACAGGGTATTCTTAGACAACTAGATCAAATGCAAGCCTCAGGTCGCGGCCTTTGGTCGCAGGACCTTGGCTCTGACACCGTCAATGTAACAGTCGAAGCAAGTCCACTTTGGGCGTTCCACGCATCAGTCACATACCTGTGGATCTGGGGAAAAGGGGAAAAAGTAACAAGAATGAGCAACCACCGCTCAGTGAGTAAACCCTTTCTCCCAAAACATACTTAAAATACCTATTAACTTTCGAAAGCCTGTCGTAATTCATTTTGTTTGAGGAGCTTGCACATAATTCATCATATTCGAACCACAAACCAAGTGACAGAATAGTCATACCAAAAAGGTTAACTTTAGTAGAAACCGTATTGCTAATAATGCTACGTAAACCCAGAAACATAGCATAAAAGAGGTTTTACGCATAAGTTTCACTTACCGAAAAACATACATAGTAACTTATTCACGTAAATGAGGGGACTAGACTCTTAGATGTACTTTGTTACCGCCATCCCGAGTCGGCCAAACTCGAGCAGCAACATACGCCTATCCAGACAGACATCACACCATGCTATGACGTAATTTTCATACTTAGACTTCAGGCGGGAATCAAACCACCATTCCTGAATCCAACATAACGTAACATATGTGATACTAGGCGGGAACTAAGCCACCATCCCTGGGTCTCAGACTTAAGCTTAAAGTTTCTAGAGTAGCTGCTCCACGTATACATAGACATAAGCATAACCATTCGTACACATACATCCTTATACATATTCATATATATGTCTTAGGAACTTATAACATTCATACACATACATACTCAGCAGACAAACATGCTTATACTTATTCATGTATAGGTTTTATCAACTTAAAACATGAAAACATAGTTTTCTGACGACTTTAGCTTTAGGCAAACGACATGAAAGGCCTCTTAAAAACATGGTGAGTATACTAACTCATGATTTAAAACTTGGGTAGTTACTAGCATGCACTTCAAAGCTAGGATTCACAAAACAAAACTCCAATTGCCCTTCTCCATATCGTTCCAATCTTTTAAACGCAAAGGAAGGAATTTGATACAAACTAAGTTTACTAACTCATAAATCGATTTCGTGAATAGTTTAAAAGCTTTTCATAATCGAAATAAAGCTGCTGACGTGTAAACTAACTTCGTAAAATACGTTTCAACTTTAAAAGCTTCTTAATAATGTAATACGTTTGTCAGTTTGTAAAACGTCTTCGTTTTAAACTCACAAGCTTCTTAGAAACAAAATAAGATTTGTCAGTACGTAAATCGGTTTCATAAATAACTTAAAGACTTCTAATAATGTAAATTGTTCACTAAATCATAAAACGACATAGTTTTTAAGTTAAATGCTTCGTGTAAATGTAAAACGACAGCTAACTCATAAAACGACTTCACTTTTTAGTTAAAAGCTTCCTTTATATGTAATATGTTTGCTAAATCGGAAATTGAAACTGGTTTGAACCATAACATGTTCAGTTAATGCTTAATTCAAACTATGTTCGAAACTTAAAACCTTCTTATAAACGTTATAAATTTATTAACATATAAATCGACTTCCTTTGAAACTTCAAAGCTTCTTAAGATTGTAATAAGCTTGCTAAGTCGTAAAACGATTTTGTTTCTAACTTAAAAACTTGATATAAACGTAATACGGCTACTAACTCCAAAAGTGACTTCGTTTTCAACTGAAGAAACATCTTACAGACGTAAAGCGTTTGCTGGTTTGTAAAACGGCTTCATTTTTTGCCTTAAAAGCTTTGTATAAACATAATACGTTTATTAACTCGTAAAACGACTTCCTTTTAAACTTAAAATTAAACTTAAAGGTTTCTTATAAACATAACACGTTTACTAAATCGTGGAACGACTTAGTTTCCAACTTAATTGCTTCGTATAAACGTAATAAGGTCGCTAAATCAAAAAAACAACTTCGTTTCTAACTAGAAAGCTTAGTATAAACGTAATAAGGTCGCTAAATCGTAAAGCAACATCTTGTATAACTTAGAAAGCTTCTCTTAAACATAATATGTTTATTAATTCGCAGAACAACTTCATTTCTAACATAAAAGCTTCTTAATAACGTAAAACATCCGCTAGTTCGCAAAACTATTCCATTTTAGCTTAAAGGCTTCTTGATAACATAATACGTTTACTAATTCGAGGATCAACTTCGATTTTAACTAAAAACTTATTACAAACGTAATGAGCTTGGTAAATCGTAAATTGAAACTCGTTTGAGACATAACGTGCTTGGTTAACACTTAATTCAAACTAAGTTCGAAATCGAAACACATATAATCGAATTCATACAACAACAATCAAATCCACCAATTCATTAAACTGATTCATAAACTAATTATTCGAAATCCTTAAAATAGGAGGGATTAAAGGTTTACCCACCTCGAATCCAAGCTATTTGCATGCAAACTGGCTGGATTGAAGTTGAATTCGAATGCCAAAGCTCAGAATCCCCTCTGTTCTTCGCGTATCACAGGACCACCACTAAACCCAAAACCCTAACTTGTGATTTTCGAAGAATTCAAGCACAATTAGCATGAATTGAAGGGAATTAAAGCAACGATTCAGTTTATAGAGGCAAGAGTGTTCGAATCTCACCGTGCATGCGCCGTATTCGCCGGGGGTTCGGTCGGTCCTTTGCTAAAATCAGCCTGCCTATGCCCGAATTTTGGGTAAGCCATGCGTAGGAGGTTGGCCGGCTCTTGGGTTGGTTGGGTTGGGGCTCGGTTTCGCCGGTCGTGCTTCATGGATGGTGGAGAAGCGAAGGAGGAGATGAGGAATAGGGAGAGCAGAGCAATGTCGGGAAGAAGAAGAAGAAGAAAGAGGAGAGAGACGGGGGTCTATCGGGGGCACCGCGGGTAGCTGAGGAAGAAGAAGCCTCACACGCTAAATGACTAATTTACCCCTCCCTAGTCTCTTTGGTTCATTTTTGGCCCAGGCTGTTGGAGGAATCTGTGTTGCCAGTTTAATTCATAACCGGAATTCTAAACCCAAATCGACAATATAATCCTTCATCGACTATTCGTTCCCAAATCTATCCAGGTTTGATTTAATAACATCGAACTACTTCTAAAGTTGACGTCCTAATCGTATTCGGGTTGCTAATCGATTTAGTACTCGTTAATAATCATTACTAAGGCTTATTAAAAATCACCGAAAGATTTTTAAGACTAATAATAATATTAATAGTAATAAGAATAGCAATGACAATAATATCCGTTTTTAATAAAATTAGCACTCACATAGGCACTTAGAAAACAATTTTAGCTCATATCGCTAATAAAATACGGTTTTCAAACAGCAAAACGGCATTACGAACAACTTAACGGAATATAAAGTAGGCGGGTATTACACTCTGCCCCCATTAAAAGAATTTCGTCCTCGAAATTGCTTACTTGGAGGAATTAATGGGTGTACTTCATCCGTATCTCTTTCACAATCCAAGGCACTTTATACTTAACTATCAATTTTGCCTTCACCATAGCATCCCATCCTTGGACCTCTATTCGAACCCAATCATCTAAG
The DNA here is from genome assembly GCA_017589665.1 of Selenicereus undatus. NCBI lineage: Eukaryota > Viridiplantae > Streptophyta > Magnoliopsida > Caryophyllales > Cactaceae > Selenicereus > Selenicereus undatus. Next base: position 42,795,649 of record JACYFF010019584.1, read on the forward strand.
CCTTACTCCCCTCATCTTATGCTCTTTAGGTATCACTCATACTTTCCCTTTAAAAACTTTATTACTGATCATCCAATCTTACATAACTACACATCAATCCAATCCTCAATATGACCTAATATCAACAAGGAGGTCCTTTAGGTCTCTTCCTAATATCCGAATCCTTAGTCTTCACTCTCTCATACATATCTTCAATAAACATAACAAAAGGTAAATAATGTTTTCTTCACCAATTCCACCCACTTCTCCAAGTACCCTATCATTACCTTATAAATGAACACCATATGCAAATCCTTTTCTTCTATCCCTCTAGAATTTCATAAGTCATCTCATAAGATTCTCTGCTTCTGCAATGAGACCAAACTGTGACTGCAGGAATCTCACAAAAATCTTCGTCAGACAACAATTTGCATCAACGGTGCACCCCGAATGTCACTTCAAGGTGGGGGGAAAAGCTAGTTAACTCGTATTCTAGGGCATAACTTGCCCCTCTTAGTCAATCGGCTTACTCGAGCCGCACATAACTCTCAAACGTCCATACTGTAAGGCACACTTGCACACAAAGGAGGCATATGTCACTTAATCACACGGTATTCTTAGAACCCTAGATCAAATGCAAGCCTCAGGTCGCGACCTATGGTCGGAGGACCTTTGCTCCGACACCGTCAATTTAACAGTCGAAGCAAGTCCACTTTGGGCGTTCCACGCATCAGTCACGTACCTGTGGATCTGGGGAAAAGGTGAAAAAGTAACGACAATGAGCAACCACCGCTCAGTGAGTAAACCCTCTCTCCCAAAACATACTTAAAATACATATTAACTTTTGAAAGCCTGTCGTAATTCATTTTATTTGAAGAGCTTACACATAATTCATCATATTCGAACCACAAACCAAGTGACAGAATAGTCATACCAAAAAGCTTAACTTTAGTAGAAATCGTATTGCTAATAAAGCTACATAAACCCAGAAACATAGCATAAAAGGGGTTTTACGCATAAGTTTCACTTACCGAAAACGTACATAGTAACTTATTCACGTAAATGAGGAGACTAGACTCTTAGAGGTACTTTGTTACCGCCATCCTGAGTCGGCCAAACTCAAGCGGCAACATACGCCTATCTGGCAGACATCACACCATGCTGAGACGTAATTTTCATACTTAGACTTCAGGCAGGAATCAAACCACCATTCCTGAATTCAACATAATGTAACATATGTGATACCAGGCGGGAACTAAGCCACCATACCTGGGTCTCAGACTTAAGCTTAAAGTTTCTAAAGTAGCTGCTCCACGTATACATAGACATAAACATAACCATTTGTACACATACATACTTATACTTTTTCATATATGCGTCTTAGGAATTTATAACATTCATACACATACATATTCAGCAGACAAACATGCTTATACTTATTCATATATAGGTCTTATCAACTTAAAACATGAAAACATAGTTTTCTGACGACTTTAGCTTTAGGGAAACGACAAGAAAGGCCTCTTAAAAACATGGTGAGTATACTAACTCACGATTCAAAACTTGGGTAGTTACTAGCATGCACTTCAAAGCTAGGATTCACAAAACACAACTCCAATTGCCCTTCTTCATATCGTTCCAATCTTTTAAACGCAAAGGAAGGAATTTGATACAAACTAAGTTTACTAACTCATAAATCGATTTCGTGAATAGTTTAAAAGCTTTTCATAATCGAAATAAAGTTGTTGACGTGTAAACTAACTTCGTAAAATACGTTTTCAACTTTAAAAGCTTCTTAATAACGTAATACGTTTGTCAGTTTGTAAAACGTCTTCGTTTTAAATTTCAAGCTTCTTAGAAAAAAAATAAGATTTGTCAGTACGTAAATGGGCTTCATAAATAACTTAAAGACTTCTTATAATGTAAATTGTTCACTAAATCATAAAACGGCATAGTCTTTAACTTAAATGCTTCGTGTAAAAGTAAAACGACCGCTAACTCATAAAACGACTTCACTTTTTAGTGAAAAGCTTCCTTGAAATGTAATATGTTTGCTAAATCGGAAATCGAAACTCGTTTGAAACATAACGTGTTTAGTTAATGCTTAATTCAAACTATGTTCGAAACAGAAAACCTTCTCATAAACGTTATAAACTTATTAACAAATAAATCGACTTCTTTTGAAACTTCAAAGCTTGTTAAGATTGTAATAAGCTTTCTAAGTCGTAAAACGATTTCATTTCTAACTTAAAAGCTTGATATAAACGTAATAAAAGCTTGCTAATAAAATACGGTTTTCAAAGAGCAAAAAGGCATTACGAACAACTTAACGGATTATAAAGTACGCGGGTATTACACTCTCCCCCCATTAAAAGAATTTCGTCCTCGAAATTGCTTACTTGGAGGAATTAATGGGTGTACTTCATCCGTATCTCTTTCACAATCCAAGTCACTTTATACTTAACTATCAATTCTGCCTTCACCATAGCATCCCATCCTTGCACCTCTATTCGGACCAAATCATCTAAGCCTACTCCCCTCATCTTATGCTCTTTAGGTGTCACTCATACGACCTAGTATCAATCCAATGCTACATAACTACACATCAATCCAATCCTCAATATGACCTAGTATCAACAAGGAGGTCCTTTAGGTCTCTTCCTAATATCCCAATCCTTAGTCTTCACTCTCTCATACATATCTCCAATAAACATAACTAAAGGTAAATAATTCTTTCTTCACCAATTCCAACGCACTTCTCAAAGTACCCTATCACAACCCTTATAAATCAACACCATATGCAAATCCTTTTCTTCTATCCCTCTAGAATTTCATAAGTCATCTCATAAGATTCGCCGCTTCTGCAATGACACCAAACTGTGCCTGCAGGAATCTCACAAAAATCTCCGTCAGACAATAATTTGCATCAATGGTGCACCCCCAACGTCACTTCAAGGTGGGGGGAAAAGCTAGTTAACTCGTATTCTAGCTCATAACTTGCCCCTCTTAGTCAATCGACTTACTCGAGCCGCACATAACTCTCAAACGTCCATACTGTAAGGCACACTTCAACACAAACGAGGCATATGTCAATTAATCACAGGGTATTCTTAGACAACTAGATCAAATGCGAGCCTTAGGTCGCGGCCTATGGTCGCAGGACCTTTGCTCTGATGCCGTCAATGTAACAGTCCAAGCAAGTCCACTTTGGGCGTTCCACGCATCAGTCACATACCTGTGGATCTGGGGAAAAGGGGAAAAAGTAACGGGAATGAGCAACCACCGCTCAGTGAGTAAACCCTCTCTCCCAAAACATACTTAAAATGCATATTAACTTTCGAAGCCTGTCGTAATTCATTTTATTTGAAGAGCTTACACATAGTTCATCATATTCGAACCACAAACCAAGTGACAATATAGTCATACCAAAAAGCTTAACTTTACTAGAAATCGTATTGCTAATAAAGCTACGTAAACCCAGAAACATAGCATAAAAGGGGTTTTACGCATAAGTTTCACGTACCGAAAAACATACGTAGTAACTTATTCACGTAAATGAGGAGACTAGACTCTTAGAGGAACTTTGTTACCGCCATCCCGAGTCGGCCAAACTCGAGCGGCAACATACGCCTATCCGGACAGACATCACACCATACTGAGACGCAATTTTTATACTTAGACTTCAGGCGGGAATCAAACCACCATTCCTGAATCCATCATAATGTGACATATGTGATGGCAGGCAGGAACTAAGCCAGCATCCCTGGGCCTCAGACTTAAGCTTAAAGTTTCTAGAGTAGCTGCTCCACGTATACATAGACATAAACATAACCATTCATACACATACATACTTATACTTATTCATATATATGTCTTAGGAACTTATAACATTCATACACATACATACTTAGTAGAGAAACATGCTTATACTTACTCATATATAGGTTTTATCAACTTAAAACATGAAAACATAGTTTTCTGACGACTTTAGCTTTAGGCATACGACGAGAAAGGCCTTTTAAAAACATGGTGAGTATACTAACTCACGATTCAAAACTTGGGTAGTTACTAGCATGCACTTCAAAGCTAGGATTCACAAAACACAACTCAAATTGCCCTTCTTTAGATCATTCCAATCTTTTAAACGCAAAGGAAGGAATTTGATACAAACTAAGTTTACTCACTCATAAATCGATTTCGTGAATAGTTTAAAAGCTTTTCATAATCAAAATAAAGTTGCTGACGTGTAAACTAACTTCGTAAAATACGTTTTCAAGTTTAAAAGCTTCTTAATAATGTAATAGGTTAGTCAGTTTGTAAAACATCTTCGTTTTAAACTTACAAGCTTCTTAGAAGCAAAACAAGATTTGTCAGTACGTAAATCGGCTTCATAAATAACTTAAAGACTTCTTATAACGTAAATTGTTCACTAAATCATAAAACGGCATAGTTTTTAACTTAAATGCTTCGTGTAAATGTAAAACGACTACTAACTCATAATAGGACTTCACTTTTTAGTTAAAAGCTTCCTTTATATGTAATATGTTTGCTAAATCGGAAATCGAAACTCGTTTGAAACATAACGTGTTTAGTTAATGCTTAATTCAAACTACGTTCGAAATACAAAACCTTCTCATAAACGTCATAAACTTATTAACATATAAATCGGCTTCCTTTGAAACTTCAAAGCTTCTTAAGATTGTAATAAGCTTGCTAAGTCGTAGAACGATTTCATTTCTAGCTTAAAAGTTTGATGTAAACGTAATACGGCTACTAACTCCAGAAATTACTTCGTTTTGAACTGAAGAAACTTCTTACAGACGTAAAGTGTTTGTTGGCCTGTAAAACGGCTTCATTCTTTGCCTTAAAAGCTTTGCATAAACGTAATATGTTTATTAACTCATAAAACGTCTTCATTTTAAACTTAAAATTAAACTTAAAGGTTTGTTATAAACATAACGCGTTTTCTAAATCGTGGAACGACTTAGTTTCCAACTTAATTGCTTCGTATAAACGTAATAAGGTTGCTAAATCATAAAAACAACTTCGTTTCTAACTTGAAAGCTTCATATAAACGTAATAAGGTTGCTAAATCGTAAAGCAACATCGTGTATAACTTAGAAAGCTTCTCTTAAACATAATACGTTTATTAAGTCGCAAAACAACTTCATTTCTAACTTAAAAGCCTCCTAATAACGTAAAACAATCGCTAGTTCGTAAAACGATTCCATTTTAGCTTAAAGGCCTCTTGATAACATAATACGTTTACTATTTCGAGGAACAACTTCGATTTTAACTAAAAACTTATTACAAACGTAATGAGCTTCGTAAATCGTAAATTGAAACTCGTTTGAGACATAACGTGCTTGGTTAACACTTAATTCAAACTAAGTTCGAAATCGAAACACATATAATCGAATTCATACAACAACAATCCAATCCACCAATTCAGTAAACTGATTCATAAAATAATTATTCGAAATCCTCAAAATAGGAGGGATTAAAGGTTTACCCACCTCGAATCCAAGCTATTTGTGTGCAAACTGGCTGGATTGGAATTAAATTTGAACGCCAAAGCTTAGAATCCCCTCTGTTCTTCGCATCACACACGACCACCACAAAACCCAAAACCCTAACTTGTGATTTTCGAAGAATTCAAGCACAATTAGCATGAATTGAAGGGAATTAAAGCAAGGATTCAATTTATAGAGGCAAGAGTGTTCGAATCTCACCGTGCATGCCCCGAATTCGCTGGGGATTCGGCCGGTCCTTTGCCAAAATCAGCCCTGCCTATGCCTGAATTTTGGGTTAGCCATGCGTAGGAGGCTGGCCGGCTCTTGGGTTGGTTGTGTTTGGGCTCGGTTTCGCCGGTCGTGGTGTGTGGATGGTGGAGAAGCGAAGGAGGAGATGAGGAATAGGGAGTGCAGAGCAATGTCGGGAAGAAGAAGAAGAAAGAGGAGAGAGACGGGGGTCTATCGGCGGCACCGCGGGTAGCTGAGGAAGAAGAAGCCTCACACGATAAATGACTAATTTCCCCTTCCGTACTCTCTTTCATTTATTTTTCGCCCAGGCTGTTGCAGGAATCTATGTTGCAAGCTTAATTCATAACCCGAATTCTAAACCCAAATCGACAATATAATCCTTCATCGACTATTCATTCCCAAATTTATCTAGGTTCGATTTAATAGCATCGAACTACTTCTAAGGTTGACGTCCTAATCGTATTCGGGTTGCTAATCGATTTTGTACTCGTTAATAATCATTACTAACGCTTATTAAAAATCATCGAAAGATTTTCAAGACTAATAATAATATTAATAGTAATAAGAATAGCAATGACAATAATATCCGTTTGTAATAAAATTAGCACTCACATAGGTACTTAGAAAATAATTTTAGCTCATATCGCTAATAAAATACCGTTTTAAAAGAGCAAAAAGGCATTACGAACAACTTAATGGAATATAAAGTACGCGGGTATTACACTCTTCCCCCATTAAAAGAATTTCGTCCTCGAAATTGCTTACTTGGAGGAATTGATGGGTGTACTTCATCCGTATCTCTTTCACAATCCAAGTCACTTTATACTTAACTATCAATTCTTCCTTCACCATAGCATTCCATCCTTGCACCTCTATTCGAACCCAATCTTCTAAGCCTTACCGCCCTCATCTTATGCTCTTTAGGTGTCACTCATACTTTCCCTTTAAAAACTTTGTTACTGATCATCCAATCTTACATAACTACACATCAATCCAATCCTCAATATGACCTAATATCAACAAGGAGGTCCTTTAGGTCTCTTCCTAATATCCCAATCCTTAGTCTTCACTCTCTCATACATATCTCCAATAAACATAACAAAAGGTAAATAATTCTTTCTTCACCAATTCCAACGCACTCCTCAAAGTACCCTATCACAACCCTTATAACTGAACACCATATGCAAATCCTTTTCTTCTATCCCTCTAGAAGTTCATAATTCATCTCATAAGACTCACCGCTTCTACAATGAGACCAAACTGTGACTGCAAGAGTCTCACAAAAATCTCCGTCAGACAATAATTTGCATCAATGGTGCACCCCCAACGTCACTTCAAGGTGGGGGGAAAAGCTAGTTAACTTGTATTCTAGCGCATAACTTGCCCCTCTTAGTCAATCGACTTACTCGAGCCGCGCATAACTCTCAAACGTCCATACTGTAAGGCACACTTGCACACAAAGGAGGCATATGTCACACAATCACAGGGTATTCTTAGACAACTAGATCAAATGGAAGCCTCAGGTCGCGGCCTATGGTCGCAGGACCTTTGCTCATATACCGTCAATGTAACAGTCCAAGCAAGTCGACTTTAGGCGTTCCACGCATCAGTCACATACCTGTGGATCTAAGGAAAAGGGGGAAAACAAACAGGAATGAGCAACCATCGCTCAGTGAGTAAACCCTCTCTCCTAAAACATACTTAAAATACATATTAACTTGTGAAAACCTATCGTAATTCATTTTATTTGAAGAGCTTACACATAATTCATCATATTTGAACCACAAACCAAGTGACGGAATAGTCATACCAAATAGCTTAACTTTAGTAGAAATCGTATTGCTAATAAAGCTACGTAAACCCATAAACAAAGCATAAAAGGGGTTTTACGCATAAGTTTCACTTACCAAAAAACATACATAGTAACTTATTCACGTAAATGAGGAGACTAGACTCTTAGAGGTACTTTGTTACCGCCATCCCGAGTCGGCCAAACTCGAGCGGCAACATACGCCTATCCGGACAGACATCACACCACGCTGAGACGTAATTTTCATACTTAGACTTCAGGTGGGAATCAAACCACCATTCCTGAATCCAACATAACGTAACATATGTGATACCAAGCAGGAACTAACCCACCATCCCTGGGTCTCAGACTTAAGCTTAAAGTTTCTAGAGTAGCTGCTCCACGTATACATAGACATAAACATAACCATTCGCACACATACATACTTATGCTTATTCGTATATACGTCTTAGGAACTTATAACGTTCATACACATACATACTCAGCAGACAAACATGCTTATACTTATTCATATATAGGTTTTATCAACTTAAAACATGAAAACATAGTTTTCTGACGACTTTAGCTTTAGGCAAACGACAAGAAAGGCCTCTTAAAAACATGGTGAGTATACTAACTCACGATTTAAAACTTGGGTAGTTACTAGCATGCACTTCAAAGCTAGGATTCACAAAACACAACTCCAATTGCCCTTCTTCAGATCGTTCCAATCTTTTAAATGCAAAGGAAGGAATTTGATACAAACTAAGTTTACTAACTCATAAATCGATTTCGTTAATAGTTTAAAAGCTTTTCATAATCGAAATAAAGTTGCTGACGTGTAAACTAACTTTGTAAAATACGTTTTCAACTTTAAAAGCTTCTTAATAACGTAATACGTTTGTCAGTTTGTAAAACGTCTTCGTTTTAAACTTATAAGCTTCTTAGAAACAAAATAAGATTTGTCAGTACGTAAATGGGCTTCATAAATAACTTAAAGACTTCTTATAACGTAAATTTTTCACTAAATCATAAAAGGGCATAGTTTTTAACTTAAATGCTTCGTGCAAATGTAAAACGACCACCAACTCATAAAACGACTTCACTTTTTCGTTAAAAGCTTCCTTTAAATGTAATGTGTTTGCTAAATCAGAAATCGAAACGTGTTTGAAACATAACGTGTTTAATTAATGCTTAATTCAAACTAAGTTCGAAACTTAAAAACTTCTCATAAACGTTATGAATTTATTAACATATAAATCGACTTCCTTTGAAATTTCAAAGCTTCTTAAGAACATAATGAGCTTGCTAAGTCGTAAAACGATTTCGTTTCTAACTTAAAAGCTTCATATAAACGTAACACGGCTACTAACTCGCAAAATGATTTCGTTTTTAACTTAAGAAACTTCTTATCGACATAAAGCGTTTGCTAGTTTGTAAAACGGCTTCATTGTCTTACTTAAAAGCTTTGCATTAACGTAATACGTTTATTAACTCGTAAAACGACTTCCTTTTAAACTTAAAATTAAACTTAAAGGTTTCTTATAAACATAACACGTTTACTAAATCATAGAACGACTTAGTTTCCAACTTAATTACTTCGTATAAACGTAATAAGGTTGCTAAATCATAAGCACAACTTCGTTTCTAACTTGAAAGCTTCGTATAAACGTAATAGGGTTGTTAAATCATAAAGCAACATCGTGTATAACTTAGAAAGTTTCTCTTAAACATAATACGTTTATTAATTCGCGAAACAACTTCATTTCTAAGTTAAAAGCTTCTTAATAACGTAAAACAAACGCCAGTTCGTAAAACAATTCCATTTTAGCTTAAAGGCTTCTTGATGACATTGTAAATTTACTAATTCGAGGAACAACTTCGATTTTAACTAAAAACTTATTACAAACGTAATGAGCTTGGAAAATCGTTAATTGAAACTCATTTGAGACATAACGTGCTTGGTTAACACTTAATTCAAACTAAGTTCGAAATCGAAACACATATAATCGAATTCATACAACAACAATCCAATCCACCAATTCAATAAACTGATTCACAAGCTGATTATTCGAAATCCTTAAAATAGGAGGGATTAAAGGTTTACCCACGTCGAATCGAAGCTATTTGCGTGCAAACTGGCTGGATTGAAGTTAAATTCGAACGCCAAAGCTTAGAATCCCCTCTGTTCTTCGCGTGACACAGGACCACCACTAAACCCAAAACCCTAACTTGTGATTTTCGAAGAATTCAAGCACATTTAGCATGAATTGCATGTGCCGAATTCGCCGGGGGTTCGGCCGGTCCTTTGCCAAAATTAGCCCTGCCTATGCCCGAATTTTGGGTAAGCCATGCCTCGATGGCTGGCCAGCTCTTGGGTTTTTTGGGTTGGGGCTTGGTTTCGCCGGTCGTGCTGCGTGGAAGGAGGAGAAGCGATGGAGGAGATGAGCAATAGGGAGAGCACAACAATGTCGGGAAGAAGAAGAAGAAAGAGGAGAGAGACGGGGGTCTATCGAGGGCACCGCGGGTAGCTGAGGAAGAAGAATTCTCACACGCTAAATGACTAATTTTCCCCTCCCTACTCTCTTTCGTTTATTTTTGGCCCAGGCTGTTGCAGGAATATGTGTTGCCACCTTAATTCATAACCCGAATTCTAACCCCAAATCGATAATATAATTCATCATTGACTATTCGTTCCCAAATCTATCTAGGTTCGATTTAACAACATCGAACTACTTGTAAGGTTGACGTCCTAATCGTATTCAGGTCGGTAATCGATTTAGTACTCGTTAATAATCGTTACTAATGCTTATTAAAAATCATCGAAAGATTTTCAAGACTAATAATAATATTAATAGTGATAAGAAAAGCAATGACAATAATATCCGTTTTTAATAAAATTAGCGCTCACATAAGTACTTAGAAAATAATTTTAGCTCATATCGCTTAAAAAATACGGTTTCAAATAGCAAAAAGGCATTACGAACAACTTAACGGAATATAAAGTACACGGGTATTACACTCTTCCCCCTTAAAAGAATTTCGTCCTCGAAATTGCTTACATGGAGGAATTAATGGGTGTACTTCATCCGTATCTCTTCCACAATCCAAGTCACTTTATACTTAACTATCAATTCTGCCTTCACCATAGCATCCCATCCTTGCACCTCTATTCGAACCCAATCTTCTAAGCCTTACTCCCCTCATCTTATGCTCTTTAGGTGTCACTCATACTTTCCCTTTAAAAACTTTATTACTGATCATCCAATCTTACATAACTACACATCAATCCAATCCTCAATATGACCTAGTATCAACAAGGAGGTCCTTTAGGTCTCTTCCTAATATCCCAATCCTGAGTCTTCACTGTCTCATACATATCTCCAATAAAAATAACTAAAGGTAAATAATTCTTTCTTCACCAATTCCAACGCACTTCTCAAAGTACACTATCACAACCCTTATAAATGAACACCATATGCAAATCCTTTTCTTCTATCCCTCTAGAATTTCATAAGTCATCTCATAAGATTCCCCGCTTCTGCAGTGAGGCCAAACTGTGACTGCAGGAATCTCACAAAAATCTCTGTCAGACAATAATTTGTATCAATGGTGCACCCCCAACGTCACTTCCCGGTGGGGGGAAAAGCTAGTTAACTCGTATTCTAGCGCATAACTTGCCCCTCTTAGTCAATCGACTTACTCGAGTCGCACATAACTCTCAAACCTCCAAACTGTAAGGCACACTTGCACACAAAGGAGGCATATGTAACACAATCACAGGGTATTCTTAGACAACTAGATCAAATGCAAGACTCAGGTTGCGGCCTTTGGTCGCACGACCTTTGCTCTGATACCATCAATGTAACACCCCCAGCCCCTAGGGTCAGAAGCGTTACGTTTTCTTACTTCTTACTTAATTTCTGGGGTGAAACGGACAGAGTTTCCCCTAAAAACTTACCGCTTCCAACCCTTGCAATACAAAAAGTACTAAATATCACCAACAGCTCAACGGGTACACGCCGGAGTCCACAACTCTACTGGCCAGACGCTCGGAGTATACAAAGCTTTCTATTTTTCATAAACCTTACAAGAAGATAAACTGTTACATAACCTTACAAACACAGGCAACATTACATAACGATATCATAAACACAACAATACAGTCCGAGCAAGTCCACTCTGGGCGCTCCACGCATCAGTAACATACCTGTGGATCTGCGGAAAAGGGGGAAAAGCAACGGGAATGAGCAACCACCGCTCAGTGAGTAAACCCACTCTCCCAAAACATACTTAAAATACATATTAACTTACGAAAGCCTTTCGTAATTCATTTTATTTGAAGAGCTTACACATAATACATCATATTCGAACCACAAACCAAGTGACGGAATAGTGATACCAAAAAGCTTAACTTTAGTAGAAATCTTATTGCTAATAAAGCTACGCAAATCCATAAGCATAGCATAAAAGGGGTTTCACGCATAAGTTTCACTTACCAGAAAACATACATTGTAACTTTTTCACGTAAATGAGGAGACTAGACTGTTACAGGTACTTTATTACTGCCATCCCGAGTCGGCCAAACTCGAGCGCCAACATACGCCCATCCGGACAGCCATCACACTATGCGAAGACGTAATTTTCATACTTAGACTTTAGCCGGGAATCAAACCACCATCCCTGAATCCATCATAACGAAACATATGTGATACCAGGCGATAACTAAGCCACCATCCTTGGGTCTCAGACTTAAGCTTAAAGTTTCTAGAGTAGCTCCTCCACGTACACATAGACATAAACATAACCATTCGTACACATGCATACTTATACTTATTCATATATATGTGTTAGGAACTTATAACATTCATACACATACATACTTAGTACACAAACATGCTTATACTTATTCATATATAGGTTTTATGAACTTAAAACATGAAAACATAGTTTTTTGACGACTTTAGCTTTAGGCAAACGACAAGAAAGGCCTCTTAAATACGTAGTGAGTATACTTACTCACGATTCAAAACTTGGGTAGTTACTAGGATTCACAAAACACAACTCCAATTGCCCTTCTTCCGATCGTTTCAATCTTTTAAACGCAAAGGAAGGAATTTGATACAAACCAAGTTTACTAACTCCTAAATCGATTTCGTGAATAGTTTAAAAGCTTTTCACAATCGAAATAAAGTTGCTAACGTGTAAACTGACTTTGTAAAATACGTTTTAAACTTTAAAAGCTTCTTACAAAGTAATACGTTTGTCAGTTTGTAAAACGTCTTCGTTTTAAACTTACAAGCTTCTTAGAAACAAAATAAGATTTGTCAGTACGTAAATCGGCTTCATAAATAACTTAAAGACTTCTTATAACGTAAATTGTTCACTAAATCATAAAACGGCATAGTTTTTAACTTAAATGCTTCGTGTAAATGTAAAACGACCGCTAACTCATAAAACGACTTCACTTTTTAGTTAAAAGCTTCCTTTAAATGTAATATGTTTGCTAAATCGGAAATCGAAACTCGTTTGAAACATAACGTGTTTAGTTAATGCTTAATTCGAACTAAGTTCGAAACTTAAAAGCTTCTCATAAACGTTATGAATTTATTAACATATAAATCGACTTCCTTTGAAACTTCAAAGCTTCTTAAGAACGTAATGAGCTTGCTAGGTCGTAAACCGATTTCGTTTCTAACTTAAAAGCTTCATATAAACGTAATACGGTTACTAACTCGTAAAATGACTTCGTTTTTAACTTAAGAAACTTGTTATAGATGTAAAGCGTTTGCTAGTTTGTAAAACGGCTTAATTTTTTGACTTAGGAGCTTTGCATAAACGTAATACATTTATTAACTCGTACAACGACTTCCTTTTAAACTTAAAATTAAACTTAAAGGTTTCTTATAAACATAATACATTTACTAAATTGTGGGACGACTTAGTTTCCAACTTAATTGCTTCGCATAAACGTAAAAAGGTTGCTAAATCATAAAAACAACTTCGTTTCTAACTAGAAAGCTTTGTATAAACGTAATAAGGTCGCTAAACCGTAAAGCAACATCGTGTATAACTTAGAAAGCTTCTCTTAAACATAATATGTTTATTAATTCGCAAAACAGCTTCATTTCTAACTTAAAAGCTTCTTAATAACGTAAAAAAATCGCTAGTTCGTAAAACGATTCCATTTTAGCTTAAAGGGTTCTTAATAACATAATACGTTTACGAATTCGAGGTACAACTTCGATTTTAACTAAAAACTTCTTACAAACGTAATGAGCTTGGTAAATTGTAAATCGAAACTCGTTTGAGACATAACGTGCTTGGTTAACATTTAGTTCAAACTAAGTTCGAAGTCGAAGCACATATAATCGAATTCACACAACAACAATCCAATCCACCAATTCAATAAACTGATTCATAAACTAATTATTCGAAATCCTAAAAATAGGAGGGATTAAAGGTTTACCCACCTCGAATCCAAGCTGTTTGCGTGCAAACTGGCTAGATTGAAGTTAAATTCGAACGCCAAAGCTCAGAATCCCCTCTGTTCTACACTTGAGACACGACCACCACTAAACCCAAAACCCTAACTTGTGATTTTCGAAGAATTCAAGCACGATTAGCATGAATTGAAGGGAATTAAAGCATGGATTCAATTTATAGAGGAAAGAGTGTTCGAATCTCACCGTGCATGCGCCGAATTCGCCGGGGGTTCGGCTGGTCCTTTGCCAAAATCAGCCCTTCCTATGGCCGAATTTTGGGTCAGCTATGCGTAGGAGGCTGGCCGGCTCTTGGGTTTGGTCGGTTGGAGCTCGGTTTCACCGGTCGTGGTGTGTGGAAGGTGGAGAAGCGAAGGAGGAGATGAGGAATAGGGAGAGCAGAGCAATGTCGGGAGGAAGAAGAAGAAAGAGGAGAGAGACGGGGGTCTATCGGGGGCACCGTGGGTAGCTGAGGAAGAAGAACCCTCACACACTAAATGACTAATTTGCCCCTTCGTACTCTCTTTCGTTTACTTTTGGCCCAGGCTGTTGCAGGAATCTGTGTTGCCAGCTTAATTCATCACCCGAATTCTAAACCCAAATCGATAATATAATTCGTCATCGACTATTCATTCCCAAATCTATCTAGGTTCGATTTAATAACATCGAACTACTTCTAAGGTTGACGTCCTAATCGTATTCGGGTTGCTAATCGATTTAGTACTCGTTAATGATCGTTAGTAACGCTTATTAAAAATCATCGAAAGATTTTCAACACTAATAATAATATTAAATGTAAAAGGAATACCAATGACAATAATATCCTTTTTTAACAAAATTAGCGCTCACATAGGTACTTGGAAAATGATTTTATCTCATATCGCTAAAAAAATACGGTTTTGAAAGAGCAAAAAGGCATTACGAACAGCTTAACGGAATATAAAGTACGCGGGTATTACACTCTTCCCCCCTTAAAAGAATTTCATCCTCGAAATTGCTTACTTGGAGGAATTAATGGGTGTACTTCATCCGTATCTCTTTCAAAATCCAAGTCACTTTATACTTAGCTATCAATTTTGCCTTCACCATAGCATCCCATCCTTAGATCTCTATTTGAACCCAATCATCTAAGCCTTACTCCCCTCTTATTATGCTCTTTAGGTGTCACTCATACTTTCCCTTTAAAAACTTTATTACTGATCATCCAATCTTACATAACTACACATCAATCCAATCCTCAATATGACCTAATATCAACAAGGAGGTCCTTTAGGTCTCTTCCTAATATCCCAATCCTTAGTCTTCACTCTCTCATACATATCTCCAATAAACATAACAAAAGGTAAATAATTGTTTCTTCACCAATTCAACCGCACTTCTCAAAGTACCCTATCACAACACTCATAAATGAACACCATATGCAAATCCTTTTCTTCTATCCCTCTAGAATTTCATAAGTCATCTCATAAGATTCATCGCTTCTACAATAAGACCAAACTATGACTGCAGGAATCTCATAAAAATCTCCGTCAGACAATAATTTGCATCAATGCTGCACCCCCAACGTCTCTTCAAGGAGGGGGGAAAAGCTACTTAACTCGTATACTAGCGCATAAGTTGCCCCACTTAGTCAATCGACTTACTCGAGCCACACATAACTCTCAAACGTCCATACTGTAAGGCACAGTTGCACACAAAGGAAGCATATGTCACATAATCATAGAGTACTCTAAGACGACTAGATCAAATGCAAGGTTCAGGTCGCGGCCTATGGTCGCAGGACCTTTGCTCTAATACCATCAATGTAACACCCCCAGCCAATAGGGTCAGAAGCGTTACGTTTTTTTACTTCTTACTTAATTTTTGGGGTGAAACGGACAGAGTTTCCCCTAAAAACTGACCGTTTCCCACACTTAAAGCCTTACATTACACCCTTGCAATACATAAAGGTACTAAATATCACCAACAGCTCAACGGCTGCACACCGGAGTCCATAACTCTGCGGGCCACACGACCGGAGTATATGGAGCTTTCTATTTTTCATAAACCTTACAAAAACATAAATAATTACATAACCTTACAAACATAGTCGACATTACGTAACGATATGATAAACACAGCAATACAGTCCAAGCAAGTCCACTCTGGGCACTCCACGCATCAGTAACATACCTGTGGATCTGGGGAAAAGGGGAAAAAGTAACGGGAATGAGCAACCACCGCTCAGTGAGTAAACCCTCTCTCCCAAAACATACTTAAAATACAAATTCTTTTATGAAAGCCTTTCGTAATTCATTTTAGTTGAAGAGCTTACACATAATACATCATATTCGAACCACAAACCATGTGACGGAATAGTCATACCAAAAAGCTTAACTTTAGTAGAAATCATATTGCTAATAAAGCAACGTAAACCCAGAAACATAGCATAAAAGGGTTTTTACGCATAAGTTTCAGTTACCGAAAAACATACATAGTAACTTATTCATGTAAATGAGGAGCCTAGACTCTTAGAGGTACTTTGTTACTGCCATCTCGAGTCGGCCAAACTCGAGCGGCAACATAAGCATATCCGAATAGACATCGCACTATGCTGAGACGTAATTTTCATACTTAGACTTCAGGCGGGAATCAAACCACCATCCCTGAATCCATCATAACGTAACATATGTGATACCAGGCGGGAACTAAGCCACCATCCCTGGGTCTCAGACATAAGCTTAAAGTTTCTAGAGTAGCTCCTCCACGTATACATAGACATAAACATAACCATTCGTACACATACATATTCATACTTATTCATAGATATGTCTTAGGAACTTATAACATTCATACACATACATACTTAGTAAACAAAAATGCTTATACTTATTCATATATAGGTTTTATGAAGTTAAAACATGAAAACATAGTTTTCTGACGACTTTAGCTTTAGGCAAACAACAAGAAATGCCTCTTAAAAACATGGTGAGTATACTAACTCACGATTCAAAACTTGGGTAGTTATTAGCATGCACTTCGAAGCTAGGATTGACAAAACACAACTCCAATTGCCCTTCTTCAGATCGTTTCAATCTTTTAAACGCAAAGGAAGGAATTTGATACAAACCATGTTTACTAACTCATAAATCGATTTCGTGAATAGTTTGAAAGCTTTTCGTAATCCAAATAAAGTTGCTAACATGTAAACTAAGTTCGTAAAATACGTTTTCAACTTTAAGAGCTTCTTAATAACGTATTACGTTTGTCAGTTTGTAAAACGTCTTCGTTTTAAACTTACAAGCTTCTTAGAAACAAAATAAGATTTTTGAGTACGTAAATCGGCTTCATAAATAACTTAAAGACTTCTAATAACGTAAATTGTTCACTAAATCATAAAAAGGCATAGTCTTTAACTTAAATGCTTCGTCTAAATGTAAGACGACTGTTAACTCATAAAACGACTTCACTTTTTAGTTAAAGGCTTCCTTTAAATGTAATATGTTTGCTAAATCGGAAATCGAAACTCATTTGAAACATAACATGTTTAGTTAATGCTTAATTCAAACTATGTTCGAAACTTAAAAGCTTCTCATAAACGTTATAAATTTATTAACATATAAACCGACTTCCTTTGAAACATCAAAGCTTCTTAAGAACGTAATGAGCTTGCTAAGTCGTAAAACGATTTCGTTTCTAACATAAAAGTTTCATATAAACATAATACGGCTACTAACTTGCAAAATGACTTCGTTTTTCACTTAACAAACTTCTCATAGACGTAAAGCGTTTGCTAGTTTGTAAAACGGCTTCATTGTTTGACTTAAAAGCTTTGCATAGACGTAATACCTTTATTAACTCGTAAAACGACTTCCTTTTAAACTTAAAATTAAACGTAAAGCTTTCTTATAAACATAACACGTTTACTAAATCGTAGAACGACTTAGTTTCCAACTTAATTGCTTCGTATAAACGTAATAAGGTTGCTAAATCATAAAAACAACTTCGTTTCTAACTTGAAAGCTTCGTATAAACGTAATAAGGTTGCTAAATCGTAAAGCAACATCGTGTATAACTTAGAAAGGTTCTCTTAAACATAATACGTTTATTAATTCGCAAAACAACTTCATCTCTAACTTAAAAGCTTCTTAACAACGTAAAACAATCGCTAGTTCCTAAAACGATTCCATTTTAGCTTGAAGGCTTCTTGATAACAGAATACGTTTACTAATTCGACGAACAACTTCGATTTTAACTAAATACTTATTACAAACGTAATGAGCTTGGTAAATCGTAAATCGAAACTCATTTGAGACTTAACGTGCTTGGTTAACACTTAATTCAAACTAAGTTCGAAATCAAAACACATATAATCGAATTCACGCAACAACAATCCAATCCACCAATTCAGTAAACTAATTCATAAACTAATTATTCGAAATCCTTAAAATAGGAGGGATTAAAGGTTTACCCACCTCGAATCCAAGCTATATGCGTGCAAACTAGCTGGATTGAAGTCAAATTCGAACGCCAAAGCTCAAAATCCCCTCTGTTCCCCTCTGTTCGTCGCGTGACACATGACCACCACTAAACCCAAAACCCTAACTTGTAATTTTTGAAGAATTCAAGCACAATTAGCATGAATTGAGGGGAATTAAAGCAAGGATTTAATTTATAGAGGCAAGAGTGTTCGAATCTCACCGTGCATGCGCCGAATTCACCGGGGGTTCGGCCGGTCCTTTGCCAAAATCAGCCTTGCCTATGCCCGAATTTTGGGTCAGCCGCGCGTAGGAGGCTGGCCGGCTCTTGGGTTGGTTGGGTTGGGGCTCGGTTTCACTGGTCATGGTGCGTGGAAGGAAGGGATGAGGAATAGGGAAAGTAAAGCAATGTCGGGAAGGAGAAGAAGAAAGAGGAGAGACGGGGGTCTATTGGGGGCACCGCGGGTAGCTGAGGAAGAAGAAGTCTCAGACACTAAATGACTAATTTGCCCCTCCCTACTGTCTTTCGTTTATTTTTGGACCAGGCTATTGCAGGAATCTGTGTTGCCAGCTTAATTCATAACCCGAATTCTAAACCCAAATCGATAATATAATCCTTCATTGACTATTCGTTCCCAAATCTATCTAGGTTCGATTTTATAACATCGAACTACTTCTAAGGTTGACGTCCTAATCATATTCGGGTTGTTAATCACTTTAGTACTCGTTAATAATCGTTACTGACGCTTATTAAAAGTCATCGAAAGATTTTCAAGACTAATAATAATATTAATAGTAATAAGAATAGCAATGACAATAATACCCTTTTTTAGTAAAATTAGCGCTCACATAGGTACTTAGAAAATAATTTTTGCTCATATCGCTAACAAAATACGGTTTTCAAAGAGAAAAAAGGCGTTACGAACAACTTAACGGAATATAAAGTACGCGGGTATTACACTCTTGCCCCCTTAAAAGAATTTCGCCCTCGAAATTGCTTACTTAGAGGAATTAATCGTCGTACTTCATCCGTATCCCTTTCACAATCCAAGTCACTTTATACTTAACTATCAATTCTGCCTTCACCATAGCATCCCATCCTTAGATCTCTACTCGAAGCCAATCATCTAAGCCTTACTCCCCTCCTCTTATGCTCTTTCGGTGTCACTCACACTTTCCCTTTAAAAACTTTATTACTGATCGTCCAATCTTACATAACTACACATCAATCCAATCCTCAATATGACTTCATATCAACAAGGAGGTCCTTTAGGTCTCTTCCTAATATCCCAATCCTTCGTCTTTACTCTCTCATACATATCTCCAATAAACATAACAAACGGTAAGTATTTCTTTCGTCACCAATTCAAACGCACTTATCAAAGTATCCTATCACAACCCTTTTAAATGAACACCATCTACAAATCCTTTTCTTCTATCCCTATAGAATTTCATAAGTCATCTCATAAGATTCACCGCTTCTGCAGTAACACCAAACTTTGACTGCAGGATTCTCACAAAATCTCCGTCAGACAATAATTTGCATCAATGGTGCACCCCCAACGTCACTTCAAGGTGGGGGGAAAGGCTACTTAGCTCATATACTAGCGCATAACTTGCCCCTCTTAGTCAATTGACTTACTCGAGCCACGCATAACTCTCAAACATCCATACTGTAAGGCACACTTGCACACAAAGGAGGCATACGTCACATAATCACAGAGTATTCTTAGACGACTAGATCAAATGCAAGACTCAGGTCGTGACCTATGGTTGCTGGACCTTTGCTCTGATACCATCAATGTAACACCCCCAGCCCCTAGGATCAGAAGCATTACGTTTTCTTACTTCTTACTTAATTTCGGGGGTGAAATGGATAGAGTTTCCCCTAAAAACTGACCGTTTCCCAGGCTTAAAGCCTTACATTACACCCTTGCAATACAAAAGGTACTAAATATCACCAACAGCTCAACGGCTACACGCCAGAGTGCACAACTCTACGGGCCACACGCCCGGAGTGTACAGAGCTTTCTATTTTTCATAAACTTTCCAAGAGGGTAAATAATTACATAACCTTAGAAACATCGGCGACATTGCACAACGATATCATAAACACAGCAATACAGTCCAAGCAAGTCCACTCTGGGCGCTCCACGCATCAGTCACATACCTGTGGATCTATGGAAAAGGGGGAAAAGTAATGGGAATGAGCAACCACCACTTAGTGAGTAAACCCTCTCTCCCAAAACATGCTTAAAATACATATTAACTTACGAAAGCCTTTCGTAATTCATTTTAGTTGAAGAGCTTACACCCAATACATCATATTCGAACCACAAACCAAGTGATGGAATAGTCATACCAAAAAGCTTAACATTAGTAGAAATCGTATTGCTAATAAAGCTACCTAAACCCAGAAACATAGCATAAAAGGGGTTTTACGCATAACTTTCTCTTACCGAAAAACATACATAGTAATTTGTTCATGTAAATGAGCAGACTAGACTCTTAGAGGTACTTTGTTACTACCATTCCGAGTCGGCCAAACTCGAGCGGCAACATACGCATATCCGGACAGACATGACACTATGCTAAGACGTAATTTTCGTACTTAGACTTCAAGCGGGAATCAAACCACCATCCCTGAATCCATCATAACGTAACATATGTGATACCAGGCGGGAACTAAGCCACCATCCCTGGGTCTCAGACTTAAGCTTAAAGTTTCTAGAGTAGCTCCTCCACGTATACATAGACATAAACATAACCATTCGTACACACACATACTTATACTTTTTTATATATATGTCTTAGGAACATATAACATTCATACACATACATACTTAGTAGACAAACATGCTAATACTTATTCATATGTAGTTTTTATGAACTTAAAACATGAAAATATAGTTTTCTGACGACTTTGGCTTTTGGGCAAACGACAAGAAAGGCCTCTTAAAAACATGGTGAGTATACTAACTCATGATTCAAAACTTGGGTAGTTACTAGCATGCACTTCAAAGCTAGGATTCATAAAACACAACTCCAACTGCCCTTCTTCAGATCGTTTCAATCTTTTAAACGCAAAGGAAGGAATTTGATACAAACCAAGTTTACTAACTCATAAATCGATTTCATGAATAGTTTAAAAGCTTTACACAATCGAAATAAAGTTGCTAACGTTTAAACCAACTTCGTGAAATACGTTTTCAACTTTAAAAGCTTCTTAATAACGTAATACGTTTGTCAGTGTGTAAACCGTCTTCGTTTTAAACTTACGAGCTTCTTAGAAACAAAATAAGATTTGTCAGTACGTAAATCGGCTTCATAAATAACTTAAGGATTTCTTATAACGTAAATTGTTCACTAAATCATAAAAAGGCATAGTTTTTAACTTAAATGCTTCGTGTAAATGTAAAACAACTGCTAACTCATAAAACGACTTCACTTTTTAGTTAAAAGCTTCCTTTAAATGTAATATGTTTGCTAAATCGGAAATCGAAACTCGTTTGAAGCATAACGTGTTTAGTTAATGCTTAAATCAAACTAAGTTCGAAACTTCAAGCTTCTCACAAACGTTATAAATTTATTAACATATAAATCGACTTCCTTTGAAACTTCAAAGTTTCTTAAGAACGTAATGAGCTTGCTATGTCGTAAAATGATTTCGTTTCTAACTTAAAAGCTTCATATAAACGTAATACGGCTACTAACTCGCAAAATGACTTCGTTTTTAACATAAGAAACTTCTTGTAGACATAAAGCGTTTGCGAGTTTGTAAAACGGCTTTATTGTTTGACTTAAAAGATTTGCATAAACGTAATACGTTTATTAACTCGTAAAACGACTTCCTTTTAAACTTAATATTAAAATTAAAGGTTTCTTATAAACATAACACGTTTACTAAATCGCAGAACGACTTAGTTTCCAACTTAATTGCTTCGTATAAACGTAGTAAGGTTGCTAAATCATAAAAACAACTTCGTTTCTAACTTGAAAGCTTCGTATAAACGTAATAAGGTTGTTAAATCGTAAAGCAACATCGTGTATAACTTAGAAAGCTTCTCTTAAACATAGTACGTTTATTAATTCGCAAAACAACTTCATTTCTCACTTAAAAGTTTCTTAATAACGTAAAACGATCGCTAGTTCGTAAAACGATTCCATTTTAGGTTTAAGGCTTTTTGATAACATAATACGTTTACTAATTCGAGGAACAACTTCGATTCTAGCTAAGAACTTATTACAAACGTAATGAGCTTGGTAAATCGTAAATCGAAACTCGTTTGAGACGTAACGTGCTTGGTTAACACTTAATTCAAACTAAGTTCGATATCGAAACACATATAATCGAATTTATACAACAACAATCCAATCCACCAATTCGGTAAATTGATTCATGAACTAATTATTCGAAATGCTTAAAATAGGAGGGATTAAAGGTTCATCCACCTTGAATCCAAGCTATATGCGTGCAAACTGGCTGGACTGAAGTTAAATTCGAACGCCAACACTCAGAATCCCCTATGTTCTTCGCGTGACACACGACCACGACTAAACCCAAAACCCTAACTTGTGATTTTCGAAGAATTCAAGCACAATTAGCATGAATTTAAGGGAATTAAAGCAAGGATTCAATTTATAGAGGCAAGAGTGTTCGAATCTCACCGTGCATGCGCCAAATTCACTGGGGGTTCGGCCGGTCCTTTGACAAAATCAGCCTTGCCTATGCCCGGGTTTTTGGTCAGCCACGCTTAAGAGGCTGGCAGGCTCTTGGGTTGGTCAGGTTGGGGCTCGGTTTCGCCAGTCGTGGTGCGTGGAAGGAGGAGAAGCGAAGGAGGAGATGAGGAACAGCGAAAGCAGAGCAATGTCGGGAAGCAGAAGAAGAAATACGAGAGAGACGGGGGTCTATCGGGGGCACCGCGGGTAGCTTAGGAAGAAGAAGTCTCACACGCTAAATGACTAATTTGCCCCTCCCTACTCTCTTTCGTTTATTTGTGGCCCTGGCTGTTGCAGGAATCTCTGTTGCCAGCTTAATTCATAACCTGAATTCTAAATCCAAATCGATTATATAGTCCTTCATCGACTATTCGTTCCCAAATCTATCTAGGTTCGATTTAATAACATCGAACTACATCTAAGGTTGACGTCCTAATCGTATTTGGGTTGCTAATCGATTTAGTACTCGTTAATAATCGTTACTTACGCTTATTAAAAATCATCGAAAGATTTTCAAGTCTAATAATAATATTAATAGTAACAAGAATAGCAAATGACAATAATATCCTTTTTTAATAAAATTAGCGCTCACACAGGTACTCAGAAAATAATTTTAGCACATATCGCTAATAAAATACGATTATCAAAGAGCGAAAAGGCATTACGAACAACTTAACGGAATATAAAGTACACAGGTATTACACTCTTCCCCCCTTAAAAGAATTTCGTCCTCGAAATTGCTTACTTGGAGGAACTAATGGGTGTACTTCATCCGTATCTCTTTCACAATCCACGTCACTTTATACTTAACTATCAATTCTGCCTTCACCATAGCATCCCATCCTTAGATCTCTATTCGAACCCAATCTTCTAAGCCTTACTCCCCTCATCTTATGCTCTTTAGGTGTCACTCATACTTTCCCTTTAAAAACTTTATTACTGATCGTCCAATCTTACATAACTACACATCAATCCAATCCTCAATATGACCTAATATCAACAAGGAAGTCCTTTAGGTCTCTTCCTAATATCCCAATCCTTAGTCTTCACTCTCTCATACATATCTCCAACAAACATAACAAAATGTAATTAATTCCTTCTCCACCAATTCCGATGCACTTCTCAAAGTACCCTATCACAACCCTTATAAATGAACACCATATGCAAATCCTTTTCTTCTATCCCTCTAGAATTTCATAAGTCATCTCATAAGATTCACCGCTTCTGCAATAAGACCAAACTGTGACTGCAGGAATCTCACAAAAATCTCCATCAGAAAATAATTTGCGTCAATGGTGCACCCCCAACGTCACTTCAAGGAGGGGGGAAAAGCTACTTAAGTCGTATACTAGCGCATAACTTGCCCCTCTTAGTCAATCGACTTACTCGAGCCACACATAACTCTCAAACGTCCACACTGTAAGGCACACTTGCACACAAAGGAGCATATGTCACATAATCACAGAGTATTCTTAGACGACTAGATCAAATGTAAGACTCAGGTCGCGGCCTATGGTCGCAGGACCTTTGCTCTGATACCATCAATGTAACACCCCCAACCCCTAGGGTTAGAAGCGTTACGTTTTCTTCTTACTTAATTTCTGTGGTGAAACGGACAGAGTTTCGCCAAGCAACTGCCCGTTTCTCAGGCTTAAAGCCTTACATTACACCCTTGCAATACAAAAAGTACTAAATATCACCAACAGCTCAACGGCTACGCGCCGAAGTCCACCATTCTATGGGCCACACGCCCGTTGTATACAGAGCTTTCTATTTTTCATAAACCTTACAAGAAGATAAAAAATTACATAACCTTACAAACATAGGCGACATTACATAATGAAATCGTAAACACAGCAATACCATCCAAGCAAGTCCACTCTGGGCGTTCAACGCATCAGTCACACACCTGTGGATCTGGGGAAAAGGGGGAAAAGTAATGGGAATGAGCAACCATCGCTCAGTGAGTAATCCCTCTCTCCCAAAACATACTTAAAATACTTATTAACTTACGAAAGCCTTTCGTAATTCATTTTAGTTGAAGCGCTTACACACAATACATCATATTCAAACCACAAACCAAGTGACGGAATAGTCATACCAAAAAGCTTAACTTTAGTTGAAATCGTATTGCTAATAAAGCTACGTAAACCCAGAAACATAGCATAAAAGGGGTTTTATGCATAAGTTTCACTTACCAAAAAACATACACACTAACTTATTCACGTAAATGAGGAGACTAGACTCTTAGAGGTACTTTGTTACTGCCATCCCGAGTCGGCCAAACTCGAGCGGCAACATACGCCTATCTGGACAGACATCACACTATACTGAGACATAATTTTCATACTTAGACTTCAGGCGGGAATCAAACCACCATCCCTGAATCCATCATAACGTAACATATGTGATACCAGGCGGGAACTAAGCCACCATTGATAATTCATATTTTATATACAATTTTTTCCTTCATTTTACCTACTTTTATGTGTTTAAAATATATTTTTGAGTAAATAATGCAGATTTTATGAAACTTACAGGAAAACTAAAATAGAAGAATTTGGATGAAGGTTGTGCAATTTTACTTGGATCGCCTACAAGTGCAAAGTCTAAAGATCAAGCCCAAAGAAAAGAAAAGAAAAGAAAAACATAAAATGGTTTGTTTGGGCCTGAGCAAGCAGCCCAGTCTTGACCATGCCTTTGACTCCATCTCATCCTCCCCTCTTCTCTCAGGTGCTCCATTTTTCCCACATGGGTAATTCTTAACGTAGTTAAATGCCATTAATCAAAATTAATATTATATTTATGACTAACCACGACCATGCTTATAACATCCCAAATTAATTGGAATTAATTTCCATTAATTTTGGGGGTATCCTAAGGGTTGGATTTCCACTATAAAAAGGGGCCAAGGTTGTGGGAAAAAGTCATTCATATCCACTCTCATTCTTCCATCCACTCACTCAAGCATCTTCATGTCCTTTCATCTTTCATTTTTTTTAGAGAAAGTCATTGCAAGACAATATCATTTGGGTTGAGGGGTTAAGAACAAAATAAGCTTTGTTAGCTATTTTTCTCTTCTCTTCTCATCTCATTTGTGAGTCAAATTTGAGAGTTTATACTAAGTTTCATAATTTTGTGTAATTACGTATAAGGTTTGGACATAGGTTGTGAAATGTACCAATTTCAATGGTGTTTTTCCTAACTATGGCCGGCTAAACTACTCATTTCTAGGACTATGATGGATCCCTGGTAATAATATTCTTTTGCTAATTTCTTATGGGGTTATTTTTGTCTCTTTTGCATAATTTTGAGTTTATATTTGATCATCATCTACCTATGCATCTTAACACTAATGTTTAATCATGTTGATGACATTAGTTTAATTTGCTATCTCAAAGGAATGTTAGACCTTGTAGGCTAATATGATGATTATGCAATTTGGGCTTAAAATTATAATTGTTTAAATTGAATAATTTATGCTAGAAATTAGATGAGTTATATCTAAAAAGAATAATTCATGCTAAAACCACTAGATAAATTATGTCACTTTATAATTATAGTCATCTTTTTAATTCATGGCCTAATGCTTGTAGCTTAGGTTGAACAAGAGACAAATTGAATCCCCATTCGAATTAGTAAATCAATATTGGCATCAAAAGTGAAATCTAAAGTGCTAGAACTTTCTCCTATTTGATTTCTCTCTAATTTACTACTTATTTGTTCTTCATTTTGTTAGTCAATTTATATTCATAATCCAAATCTGAAATTAATTATTCTTTATAATCAGAAAAGTAAATTTTAAAAATCGCTATCGTTCCTCGTGAGATCGACAACCTATACTCGCTAGTCTACAATTAACCTTGTGCACTTGCAAGTAAAAATGGTTTTAAAACTATATATAAAGTCCACATCAAGTTTTTGGTGGGTCTCAGACTTAAGCTTAAAGTTTCTAGAGTAGCTCCTCCACGTATACATAGACAAAAACATAACCATTCGTACACATACATACTTATACTTATTCATATATATGTCATAGGAACTTAAAACATTCATACATATACATACTTAGTAGACAAACATGCTTATACTTATTCATATATAGGCTTTATGAACTTAAAACATGAAAACATAGTTTTCTGACGATATTAGCTTTAGGCAAACGACAAGAAAGGCCTCTTAAAAACATGGTGAGTATACTAACTCACGATTCAAAACTTGGGTAGTTACTAGCATCCAATTCAAAGCTAGGATTCACAAAACACAACTCCAATTGCCTTCTTCAGATCGTTTCAATCTTTTAAACGTAAAGGAAGGAATTTGATACGAACAAAGTTTACTAACTCATAAATCGATTTCGTGAATAGTTTAAAAGTTTTTTATAATCGAAATAAAGTTCCTAACGTGTAAACTAACTTCGTAAAATGCGTTTTCAACTTTAAAAGCTTCTTAATAATGTAGTACGTTTGTCAGTTTGTAAAACGTCTTCGTTTTAAACTTACATGCTTCTTCGAAACAAAATAAGATTTGTCAGTACGTAACTCGGCTTCATAAATAACTTAAAGACTTCTTATAATGTAAATTGTTCACTAAATCATAAAACGACATAGTTTTTAACTTAAATGCTTTGTGTACATGTAAAACAATCGCTAACTCATAAAACGACCTCACTTTTCAGGTAAAAGCTTCCTTTAAATGTAATATGTTTGCTAAATCGGAAATCAAAACTCGTTTGAAACATAACGTGTTTAGTTAATGCTTAATTCAAACTAAGTTCGAAACTTAAAAGCTTCTCATAAACGTTATAAATTTATTAACATATAAATCGACTTCCTTTAAAACATCAAAGTTTCTTAAGAACGTAATGAGCTTGCTAAGTCGTAAAATGATTTCGTTTCTAACTTAAAAGCTTCATATAAACGTAATACGGCTACTAACTCGCAAAATGACTTCGTTTTTAACCTAAGAAACTTCTGATAGACGTAAAGCGTTTGCTAGTTTGTAAAACGGCTTCATTGTTTGACTTAGAAGCTTTGCATAAACGTAATACGTTTATTAAGTCGTCAAACGACTTCCTTTTAAACTTAATATTAAACTTAAAGGTTTCTTATAAACATAACACGTTTACCAAATCCTTGAACGACTTAGTTTCCAACTTAATTGCTTCGTATAAATGTAATAAGGTTGCTAAATCATAAAAACAACTTCGTTTGTAACTAGAGTGCTTCGTATAAACGTAATAAGGTTGCTAAATCGTAAAGCAACATCGTTTATAACTGAGAAAGCTTCTCTTACACATAATACGTTTATTAATTCGCAAAACAACTTCATTTCTAACTTAAAAGCTTCTTAATAACCTAAAACGATTGCTAGTTTGTAAAACGATTCCATTTTAGCTTAAAGGCTTCTTGATAACATAATACGTTTACAAATTCGAGGAACAACTTCAATTTTAGCTAAGAACTTATTAGAAACGTGATGAGCTTGGTAAATCGTAAATCGAAACTCGTTTGAGACATAACGTGCTTGGTTAACACTTAATTAAAACTAAGTTCGATATCGAAACACATATAATCGAATTCATACAACAACAATCCAATCCACCAATTCGGTAAACTGATTCATAAACTAATTATTCGAAATGCTTAAAATAGGAGGGATTACAGGTTCATCCACCTTGAATCAAACCTATATGCGTGCAAACTGGTTGGATTGAAGTTAAATTCGAACGCCAAAGCTCAGAATCCCCTAGGTTCTTCGCGTGACACACGACCCCCACTAAACCCAAAACCCTAACTTGTATTTTCGAAGAATTCAAGCACAATAAGCATGAATTTAAGGGAATTAAAGCAAGGATTCAATTTATAGAGGCAAGAGTGTTCGAATCTCACCGTGCATGCGCCAAATTCACCGAGGGTTCGCCCGGTCCTTTGCCAAAATCGGCCCTGCCTATGCCCGAGTTGTGGGTCAGCCGCGCGTAGGAGATTGGCCGGCTCTTGGGTTGGTTGGGTTAGGGCTCGGTTTCGCCGGTTGTGGTGCGTGGAAGGAGGAGAAGCGAAGGAGGAGATGAGGAACAGGGAAAGCAAAGCAACGTCAGCAAGCAGAAGAAGAAAAAGGAGAGAGACAGGGGTCTATCGGGGGCACCGCGGGTAGCTTAGGAAGAAGAAGTCTCACACGCTAAATGACTAATTTGCCCCTCCCTACTCTCTTTCCATTATTTTTGGCCCAGGCTGTTGCAGGATTCTGTGTCGCCACCTTAATTCATAACCCGAATTCTAAACCCAAGTCGATAATATAATCCTTCATCGACTATTCGTTCCCAAATCTATCTAGGTTCGATTTAACAACATCGAACTACTTCTAAGGTTGACGTCCTAATTGTATGCGGGTTGCTAATCGATTTAGTACTCGTTAATAATCGTTACTAACGCTTATTAAAAATCATCGAAAGATTTTCAAGACTAATAATAATATTAATAGTAATAAGAATAGCAATGGCAATAATATCCTTTTTTAATAAAATTAGCGCTCACATAGGTACTTAGAAAATAATTGTAGCTCATATCGCTAATAAAATACGGTTTTCAATGGGCAAAAAGGCATTACGAACAACTTAACGGAATATAAAGTACGCGGGTATTACACTCTTCCACTCTTAAAAGAATTTCGTCATCGAAACTGCTTACTTGGAGGAATGAATGGGTGTACTTCATCCGTATCTCTTTTACTATCCAAGTCACTTTATACTTAACTATCAATTCTACCTTCTCCATAGCATCCCATCCTTGGATCTCTATTCGAACCCAATCATCTAAGCCTTACTCCCCTCATCTTATGCTCTTTAGGTGTCACTCATACTTTCCCTTTAAAAACTTTATTACTGATCATCCATTCTTACATAACTACACATCAATCCAATCCTCAATATGACCTAATATCAACGAGGAGGTCCTTTAGGTCTCTTCCTAATATCCCAATCCTTAGTCTTCACTCTCTCACACATATTTCCAATAAAGATAACAAAAGTTAAACAATTCTTCCTCCACCATTTCCAACGCACTTCTCAATGTACCCTATCCCAACCCTTATAAATGAACACCATATGCAAATCCTTTTCTTCTATCCCTCTTGAATTTCATAAGTCATCTCGTAAGATTCACCGCTTCTGCAATGAGAACAAACTGTTACTGCAAGAATCTCACAAAAATCTCCGTCAGACAATAATTTGCATCAATGGTGCACCCCCAACGTCACTTATAGGTGGGCGGAAAAGCTACTTAACTCGTATACTAGCGCATAACCTTCCCCTCAGCCAATCGATATACTCGAGCCACACATAACTCTCAAATGTCGATACTGTAAGGCACACTTGCACACAAAGGAGGCATATGTCACATAATCACAGAGTATTCTTAGACGACTAGATCAAATGCAAGACTCAGGTCGCGACCTATGGTTGCTGGACCTTTCCTCTTATACCATCAATGCAACACCGCCAGCCCCTAGGGTTAGAAGCGTTACGTTTTCTTACTTCTTACTTAATTTCTAGGGTGAAACGGACTGAGTTTCCCCTATAACCTGACCGTCTCCTAGGTTTAAAGCCTCACATTACACCCTTGCAATACAAAAAGGTACTAAATATCACCAGCAGCTCAACGGCTACACGTCGGAGTCCGTAATTCTACGAGCCACACGCCCGGAGTATACAGAGCTTTCTATTTTTCATAAACCTTACAAGAAGATAAATAATTACATAACCTTACAAACATAGGTTACATTACATAACGATATCATAAACACAGCAATACAGCCCAAGCAAGTCCACTCTGGGCGCTCCACGCATCAGTCACATACTTGTGGATCTGGGGAAAAGGGGGAAAAGTAATGGGAATGAGCAACGACCGCTCAATGTGTAAACCCTCTCTCCCAAAACATACTTAAAATACATATTAACTTACGAAAACCTTTCGTAATTCATTTTAGTTGAAGAGCTTACACGTAATACATCATATTCGAACCACAAACCAAGTGACGAAATAGGCATACCAAAAAGCTTAACTTTAGTAGAAATCGTACTGCTAATAAAGCTAGGTAAACCTAGAAACATAGCATAAAATGGTTTTTATGCATAAGTTTCACTTACCGCAAAACACACATAGTAACTTATTCACGTAAATGAAGAGACTAGACTCTTAGGGGTACTTTGATACTGCCATCCCGAGTCGGCCAAACTCGAGCGACAACATACGCCTATTCGGACAGACATCATACTATACTAATTTTCATACTTAAACTTCAGGCGGGAATCAAACCACCATCCCTGAAACCATCATAACGTAACGTATGTGATACCAGGCGGAAACTAAGCCACCATCCCTTGGTCTCAGACTTAAGCTTATAGTTTTTAGAGTAGCTCCTCCACATATACATAGACATAAACATAACCATTCGTACACATACATACATATACTTATTCATATGCATGTCTTAGGAACTTATAACATTCATAAACATAGATACATTGCAGACAAACACGCTTATACTCATTCATATACAGGTTTTGTGAACTTAAAACATGAAAACATAGTTTTCTGACGACTTTAGCTTTAGGCAAACGACAAGAAAGGCCTCTTAAAAACATGGCGAGTATACTTACTCACTATTCAAAACATGGGTAGTTACTAGCATGCACTTCAAAGCTAGGATTCACAAAACACAACTCCAATTGCCCTTCTTCAAATCGTTTCAATCTTTTAAACGCAAAAGAAGGAATTTGATACAGACCAAGTTTACTAACTCACAAAACCATTTCGTGGATAGTTTAAAAGCTTTTCATAATCGAAATAAAGTTGCTAACGTGTAAACTAACTTTGTAAAATACGTTTTCAACTTTAAAAGCTTCTTAATAATGTACTACGTTAGTCAGTTTGTAAAACATCTTCATTTTACACTTAAAAGCTTCTTAGAAACAAAATAAGATTTGTGAGTACGTCGATCGGCTTCATAAATAACTTAAAGACTTCTTATAACATAAATTGTTCACTAAATCGTAAAAGGACATAGTTTTTAACTTAAATGCTTCGTGTAAATGTAAAATGACCGCCAACTCATAAAAGGACTTCACTTTTTAGTTAAAAGCTTCCTTTAAATGCAATATGTTTGCTAAATCGGAAATCGAAACTCGTTTAAAACATAACGTGTTTGGTTAATGCTTAATTCAAACTAAGTTCGAAACTTAAAAGCTTCTCATAAACGTTATAAATTTATTAACATGTAAATCGACTTTCTTTGAAACTTCAAAGCTTCTTCAGAAAGTAATAAGTTTGTTAAGTTGTAAAATGATTTCGTTTCTAACTTAAAAGCTTCATATAAATGTGATACGGCTACTAACTCGCAAAATGACTTCATTTTTAACTTAAGAAACTTCTAATAGACGTAAAACGTTTGCTAGTTTGTAAAACGACTTCATTTTTTGACTTAAAAGCTTTGCATAAACGTAATACGTTTATTAACTCGTAAAACGACTTCCTTTTAAACTTAAAATTTAACTTAAAGGTTTCTTATAAACATAACACGTTTACCAAATCGTACAATGACTTAGTTTCCAACTTAATTGCTTCGTATAAACGTAATAAGGTTGCTAAATCATGAAAACAACTTCGTTTCTAAGTTGAAAGCTTCGTATAAACGTAATAAGGTTGCTATATCGTAAAGCAACTCCGTGTATAACTTATTAAGCTTCTCTTAAACATAATACGTTTATTAATTCGCAAAACAACTTCATTTCTAACATAAAAGCTTCTTAATAACGTAAAACGATGGCTAGTTCGTAAAACGATTCCATTTTAGCTTAAAGGCTTCTTGATAACATAATACGTTTACTAATTCAAGGAACAACTTCGATTTTTGCTAAAAACGTATTATAAACATAATGAGCTTGGTGGATAGTAAATCGAAACTCGTTTGAGGCATAATGTGCTTGGTAAAAACTTAATTCAAACTAAGTTCGAAATCGAAACACATATAATCGAATTCATAACACAACAATCCAATCCACCTATTCAGTAAACTGATTCATAAACTAATTATTCGAAATGCTTAGAATAGGAGGGATTAAAGTTTCATCCACCTCGAATCCAAGCTATATGCGTGCAAGCTGGCTGGATTGAAGTTAAATTCGAACGCCAAAGCTCAGAATCCCCTCTGTTCTTCGCGTGACACATGACCACCACTAAACCCAAAACCCTAACTTGTGATTTTTGAAGAATTGAAGCACAATTAGCATGAATTGAAGAGAATTAAAGCAAGGATTCAATTTGTAGAGGTAACAGTGCTGGAATCTCACCGTGCATGCGCCGAATTCACCAGGGTTCGGCCGGTCCTTTGCCAAAATCAGGCCCGCCTATGCACCAATTTTGGGTCAGCCACGCGTAGGAGGCTGGCTAGCTCTTGGGTTGGTTGGGTTGGGGCTCGGTTTCGCCGGTCGTGCTGCATGGAAGGAGGAGAAGTGAATGAGGAGATGAGGAACAGAGTAAGCAAAGCAATGTCAGGAAGAAGAAGAAGAAGAAAGAGGAGAGGGACTGGGGTCTATCGGGGGCACCGCGGGTAGCTGAGGAAGAAGAAGTCTCACACGCTAAATGACTAATTTGCCCCTCCCTACTCTCTAACGTTTATTTTTGGCCCAGGCTGTTGCAGGAATCTGTGTCGCCAGGTTAATTCATAACACGAATTCTAAACCCAAATCGATAATATAATCCTTCATCGACTATTCGTTCCCAAATCTATCTAGGTTCGATTTAATAACATCGAACTACTTCTAAGGTTGACGTCCTAATCGTATTCGGGTTGCTAATCGATTTAGCACTCGTTAATAGTCGTTACTAACGCTTATTAAAAATAATCGAAAGATTTTGAAGACTAATAGTAATATTAATAGTAATAAGAATAGCAATGACAATGCTATCCTTTTTTAATCAAATTAGCGCTCACATAGGTACTTAAAAATTTTTTTTAGCTCATATTGCTAATAAAATACGGTTTTTGAAGAGCTAATAGGCATTACGAATAACTTAACGGAATATAAAGTGCGTGGGTATTACACTATTCCCCCCTTAAAAGAATTTCGTCTTCGAAATTGCTTACTTGGAGGAATTAATGGGTTTACTTCATCCGTATCTCTTTCACAATCCAAGTCACTTTATACTTAACTATCAATTCTGCCTTCACCATAGCACCCCATCCTTGGATCTCTATTTGAACCAAATCATCTAGCCTTACTCCCCTCATCTTATGCTTTGTAGGTGTCACTCATACTTTTCCTTTAAAAACTTTATTACCGATCATCCACTCCTACATAACTGCACATCAATCTAATCCTCAATATGACCTAATATCAACAAGGAGGTCCGTTAGGTCTCTTCCTAATATCCCAATCCTTAGTCTTAACTCTCCCGTACATATCTCCACCAAACATAACAAAACGTAAATAATTCTTTCTTCACCAATTCCATCGCACTTCTGAAAGTACCCTATCACAACCCTTATAAATGAACACCATATGCAAATCCTTTTCTTCTATCCCTCCAGAATTTCATAAGTCATCTCATAAGATTCACCGCTTCTGCAATGAGACCAAACTGTGACTGCAGGAATCTCACAAAAATCTCCGTCAGATAATAATTTGCATCAATGGTGCACCCCCAACGTCACTTCAAGCTGGGGGGAAAAGCTACTTAACTCGTATACTAGCGCATAACTTGCCCCTCATAGTCAATCGACTTGCTCGAGCCACGCATAACTCTCAAACGTCGATACTGTAAGGCACACTTGAACACAAAGGAGGCATATGTCACATAATCACAGAGTATTCTTAGACAACTAGATCAAATGCAAGACTCAGGTCGCGACCTATTGTTGCTGGACCTTTGCTCTGATACCATCAATGTAACACCCCCAGCCCCTAGGGTTAGAAGCGTTACGTTTTCTTACTTCTTACTTAATTTCTAGGGTGAAACGGACTGAGTTTCCCCTAAAAACTGACCGTTTTCCAGGTTTAAAGCCTTACATTACTCCCTTGCAATACAAAAAGGCACTAAAGATCACCAACAGCTTAACGGCTACACGCCGAAGTCTATAACTCTACGGGCCACACGCCCGGAGTATACAGAGCTTTCTATTTTTCATAAACCTCGCAAGAAGATAAATAATTACATAAGCTTACAAACATAGTCGACATTACATATCGATATCATAAACACAGCAATACAGTCCAAGGAAGTCCACTCTTGGCGCTCCATGCATCAGTCACATACCTGTGGATCTGGGGAAAGGGGGGAAAAGTAATGGGAATTAGCCACCACCGCTCAGTGAGTAAACCCTATCTCCCAAAACATACTTAAAATACATATTAACTTACGAAAGCCATTCGTAACTCATTTTAGTTGAAGAGCTTACACATAATACATCATATTCGAACCGCAAACCAAGTGACGGAATAGTCAAAACAAAAAAGCTTAACTTTAGTAGAAATCGTATTGCTAATAACGCTACGTAATCCCAGAAACATAGCATAGAAGGGGTTTTCCACATAAGTTTCAGTTGTCGAAACACATACATAGTAACTTATATACGTAAATGAGGAGACTAGACTCTTAGAGGTACCTTTTTACTGCCATCTCGAGTCGACCAAGCTCGACCGGCAACATAGGGCTATCCGGACAGACATCATACTATGCTGAGACATAATTTTCGTACTTAGACTTCAGGTGCGAATCAAACCACCATCCCTGAATCAATCATAACGCAACATATGTGATACCAGGCGGAAACTAAGCCACCATCCCTAGGTCTCAGACTTAAGCTTAAACTTTCTAGAGTAGCTCCTCCACATATACCAAGACATAAACATAACCATTCGTACACATACATACTTATACTTATTCATGTATATGTCTTAGGAACTTATAACATTCATACACATACATACTTAGTAGACAAACATGCTTATACTTATTCATATGTTGGTTTTATGAACTTAAAACATGAAAACATAGTTTTCTGACCACTTTAGCTTTAGGCAAACAACAAGAAAGGCCTCTTAAAAACATGGTGAGTATACTAACTCACGATTCAAAACTTGGGTAGTTAATAGCATGCACTTCAAAGTTAGGATTCACAAAACACAACTCCAATTGCCCTTCTTCAGATTGTTTCAATCTTTTAAACGCAAAGGAAGGAATTTGATACAAACCATGTTTACTAACTTAGAAATCGATTTCGTGAATAGTTTAAAAGCTTTTCATAATCGAAATAAAGTTGCTAACGTGTAAACTAACTTCGTAAAATACGTTTTCAGCTTTAAGAACTTCTTAATAACGTATTACGTTTGTCAGTTTGTAAAACGTCTTCGTTTTAAACTTACAAGCTTCTTAGAAACAAAATAAGATTTGTGAGTACGTAAATCGGCTTCATAAATAACTTAAAGACTTCTTATAACGTAAATTGTTCACTAAATCATAAAACGGCATAGTTTTTAACTTAAATGCTT
>JACYFF010019584.1:42832392-42912480 GCA_017589665.1 Selenicereus undatus
GAAACTCGTTTGAAACATAACGTGTTTAGTTAATGTTTATTTCAAACTAAGTTCGAAACTTAAAAGCTTCTCATAAACTTTATAAATT
The DNA here is from genome assembly GCA_017589665.1 of Selenicereus undatus. Lineage (NCBI taxonomy): Eukaryota > Viridiplantae > Streptophyta > Magnoliopsida > Caryophyllales > Cactaceae > Selenicereus > Selenicereus undatus. The sequence continues at coordinate 42,832,481 of JACYFF010019584.1, forward strand.
TATTAACATATAAATCGACTTCCTGTGAAACTTCAAAGCTTCTTAAGAACCTAATGAGCTTCCTAAGTCGTAAAACGATTTCGTTTCTAACTTAGAAGCTTCATATAAACGTAATACGGCTACTAACTCGCAAAATGACTTCGTTTTTAACATAAGAAACTTCTTATAGACGTAAAGTGTTTCCTAGTTTGTAAAACAGCTTCATTTTTTCACTTAAAAGCTTTGCATAAACGTAATACGTTTATTTACTCGTAAAACGACTTCCTTTTAAACTTAAAATTAAACTAAAAGGTTTCCTATAAACGTAACACGTTTACTAAATCGTAGATCGACTTAGTTTCCGACCTAATTGCTTCTTATAAATGTAATAAGGTTGCTAAATCATGAAAACAACTTCGTTTCTAACTTGAAAGCTTCATATAAACGTAATAAGGTTGCTAAATCGTAAAGCAACACCGTGTATAACTTAGAAAACTTCTCTTAAACATAATGCGTTTATTAATTTACAAAACAACTTCATTTCTAACTTAAAAGCTTCTTAATAACGTAAAACGATCGCTAGTTTGTAAAACGATTCCATTTTAGCTTAAAGGCTTCTTGATCACATAATACGTTTACTAATTCGAGCAACAACTTCGATTTTAACTAAAAACTTATCACAAACGTACTGAGGTTGGTAAATCGTAAATCGAAACTCGTTTGAGACATAACGTGCCTGGTTAACACTTAATTCAAACTAAGTTCGAAATCGAAACACTTATAATCGAATTCATACAACAACAATCCAATCCACCAATTTAGTAAACTGATTCATAAACTAATTATTCCAAATCCTTAAAATAGGAGGGATTAAAGCTTTACCCACCTCGAATCCAAGCTATATGCGTGCAAAATGGCTGGATTGAAGTTAAATTAGAACGCCACAGCTCAGTATCCCCTCTGTTCATCGCGTGACACACGACCACCACTAAACCCAAAACTCTAACTTGTGATTCTTCAAGAATTCAAGCACAATTAGCATGAATTGAAGGGAATTAAAACAAGGATTCAATTTATAGAAGCAAGAGTGTTCGAATCTGGCCGTGCATGCGCCGAATTCGGTGGGGGTTCGGCCGGTCCTTTGCGAAATCAGCCCTGCCTACGCCCGAATTTTGGGTCAGCCATGCGTAGGAGGCTGGCCGGCTCTTGGGTTGGTTCGGTTGGGGCTTGGTTTCGCCGGTCGTGGTGCATGGAAGGAGGAGAAGCGAAGAAGGAGATGAGGAACAGGGAAAGCAGAGTAATGGGAAGAAGAAGAACAAAGAGGAGAGAGACGGGGGTCTATCGGGGGCACCGCGGGTAGCTAAGGAAGAAGTCTCACACGCTAAATGACTAATTTTCCCCTCCCTACTCTCTTTTGTTTATTTTTGGCCCAGGCTGTTGTAAGAATCTGTGTCGCCAGCTTAATTCATAACCCGAATTCTAAACCCAAATCAATAATATAATCCTTCATCGACTATTCGTTCCCAAATCTATCTAGGTTCAATTTCATAACATCGAACTACTTCTAAGGTTGGCGTCCTAATCATATTCGGGTTGCTAATCGATTTAGTACTCGTTAATAGTCGTTACTAACGCTTACTAAAAATCGTCGAAAGATTTTCAGGCCTAACAATATTATTAATCGTAATAAGAATAGCAATGACAATAATATCATTTTTTAATAAAATTAGCGCTCACATTGGTACTTAGTAAATAATTTTAGCTCATATCGCTAATAAAATACGGTTTTCGAAGAGCAAAAAGGCATTACCAACAACTTAACGGAATATAAAGTGCGCGGGTATTACACTCTCCCCCCCTTAAAAGAATTTCGTCCTCGAAATTGCTTCCTTGGAGGAATTAATGGGTGTACTTCATCCGTATCTCTTTCACAATCCAAGTCACTTTGTACTTAACTATCAATTCTGCCTTCACTATAGCATCCCATCCTTGGATCTCTATTCAAACCCAATCATCTAAGCCTTACTCCCCTCATCTTATGCTCTTTAGGTGTCACTCATACTTTCCCTTTAAAAACCTTATTACTGATAATCCAATCTTACATAACTACACATCAATCCAATCCTCAATATGACCTAATATCTACAAGGAGGTCCATTAGGTCTCCTCTTAATATTGCAATTCTTAGTCTTCACTCTCTCATACATATCTCCAATAAACACAACAGAAGGTAAATAATTCTTTCTTCACCAATGCCAACGCACTTCTCAAAGTACCCTATCACAACCCTTATAAATGAACACCATATGCAAATCCTTTTCTTCTATCCCTCTAGAATTTCATAAGTCATCTCACAAGATTCACCGCTTCTCCATTAAGACCAAACTGTGACTGCAGAAATCTTGCAAAAATCTCTGTCGGACAATAATTTGCATCAACAGTGCGCCCCCAACGTCACTTCAAGGTGGGGGGAAAAGCTACTTAACTCGTATTCTAGCGCATAACTTGCCCCTCTTAGTCAATCGACTAACTCGAGCCACACTTAACTCTCAAATGTTGATACTGTAACGCACACTTGCACACAAAGAAGGCACACGTCACGTAATCACAGAGTATTCTTAGACCACTAGATCAAATGCAAGACTCAGGTCGCGCCCTATGGTCGTAGGACCTTTACCCTGACACCATCAATGTAACACCCCCAGCCCCTAGGGTCAGAAGCGTTACGTTTTCTTGCTTCTTAGTCAATTTCTGGCGTGAAACGGACAGAGTTTTCCCTAAAAACTGACCGTTTTCCAGGCTACACGCCGAAGTCCATAACTCTATGGGCCACACGCCCGGAGTATATAGAGCTTTCTATTTTTCATAAACCTTACAAGAAGATAAATAATTACATAACCTTACAAACATAGCCGACATTACAAAACGATATCATAAACACAGCAGTACAGCCCAAGCAAGTCCACTCTGGGCGCTCCACACATCAGTCACATACCTATGGATCTGGGGAAAAGGGGGGAAAGTAATGGGAATGAGCAACCATCGCTCAGTGAGTAAACCCTCTCTCCCAAAACATACTTCAAATACATATTAACTTACGAAAGCCTTTCGTAATTCATTTTAGTTGAAGAGCTTACACATAATACATGATATTCGAACCACAAACCAAGTGACGGAATAGTCATACCAAAAAGCTTAACTTTAGTAGAAATCGTATTGCTAATAAAGCTACGTAAACGTAGAAACATAGCATAAAAGCGGTTTTACGCATAAGTTTCACTTACCGCAAAACATACATAGTAACTTATTCACGTAAATAAGGAGACTAGACTCTTAGAGGTACTTCGTTACTGCCAACTTGAGTCGGCCAAACTCGAGCGACAACATACGCCTATCCGGACAAACATCATACTATGCTGAGACGTAATTTTCATACTTAGACTTCAAGCGGGAATCAAACCACCATCCCTGAATCCATCATAACGTAACATATGTGATACCAAGCGGGAACTAAGCCACCATCCCTGGGTCTCAGACTTAAGCTTAAAGTTTCTAGAGTAGCTCCTCCATGTATACATAGACATAAACATAACCATTCGTACACATACATACTTATACTCATTCATATATATGTCTTAGGAACTTATAACATTCATACACATACATACTTAGTAGACAAACATGCTTATACTTATTCATATGTAGGTTTTGTGAACTTAAAAGATGAAAACATAGTTTTCTGACGACATTATCTTTAGGCAAACGACAAGAAAGGCCTCCTAAAAACATGGCGAGTATTATAACTCACGATTCAAAACTTGGGTAGTTACTAGCATGCACTTCAAAGCTGTGATTCACAGAACACTACTCCAATTGCCCTTCTTCAACTCGTTTCAATCTTTTAAGCGCAAAAGAAGAAATTTGATACAAACGAAGTTTAGTAACTCACGAAACGATTTCGTGAATAGTTTAAAAGCTTTTCATAATCGAAATAAAGTTGCTAACGTGTAAACTAACTTCGTATAATACGTTTTCAACTTTAAAAGCTTCTTCATAATGTAATACGTTTGTCAGTTTGTAAAACGTCTTCGTGTTAAACTTACAAGCTTCTTAGAAACAAAATAAGATTTGTTAGTACGTAAATCGGCTTCATAAATAACTTAAAGACTTAATATAACGTAGATTGTTCACTAAATCATAGAACGACATAGTTTTTAACTTAAATGCTTCGTGTAAATGTAAAACGACCGCTAACTCATAAAGCGACTTCACTTTTTAGTTAAAAGCTTCCTTTAAATGTAATATGTTTGCTAAATCGGAAACCGAAACTCGTTTCAAACATAACGTGTTTAGTTAATGCTTGATTCAAACTAAGTTCAAAACTTAAAAGCTTCTCATAAACGTTATAAATTTATTAACATATAAATTGACCTCCTTTGAAACTTCAAAGCTTCTTAAGAACGTAATAAGCTTGCTAAGTCGTAAAACGGTTTCGTTTCTAACTTAAAGGCTTCATATAAACGTTGTGCAGCTACTAATTGGCAAAATGACTTCGTTTTTAACTTCAGAAACTTCTTATAGACGTAAAGCACTTGCTAGTTTGTAAAACGACTTCATTTTTTGACTTAAAAGCTTTGCATAAACGTAATGCACTTATTAACTCGTAAAACGACATCCTTGTAAACATAAAATTAAACTAAAACTATAAACGTAACACGTTTACGACATCGTAGATCGACTTAGTTTCCGACTTAATTGTCTCTTATAAATGTAATAAGGTTGCTAAATCATGAAAACAACTTCGTTTCTAACTTGAAAGCTTCGTATAAACGTAATAAGGTTGCTAAATCGCAAAGCAACTTCGTGTACAACTTAGAAAGCTTCTCTTAAACATAATACGTTCACTAGTTCGCAAAAAGACTTCATTTCTAACTTAAAAGCTTCTTAATAACGTAAAACGATTGCTAGTTTGTAAAACGATTCCATTTTAGCTTAAAGGCTTCTTGATCACATAATACGTTTACTAATTCGAGGAACAACTCCGATTTTTACTAAAAACATATTATAAACGTAATGAGCTTGGTAAATCATAAATCGAAACTCGTTTGAGACATAACGTGCTTGGTTAACACTTAATTCAAACTAAGTTCGAAATCGAAACACATATAATCGAATTCATATAACAACAATCCAATCCACCAATTTAGTAAACTGATTCATAAACTAATTATTCCAAATCCTTAAAATAGGAGGGATTAAAGCTTTACCCACCTCGAATCCAAGCTATATGCGTGCAAACTGGCTGGATTGAAGTTAAATTCGAACACCAAAGCTCAGAATCCCCTCTATTCTTCGCGTGACACACGACCACCACTAAACCCAAAACCCTAACTTGTGATTTTTGAAGAATTCAAGCACAATTAGCATGAATTGAAGGGAATTAAAGCAAGGATTCAATTTATAGAGGCAAGAGTGTTCGAATCTCACCGTGCATGCGCCGAATTCGCAGGGGTTTCGGCCGGTCCTTTGCCAGAATCAGCCCTGCCTATGCCCGAATTTCTGGTCAGCCATGCGTAGGAGGCTGGCCGGCTCTTGGGTTGGTGCTCGGTTTCGCAGGTCGTGGTGCGAGGAAGGAGGACAAGCGAAGGAGGAGTTGAGGAACAGGGAAAGCAGAGCAATGTCAGAAAGAAGAAGAAGAAAGAGGAGAGAGACGGGGGTCTATCGGGGGCACCGCGGGTAGCTGAGGAAGAAGAAGTCTCACACACTAAATGACTAATTTGCCCCTCCCTACTCTCTTTCGTTTATTTTTGGCCCAGGCTGATGCAGGAATCTGTGTCGCCAGCTTAATTCATAAACCGAATTCTAAACCCAAATCGATAATATAATCCTTCATTGACTATTCGTTCCCACATCTATCTAGGTTCGATATAATAACATCGAACTACTTCTAAGGTTGATGACCTAATCGTATTCGGGTTGCTAATCGATTTAGTACTCGTTAATAATCGTTACTAACGCGTATTAAAAATCATCGAAAGATTTTCAGGCCTAATAATATTATTAATAGTAATAAGAATCGCAATGACAATAATATCATTTTTTAATAAAATTAGCGCTCACATAGGTACTTAGAAAATAATTTTAGCTCATATCGCTCATAAAATACGGTTTTCAAAGAGCAAAAACGCATTACGAACAACTTAACGGAATATAAAGTGCGCGGGTATTACGCTCTTCCCCCCTTAAAAGAATTTCGTCCTCGAAATTGCTTACTTGGAGGAATTAATGGGTGTACTTCATCCGTATCTCTTTCACAATCCAAGTCACTTTATACTTAACTATCAAGTCTGCCTTCACCATAGCATCCCATCCTTGGACCTCTATTCGAACCCAATCATCTAAGCCTTACTCCCCTCATCTTATGCTCTTTAGGTGTCGCTCATACTTTTCCTTTAAAAACTTTATTACTGATCATCCACTCTTACATAACTACACATCAATCCAATCCTCAATATGACCTAATATCAAGAAGGAGGTCCTTTAGGTCTCTTCCTTATATCCCAATCCTTAGTCTTCACTCTCTCATACATATCTCCAATAAACATAACAAAAGGTAAATAATTCTTTCTTCACCAATTCCAACGCACTTCTTAAAGTACCCTATCACAACCATTATAAATGAACACCATATGCAAATTCTTTTATTCTATCCCTCTAGAATTCCATAAGTCATCTCATAAGATTCACCGCTTCTACAATGAGACCAAACTGTGACAGCAGGAATCTCAAAAAAATCTCCATCAGACAATAATTTGCATCAATGGTGCACCCCAAACGTCACTTCAAGGTAGGGGGAAAAGCTACTTAACTCGTACACTAGCGCATAACTTGCCCCTCTTAGTCAATCGACTTACTCGAGCCACACATAACTCTCAAACGTGGATACTGTAAGGCACACTTGCACACAAAGGAGGCATATGTCACATAATCACAGAGTATTCTTAGACCACTAGATCAAATGCAAGACTCAGGTCGCGACATATGGTCTTTGGAACTTTGCTCTGATACCATCAATGTAACATCCCCAACCCCTACGGTCAGAACCGTTACGTTTTCTTACTTCTTACCTAATTTCTGGGGTGAAACGGATAGAGTTTTCCCTAAAAACTGACCGTTTTCCAGGTTTAAAGCCTTACATTACACCCTTGCAATACAAAAAGGTACTAAATATCACCAACAACTCAACGGCTACACTCCGGAGTCCATAACTCTACGGGCCACATGCAAGGAGTATACAGAGCATTCTATTTTTCGTAAACCTTACAAGAAGACAAATAAGTACATAACCTTACAAACATAGTCGACATTACATAACGATATCATAAACACAGCAATACAGTCCAAGCAAGTCCGCTGTTTGCGCTCCACGGATTAGTCACATGCCTGTGGATCTGGGGAAAAGGGGGAAAAGTAATGGTAATGAGCCACCACCGCTCAGTGAGTAAACCCTCTCTCCCAAAACATACTTCAAATACATATTAACTTACGAAAGCCTTTCGTAATTCATTTTAGTTGAAGAGCTTACACATAATACATCATATTCGAACGACAAACCAAGTGACGGAATAGTCATACCAAAAAGCTTAACTTTAGTAGAAATCGTATTGCTAATAAAGCTACGTAAACCCAGAAACATAGCATAAAAGGGGTTTTACGCATAAGTTTCACTTACCAAAAAACATACATAGTAACTTATTCACGTAAATGAGGAGACTAGACTCTTAGAGTGACTTTGTTACTGCCATCCCGAGTCGGCGAAACTCGAGCGGCAACATACGCATATCCGGACAGACATCATACTATACTGAGACGTAATTTTCATACTTAAACTTCAGGCGGGAATCAAACCACCATCCCTGAAACCATCATAACGCAACATATGTGATACCAAGCGGGAACTAAGCCACCATCCCTTGGTCTCAGACTTATAGTTTCTAGAGTAGCTCCTCCACATATACATAGACATAAACATAACCATTCGTACACATACATACGTACACTTATTCATATACATGTCTTAGGAACTTATAACATTCACACACATAGATACATTGCAGACAAACATGCTTATACTCATTCATATACAAGTTTTGTGAACTTAAAACATCAAAACATAGTTTTCTGACGACTTTAGCTTTAGGCAAACGACAAGAAAGGCCTCTTAAAAACATGGCGAGTATACTTACTCACTATTCAAAACTTGGGTAGTTACTAGCATGCACTTCAAAGCTAGGATTCACAAAACACAACTCCAATTGCCCTTCTTCGAATCGTTTCAATCTTTTAAACGCAAAAGAAGGAATTTGATACAAACCAAGTTTACTAAATCACAAAACGATTTCGTGAATAGTTTAAAACCTTTTCATGATCGAAATAAAGTTGGTTACGCGTAAACTAACTTCGTAAAATACGTTTTCAACTTTAAAAGCTTCTTCATAACGTAATACATTTGTCTATTTGTAGAACGTCTTTGTTTTAAACTTACAAGCTTCTTAGAAACAAAATAAGATTTGTCAGTACGTAAATCGGCTTCATAAACAATTTAAAGACAGAGTTTTCCCTAAAAACTGACCCTTTTCCAGGTTTAAAGCCTTACATTACACCCTTGCAATACAAAAAGGTACTAAATATCACCAACAACTCAACGACTACACGCCGGAGTCCATAACTCTACGGGCCACATGCAAGGAGTATACAGAGCTTTTTATTTTTCGTAGACCTTACAAGAAGACAAATAAATACATAACCTTACAAACATAGTCGACATTACATAACGATATCATAAACACAGCAATACAGTCCAAGCAAGTCCGCTGTTTGCGCTCCATGGATTAGTCACATGCCTGTGGATCTGGGGAAAAGGGGGAAAAGTAATGGTAATGAGCCACCACCGCTCAGTGAGTAAACCCTCTCTCCCAAAACATACTTCAAATACATATTAACTTATGAAAGCCTTTCGTAATTCATTTTAGTTGAAGAGCTTACACATAATACATCATATTCGAACCACAAACCAAGTGACGGAATAGTCATACCAAAAAGCTTAACTTTAGTAGAAATCGTATTGCTAATAGAGCTACGTAAACCCAGAAACATAGCATAAAAGGGGTTTTACGCATAAGTTTCACTTACCAAAAAACATACATAGTAGCTTATTCACGTAAATGAGGAGACTAGACTCTTAGAGTGACTTTGTTACTGCCATCCCGAGTCGGCCAAACTCGAGCGGCAACTTACGCCTATCCGGACAAACATCATACTATACTGAGACATAAGTTTCATACTTAAACTTCAGGCGGGAATCAAACCACCATCCCTGAATCCATCAAAATGTAACGTATGTGATACCAGGCGGGAACTAAGCCACCATCCCTAGGTGTCAAACTTAAGCTTAAAGTTTCTTGAGTAGCTCCTCCACGTATACATAGACATAAACGTAACCATTCGTACACATACATGCTTATACCTATTCATATATATGTCCTAGGAACTTATAACATTCATACACATACATACTTAGTAGACAAACATGCTTATACTTATTCATATATAGGTTTTATGAACTTAAAACACGAAAACATAGATTTTTGACCACTTTAGCTTCAGGCAAAAAACAAGAAAGGCCTCTTAAAAACATGGTGATTATACTAACTCACGATTCAAAACTTCGGTAGTTACTAGCATGCACTTCAAAGCTAGGATTCACAAAACACAACTCCAATTGCCCTTCTTCAGATCGTTTCAATCTTTTAAACGCAAAAGAAGGAATTTGATACAAACAAAGTTTACTAACTCACAAAACGATTTCGCGAATAGTTTAAAAGCTTTACATAATCAAAATAAAGTTTCTAACGTTTAAACTAACTTCGTAAAATACGTTTTCAACTTTAAAAGCTTCTTAATAACGTACTACGTTTGTCAGTTTGTAAAACGTCTTTGTTTTAAACTTACAAGCTTCTTAGAAACAAAATAAGATTTGTCACTACGTAAATCGGCTTCTTAAATAACTTAAAGACTTCTTATAACGTAAATTGTTCAATAAATCGTAAAACGGCATAGTTTTTAAATTAAATGCTTCGTGTAAATATAATAAAACCGCTAACTCATAAAACGACTTCACTTTTTAGTTAAAAGCTTCCTTTAAATGCAATACGTTTGCTAAATCGGAAATCAAAACTCGTTTAACACGTAACGTGTTTAGTTAATGCTTAATTCAAACTAAGTTCAACACTTAAAAGCTTCTCATAAACGTTATAAATTTATTAACATATAAATCGACTTTCCTTGAAACTTCAAAGCTTCTTCAGAACGTAATAATCTTGTTAAGTCGTAAAATGATTTCGTTTCTAACTTAAAAGCTTCATATAAACGTGATACGGCTACTAACTCGCAAAATGACTTCGTTTTTAACTTAAGAAACTTGTTATAGACGTAAAATGTTTGCTAGTTTGTAAAACGACTTCATTTTTTGACTTAAAAGCTTTGCATAAATGTAATACGTTTATTAACTCGTAAAACGACTTCCTTTTAAACTTAAAATTAAACTTAAAGGTTTCTTATAAATGTAACACGTTTGCTAAATCGTACAACGACTTAGTTTCCAACTTAATTGCTTTGTATAAACGTAATAAGGTTGCTAAATCATGAAAACAACTTCGTTTCTAACTTGAAAGCTTCGTACAAACGTAATCAGGTTGCTAAATCGTAAAGCAACTTCGTGTATAACTTAGAAAGCTTCTCTTAAACATAATACGTTTATTAATTCGCTAAACAACTTCATTTCTAACTCAAAAGCTTCTTAATAACGTAAAACGATCGCTAGTTCATGAAACAATTCCATTTTAGCTTAAAGGCTTCTTGATAACATAATACGTTTACTAATTCGAGGAACAACTTCGATTTTTACTAAAAACTTATTATAAACGTAATGAGCTTGGTAAATCGTAAATCGAAACTCGTTTGAGACATAACGTGCTTGGTTAACACTAAATTCAAACTAAGTTCGAAATCGAAACACATATAATCGAATTCATACAACAACAATCCAATCCACCAATTCAGTAAACTAATTCATAAACTAATTATTCGAAATCCTTAAAATAGGAGGGATTAAGGGTTTACCGACCTCGAGTCCAAGCTATATGCGTGCAAACTGGCTGGATTGAAGTTAAATTCGAACGCCACAGCTCAGACTCCCCTCTGTTCTTCGTGTGACACACGACCACCACTAAACCCAAAACCCTAAGTTGTGATTTTTAAAGAATTCAAGCACAATTAGCATGAATTGAAGGCAATTAAAGCACGTATTCAATTTATAGAGGCAAGAGCGTTCGAATCTCACCGTGCATGCGCCGAATTCGCCGGGGGTTCGGTCGGTCCTTTGCCAAAATCAGCCCTGCCTATGCCCGAATTTTGGGTCAGCCACGCGTAGGAGGCTGGCCGGCTCTTGGGTTGGTTGGGTTGGCGCTCGGTTTTGCTGGTCGTGGTGCGTGGAAGGAGGATAAGTGAAGGAGGAGATGAGGAACAATAAAAGCAGAGCAATGTCAGGAAGAAGAAGAAGAAAGAGGAGAGAGACGGGGGTCTATCGGGGGCACCGCGGGTAGCTGAGGAAGAAGAAGTCTCACACGCTAAATGACTAATTTGTCCCTCCCTACTCTCTTTCGTTTATTTTTGCCCCAGGTTGTTGCAGGAATCTGTGTCGCCAGCTTAATTCATAACGCGAATTCTAAACCCAAATCGATAATATAATCCTTCATCGATTGTTCGTTCCCAAATCTATCTAGGTTCGATTTAATAACATCGAACTAGTTCTAAGGTTGACGACCTAATCGTATTCGGGTTGCTAATTGATTTAGTACTCGTTAATAATCGTTACTAAGGCTTATTAAAAATCATCGAAATATTTTCAGGCCTAATAATGTTATTAATAGTAATAAGAATTGCAATGACAATAATATCATTTTTTAATAAAATTAGCGGTCACATAGGTACTTAGAAAATAATTTTAGCTCATATCGCTAATAAAATACAGTTTTCAAAGAGCAAAAAGGCATTATGAACAACTTAACGGAATATAAAGTACGCGGGTTTTACAGAAACCCACTTAGGAGGGAAAAACTCAGTTGCTAAGAAACTAGCTGCTAGGTGGCGCATGAGCTTGGTCTTTGCTGCTATTGGGCAGCAGCATTTTGCTGACTAATATGTGATTTCCTTACATGGGGGGAAACCTCAAGATGTCTATAAACCCCCCCCCCCTTTTGAAAGTCCGGATTTGGGTTTTCTCCACCAAGGTGAGTATGTTCTTGGCTGGCTGCTTTAGCTTAGTCACCTAGTGACTCATCCACGAAGAAACAACCATGTGGAAGAATGAAAAGAGGCCATTTTGCAAGCATTCATTTGGACACTATGCCATGATGGGTTGAACTTTTTACGTGGAAACCATGTGTGGTTACCCTCCTAGGGAGGAAAGATGACTCTTACTGCCTAAGATCGTCAAGGATTAGCCTAAGTTAATTATTTTGAAGCTAATGCATTCATTTTTTTCTTGTTTTTATTCATTTATGTACTAAACCATGTAGTTATCCATATAAATGTACTTTGTGAGTTTCCTAACCATTAAGTAACCTCCTAATGATTACCTAATGAGTAAGTAAAGCCTTAGGCATGCCATTATAAGTAGCACGGCCATTCCTTTTGTACTCAAGTGATAATGAAGTGAAATCTGAAGTTGAGTTAGAAACTCCTTAATGTTAATACCTAAATTCTCTGCTTGCTTATCTCTAATTAGGTCAATTAGAGTGATGATCAAGTGAGTCTTAAACCTTAATTAGCTGGTAAAATCTATATCCTAATTAAGCTTAAGGGCCCTAAACTCAACCTTAGTGGTGAAATCTGTATCTAAGTAAGAGTTTAGTTTCACTAGATTAATCTTTGGTGGTGAAATCTGCATCCAAAGATTGATTTAGTTTCTATCCTTCTTCCTTCATTGTAATCTTTCTTGATTTTAGCTTTCACTCTTAAATTGAGTTAAGCTTAAACCTTGAGAGGTACATCAGTTTTGGTATTAGAGCAAGTTTCATCTTGGTCTGGCAATAAACCAAACACAACCCGAACACAAAGAACCCTTAGAATTTGTCCATCATCCCTTCATCTAGGAGCTTGAAGAAAGAGCTAGACTTGATTGATTTTGAGGCCTTGATTGATTTTGAGTACGCCAGCCTTGAAATCCTAAAATTTCATGGCAAAAGGAACAATTTACATGCTTAATTTCTAACGTGGAATGAGTGTTTACTTGTTGCAACCTTGACGACCAAGAGAAGTTCAAGGTGATTATTTCAAGATTGAGAAGTTGTGCACTTCAATGGTGGCAGAATTACAAGATTAAGAGAAGAATAAAAGGAAAAGAGAAGGTGAGAACTTGGAAGAAGATGAGAAGTAAGCTAATGGGTTCCTTTTGCCCGCCCTCTTGCATGCTCAAACATGTTTCCCTACTTCGCCCCAACTCCGAGACCAACCGTTTAACAAGGGGACTTCCATTTCCTTTCCTAAAGCTGCGGTTCCCTCTCCTTCCACACCACAAAGAATCCAAACTCCACAAGAGAGTCTAACCCCCACAAAACATACCCTACCCTAGTCCTTTTGGCAGAAGATGCCAAGGACTTGAACACACAACAGGCGCTGCCCAAACAGAAATGTTATTACCTTAGCTGAATGGGAAGCCGTGAAGGAGTGTGAGGTTGAGGAAAAGAAAGAAGAAGATGTGGTAGTCAATAAGGAGGAAACTCAAAAAGAAGTTGAGGTGTAAGTTGATGAGGGATAAATAATTCTTTTGGGGAACGTTTCAAGTGGCTTTCAAGGTGATGAGGATAAAAAAAAGCAAGAACATCAAGGTATGTTTATTAATCACAAATGCAGAAAAAGAGAAAACCTTAGCACCTTTACCCTTCTTTAAACTCCATGAAAGCAAACCACAAAAGAACCATGAGCATTTGAGCCATTTTCTTACTTGCTAAGAACCATTACTCAAAACCCCTTTAAGATCAAAAAAAGAATGAATTCATACTATTCAAGATGAGTACAAATGTCAACCCCTAAGCCATCCATTATCCACCTCAATTCTTAAACATCCAAAGGTATTTTCTAAGGTTGGTTTGAAGAAAATAGCTTTTAAGAACAAAAGGGGATTATTTGAAGCGTTAATCATATTTCAACCAGATCCCAATCCATCCTTCCTTACCCCTCAGGTTTGAGGGCAAATCCTTCTCAACAAGGGGAGGATGATGTAAATCCCTCAAGAAACTCTAATTTAGAGGTCCATGGTGGCTACGGTAATCCAAATTAGTTGCCAAAGTTCAAGGACTTAATCAGATTTGTGTAAATTCAAGAAGAGCTAGTTGTCGAATTAAATCTAGCAGCATACCCAGTTTTGTGAGCTTAATTACTTTGGCCTCTTTGAGGTTTAAGTCAAATAATTTGCCATGGGTTTAAAGTGCAAGAAGTTAGATTTCCATAAAAACAAGATTCAGCTCGTTTAGACTTCGTTTAATAATTAAACTTAGCTGTTAAACTCAAACTGTCCAAGCCGTAGTTTTGGGACAGTTTGTACCCGGTTTTGTTTTTCTTATTTTAAGTTCAAATGACGTCCAAATTCTATAATTTTTTTTTTGTTACTTCACTTAGGATGTCTAGTTTATTTGTTATGTTAAGCACAAATCCATAAGAGCACGTTAAGGAGGTCAGTTCAGTCATTTTTTCAAAGCTACCCAGCAGGCATCTTAATTTGCACGGTTTGAAAGATCTTGCTGATTATGGTATTTAATGATGTCCGAATCCGGATTTCGACATCATTAAGTACCATAATCTGTATGATCTTTCAAATCGTGCAGATTTAGATGCCTGTTGGGCAGTTTTGACAAAATGACTAAACTAGACCCCTTAACGTGCTCTTCTGGCTTTGTGCTTAACATAACAAATAAACTAGACATCCTAAATGAAGTGAAAAAAAAATTACAAAATTTGGATGCCGTTTGAAGTTGAAATAAGAAAAACAAAGTCGGGTACAAACTATCCCAAAACTACAACCTAGACAGTTTGAGTTTAAGAGCAAAGTGGAATTATCAAACAAAGTCCAAAGGAGCTGAAACTTGTTTTTCTGGAATGCTAACTTCTTGGATTTTAAACCCATGGCAAATTATTTGACTTAAACCTCAATGAGGCCTAAGTAATTAAGCTCACAAAACTGGGTATGTTGCTGGATTTAATCCGACAACTAGCTCTTCTTGAATTTGCAAAAATCTGATTAAGTCCTTGAACTTTGACGACGAATTTGGATTGCCTTGGCTGCCATGGACCTCCAAATTAGAGTTCCTTGAGGGATTTACATCATCTGGCGTCTCCCTTACCTAACCTAGCCTTCTGTGAAGATTCGGGTTTTTAAGCTTGACTACTTGGTGACTATGGTAGTCACCAAATCACGGGTAGCAATCAAACAGGCGTAAGATCCAGGCAAGCAAGTTTCTGCATTTGAGGTAATCTCTATTACCAACAGTGGTATCAGAGCCACGTCTTACTTGATGCTAGCTTGGAATTCTTTGTTTATTAAATCATAATTTTGATGATGTTGAATTTGTGTAAAGTCAAAATATGATTTTGGTTTAATATGCAAGTATCCTATTCTCTGTGATTACGAAAAACCGAATTTGGATATGCTAGAATTGTTTGCCTCATATTAAAATACTACATTACGCATATACGTTTCTGTGTGAAACAAACTAAATAGAAGATTACTGTTCTGAAATTATGCTCATCTGCTTACATTACATGACGCTTACAAATCATTTTTCACTATGACAATGATTTTATATCTATAATTGGAATAATGACTCTAATCAACCCACCCTCAATTCAGATTTTCCTACAACCCAGCCACTCCACGGACTAAGAACACACCAAAAAAGGAAAACGAAGGCGCAAGTAACCTGAAACCCATTAGCACCGCCAGGAGGGGCAGTGCGTGTGAGTTAGCGCCACCAATGAAAAGAATCTTGGGTGTTTTCTTCCTCCTGCTGTCCTTAAACCCCCGCTAATCTACTCATTCATGGCACAAAACCATACCAAATACGCACATGTACCTCATGCGCTGCCACAGAGGTGGTGCGTTAAGCGTGTGGACAACCTCCAGTGTTTCGTCGGTGGCCGATCCACATGATACCTATGGTGCCTTTGTCGGAGGTTGAGTAGATAATGCCCAGGGGGATTTTTAGGTGGAGGTAAAGGGGGCGGTTCATCATCTGGATCGTAGTTCTCCGTAGCTTTTCGAGCCAGCCAAGGTGAATGGTGCCGAAGAACACACCGACATGAGGCCCAAGTGGGGTAACAGACTCTCAGTTGTGGGTTGAGACTGAAAGGGGACAGAGAGGGAGCCGTCAGGGGGTTAGAAAGAGAGACAATGAGCTTTTTGGTCATCAATGAAGAAAGAGAGAGTGATGAGGGTTATGAAGGAAGAACCCCGTTTTTTTTTTCCAAATAAAACTTTTTTACCTCAATTGAATTTAATTAAGCTTGTAATTGTTTCATGGGCATGTTAATTATTTATTTCTGATAATACAAGTGCAAACAAATTGAGCCAAATTGTTAATTCTTGATTTGAATTATAATTTCAATTTAGTTTTGATTTTAAACGCATGAACTTGGTATTGTAACATTAATATGTTTAGTGTAAAAATATTTATTATCACATGCTCATTAGACATATAAATTTGTTTTATACAACATAATATGGTGTTAAGTTAATTGTCATTGATGTAATATGAATTAGTTTCATATATATACGTGTGTGTGTGTGTGTATGTATATGTATAAGTTTTAGTATATAATAATTAAAATGTTAACTAGTTTTACATGGTTTGAACAAATATCTATGTGATGTTTTAGATAAATGTTAATTTGTATAACATTTTAATTGTGGTCCATATGAATCAATTTTTTTATGGAAATATGGTAATTAAGTTATTTAAATTTCTAGTTCATGATTGTATGAGATGATTATGAGCTTGGCAAAATTTTTGATCATATAACAAGAACGTTGAAATTTTGATAATTTAATTGCTTAAGAGATATGTGCCTTACGTTCATCTTTTAATACTTGTAGATATGGCGATTAACAATGCACTAACAGGTGAGTTGTCCACTAGTCAAAAGCTAGACGGATCTAACTATGACATGTGGAAACGGAAGATTATGTATTTTTTCAACGGGAAGGGACCTGTTGGAGCACTTTAGGGTAGCCAAGTTTCCACCATCACACATGGACAAGGATGCCAAGCCCATTGATACTACTACTGTGCAGTATTAAGAAAGCTTACAGGCCTACCAGGATTGCTCCAAGAAGGATCGAAGGGCACGCTTTACTATGTTGTACTACATGCACGATGACCTAATTAGGGAATTTGAGACGTGTCCCATGGCTAAAGACGTGTGTGACCAACTCAAAATCCCTTTTGGATAGACATCCGAAAGAAGGCTTAGAACCTTGCAATTGAAATGGATGCAGTAGAACATGGATTCCAGTCATACCATGGCTGAGCATTTACGAATCATAAGTGCGATAATAAGTGATCTCAAGGCTGCTGGTAAAGACGTTCCTGAGGGGGAGCAAGTCCTGAATGTGATTCGGGCTATCCCTGATGAACCTGAGCATTGGGGTAGTGTGAATCTGGTCTGCGCTCATTCTGAGCATCTAAAGACCTTCGCTGAGATCCAAAGCCACTTTCAAATTAAGGAGGAACACTTGAAAATGTTCGACACTCATAATGTAGCTCTTGTTGCCAAAGGAAATAAGCCTAGAGGCAACAAGAATAATCGACGTAGCTAGTTTAAGAAAGGTTCACACCCCCCTCAGAAAGGTAGGCTAAAGGCTGGAATTGCCAAGAAGCAAAAGGCTAAAGGCAATGGAGAGAAAAACATAGTATGGGTGAAGTTCTCTAATTGTGGCAAGAAAGGTCATTGTGCTTGGGATTGTCCAGAGCCTCAAAAGGTACGTTTCTCCACTTATTCCCCTGAATTGTATGTATGTTCCCATGCATTAGTTGCTAATTCTCTTCCTAATTGGAATATAGATACAGGAATAAGCAAACATATAGTCCAGGACAGAGCTGACTTCGTAGACTTTCACCAATACCTGGTGGGTTCACAATCTGTCATGTTAGGAAACAGCAGTGAAGAAGATGTTCTAGGTGTTAGAATGTACCGACCCACATTGCGAGGAGGAAATAAGTTGCTCCTGTTTGATGATCTCCACGTACCTGGGGTGCAAGTTTGCGTTTTGTCTTTAGTTTCTTTAGTGAAATATGGTTTTGGTTTTAGTTCTTGTTCTGATGCTTTAAACATTATGTATGGTAGTGATGTGTTTGGCCACGCTACTTTAAGAAACGAATTCCTTGTACTTGATTTGGATAACTATTATAATGATTCTTCGTTAATCTTTGTCTCACATTTTGATTTTGATTCTGAATCAATTAATTAGCATGCTAGAGTTGGTCATATTGGCCAAGATAGGATGAGTAGGCTAGCTAAAGAAGGTCTTTTAGATCGACTCACTAAGGTTAAGTTGTCTAGATGTGAGTCATGTTTAGCTAGCAAGACGACCGCGAAACCTTTTAGTAAGGTTTCACGGGCATCAAGCCCTGTAGAGCTAATTCACTCTAATATTTGTAGACCCATTAATGTGAAAGCACGTCGTAGGGCTTTCTATTTTCTCACTTTTATAGATGATTATTCAAGATATGGGTGTGTGTACCTATTATCATATCGCTACGAGGCACTTGATAGGTTCAAACGCTTTGTAGTCAAGGTGGACACCAAGTTAGAACGGAGAGTTAAGACTCTTCGAACTGATCGTGGTTGTGAATGCCTCTCAGATCTATTTAAAGAGTTTTGTGGGAAAAATGGTATGTGAAGACAACTTACGATTCCTGGCATGCCATAACAAAACGGTGTGGCAGAGCGAAAGATTCGAACATTGCTTGACATGGTTAGGTCAACGATGGCACACGCCAATCTTATAATTAGTTTTTGGAGGGATGCGTTGCTCAGTACAGCTTACATTCTTAACAATGTGCCAAGTAAGAGCTTATCTGCCACTCCATATACGGTATGGCATGGAAGAAAGCCCTCCTTGGAACGTTTATGTCCATGGGGTTCGGCTTGTTATGTACACAACCCAACTCATAAGCATGCGAAACTTGGTCCAAGGGCCAGCAAAATGGCGTTCATAAGGTATCCTGAATATGTTATATTTAGGGAACACCCTAATGGTGGCATGGCGGAAATAAATTCACATAATGTTAAGTTTCTTGAGGATCACTTTCCAAGCATTAGTGAAATCACAACGGACCTAGCGTTGTATGAGTTATAACAAGATGATCCACTATCTCTCAATGAGGGGGAGAGTCTAAACACTCAATAAGGATAGTACTCTTTCGTTGTCTGGAAGAGATGATGAGATTTTGGTTGCCCAAGAGAATCAGCCTGGGAATGAGGTTTATCCTCATTCTCCAATTCATGGACATGACGTTAGCTCACTTGTTTAGAACCCCACTTCTCCTCGAGATAGTGGGAATGATTCTCCTCCAATTGAGGATTCTACACTTCCTAGAGATAGGGGATGAATACTCTAATGGGTCAAACCAACACAGGTCATATGCTCCAGAGAAGTGAGCGTGGAAGAATTCCTCGATGATATTTTCAAATCGAACAGGAAATATTCATATGCACTCCTTTGGAATTAGAAGAGCCTACCTCTTTTCAAGAGGCTATTGATTCACCAAACCACAAAGAGTGGATGGACACCATAAGAGATTAAATGGACTCTATGGTGAGGAACAAGATTTAGCAACCTGTTGATCTTCCTCCCCAACGTAAATAAGTTGGAAACAAGTAGGTTTTCAAGTTAAAACGTTTGGGTGATGGATCAATGGACAAGTTTAAGGCTCGTTTAGCGGCAAACGGGTTTACCCAAATTGAGGGGGTAGATAATGAAGAAACTTTTTCTACTGTTGTGAGAATTGCCCCTATTCGCCTACTTCTGGCCCTGGTTGCCCCTTTGGATTTACAATTATTCCAAATGGACGTAAAGACTACTTTCCTTAATGGAAATCTGGAAGAAGAAATCTTCATGGATCAACCTCTTTGTTTTATATCAAAAGGTCAAGAGGACAAAGTTTGTCTTGTTAAAAGATCTATTTATGGTCTCAAGTAGTCTTCAAGAGCATGGTATTTCAGATTCCATAAAGCCATTATATCTTTTGACTTAAACATGTTATCTGAAGATCACTGTGTGTATGTCAAGAAAACCACAAAGGGGATTATATCTATTACTTTGTATGTTGAAAATATACTGTTGGCTGGAAACAATATGGAGATGATCCAGACCACTCAGCAGTTGTTATCCTCTGTCTTCAAGATGAAGGACATGGGTAAGGCTAGGTATGTCCTAGGTGTAGAAATAACTCAGAACTATTCCAAGAAGCTTCTTGGTTTGAATTAAGAAGCATACATTAATAAAATCTTAGAACGTTTTCGAATGCATTATTCTAAACCCGTGGACACTCTAGTTAAAAAGGGTCTAATCTTAAGTCTCGATCAGGGCCCTAAAATTGACAAATAGAAGAAGAGAATGAGCAACATTCCTTACGCAAGTGCAGTAGGGAGCTTAATGTATGTCATGTTGTGCACACGATCAGACATTTGCTTTGCAGTTGGTTTGGTAAGTCGTTACCAAAGCAACCCAAGGCCTGCTCATTAACAAGCCGTCAAGAGAATCTTCCGGTACCTATGTGGTACAAGTGATCTGGTGCTTTGCTACCAAGGTGGAGAGCTTAAGTCAAGAGGACATTCAGAAGTTGATTGGGGTGGCGATCTGGATGAATCCATGTCTACCTCAGGATATATGTTCACCCTAGGCAGGGGAGCCATATCTTACTGTAGTAAGAAACAAGACTGCATAGAACTTTTGACTATGCAAGCAGAGTATGTTGCTTGCAGCCTTGCCACCCAAGAGGCAATAGGGCTGAGGAGTTTTCTCCAAGATCTCAATATCACTCCTAAAGTTGATGATCCTGTAGAAACGATGTGCAACAATACTGTTGCTATCTAGTTTGCTAAGGATCCAAAGTTCCACAGAAAGATCAAGCATACTAAGAGGAGTTATCATTTTGTTCAAAATGCCATAAAAGAGAAAGAAGTTGTCATTAAGTATATATCTACCAGTAGGATGATAGCTAATCCTTTAACTAAGCTTATTCATAGAGATACTTTTAAAACTCATGTTATGAGCTTAGGTTTGTGTAGGGCTTAGTTTTTTGGATGTATCGAAGTGTATGATGGACATGTTTTTCCTTGTATTAAGTATTTATGAAATAAAGAATGACGTTTCTTTTCAGATGTTCATAAATATATAAGTACATTACAAGGTACATTAAAATGTCACCAGGCTTCTGACTAGCCTAGTGACATAGGCAATTCCCATAACGCTTAAGTAGTGGGTAAGATAAGACTTAATCATATTGGCACTAGGTGTGCAATATTCATTACTCATACTAGGAGTGTATGAATAAAATAACATAGTCACCTTAGTAAGTCTAAGATGAGACTCAGAGGAGTTAAATATGAAATAAGTTTTTATATCGAAGCCCTATAGCCGTATATTGAGTGTTGAGGTAAACATTAAGTATGTTGATCTAGCAACTCTGGTTGGTTTTTTAGATAAAACCCAAGCTTATGATTCACATGACATAGAAGAGTGACATACCCAACTTAGTGGGAGCTATCTCGTGGAACTCCCTCATATTATGTATGTTAAATGCCGACCCATTTGATGGGGGACAAGCGGGTTCCCTTTCCTTATCATTGTGTGACCTTCATTGACAATACTTTTTGACTTAGAGTTATAATATGAAGTTAAAGCATAATGTTGCTACTTTAATGTGCTTTTTCAATAGCCAAGATGTATACAGTCCAGCGGAACATATTAGGGAAGTAGTTATGCTATGATTCACTATTTCTAACTGCCTAAGAAACAATGATTTTTGCATCACCATATCTAGCCCAGACGATTATGTTCAGTATATAATCAATTGATATATTAGGCATATAGGGATAGTGTATTCCATTAGGTGAGGTTTTTGAATGATTCGAGGTATTGATATTTTGTGAAAGTGTTACATCAGTTAGATAGTGACTTGATACAACACTACCATTTTTTTAGCCGCATGCTCCATTCCCAGTATGAAGCGTTAGGAATTTTGTTGGCAGAGAGATATGAGATTTATGGTCTTTGTGATCGAGGGGGCTGTTGGCCAGCAACAGTCACAAAAATGACCCATAATCTCATAATTGATTCAGTTGTTATAAAAGAGATTAATTCTGTATTAATCAGTAATAATCACCCATTAATTGCTTGATTCTGTTTGAGGCTATGTGCCACTATAAAAGGGGGTATGGATATGTGGCACAACAACAAGCAAAACATTCCCTAGATCTAATCTTCTCACTAGCCTCTCCCTCACTTGACCTAGCCACCAATGAAGGTTCGGGTTTTTGAGCGTGACTACTTGGTGACTCTAGTCCCAACAAATCGTGGGTAACAATCAAGCAAGTGTAAAATCTAGGTAAGCAAGTTTCCACAGTTGAGGTAATCTCTATTACCAATAAGCAAAATGCTATTGAATATGAAACTTTTTTTTTCTTTTATTCTTGAATCCGAACATGATCAGAGGCAGGGGATGTTTTCTTAGTCACATTTTTTGCTCAAATTCAGGTGTTGTGCAGTATTAGAAGGGTCACCTAGTCGATTTTGTTCATACAGGCAGGAATGGGTGGTGGCAATGGCACGGGTGCAGCTCCTGTCATTGCCAAAGTTGCAAAGCAACGACATTTTGACTATTGGCATTGTGACTACACCATTCTCATTCGAGGGAAGAAGGGGAATTCAAGGCCAAGAAGGAATTGCAACCTTGAGAGAACATGTTAACATGCACATTGTCATTCCAAATGACAAGTTGTTAACTGAAGTATCCCAATTTACACCTGTTACAGAAGCATTTAACTTACCAAATTATATTCTACGAAATGGTGTTTGTGTTATCTCAGATATAATCCTTGTCTGCATGGTATTTCAAGCTTCTTTATAGTGTTTGATCTATTCAAATAAGTCTGCACTCTGCACGTCCTTTAATATGGGATTTTCTTCTTATCTCATAACGTTTGAAATTGATAGCACATGAATGATGAAACGAACAGACAAAATTCCTGCATGTGAGAAACACATTCGTAGAGCCTGGCTTCTACCCCTTTTTTTCAAAGCAAAAACTGATTTCTTTAATTGAAAGTTATACAGCATCTCTAATAGATATCATAATCAAACAAATTAAAAACTAAAATTCGGTCAAGAAAATAATTTGATACACTTCTGAATACTCATTTTCTTCTTAATCAATGATTCATGATAGAGTCTTAAACGAAGAGATTTGCAAAACTTGTATAGTCTTTTCATCGAAAACACCCACTTTTACTCATGGGAAAAATGGAAGAGCAAATAACAAGAAAGAGGGATCTTAGTTGAAGACTCAATGCATGAAATTCTTTAAGAATACAATAAGTCTTCCATGAATTCTTAGATGAGCAAAATCTAAGAATTTCCTTGTGTTTCTTATTGAAAATAGAAAAACGTTACAGTTGGGGGAAGAATGAGAGCTAGTATCAATTGCAACAAGATGTAAATAATAAATAATAAAAAAGTAACTAATTTTATCCAATGTGAATTGTCGGCGAACTAGCATGATTAGTTTTTTTTTCTTGATGACCTTTGTTTGCATCAGATAAAACCTTCTCCTGTCGGTAAAAAACGACAACACCCCAAGTAACACGGGCCGTGTTATAAGATACGAGCCATCGTGTTACGCTCTGCCAGGACGTTGCTTGCAATTTCTACTCCTACACGTTCATATGAGCCGTGTGACATCTTGCAAGTCTATAAGCCCACCATGTTATATCCTCCATTTGCCCAAAAACAAACTCTCACTTTTCCAACAAAATAAAAAAGCCACGCAGGCCCATGTACATAAATATGGGCTAACGAAATTTTGATGTGAAGGTTAGTGAATTTGCTAGTCTAGTAATTACATTGACCACTTATCTCCACATGCCCAAGTCCACTTACAATGCTTCTCTTCTTCTCTCTTTTTAATTTATTTACTCTACATACTCAAACTACTCAACTATCCCCCACTAGTTTGTATATGTAGAGTGTAATACATCATACTTGATAATACATACAAAAAGGTGTCTTTCGATTTGAAGTTTAAGCCTTTAATTAGTGTAAATAGCTCAAGATCTCAGTAAAGCGATAGGTGACCGTCTTGTTTAAACCAACACTTTAAACATGAAATTGGAATTATCACACACTACCAAGAAAATTTTCTAAAGAAATTTTAATTGCTTTAGCACTATTATGGCCAAGTGTTAACCCTAGTTCATGAATAAATATAACAGTTACCCTTGAAACTCTAGTTAGAAGCAACACCACTTGTTTATTCACATAGGTGACATCTTCTAAAAACATTTGTACTATAGGGTTAGGATTCATTAAGACCCAGGATTTTCAACTAGCTTCAAACTGGTATCGTACGGAGCATTAATCTCTTTAATCTCAAGACGTTTAAACTTGACCAACATTTTGGACACATAATGGGTTTGGTTGAAAGCGTAGCCACTACTATGTCTTGTCATCTTAATTCCTAACATAATATCTACTTCATTCGTATCCTTCATTTTGAATTATAAATTTAGATACTTAGTCTCTTAGATATTTTGCAGGTTAGTGCCAAAGATTAGCAAGTCATCTACATATACACAAACAATCATTCCATATTCACTTGTGAATATGAAATAAATATACTTGTTTATGGATGAACCGATTGGTAAGAATTGCCTTGTCGAACTTTTCATGTCATTGTTTGGGAGCCTGCTTCAATCCATATGGTGACTCGACAAACTTACACACTTTCTTCTTGCTTCTTGGAAGTACCAATCTTCAGGTTGCTCCATGTAAATCTCTTCATCGAGATCTCCACATTAGTGCGAAATATTAGCAAGTCTTCTACATATACACAAACGATCATTCCATATTCACTTGTGAATTTGAAATAAATATACTTGTTGGCATTGTTATGGATGAACCCATTGGTAAGAATTGCTTTGTCAAACATTTCACGCCATTGTTTAGGAGCCTACTTCAATCCATATGGTGACTTGACTAACTTACACACATTCTTCTTGCTTCGTGGAAGTACAACTCTTTAGGTTGCTCCATGTAGATCTCTTCATCGAGATCTCCATGTAAGAAAGCTATTTTAACACCCATTTGATGAATGTGCTGCCCATATATTGATGCCAAAGGAATCAGTGCCTAAATGGAGGAGATTCTTGCCACTAGAGCATAAGTGTCAAAGTAATATGATAGCCCCCCTGCACTTTGTGTAAGGCCTTTAGCTACTAATCTATCTTGAAAGATATGTTCATGACCATCTGTATTTTGTTTCTTCCTAAACACCCATTTACACTTACTGAGTTTGCATCCTGGAGGCAAATCTTGTATAATCGAAGTATTATTAAATAATATTGATTTCTCGTCATCCGTTGCCTATTTCCAATACTTGAATCTATAGAGTTATTGCCTCATGATAAGTCTTTGGATCTTCTTCATCAACCTAAAGAATAACAAGAATCTTATATATGGCACTAATTTGACCTCCTTTTACTCGAAAAACCAATGCTTGGGAGGAAATAAATTTAGCCCCAAATTCCTTTCTTTCCTAGCCCTTTGACTTCTCCAAGGTTCCATAGGAACATCGTTAACTCACTTTTCAATTCTTTGCCTTTTAGAACTCTCGAAAACATCACTCTACAACTTTATTAACTCACATCCATGTTGGTATGCTCTACAATGTCGCTGCAAGTTTATCATCTAGGAACTCTTCATCCCTTCTCTCAAGTATGACATTAGAATGTAGGTCTAATAGCCTATAAGCCTTTGAGTTTTGACTTTTGAACATATATAACAAATACACTCTTAATCACCACTTAGTCTTCATTGGATTAAGAACCCTATAAAAGGCTAAACAGCCCCACACTTTGAGATAGAATAAGTTAGGCTTCCTCATCTTTCATATCTCATATAGGGATGATTTTCTTTTCCTTGATGGTATTCATTATGGATATGACAAGTTGTAAGTAGAGCCTTTCCGTTAGACCTGGCAAAATTGACCCGATACCCAAAACTTGAACCGAACAACCCGAACCCATACCCGATCCGACATCCAAAATATGCTCACCTGAAAGTGGGCGCGAAACCCGAATTGACCTGAATCGAACCATACCCGACCCGAAATTTTCTATAAAGTTTCTTGTTTTGGAATGATGAGCGTATTTGATCAAAAATTGATTGATCCGAAATTGACCCAAACCGAAGCAACCTGAAATGTCACTTAACCCGAACATGACCCAACCCAAACTTGACCCGACCCATACCCAAACTAAATGACCCATTTTTCAGGTCTACTTTCCCCACAAACTATTTGGTAGTCTAGCACTCAATAACATTGAATTAACCATACACTCTAAGGTACAATTTTTTTTTCTTTCTAGCACTCAATAACATTGAATTAACCATATCCTCCAAGGTATGATTTTTTTTCACCATGGAAAACCATTTTGTTGAGGAATATAAGTAAGAGACCTTTGATGAATTAAGCCTTGGTCTTCACAAAATTGATCAAAGTTGTATAGAAAATATTGTCCACCTCTACAACTACGGAGAATTTTGATTCTTTTCTCCTTTTAATTTTCAACTTCGGCTTTATACTTTTTTAATATATTGAACACTTCATCTTTATGTTTCATTGAATACACATAGGTGTATCTCGAACAATCATCTATAAATGTTATTTATAATGTTTACAACTTCTGGTTAACACACTATGAAATTCATCTATGTCAGAATGAACCAAATCAATAATTGAAGTATCACGTTCTGCTCTAGGAAAGGGTTTCCTTGTGATTTTTGCTTGAATACAAATTTCACATTTATCTTTCTTGATTTTATCATTCAAAAAAATATAGTTATATTTTTGCATATGTTCTAACAATGTGAAATTTCAGCGTGCTAATTTAGCATGCCATAAAAAAACATGAATCCACATAATAAGTAGAAACAACATTCATTTCATTAATGCTATCACAGTCCTAAAGCCATTCTTACAAACAAAACTAGCAGAAACTAAATTTTTTCTAATTTCTAGCACATGAAGAACACTCTTCAAAGTCAACTTTTTTCTAGATGTGAATTGTACTTCCACCAAACCTTGTCCAAGAACACAAGCCACAACATTGTTCCCTGTTAGACCTTGCTTTTTTGTAATCTCTTCATGACTATTGAAATGTTCCCTAGCATTGCAAATACACACAATCACCTAACAACATTAGTGGCGGTCATATGCACCTTGGTCACCATACCTATGCAGAGATTTTTCACTCCGATTACCATAGCATTGAATTGCTGATTGACCTTGGCTGCAGAAGCATCATTTTTAAGTTTCTTAACAAGATTAGAATCTTTAATGTAACATCATTTCTTATTATAGCCATATCACTTACAATTGGTTTTCTTGTTATTCTTACTTTTATTATTTCTATTTTTCGATGCTTTACTTTTGTTTTTTCCTTGGACTTCCCTTCCACATAGTTCACATTAGAACATTTAGGAAATCAATGGCATCCCCTTTTCAACACTCCTCTTTTATTCGGAGATGCCTCAAGATCGTGATGGGCAATTTTAAAATTATTGCTCGCACTTGTAAGGACTCCAGAATGACCATCCTGAGATCACAAAGTCTATTGACGAAAACTTACAAGTCATGCACTTAGTCTGATAAGAGAATAGGAATAGAATCACACCACTTGAAGTGAAAGTATTCAATCCATTAAAAATGTATCTGTAACTTGTCTCTTAGTGTTGTACTTAGTCTCTAATTCCTTTCATATCTTAGTAAGTGAATAATTGGCATTTAGAGATCCTATTGGTGATATGACAAGGGGTTTAGAATTTGCCTCTAACATACAAACTCATCTTCTTATGCTTCTTCTTTCGCTCTGCTGCTTTCTCCTTCATCTCTAGTGTAGCATCCGCTTTTGCATTCGGGGATAAGCTCAAACTTTAGGTATGATATATAGGCAATGTTCAGTGTGGTGAAAAGAAGCATTATTTTGTCCTTCCATCAGTTGATGTTGGTTCCATCAAAACGACCTAGTCTTACAAAGTCGTGGTTTCTGACTTGAAGGTTGCATTGTTTGAAGATTCAGCCATGATAATTCTATAAAATTGTTAGGAATAATTAAATAACAAAGAACAAGAAAGACGGATTTTAAGTTGAAGACTCAAAGAACTCCAAGATCGTGAAATTCACTATCTTGAAGGCATTTTTCACCTAAACACATAGTTGCTCTTTGTATAACAAAAAATTCATCTAGGATACAATAAGTCTAGTATTGAATTCTTAGATGAACAAAATTTGAGAGTTCCCTTATGTTTCTTATTGAGAACAGAAGAACATTACAATTAGGAGAAGAATGAAGGCTAGTATCTATCTCCCACTTTTTTCTAATTAATTTGAAATAAGGATTAATTAATAAGTAATAAAAACTAATTAATTTTATCCAATGCGGATGGTCATCGGATAAGCATGATTAGTTTTTTTAATTATCTTTATTTTCCTAAGATAATTAACCTTATATTGGTAAAAAAAATGGCAACACCCCCAGTGACAGGGATCTTGTTGTAAAATACCAACACACCACAATACGCTCTACCAAAACATTGCTTGTAATTTCTGTGCTTACAACTTTTGCATGGGCCGTGTAACACAATACAAACCCAACATGTTATGTCTTGCATATAGCCAACAACAATCTCTCATTTTTCCAGCAAAATAAAATGGACTCGTAAGCATATGTATCTAAATATAGGCTGCCCAACTTTTGCTGTGAAGTTTAGTGAATTTGCTAGCCTAGTAATTGCATTTACTATGTATTTCCGCATGCTTCTTCTCTCCTTTTTATTTATTTAATCTATATAAACTAGTTAACAACAACCAGAGTCTAAATTTGATGAATTCATGCCTATTGTAAATCCACATTGAGATCAATTAATAATTCAATCTCTAGCAGCCGGAACGTTATAGGACTAAACTGATAGAACACTCCAAATGTGACAGATAGTACCACCCATAAGAAAAAGGTAGAGAGAAACCTCATAGGTGCGGGAGAATGTTTATTGAAATAATAAGTCTTAGGAACACCAAGACAATAACATGGTTGGGGCTTACTGTTGGAAAAAAGCCAACGGTAGCCCACATGAATTGGAGAAGAGTTTAGGGTTTTCTAAAGTGAATAAAGAAAGGTTTAGAGCGGAGGCTAGACTTTACCTGACTTCTAGTTATATTTAAGATTGCCTTTTTATGTTAGTGCATGACATTCCATGAGCAACTACCAAGAACAGGCTTAAAGGCTAAAGGCCATAGTATGAGAAACCTACAGAGAACTTGGCTTTTATGCAAGTTTGACAGCAACCAAGACAGCGAAAGCAATAAGGTATATACTTAAAACACACTAACTAGTACATGTTTCCATGTGTTTGTCAAGATCTCATCATATTTTTTCGATCAAGCACGCATTAATAAAACATTTGGTTCTCGTGTTGAATCGAGAAGAGGTTGAGGTTCTTTTCTTTTAGTTCCTGTAAAAGATACCAAGGGGATGTCATCCATGTACAAAAGGACCAATTGTAGAAACATATGTCCTCGAACTCTAGTGCACGTTATTATCTACAAAATCCAAAAAGAGCAATTACAGAAAGACATTGAGTTTTTAAATTCGACATGTTATGTATGTCGTTTTGTTTAGCAAAGGCCCTGTTTTCTATGGTGTGGTTATCATAAACCAACAATTCAAAAATGAAAATTCATGTTCAATAGTCTGAGTTGCAATGTTGAGTCTATCTCATTTGAACATTCTAAGTGTGATAGAAAAGTAGGCTATTGATGATTATATGTTTGGGTTTGTATTAGCCGTGTTCTTATTATCTTAGATTTCTATTAATGTTTTATGTCTAATGCCCAAGCTCGTGTCACGTACTTGAACTGGTGAATGTGGACTTTGCTGGTGTGAGGGCTATCATGGTATATGTTGGCTATTCATTAATGGGGAGAGGGACAACTGTTGATACTATTACCCTCTCTGTCTTCTTTGTTCCTAAAGGAAGCATCTAATTTAGTCTAAAATCTTTAAAATGGTGTGAAACTTGTATGAAGGTCACATGTCTTCATAAGATAAGTCCTTATGAAATTCATTGTTTCTCCTCGGACAAGGTTACTTTGGTCTATTCCTCTAAGAAAGAATCTTCAATGACTAAAAGTTGCCTAGAAATGGTTGTTTTTATAATTTCGCAGACTCTTTTACCGTCTCTTTTTTCCCTTTCTTTTTCTTTAGACATGGGCCCCCGAGGGGTGTTTGCTATAACCTGTATTAGTGCTTGAGTAGACTTGAGAAATCATATCAGTATGCATTGAGGATCAACTGTTCTGATTGATAATAGAATAACATCCTTATTATTTTATGCTGCCTAATGGGGTTAAATAAGTCTAGGATTGTAACTTCAATACATCACCCACTAGTACAATAGTTCAAGCAAAGGGTTACTGAGTGAGAGCAACTTGCAACAATGCCTCTAAAAGTGCAAGCATTATAGATTCTGTAGCAATTGACAGTCGACTATTATTGAGGCAATTGAAAGCAATGCAAGTAAAAGCCAAATTTTGCTATTGTAGCTTACTTGATAAGTAGAAAAGACAACCTTTCGATATTGACTCGGTAGGAGTCGTCAGTTGTTTGAAATTAACCGTAATGAATGATATGACCTGGTGGTGAATGCTTAGAATTGGTGAATACACCTGCTTCTTAGAATTTTCCACTTTTTATCTCGATGATTGATATAAAGTGTTGCTAGGCCTAAGTATTAGCGAAATCTGTGAAATTTGCTTCATGCAACCAAAACCAATTCAACTTGTTTGCTTCTTGTAGTTTTCATCTTGAATGACCAACACTTTAGAGAAGTTTTTCTAGTACATAACTACAGTTTGAGATCCCTACAATTTGCATTATTTATCAATAGGATTGTCTTAGGTGGATGTGTGGGCATACAACAATGGATAAGATTAGGATTGAAATTATTAGAGAAAAGGTACGGGTCATGCCCATAGAGAATAAGATGAGGAAACAAGCTCAGATGGTTTCACCATATCAAGAGGAAGGACATAAATGCACATATTCAGAGGTGTTAGAGGATTGACATTTCGGATTATAAGAAGGGTAAAGGAATACATAAGAAGAATTGGAATGAGGTCATCAGAAAAGATATGCTTCACTTGAGACTTAGGCAGGATAGGATCATGATAGGAATTTTTGGACGTTTAGAATCAGAGTGGTAGATATCAAATACTTATAGGTCTTCACCCCTGCTTTTAGGTACTACTTAGCACACTGTTGTTGTTTGTCTTGTGTATTGTGTTTATTTTGTTATTTATTTATGGTTGGCATTTGATTTAAGGTCGCTTGTAAGATTTATTTTTATATGATTTATTTATCTTTCTTCTTTTTCCTTTCTCTAATGCTTCTAGTTTTGCTATTGTTACAAAGGATTTTAACTCAACAAAACGTTTTCAAATTTTATTTTGTAGGTCTCTTAGAATTGGTCTGTAGAGGCAAGGCTGCCTATGTCTGATCTCCCCAAACCCTGTAAAAGCGGGATCTACACTAGGAGTAGTAGTTGTTGCAATATCAACATGAGTGTCTTAGTTGCCATGTGGATGTGGTGTGTATTGTTGTGCAAGCAAGAGTCGAGTAAGAGATGTTGCCTTCAAAACCATTCAGTCACCTTTACTTGATATTAGTAAAGAAAGAGCCATCGACATCATTTAGAATATAACTGGTGGAATTGATTTGACTTTGTTAGAGGTACCCTTCTTTTTGTGTACTTACTTTGTTAGATTGAACAGTCAATAAAGCTCACCCCTTAGTGGATTATGGCTTGTTTGGTTCTATGTAATCAAAGCGGTAATGCAATAAAAATAGTAATGCTGATTCTATTACCAAGTTTGGTTGCCATTAAGGAATGTAATCAAGATTGCATTATAATTACATTTACCTCAACCTCTACAACTACAATTACTTGACTTTTCCTAAACAATTGTGATTGCTTACCTTTGAATCAAAGTCTACCCAACTATAAGTTATTATATTTTGGAACTTTCTCTTTCTTCTCTCGATTGTGTCTCATCTACTTCCCCTCTCTTATTGCTTTGACACCATTTTTCTAAAGGTTTGAAGCCCCCCTCACCCCTCTCTTTCTTCTCCATATTAGATAAAGTTTAACCTAAACTATGATCATATTATTGTAACTACATTTTTGTACATTGTAGACATAATCTCTCTCTCTGTCTCTCACATCATCATCATCATCATCATCATCATCTTCTTCTTTCTACTCGGTAAACTTGAACAACATTACATTATTGTAATCTAGAAGAAATAGAGTGAAGTAAGTCTCATGCGAAAAATCGTAATCACGAGGATAAGATATTGGATGATAATTATCAACAAAGCTACAAATAGTTAAAATAGGCAAACATAAAATACGAATTGAATTGCAAGTACTTCACGACATGTGTAAAATTAAGTATTGTTTGCAGATGAATTCATTCCATTACACTTGTAAAAACTTTGTAATCAAACATTGTAATGCAATTATTATCCCATTTCATTACACTAATAATTGCATTACATGGTTGATTCTATTGCATAGTAATTACATTACTTTCAACCAAATGCTACATTAGTGTCTTTTCAATAATATTCTCTTGTTACTTTTCAAGACTAAAGCAAAGAAATGGTCAATAAAGTTTTCTTCTATCTTGTGTGTGATTACTAGAAAGTGATTGTGTATGTCATCTGGCTAATTTATGCCAAAGTGAAAACTTATGTATGCCCGTGGTCTGAGTCATCATCGTCTAAGCTGCAAATGGAATAAACTTTTATCAACAAATTATAATAATCACCTAGGTGGTTTGTGTGGAACCTAATGCCATTTCTATGCCTATCATTGCATAAGTCACAAACATAGCTACTTGGATTGAGGTACGTCCCAATACACAGGATGGATTTGGGTGCATAATTCGCCACTTAAGAGAAAATTCAAATTCCAATACGTCGGGTACTCTTTTTGATTATTTTTTTTTAACTATAGTGCTATAGGTATTCACAAAAATTATGGGATTTTTAGAGAAGGAAAAATTTAAAAGATCCTATTACTTAATAAGTAGGTACTAGAAGACATATGAAAAGAAAGTCTCAGCCCATGTTAATAAAAGGAAATTAGGCCTTATAAGCCCATTCCAACTTATGTTGAAGAGAAAGAGAGAAAAAGGACATTTTGACCCTTATTCATCAACCCTAATAATTCAACCTTTTGAAAAGAAAATCCTAGACCCCTTGACCTTCAGCCAGACCCAGCCGCTGCAGAGAGAAAGAGACAGAAACAAAGAGACAACCACTTTTCCTTGGTCTACTCCTCCTCCTCCTCCTCCTTCAGCGAATTCATCGGCCGTCTAACAAGCTAATTTGGCCTATGCGTGTTGTACTTGTTTGCTTTGCACTTCTCCCCATTCATCTTCTCCATCATCTTCCACTTCGTTTGATTTTTGGGGAATTTTACGACCTATGAGAATCGGAACGCTTCGTCCCACAGATTCATTCGTGACTCATGGCAATTAGTACCCTCGTGAATTGCGCTTGGGAACGCATGACTTGAATAGCGATACGTTGCAGTACGAGCAAATTCGGTAACTATGGTCATAGCAATCAAGTTGGAAGTCACCAAGGACATAATGGAGTAGTGAAATTGGCTTGTCATTAGTACTTCCAAGATTCAAGAAACCTTTGAAAAATCTACTTCTGTTTTTTGCAACTGTATTGTATTTACAGTTAACTGCTTAACGCAGCTTCCTTGGAGCGATGCACAATAGAGCCTTGTTTTTTTTATAAAAAAAAAAATTTCCCTTTGTTCCTTTTGGTTTTTGGTCAATTAGGGTCAAATTTAAAAAGTTTCAGTTTGTTTGATTCAAGAAATATGATCATCCTAAAAAGGTGTGATTTTGATAGATTTCATATATATTGCTAACTTAATGGATTTAATTATAGGCAATGATTGAGAAATTTGCTCTTGTGGGTGGACTTGTTATTAGATTGATGATGTAAGGGTTTAAAAAAACCATGCTCCATATAGAATTAGTCCTGAATGTTTTCAATTTGTCGTGATGGACATTCATACCTATATCTCTGGCAGGTGAATGCAGAAGTAGAGGTAATGTACGATATAGTGGACCTAAGCACCAATCTTATATTTGGTGTCATGATAGTTCCATCCCTTAGTGGTTAGGTGAGTATGTAGCTTGTAAAGTTGTATTTTTTTATGAGTGGCACTTAGTAGCCTCCTTCCTCTGATTCTTTTATCCCACGTCCTAAAACCCTATGGTTGGGAGGCCGTAAGAGAGGAAGATAGGTGGGAAGTCATGATTTGAGGCTATGTGCGTTTGATGTGTATTTAATTGAACCCCTAAAACTCTTTGAATAGGTTTGGGTCAATTAGGGCTTTCGTCACTTAGCAGCTTAAGTGGCTGTCCACCCATATTATATTAGGGCCCACCAACAGCTCCCGCTCAGTCACGTAAGTTGCGATTCACATGCTCTCCACGAATCAGAGCCTTAGTTTAAAGAAGACTAGATGAGACGCACCTAGGTGAAAGGCGCACGACCGATCGCCTCACACGTACCCAAGCGCACCGCATTCTCAAAGTCGCTAGAGGTGTGCGCTTCAAGGCGCCTTAGGGCAAGGCATAAGGTAGGTGAGATGCATGCCCGTAGGATTATAATGTTTTCGGTGAAAAAAAAAATTAAAGACTTGGAGATTTTTAGCTTGCCTGCTTCCTCCCCTCACGAACCCCACAAATTCAAAGCCCTATAGAGCTTGCCTCGTGCTTGCATCAATTCTAGCCGCATCCATCCTTCATCCCCAAGGTGTGCTTCCCTTATACCTTACTTTCTCTTCTTCTTTAATTGATGTTTCATCTTCTCCTTCACCTCTTCTTCTTCCCTGCTACTGTTCTTCAGTGCACTGGCCGACTTTGTTCTTCTCTTTTCCCTTCTTCTTCTTTACCTGCTTTCATCTTATTCTCTCATTCTCTTCATCGGCTCTATTTGTCCATCTTTTACATTTTCTTTTTGTCTTTAGCGTTTCTAATTTCTAATCTGAAGTTTAGGTTTTTTTGTTAATTGTTTAAATTGAGCCCTGTTTTTTTTTCTTTTTGTCTGTGCAATTGACTATTTGTGCAAGTGTGGCTGACTGTTTGGGTCATTTTCTTTTCGCCTTTTTTTTCCTTAATTCTTTTTTTTATGTGTATTTGCTAGTACCTGACTACCTGCTGCCTCTCTAGTCTCTGCCTTAAGGTGTCACTGTGTGTGCTTTTAAAAAAAAAAAAAATGCAACTAGTCAATCATAATTTCTAATTATTTATTTGTTCATAATGATTGCTATTGAATTAGTGTTAGTTTGTGTTATGATGTATACAGTTTTGATGATAACAAATCCAAGTGTTCTTGTCCCAAACAGGTTCACACTGCTATTCTCAATGCCTTAAAATTGCTTGACTAATGGATGATTAAGAACAGGTCCTCAATTTAGCGATATAAGTGCTGCCGTAAGAAACAGGATCTGCGAAGTGTTTGAGGAAGCAATTCGTCTTGTATAAAATGATTGGTCGTTACAACAAGATGTCTTCGGTTGATTTAGGTTTTATCTCTTTAGACTCTTGTTAATATGCCAATTAGAAAGTCTTGACTTATCACTTACTTGAAACGGTTTTGCTTTTTGGAAGATATTTTGGATCACCTTTTCAGAACAGTCCTGGAAACAGGGCGGCCAAGGTGTTTCCATACTAAGCTGCGAAAAATGGTTTTGCACGATTCTCTCTCTGATTTTGGGCAGCATCTCCGAGACTTGCAAACAAGATTTTCTGTGCAGTATTTTAACCTCAAATGGTTATCTTTAACTAAGGGGATCTGCAAGATCTTTTTGAAATAAAAAGAATCTCTAATTTTTGGCAACTGGATAAGTCTGTTGAGAAAATCATGGGCTAGTGGTTGAGTCTTTGTGGCTGAGAACTACCGCCTTACTCAAGCAGTTAAGGAATTTTTTTTTCCAACTCTCGTTACTCCACTACTTGCGGCTAAAGGACTCTATTTCCTTTAGGGATTTTGTTTTCCAAATCTGAAAAAAAATATATGAGAAGATAAATCGTATTACCTTTCAAAGTTCTCTGTAAAAGGTTGCTTTCTATAAATCATTGACATATCGATTTTTCAGGAAAAAACATTCAGTGTTCAGGAGCTTTAAATTTTCAAAAGCAAACCGAGTCCAGTGAGTGATGTTTTGAGCTTTCAAAGTTGGCATACTAGGACTTCAATTATACCCTATATTAGCTTAGTTAAGAAGTATTGTAATTGGGTGTTTCTTTGTAATCTTTCTTTTATAAAAGTGAGGTGAGTGTGTCCTAAGTCAAGTGGACTTTTGGACGTGGGGTAACCGGTCTTAGGGAAGACAGTTACGTGGGTTGCAATTAGTAACAAGGTGTGTTACTATTGTAACGTATTCAGCCCGTTTGGTAAAGTGGTTAAATCTTACACGAGGTAGGTCGTGGTTTTTTCACCTTAATTGGGTTAGAGGTGTTTTCCACGTAAAAATGTTGTGTCCATTATTTCCGCATTCAATTTCGTTGGATTTTCACTTCTACACAACTCAGGAACAACTTGTGCAAACAGGGTCTAAGACTATTTGCCAGAAAAGTTGCGAAAATCGGACACCACAAATTCACCCCCCCTCTTGTGGCTGTTTACCCTCTAAATCAACAAGTGGTATCAGAGCAGGTTCTCCTTTGAAAAGATAACACCTTGAGAGATCCTTGAAGATGAGTACCCCACAAGGCATACTTGAAGGTCAATCCATAACTCGACCACCATACTTTAATGGCCAACATTACAGTTGGTGGAAAAACAGGATGGAAAACTACATCCAAGCCGAGGACTATGAGTTGTGGATCCTCATCAAGGATGGACCACTCATCCCTAATAAAACAACTGAAGATGGAAAGTCAATACCCAAGGAGCCTAAAGAATTCAATACTGAAGATTACAAAATGATGGAGAAGAATGCCAAGGTCAAGAAACTTCTATATTTCGGCCTAGGTCCTGATGAATATACACGTATATCTGAATGTGAGTCTACCAAGGAAATCTGGGATGCTTTACAAGTAGCTCACGAAGGGACCAATCAGGTAAAACAATCCCAGATTGAATTGCTTATGAGAAAATATGAGCTGTTTGAGATGGGTGATCGTGAAAGTGTGATGGACATGTACACTCGCATCACTCACATAACGAATGAGTTGAAATCCCTAGGAAAATCCTTCACCACCGAAGAATTGGTGACGAAGATCCTAAGAATTTTACCTCATTCTTGGGAAGCGAAGGTAACGATCATCCAAGAAGCCAAGGACATGAACAAGATCACCCTAGATGAGCTGATTGGCAATCTCCAAACGTATGAACTTAGAAGAAATTCTCAGCAGAAAGATGAGACAAAGAGAGATCGAGGTCTTGCACTAAAGGCCTTAGAAGATGATTCTGATTCTGATGAGGAGGAGATTGCCATGATAACTCAAAAATTTAAGAAGTTCTTTAAGAAAGTTAAAGAAAACAGCAAACGGAAGGACTTCGGCAAGGCCAGGAACACCTCTCGGGAACAGTTCTCCGGATGCTTCAAGTGTGGCAAGTTAGACCATATTGTGAGAAACTGCCCACTACATAAGGAAGAACAAGAACCCGAACACCCTCGAAAACAGGGCAGGAAACAGGATGTAAGCAGCTCAGCGAAACAATTCTCAAAAGCTATGCTAGCGGCCTAGGGTGATTCAAGCGAGGATGAGGAAGGGTCTGAAGCAGAGGAAGCTGATATAGAACTCATGGCAAGAAGTGACACTGATTCAGATGATGAATCAACAAACAGTCTAACTCAACTCAAGAACAAGGTATGTGGTCTGGATAAATCAACCCTTAAAGAATTGGTGCACACTATAATGGATATATGTGCTGAGTTAAAAAAGGATGTTCGAGACCTAGAACTTGAAAATGAAACTCTTAAAATGGAAAAGCTTGAAGTTGACAAAGAGACACTTACCTTACATGAAAACAATAATGTGCTTAAAGAAACCCTATTCATGAAAGAAGAGACTTGTTCCATTAATCTGACTAAGCTGGAAAAGGAATCCCTTGACTTAAAAGGAAAAGTCGTATCCTTGCTGGGAGAAAACAAAAACTTGCTTGATAAAATAAAATAAATGGAATCAGACCTTGCTACAAACAAGCTCTGGAACAGGTCCTCAAGAGCGCTTGAATGGTTAAACACACATCACAGTCGAGACAGAAGAGGACTAGGTTTTGTGCCTAAGCGGATGACCTACCCAGTGAATAGAAAATAAGTAGGATTATATGAGAATATTGTATGTTATCACTGTGGTAAAATGGGTCATTACCGTTACACTTGTCCTTTGAGAAAGTATGCCATTAAAAGAAACACAGTTTACGTAAGACAAATATGGGTTAGGAAAGATGAGATTTGTATGTCTAAAGGAATGGGACCCAAGTGGATCTGGGTTCCCAAAACTAACCTTTGATTTGTTTTGCAAGCTGAAGTGAGAGCAAACAACCCAGCAAACAGCTCGGGGAACAACCTAGGGAACAAGCAGTTGTGGTATGTTGATAGTGGGTGTTTGAGGCATATGACTGGTGAAAAATCCAATTTTCTCTCACTTACAGCTTCATAAGGAGGGAGCGTGGCATTTGGAAACGGCAAATCCGGGACAATTGTCAGTATAGGTAAGATAGGTGAGTCACTCTCCCATTCAATTGAAAATGTTTATTTTGTGGATGGATTAAAACACAACGTACTAAGTGTGGCCCAACTGTGTGACAAAGACAACCTATTAGTGTTCTCTCCAATACGTTGCTTGGTTGTTAATATGAACACAGGAGATGTTGTGTTGAGGGGGAAGCGTTACAAAAATGTTTATAAAGTGTGTATTTCTACTCTTCCCCAAAATAATTTGACTTGTTTGAGTGCCTTAAATAATGATGTTATGCTTTGGCACAAAAGACTAGGTCATGCATGCCACTCGCTTTTGAATAAACTTGTAACCAAAGACTTAGTCGTTGGCTTACCTTCCATCAAATTCAATGATGACAAGGTATGTGATGCATGTGCCAAAGGCAAACAAGTCAGAAATTCTTTTAAATCTAAAAATTGTGTAAGCAATACCCGACCGCTTGAATTGCTACATATGGATCTATGTGGTCCAATGAGGATCATGAGCAAAGGTGGAAAGAGGTATGTGCTTGTGATAGTGGATGACTACTTTCGTTTCACTTGGACCCTGTGCTTAGCATCCAAAGATGAAACATTTGAAAAATTTCTTGCACTTATAAAAGGATTGAAAAGCGAGTAGGACACTCATCGGTTGGCTTAAGGTCTGATCATGGTACGGAATTTGAGAATTCAAGGTTTATTAGCTATTGTAATGAGCATGGTGTAGACCACAACTTTTCAGCCCCAAGAACACCCCAACAGAACGGGGTGGTAGAATGCAAAAATCGTACTGTAGAAGACATGACTAGAATAATGCTTGTTGCTAGTGGTCTTCCTAGAAATTTTTGGGTTGAAGCTTTGAACACATCATGTTATATTATAAATAGATGCATGATCAAACCTCTTCTTAACAAAACACCTTATGAGCTCCACAAGGGAAGAAAACCCAATATTATGCATTTAAGAGTATTTGGTTGTAAATGTTTTGTGCATAATAATGGGAAGGATGCCTTAGGGAAATTTGATCCAAGGAGTGATGAGGCAATATTCCTTGGTTATTCGTCGCACAGTAAGGCATACAAAGTGTTTAATAAGAGAACCTTGTGTGTTGAGGAAAGTTTGCATGTGGTTTTTGATGAAACTAACTCTCTAAGTGAGAATGATGCACAGGAGGAAGACCTTTAACTAGGTCTTGTTAGAAAAGACTTGTTGCTCCAAGATGAACAAGGTAAGGATTCCACTTAAGGATCAGGGCCTGAAGCTGTTCCTCAAAGAGGTAGGCAAGGTGTCAACCAAACAGGGGGAAACAGTGTGGAACTCTGTTCGGGACAACATCAGCCGAATCCTTCAGGAATAAGTTCAGAAACAGGTTTCCAAACAGGCTCGAGAACAGGTCCTGAACTTGTCTCACCGGGTATTCCAGCTAGGATGGAGAGTGTGTTTGTGGACCCACTTACTTCACGACCATGGAATCACCAAAGTTCGCACCCCCTTAATCAAATTTTATCTGACATCAATGCAGCAGTGCAAACTAGATCCAAGCTCAAAAATTTCTGTGCCTTCTATGCTTTTCTCTCAAAAATTGAGCCAAAGAATATCAATGAAGCTCTTGCAGATGCAGATTCGGTCACAGCTATGCAAGAAGAGCTTCATCAGTTTGAAAGGAACAAGGTATGGCACCTTGTGCCACGGTCGGAGGATAGAACAATCATTGGAACAAAGTGGGTGTTCCGTAACAAACTTGATGAGTGCGGAACAGTCACTAGAAACAAGGCCCGGCTGGTGGTCCAAGGCCACAACCAAGAAGAGGGAATTGATTATGAAGAAACCTTTGCACCTGTTGCAAGGATTGAGGCTATTCGAATCTTGGTAGCCTTTGCCATCCATATGGAGATCAAGTTGTATCAAATGGATGTCAAAAGTGCGTTTCTAAATGGATACCTCAAAGAAGAAATGTATGTCAACAGCCCCCTAGTTTTGCGCTGAATTTCCTAACTGTGTTTTCAAACTTGACAAAACACTTTATGGGTTAAAACAAGCTCCCAGAGCTTGGTATGAGTGGTTGTCAAGTTTCTTATTGGAAAATAATTTCGTAAGAGGTAAGGTAGATAATACCTTGTTTCTAAAATCTAAAGGGGAACATTTGTTGATTGTCCAAGTATATATCGATGACATCATATTTGGTGCAACTCATCATGATTTGTGCAACGAATTTTCAAAAATCATGAGGAGTGAGTTTGAAATAGGCATGATGGGTGAGCTCAATTTCTTTTTAGGCTTACAAATCAAGCAAACTTCAAACGGCACCATGATCCATCAATAAAAGTATGTCAAAGAGTTACTTAAGCGTTTTGGGATAGAGTCGGCCAAGCCCATTGATACTCCCATATCTTCCTCAACCAGGTTGGTAATAGATGATGGAAGTTCCTCAGTTGAGGAGAAATCCTACAGGGGCATGATAGGGTCACTCCTATACCCAACTACTAGTAGACCTGACATTGTTTTCAGTGTTGGTTTATGTGCCGGTTTTCAGTCTAAGCCTAAAGAAACTCATCTAAAGGCTGCTAAACGGATTTTAAGATATTTAAAACATACACATGATCTAGCCTTGTGGTATTCTAGGGGTTGCAACTTTGATCTTGTTGGGTATGCTGATGCTGATTATGCAGGTTTCATGGTTGACAGAAAAACCACCTCAGGTATGGCTCATTTTCTTGGACCCTATTTGGTATCTTGGGCAACCAAGAAACAACTCTCTGTTGCCTTGTCCACAGCATAAGCTGAATATGTGGCAGTTGCATCCTGTTGTGCTTAATTATTATCTATAAGGCAACAACTCAAGGATTTTTGTGTTGACATAGGATGCATTCCTATTTATTGTGGCAATACAAGTGCAATTAACATTGCCAAAAATCCATGGTAACACAAAAGAACAAAACATATTGACATTCGTCATCATTTTTCAAGAGACAATGTTGAAAAAGGATTAATGTCAATGAAATTTTGTGCCACAGAAAATGAAATTGCTGATATATGCACCAAGACACTGAGTAGAGAAAAATTTGAGAGGAATAGACTCGAACTAGGTTTAATTAAAACAAGTTGATCATCTTGTTGTCTCTCCATGTTGGTAATGTTTAAAGGCTACGGGTTCAATACGTTAAAAAAAAATTTTGCAATCAATTTCTGTGCTATTTTTAGCATATGTGTGGTTTGCAGCCTGCTAACACTCGTTGAGGTCTAATAAGATTGCCCTTATTGTCCCATGTTACCGAGCACGTATCCTCAAGAACAAGCGCCAGAAACAGGTACGCCTCTTATTTGTCAAACGTGTGCAACTAGTTGTTGAGAATTAAATCTCTCATCCTTCCCGAGGCATGGGCGGCTAAAACTTAATGATAAGCCCGTTGCAACGGGCAAATCTTTTAAAGATCTCCCATACTTCCCTCTTTAAAACCTTCCCAAATTCGCTTCTCTCTCTCTCCTCCACCTCACTTCAACTTCTTGCTTTGAAATTTCTTTCACAAAACCCTAATCTCTCTCCTCCTCCTTGCAAAAATGGCATCTCCCATCGGCAACAAGAGCGCTTTGTCCTCGATTCAGGGAAGCCAGTCACCGATTATAGCAACACAAACAGCTACAGCCCTGCTTGCTCACTCTCAATTTCTAGCGGCTCTAATTGAAGGTAAATTTGCTGGACCTTCTCCTCCCATTCTCTATAAACCTTTTGGATTCCTAAAAAGCATAGACCTTAGGACAATAGGTCTCAAATTAGAAGATATCCCCTGTGATTTTGGGTGGAGCTTGGTCCTGTTTAGAGAATCTTATGCATGTCTGAAATCTGGAGAGGAACAAGAACCGATTAGGGAGTCTAGTGAGGAAATTGGGGCTAAAGATAGGTTCTTTTTGCCTAAGAATGACTTGGGTGACATCTGTTTAACTGAGTCACACTCTTTCGGGCTGTTTCCCGAACAGGAAATAGGGGCCGAAACAAGGTCCGAGACCTTTGACTCGGTATTTAAGGATGACCTAGGAGATGATGTGAAGGATGACTCGGAAGATACGTCAAATGAGACAGTGGGAAATGGTGGTGGAATGGAGGTGTCCCCCGCTGAGACTGAACAAGCAACACCGATACAACAAACCGATGAAAAAAGGAAGATATACAAAAATTGTGGGTAGGCGCAGTAGAATGCCAAGATCAAGAACCTCATCAAGGCCCAAAAGTGGCCAAGCTGAAGAATTCACAAAAACCCCTGCCTAACCACAATCAAAAATCCTCTCTCAGGCCAAATCCACTGCCAGGCCAACCAGAAAATCGGCCAGAATAGCCTTTCAAGCCACACCCCGACCTACGACACAGTCTTCTCCCGTGATTGAGGAAATTGATTCCTCTTCTGAGAGTTCCTCTGACAATGATACTGAGAACACGTCTTTCAAACAGGGCATCCCCGTGTTCTCAGAATCCTCAGAGGACAAGCCCTTGCCTGAACCCACATCTGAGTCTGCCTTGCCAATTTCCCAGCAAGCCTCGACTCTACCCTCCTTCAAACCATCACCCACAAAAACCCCCAGTAAACGAAAAGCCTCTTCCAAACAAGCCTCTAAACAAGGTCGGGCTGAAGACACCCCTGCCGCACCTCGTCCTAAGAAAGCCAAGAAATCTGCCCCTTCTGCCATTTCAGCTAAGCTTACTCAACTACTTCAGAGACGAGTAGTCAAGGGAAAAATCGTCAAAGTCAAGTACTTTGAGGAACAAGGTCTTGGGGTGTTCCTGCAAAATTTGTGTGCTCAGGGTTGGTTTGAGCTGTTCACAAACACCCAGCTGGGGTGTTCTGTCCATAAGTTGGCCGAGTTTTATGCCAATTGCTCAGCCACCGGAGGAGTGGTGACTAGTACTGTCAGTGGGAAGCAACTACGCTTTGATGCGAAGACATTAGGAGAAATTTTGGGGATTCCCTCCACGGGTTTTGATGTGTACGTAAGGGAGGATAAGTCTGTTCTTGGGGCAGCACGACTTTTGGAGCTTTCCTAAAAATTCAGCCCGCAAACACGCCTGAAAACACCCCAGTCAGTGAAGAAAGGGGATATGGCATCCATTCATCAGTTACTATTTTGG
Organism: Selenicereus undatus; assembly: GCA_017589665.1. NCBI lineage: Eukaryota > Viridiplantae > Streptophyta > Magnoliopsida > Caryophyllales > Cactaceae > Selenicereus > Selenicereus undatus. The sequence goes on from JACYFF010019584.1 coordinate 42,876,778, forward strand.
TTTATTATCAAGAATGTCATCCCCAGGGGCTAGGGCCGCAGTCTTGCAGATGCTGTGGATCAGTGCCTTGTGGATCTGATGGACAGGGAGGAGTAAATCAATCTTCCTGCCATCATGATTCGTCATATCGCAAGGATTGCGAACATCTCCAGGGAACATGATCTTGGGTATGGCTTCCTCCTAACTTATGTTTTTGAGCACTTTGGGGTAGAGTTGCAAAAAAAGTGGGAGCTCAATTTATAGATGAAATCGGGAGTAACACCCTTATGGGATGTGGATATACCTTGGTTGAGGGATCTACCTCTGAACAGGGGACCAAAACCTCCCGTCCTCCTGTTCCTGGCGGTTCCTCAGTCAAGGTTGAAGCTGCTCTAGAGCCCAACTCCCGCCTGAATGCTGAGCTTAATGCGGTGAAGGCTGCTTTGGACTAGGAAAAGGCTCTCAATACCAAACGCCATGCAGATATCCTAGCTCTTCTCTCTTCCCTCTCAACAAAATTCTCCCCTCCTGCTCCATGATCCACCCTTGTAGGCTATTCTTGTAGGTTGTTCTGTTGTGGCCTCATCTGTCTCTTCTGTTGGTTTCCTCCCTTTTGCTATCTCTGGATTCTCACTCTATGTTGCACCCCTTTGGCAAATAACAGTTATCTTGTTTTTAATTGGTTTTGCCTTGCTTGTTTCTCGTTGTGAATTACTTATGTGTGACTAGGATGACCAATCTCATTACCGTACCAAAACACTTGAGTGTATCGCATGTTGATTTTCCTCCATTACCCAAGTGGTGGTGATCGCAAACACCGTCTGTTTGACTGTTTGGCCCTTCCTTTTTAATGATGCCAAAAGGGGGAAGATAGGATGACCAATGCTGTTTTAGTTTTGACATGGAAGAGTTGATTTTCTTAAAATTTTTCGATGCTACCTGCCCCCTGTGAATTCTCAGTCCTGTGAATAATTAGCACTAATCACTTCGTTTGTCTTTGAAAGTCAATATGGTCACTTGGTTTGTCATCATAAAAAAGGGGGAAATTGTTATGATGTATACGGTTTTGATGATAACAAATCCAAGTGTTGTTGTCCCAAACAGGTTCACACTGCTGTTCTCAATGCCTCAAATTTGCTTGACTAATGGATGATTAAGAACAGGTCCTCAATTCAGTGATATAAGTGCAGCCGTAAGAAACAGGATCTGCGAAGTGTTTGAGGAAGCAATTCGTCTTCTATAAGATGATTGGTCGTTATAACAAGATGTCTTGGGTTGATTTAGGTTTTATCTCTTTAGACTCTTGTTAATATGCCAGTTAGAAAGTCTTGACTTATCACTTACTTGAAATGGTTTTGCTTTTTGGAAGATATTTCGGATCACCTTTTCAGAACAGTCCTGGAAACAGCGCGGCCATTGATGGGGACCATCCAAGTCAACCTCTTTTGACACCCACCAATGACCTTCCTACTATTTTGGAGCCCAAGAGGGTCAAGGAAGTCCATGCCTTGGTCAGGAATCAAGTGTACAAGGAAGAAGAAGATTTTGTCAGTTCGAACAGTTTCTGGCCCGGTTTTGTTTGCCTGTTGGAGCACAATTCTGAAGGAGAAATTTCCTACACGCATGACAGGATTGAAGCTTAGGATCTAAGCTTTCCAAAAAGTACTCATGCAAGAAATTGGGAGCCCATTTGGTCAGTCAAATAAGTCAAAACCCGAGGCATATACACTGCAGGCCGGAATCCAGCGCGGGCTGAAAGAAGCTTCTGTTTGGGCGACCTACTTAACTCCAAATTTTGTGAAACTTTAGGGGATGAAAATGCATCTAAATATTTATCCAATAATGCCCCTAAAGTTGAGTGGAAGGACCACCTTGTGCCGCTATTAACCGGCCAAAGAGTGAAGAAAATGCTAGTGACCGGGTAAAGAGAGTGACCGGCTGCCACATTGGTTTTTGGTGTGTACCTTTGTACTTGTTGCAGATTCAACCCCCCAAGCTGCTGTCCTAGAGTTATTAGATGCATGACACCTCAATTTTGAGATTAATTAAGGTAGTGAGGTGTCAAGATTAGAGTATATCACTTGTTTTATCACTAGTACTTGTAATTTAGCCTAGACCTAGTCTCTTAGCTAATTCTCAGCTTGTGTAAACAGCCTTGGCCGAATGGGAGGGTGGTATGGAGCTATAAATACCCCCTCACTTCCTATTGTAAGGGTCTTTCGCCAAATTGAAATCTAAGCTTTGTGCTTTGCTCTCTCAAATTCCTAGTTATATATCTCAAGCTTGGCAACTTGGGTGGTGTGTAGGTCTCTTTATCTCAATTGGGTGGTGTTTCTGTATCCCAATGGATCTAAGGAGATTGCCCTAGTATTCACACAAGAGTGGCTCCCTTTTGGATTATCTCTTGCACGGTACTACTTATCCCCTTTGTTCTTTACTTACCCATATCTGAATCCCCTCTTCTTCCCATTCTCTTGAAAGTGCAAGGTGAGATACATCAAGTGGTATCAGAGCCTTGGCTACCCTCCTGAGAGTGCTTCCATCCACAAACACCCTCCCAAAAACTAAGCCACAAACTCCTCTAAACATCTCCCTTCCTTTCTTCCTTGCACCTTTTTCTGCCGAGCCACGGACAGCATTTCGGCACGGTCACCCCGTGCCACGGTGCACGATCGTGCCACACTTCAACCCGTGCCATCTCAAACAGCAAACTCCCAAGGCCAGCCCGTGCCTCATTGCACGACCGTGCCAGCCACTCCCAACTCAAAACACTCCATTCCCCACTCTCATACAACTATGTCTACTAGCCTCTCCCCGGAACAAAGTGACAAAGCCGAGCTAGAGGCTAAGGTCAAGTACCTCCAAACCCAACTTGGCCAGCTCCTTGAAGAAAAGAAGAGATACATCAGGAATTCTCGAAGTCCCACGGAGCAACATCCTCGGGTTGACCTTGAAGAAGAGGAGAGTTATCCCCACGATTCCTCTAGTGAAGAAGATGCCGGAAGAAGACCTTTTCGGTCTAGTGGAGGTGGCAACTTGGACTTCAAAGTTGACATCCCCGAGTTTGAAGGCCATCTAGATCCTAACTTGTTCCTAGATTGGCTTCGTACAGTTGAAAAAGTCTTTGACTACAAAGACATCCCGGAGGAGAAAAAGGTAAAGCTTGTAGCCCTTAAACTTCGCAAGTATGCTTCTATATGGTGGGCTAATTTGATGACCAAGAGGGCAAGAAAAGGGAAGGGTAAGATCCGTACTTGGACTAAGATGAGGGATAAACTCAAGTCTAAATTCCTACCCACCCATTACCTCCATGATAACTACCTTAAACTCCATAACCTCAAGCAAGGAACCAAAAGTGTGGAAGAGTATACTACGGAGTTTGAACAACTCCTCTTGAAATGTGATGTGAATCAAGAAGAAAACCAAACCCTTGTGAGGTATTTGAGTGGTTTGGATGAGAACATAGCCCATGTCATTGAACTACACCCTTATTCATCCCTTGATGAGCTTAGTTCTCTTGCTTACAAGGTGGAACAACACCGAAAGTCCAAAGGCAAAGGAATTGTGTCCAAGCCTCCCCCTCGGTCTTATCCATTTCAAAGACCCCCAAACACAAATCCTAGACCACAAACTCCACTCCCCCCACGGCCAACTCCTCAAAATGCTCAAAACACACCTCAAAGAACCTTTCCCAAGCCGGAGGATAGGAGCAGGTGCTTTCGGTGTCAAGGTTCAGGACACATTGCATCCGAGTGTCCAAACAAGAGAGTTATCACTTTGGCCGAATTTCAAGCTTCCCTTGAGGGGTTTGAAGGAGGAAATGAAGAAGAGCAAGAACAAGAGTCCAATGAACCTCTAGAAGAGGTTGAAGAGGGTCCGGATGATGGAGAAATGTTGCTGATTCGAAGGGCCTTAAGTAGCCTAGCCTCTCAAGATGATCTTGAACAAAGAGAGGCCATCTTTCACAGAAGATGCACCGTGGGTGGTAAAGTGTGTTCCCTTATCATTGATGGGGGAGGCTGTGGAAATGTAGCTTCCCAATCCATGGTGGATAAGCTCAAGCTCCCGGTGACTCCCCATCCAAAGCCATACACCATCCAATGGCTCAACCAAAGCAAAGGTTTGCAAATATCTTCTCAATGCCTTGTGTCTTTAAGCATTGGTAAGAACTACAAGGATTACATTTGGTGTGATATTGTACCTATGGATGCATGCCATGTCTTGTTGGGGCGGCCTTGGCTATTTGATAGAATGGTAATGCATGATGGTCGGATGAATACCTATTCCTTCACCAAGCACCACAAAAAGATTACCCTCACCCCCCTCAAATCGATCACCCCCTCCAACCCAAAGAAAACCCACCAAAAGATGTCTTCCTCACCACTCTCCTCAAATCTCAATTGCATGAGTATAAGCCCTACAAAGAGTGGATCTTGCTTGGCCAAGAACCGACCTTGTCCACGGCCCCCTCACATCCTTTGCTTGCCCCCCACCTACATGAGTTTCAACATGTCTTTCCACAAGGGATCCCACATGGCCTACCTCCAAAAAGAACCATCCAACACAAAATTGACCTTATGCTCGGTTCTACCCTTCCAAACAAGCCGGCATATAGGATGAACCCCCAAGAAACTCAAGAGGTTCAATGGCAAGTTGATGATCTCCTAGCTAAGGGGCTAATCCGTGAAAGCTTGAGCCCATGTGCCGTCCCAGCCCTTCTAGTGCCCAAGAAAGATGGAAGTATGAGAATGTGTGTTGATATTAGAGCTATCAACAAGATTACTATCAAGTATCGGTACCCCATTCCAAGATTGGAGGACTTACTTGATGAGCTTCATGGGGCCACTATCTTCTCTAAAATTGATCTTAGGAGTGGCTATTATCAAATTCGAATCTTTGAAGGGAATGGAAGACGGCTTTCAAAACTAAGGGAGGCCTATATGAATGGTTGGTGATGCCGTTTGTGTTGTCCAATGCACCAAGCACCTTCATGAGAGTCATGAATGAGGTGCTTACGCCGGTCATAGGCAAGTTTGTGGTTGTGTATTTTGATGATATTCTTGTGTATAGCCGTGATGAGCAAGAGCATGCAAGTCATCTTCAACAAGTCCTTAGTATCTTGGCTAAGGAAGAGCTCTATGGCAACGTTGAAAAATGCCACTTCTTCACATCCCAAGTCATCTTTTTGGGATATGTGGTTTTGGCCCAAGGCATTCATGTGGATGAAAGTAAAGTCAAGGCTATTCGTGAGTGGCCTACTCCCTCCTCCATACAACAAGTTCGAAGCTTCCATGGGTTGGCATCATTCTATAGGAGATTTGTGAAGGATTTTAGCTCCATTGTATCCCCCATGACTTAGGTAATCAAAGGCAAAACTTTTGAGTGGAATGAGCAAGCTAATCAAGCCTTTGGGGAAATCAAGAGGAGGCTTACTAGTGCTCCTATCTTAGCACTTCCCGAGTTCTCCAAGATCTTAGAGGTGGAGTGTGATGCCTCCAGAGTGGGTATAGGGGTCGTGTTGTCCCAAGAGAAACGCCCCATTGCATTCTTTAGTGAAAAGTTGAATGACACCAAGAGAAGGTACTCCACCTATGACAAAGAATTTTATCCATCATCCGAGCCTTGGAGCATTGGAGACACTATCTTGTTGGGGCCGAATTCATCTTACATTCGAATCATGAGGCCCTAAAATTCATTCAAGGGCAACATAAGCTCAATCCCCGCCATGCCAAATGGGTTTAATATCTCCAAGCTTTCAACTTCATGATTCACCACAAGGCCGGCAAGTTGAATAAGGGGGCGGATGCTCTTTCAAGGAGGTACTATCTCCTTTCGGTGCTTGAATCAAAGGTCCTTGGATTTGAGATAATCAAGGGGATGTATGCTAATGATGAGGATTTCAAGAAGGTCATGACCAAATGTGCCACCCATCCCCACGGCCTCTTCCACATACAAGAGGGCTTCATCTTCGAAGGCTCTCGGCTTTGCATACACAAGTGTGGGTTTAGGGAGTTGCTCATCGAGGAACACCATGGAGGTGCTCTTTCGGGTCACTTTGGGGTAGAGAAGACGTGCTCCATGCTTAAGGAACATTACTATTGGCCCAAAATGGCCAAGGATGTGGAACACTTCATCAAAAGGTGCTCTATTTGTCAAATGGCTAAGAGCCATGTCCTTCCTCATGGCCTCTATTCCCCCTTACCCGTGCCTCTAGCTCCATGGGAAGACATTAGCTTGGACTTCATCACCGGCTTGCCCCGTACCCAAAGAAGCAAAGACTCCATTATGGTGGTGGTGGACTGATTCTCCAAAATGGCCCACTTTGTGCCTTGCCACACAACTCATGATGCCTCTTCCATAGCCAACCTATACTTCAAGGAGATTGTAAGACTTCATGGCATTCCAAGGAGCATGGTCTCGGATAGGGACACTAAGTTCCTTAGCACTTTTGGCTCACACTTTGGAGGAAAATGGGGACACACCTCAAGTTTAGTACCACTTGTCATCCCCAAACCGATGGCCAAATCGAGGTGACAAACCGGACTTTGGGGACATTGCTTAGGGTGCTTGTCAAGAAGAACATCAAAGCTTGGGATGAATTATTACCTCATGCCGAGTTTGCTTTCAACCGTGCACCAAGTAAAGCCACTCACCTCTCCCCTTTCCAAGTGGTCTATGGGAGTAATCCAAAAACCCCCTTAGACCTCACCCCCATTCCTACCCCTAAAAAGTTTAGTTGGGAGGCCGATAAGAGGGCCAAGGAGATCAAGGATCTTCATGCTCAAGTAAGGGAGAGCATTGAGAAGTCCAATATTCAAGCCATGCATCAAGCCAACAAGCACAAGAAGGAGGCCCATTTTCAGCCCGGGGACTTAGTGTGGATCCAGATGAGGAAGGAGAGGTCCCCAAGCAAACGCAAATCCAAGATCATGCCAAGGTCGGATGGCCCTTTTGAGGTATTGGAAAAGATTGGCCCTAATGCATACAAGATTGACCTACCTGGTGAGTATGGGGTGTCCGCCACCTTCAACGTGGCTGATCTCAGTCCATACTATGATGAGAATGATGAAATCCCAAGTTTGAGGTCAAACTCCAACCCACTTCGGGAGGATGATGGGGACCATCCAAGTCAACCTCTTTTGACAACCACCAATGACCTTTCTACTGTTTTGGAGCCCAAGAGGGTCATGGAAGTCCATGCCTTGGTCAGGAATCAAGTGTACAAGGAAGAAGAAGATTTGGTCAGTTCGAACAGTTTCTGGCCCGGTTTTGTTTTCCTGTTAGAGCCAAATTCTGAAGGTAAAATTTCCTACACGCATGACCAGATTGAAGCTTAGGATCTAAGCTTTCCAACAAGTACTCATGCAGGAATTTTGGAGCCCATTTGGTCAGTCAAATAAGTCAAAACCCGAGGCATATACACTGCAGGCTGGAATCCAACGTTGGCTGAAAGAAGCTTCTGTTTGGGCGACCTACTTAACTCCAAATTTTGTGAAAATTTAGGGCATGAAAATGCATCTAAATATTTATCTAATAATGCCCCTAAAGTTGAGTGGAAGGACCACCTTGTGCTGCTATTAACCGGCCAAAGAGTGAAGAAAATGCTAGTGACCGGGTAAAGGGAGTGACTGGCTGCTACATTTGTTTTTGGTGTGTACCTTTGTACTTATTGCAGATTCAACCCCCTAACTTGCTGTCCTAGAGTTATTAGATGCATGACACCTCAATTTTGAGATTAATTAAGGTAATGAGGTGTCAAGATTAGAGTATATCACTTGTTTTATCACTAGTACTTGTAATTTAGCCTAGACCTAGTCTCCTAGCTAATTCTCAGCTTGTGTAAACAGCCTTGGCCGAATGGGAGGGTGGTATGGAGCTATAAATACCCCTTCACTTCCTATTGTAAGGGTCTTTCGCCAAATTGAAATCTAAGCTTTGTGGTTTGCTCTCTTAAATTCCTGTTTCTATATCTCAAGCTTGGCAACTTGGGTGGTGTCTAGGTCTCTTTATCTCAATTGGGTGGTGTTTCTGTATCCCAATTGATCTAAGGAAATTGCCCTAGTATTCAAACAAGAGTGGCTCCCTTTCGGATTATCTCTTGCAAGGTAATAGTTATCCCCTTTGTTCTTTACTTACCCATATCCGAATCCCCTCTTCTTCCCATTCTCTTCAAAGTGCAAGGTGAGATACATCAGCCAGGGTGTTTCCAGACTAAGCTGCGAAAGATGGTTTTACACGATTCTCTCTCTGATTTTGGGCAGCATCTCTGAGACTTCCAAACAAGATTTTCTGTGGAGTATTTTAACCCCAAACAGTTATCTTTAACTAAGGGGATCTGCAAGATCTTTTTAAAATAAAAAGAATCTCTAATTTTTTGCAAGTGGATAAGTCTGTTGAGAAAATCATGGGCTAGTGGTTGAGTCCTTGTGGCTGAGAACTACCGTCTTACTCAAGCAGTTAAGGATTTTTTTTTCCAACTCTCGTTACTCCACTACTTGCGGTTAAAGGACTCTATTTCCTTTAGGGATTTGTTTTTCCAAATCTGAAAAAAAAATATATGAGAAGATAAACCGTCTTACCTTTCAAAGTTCTCTATAAAAGGTTGCTTTCTACAACTCATTGACATATCGGTTTTTCAGGAAAAAACATTCAGTGTTCAAGAGCTTTAAATTTTCAAAAGAAAACCAAGTCAAGTGAGTGATGTTTTGAGCTTTCAAAGTTAGCATACTAGGACTTCAATTGTACCCTATATTAGCTTAGTTGAGAAGTATTGTAATAGGGTGTTTCTTTTTAATCTCTCTTTTATAAAAGTGAGGTGAGTGTGTCCTAAGTCAAGTGGACTTTGGACGTGGGGTAACCAGTCTTAGGGAAGACAGTTACGTGGGTTGCTAGTAACAAGGTGTGTTACTATTGTAACGTATTCAGCCCGTTTAGTGAAGTGGTTAAATCCTACACCAGGTAGGTCGTGGTTTTTTCACCTCAGTTGGGCTAGAGGTGTTTTCCACGTAAAAATCCTGTGTCCATTATTTCCGCATTCAATTTCGTTGGATTTTCACTTCCACAGAACTCAGGAACAGCCTGTGCAAATAGGGTCTAAGACTATTTGCCAGAAAAGTTGCAAAAATCGAACACCACAATTCCCCCCCCCCTCTTGTGGTTGTGTACCCTCTAAATCAACAGTTTGAGACTTTGAGTTAAATGGAGGATTCGACCCCAATCGGTAATGCTTCGGGTTCACCTTCCTCTAAATCTTTGGACTCAGGAAAACAGTATAGGAAGCAAGATTCAACAAATAGGAATAATCTCTTTTGCTTGTAGATTGCGAACCACAAGGGGTGTTTTTCAACTCAAATAACATTTATTTGGTGGACAAAGAAACACACAAGATTATCAAAAGCTTAGATTATAAAAGCTCAAGGCACACAAAAGGACAAAAGGTCTTGCGGCTCGGGGCACTGGCCTTGAGGGAAAAGCGCGGGCTCTTTGGACATGAGGAACACTTTTACTCAAAAATGCTTGAAAATCGTTTTCAAACCATATTTTGACAAATAAGTTAAATGATAGCATTAACTAATTGATTAGACATCATAATGAACCATACTATAGTACCTTATATTGGGTTCATCAATTCTAAAGGCATTTTAGGAGGGAGAGAAAAAAGCAGAAGGAAGGAAACAATATTTCACAGCATATTAGGACAGAAGAGAAGTATATTCTTTAATCCTTCTTTCAATATTATTGGTGGCAACATATTTCCCATTTAGAGAGACGGAGAGACCGGTGTAGATAGGCTGCCGGTAAAGTATGAGAAAAGATTGGTCAACTCTATCTTTTTTAGAACACTACACAAGCCTTCATCAACAACCCAACCTTCAATCCAAAAAGTAGGGTTTCTAAATTAGTGTTCTTCAATTTCGTCTGTACTCGAAACAATTACATGCAATTAGATAAGGCGTTCTACCCAAAATTGAATAATATAACAAAGATAAGTGTCAATCCAAATGTATTTGTGTTTTTCCATGGTGTGTGTTCCCTTTTCACTCTCTCCCGTGATCATCTTCCATAACGCGCGGGCTTGGGTAGTTTTGACCCTCGATTTGAAGCGCAAGAAAACGTAGGCTTATGTGGGCTTAAAGAATGGGCTGGGCTTGACCCCTTGCAAGGCACAATAGGTTGGGCTTTGGGCTTTAGGGAGCCTAGGCATGGCCAAGGCGTGCTTTCTTAGGTGCGTGCTTATTTAAACACAGGTCAAAAGGTCCCTGAACATGTTAGAAAAGAAATCCTAGATTACATGGACTTAAAAAAGACTACTAAAGAAGCTTATAATATGTATAAATGCTTGCCACACAAATATTTTGATGAAGAGGACGATGATAATGAGTGTGTTGAGATGCATAAGGGTGGAAAATTCACAAGTGCATGTGGTGGGTCAACGGGTAGTAATAGCATAATTCCTTCAAAGAGACCAAAGATGAAAGGTCCATTGGATATGTTCTTTACTCTTAATCACGTGGATGTGTAGGCAAGAAAGGAAGGGATGGAAGCAAAAGACTCTAAGTGAAATGTGTGGGAAAGGGTTAACAAACAAAGTTCGTATGAGTCTATTGGTGAATGTGGTCTGGGTTTGAAAGCACCTTACATGCATGAGGCAAGGGTTCCTCTCCTCAAGAAAGAAAAAGCGGATACCGAGAAAGCATTGGCGGAGCACAAGAAAGAATGTGTTCACAAGGGTTGTTCAATCTTATCCAATGAATGGCCTGATTCCACGGTTAAAAAGACATTGTCAATTTTCTTATGAAATCTCCTAAATGTCCGGGCTTTATTAGATCGATGGATGTTTCCAATGTTGTAAAGGATGTAGATCTTCTATTCAAATTCTTGATGATTTGGTGAAGGAAGTTAGAGAGGAGAATGTGATTCAAGTGGTGATAGACAATGCATAATTATGTTAAGGCGGGTTAAAATCCTTGTCTTCTTTTTAATAACTTGAATTCGCCCTTTGTTTCGTTTTTAGTTTCTAACCTCATTCTTATTAAAATCAATCTACGTAGGGAAATTGCTAATGGCTAAGAGGCCACATTTATATTGGAATCCATGTACCGCACATTGTCTTGATCTCATCATATACGACATTGGAAATCAAGTTCCAAGGGTCAAGATTGCATTAAAGAAGAGCATGTTCATCAATGCTTGCATCCACAGCTTCGTTCCTCTTCTTAACATGATGAGACGGTTCATAAGTCAAAAACGTTGGCAGAGATCGACTATCATAAGATTTGCCACTTCTTTCATCACTATTTCTTCTTTTCATAAGCAAAGAGAACACTTAAGGAAGATGTGAACTTCACAAGAATGGAATGATAGCAAATAGTCTAAGGAAGCAAAGGCAGAAGATGGCATCCGACCTTGTACAAGAGAGCTATTGGAAGAATGTCATTTATTCTCTTAACTTGAGAAGTCCTCTTGTCAAGGTTCTTCACATTTTTGATGAAGAAAAGAAGCCAACAATGGGTTATATTTATGAGGGCATAAATAGAGTTAAAGAAGCTATTGCTAAAAGCTTTGGACATAAAGACGAGAATTATGAAATGATGATTAAGTTTATTAAATGCAAGATGGGAATGCCAACTTTATCAACTTGCATGCAGCCAGACATTTCTTAAATCTCAAAATTTATTGTTCAAACCTAGGCATTCAAGATTGTATGGAAGATGTCCAGGGTTTATATGATTGCATAGCAACGTTGGTTTCGGATTTAAGAACTCAAGATGAGACATTCCAAGAGTTGAACTTGTACAAAAATGGTCAAGGCCTCTTTGGATAGTTTTTCAAGAGGTTAACTTGCACAAAAATGTTCATGGCTAAAAGAGAAAGGAGTGCACTAGTCCCAATAAGAATATTAGATAAGCTTGTCTATATTTTTCCTATTTTGTTTTCTTTAAAAAAATTACTATGGGGGATAAATTTTTCTATTTTATTTTCTAATAGCCAATTGGTGGAGTAATTATGGAGCTAAAGCACCTAATTTGAAGAAGTTAGCCATTCGGGTTCTTAGCCTCACTTATAGTGCAACAGGGTGTAAATGGAACATGGATGTTTTTTAACACGTAAGTTAAAAGTTAGAATGCTAACTTTTATCCCTTTGATAATTTTTTGTTTACACTTATAAATAATGAAGCCTAATGAAACCTATTTTCTTATTATCAGCTTCACACCAAAAAGAAAAATCAATTTGCATAGGCTTGCTTGAATGACTTGGTTTTTGTCAAAGCGAGTAGTGCTTTGAGGCATAGACGTAAACAGAGTACCTCTATGGATCCCATCCTCTTAAAAGATATTGATGAAAGCAACAAGTGGTTGCTTGGAAGAAGGGATGGCAATTCAAATGATGATACTCCTGTATTTGAGGGCAATAATTTGACATGGGCTGCTATTACCCGAGCCTTTGGGGCAGATGAGCCTAGTTATCACACTAGACGTAGGTCATCTTAAGGAAGCATCGTAAGCAAGGCTCTACTTTTACAAACGATAAAGAGAAGGCTCCTACGTCTTCTTCTAGGCCTCACCCACGGTTTCAGTTAATTAATGAAGATGTGGATGAGAATGAGGATGATGCATAGTACAAGGAGGAGGAGTAAGAAGACATTGGAGATGATGATGCTGGTGGATTTGATGATGTTGATCTAGAGCATGTGATGTTGGATGATGATGATGACATCTAGTTGATCCTAGATCGCTTTAAGAACTATGCTATTTGTTGTCTATGTTTTCTTTCATGACCATGCTTCTTTATTTGTATCTAAACTTCTTCTAAGCTCTTGTATGTGTGTTTTTGGATATTGTCATGCTATATTGCCTTCTTGTAGACTATTTGTGACGCTTTTAGTACCCATATTGATGTCCAATTGTTTCTTTTATGCCAATATTGCACTTCATTATCATAAATAAGTTATGTGAATTGTTTTTGAACCTTTTTTTGGCTAAAAAAGGGTCGCATCCTTAAGGCGTGGACCTTCACCTCGCTCATTGCGCATCGAGATCCTTTGTGCCTTAGTGTGCCTCACTCTTTTTCAAACTAAGATCACAACTCTTCACGCTTCATAATAAAAATAAGACGTACGACCAGAAAGTAACCAGTAATATTACATTAAGTCATCATCTACGTAACATAGCACTTTCACGAAGTACAATACCCTAAATCATCATAAACATCGCCGGTGGTGCTTCTAATTCCTTTATGCCATATGATCTATCACATGATTAAATACTCAATATAATCGCTAGGGCTGATATGGTAAAGATGCAAATATTTTTCCTTAAACACTCATGATATTTCATCGTAGCTTAACCACTTTCCCAGCCTGTTCTCGTTAAACCATATACGTTGTGGCCCTTAAGAAACACATTAAGGAAGCATCATCAAGCTGCGATTTCCTATCATAGCTTTAAGTCAAAGAGTCATCGTCTATAGGGCCACACAGTGAAAATAGATAGGGAAGTCAATTTTCACACCATGTATGAGTCATCTTTTAAGAACACAAAGTATGAAATGCGTGTCATACCATAGCTCCCACTTAGCTGGTGTTCAATTTGAAATTATTTTAATTTATACCCCTTTAATATCTAATATTGGCTCAACATAAATAATTAAATTAGAATTTTAATTTGTTTTGTTTGTTTTGTAGGTAATTGAGAAATCGGATAAAAAGAGTTGGAAAATAAGGAAATGTTAGGTCATGTGAAGGTGAAGAAAGAAGCTATAAAATAAATGAAACAAGTAGGCTAGCACAGCCCAAACACGAGCCCAATCGTGTGCTTTCCAGGACCGCTATCTTCTCAGCTCACCAGTGGGCCAAAGGCCCGTTTCCTTTCCAGTCTTCTTCCTCTTCATTTTGAGCCTACTAATTGCCTACGCCGGCCCACATTCTTCCCCTCTTTCTCCTTCTTTCTTTCTTTTCAGTACGCCTGGCCCAGTACGCCTGGCCCAGCACGCCTTTGCCCTTCACTTTCCCAGACTCCTCTCCTTTTCTCCCTCAGCAGCTTTGCCCTATTAGTCCCCAGCTCGTGGCCCAACGTGAGCTTGCCAGCTTTGCCTAGCTCATTTCTCTCCCTCCCCACCTAAAATCTCATGCGAATGGCACGTGCTTCACACCCACCTTCCCCCTTCCTTCTGCCTCCTTTCTGCCCAGAAATATGAACCATCGAGTTTGTTGTGCCACTTCGTCAGCCTCCTCTCAGCTGTTACCCGCCATGCCATCACAAAATCCAGCGGTTACAAGGTGTTTGATGCAAGAAGTAATTGAAGAAATAAAGGTAAGATGACTCGGATTTTTTGAGAGGGGCCACCGAGAAAGTGGCTATTAAGAGCAACAAAAGATAGACACAACATATAATAGAGAGTAGCCAGAGAGTAAAATTTCCAGTTTTCTTTTATTTTTCGTTTTAGATCTAGTCCAATTCATAAGCTTGTGTAATTTTGATTCTTAGTTTGATTTGATTTCCAGTTTTTTTTCTTTAAGGTTCTCTTTTGGTGTGATTTGAGGTTTGGATCTTGAGCTCTACTTCAAATAGCCTTTTCCATGTTGGTTTCAATCCAGACTTCGCAGTGTTACTCTTCTTCATTGCACTGCATTGCTTGATCATCGTAAATTCGTCTGGTTGAATACATTGTTAGTTTGTTTTCTTTTTATTGTCAAAACATTGTTGGGATCATTATTCAGTTGATGTTAGTTGTCAAGACCGATGGTTTGGTTAATTCAACTTGTTTTAGATTTCGAGCGTATGCTAGAGTCTTAGTGGTCTAATTTCACAATCCATCTCTGTGGATAGACACAATCCATCTCTGTGGATAGACACCCTAAGTATTGCGGCGATAAATCGTGTGCATGTGGTTAAAACTAATCATTATTAAAATCACAAGAAGTTTTTGGCGTCGTTGCCGGGGATGAGTTTGTGAAATTAGCTTGCATCGAGTAATAGTTTAGTTATTTTAGTCGTTCAGTCAATTTTGTTTTCGTATTTTTGATTTTTGATTAGATTTATTTTTAGTTTAGTTTAGATTTCTTCGTTTTTGATTTTCTATTTGAGTTAATATTTTGATTTCGGTTTTGTTTTACGATTAATTTAATTTGATTTTTAGTGTCTGTTTTACTGCATGAAAAAAGTACTAACTAATCTATTGAAGCTGTGGAAGAACAAAAAAGGAGTGACAAATAGAAAACCAGAAACTGATCACTGCAGGATTTTCTAGGATTTTTGGATTTTGTTTGAATTTTTTGGGGCAAATCTAGTCTAAAGTTTTCAATGCTGACATTTTTTGGGGATTCAGTATGATTTTTAGAGTTAGCGTGAATTTTTTTTACAATTTTTGGGGCTGTCGGAAATTTTTTTATTTTTAGAACTAATTTTCTGTTTCCAATTTTTTGCACAGTTCAGAGACAGAAAAATCGAAAAAAAATATTCATGTTTCTTGTGATTGTCCTGAATTCACTATGTATAGAGTTCTAATTTTGAGAGTTTTAGATTTTGCTTGTTCAGGTTTTAGTTTATTTTCTTTGTTCTTTTAGTTTATTTGTGCTTTTTGTTTTTGTTTATTTCGAGGATTGGATTACTTTTTGTTTTTATTTTGTTTTTAGGTTTGATTCACTTTTTGCTATTGTTTTGTGATTAAAAGAAAAAAAATTAGAAAAATCAAGAATCCAAAAAAAAAAATATAGAAAAGAAAAACGCCAAAACTATATCCTTTGGTGAGGGTGTGGGATTTCCATCACTGCTTGGGTTAGAGACCTCGAAAGTAGTAGATTTGTTAGGAGTGAACCCAAGCCTGAACTAGAATCCAAGCCCAAACTAGAATTGCAAGAAATGACACAAGAAAGATCTTTGAGTGACATTTTGTATCTTCTTAGGACTGCTTCGCCATCTTGTTTCACTATACCTGACTTAGGACCTAATGTGACTTTCGAATTGAGACCTCGGTATACTCCACTGCTCCCTGAATTCACGGGTTTAGAGGTTGCTTAATCGTTTTTTAGGGAATTTGAAGAAGTGTGTTCTATGATGCATTTTCCTAACATCCCTATTGATGTTGTGCGAATGAAATTGATTTCTTTTTCTTTGAAAGATTCTACTAAACATTGGATGTATGGCTTTGCCACTAATTCTGTTACTTCTTGGAATGATTTTGTTAGATTGTTCTTAAGAAAATATTTTCCTAATACTAAGACTGTTAAGCTAAGGAATGAAGTCAATCAATTTATGCAACTAGATAGGGAATCATTTTGGAGATACTTTGATAGGTTTAAAAATTTGCTGGCCTAGAGTCCCCATCATGGTTTAGACCAAACACGATTGTGCCAAATTGTATATGTTTTGATCTTGATCTCTATTTCAAATGGCCTTTTCTTGTGTTGGTTTCAATATGAGCTTGGTCCTGTTGCTCTTTTTCGTCGCATTGCATTGCTCAATCATGCTAAATTCATCTACTGGTTGAATACGTTATTGGTTTGTTTTCTTTTTATTCTCAAATGATTGTTGGGATCTTTATTTAGTTGATGTTAGTAGTCAGAACTAATGGTTTGGTTAATATGACTTGTTTAGATTTCGAGCGTATGCTAGAGTCGTAAGGGTCTAATTTCACAATCCATCTATGTGGATCGACACCCCAAGTATTGCAGTGATAAACCATGTGCTTGTTGTTAAAGCTAATCATTATTAAAATCAAAATAAGTTTTTGGCGACGTTGCCAGAGATGAGTTTGTGAAATTAGGTTGCATTGAGTCATAGTTTAGTTATTTGAGTCGTGGAGTCATTTTCTCTTTCGTATTTTTTTAATTTTTGATTAGATTTAGTTTTAGTTTAGTTTAGATTTCTTTGTTTTAGATTTTTGATTTGAGTTCATTATTTTGATTTTGATTTTGTTTTAGGATTAATTTAATTTGATTTTTGGTGCCTGTTTTAATGCTAAAAAATAGTACTAACTGATCTACTAAAGCTGTGCAAGAACAGAAAAGGAGTGAAGAACAAAAAACCAGAAACCTATCACTGTGGGATTTTCTAGGATTTTCGAATTCTGTTTGAATTTTTTGGACTAGATCAGGTCTAAATATTTTTGGATTGATCTTTTTTTAGATTTAACATGATTTTTAGAGTCTATGTGATTTTTTCTGGAATTTTTGGGTCTGTTTGGATTTTTTACGATTTTTGGAACTAATTTTCTATTTGCTATTTTTTTGCACAGCTCAGGAAAAGGAAAAAAATTCAAAAAAAATATTTCCGTTCCTTGTGGTTGTGTTGAATTCACTGCATATAGAGTTCTGATTTTGGGAGCTTTATTTTCTATTTTAATTTTATTTTTAGATTTGGCTAGTTCAGGTTGTGGTTTACTTTCTATGTGCTTTTAGTTTATTTGTGTTTTTGTTTTCGTTTTATTTCTAGGATTGGATCAATTTCTACTTTTATTTTCTTTTTAGCTTTAATTCTCTTTTTGCTTTTGTTTTCTGTTTAAAAAAAAATCAAAAAAATCCAAAATCCAAAAAGCAAAAAGAAAAAGGCCAAAAATATATCCTTTGGTGAGGGTGTGGGATTTACATGATTGCTTAGGTTAAAGACCTTGAAAGTAGTAGATTTGTTAAGAGTGAACCGGACCTTGACTTAGAACGCAAGCCTGAACTAGAATTGCAAGAAATAGAACAAGAAAGATTTTTGAGTGACATTTTCTATCCTCTTAGGACTGTTTTGCCATCTTGTTTTAGTACACTTGACTTAGGACCTAATGCGACTTTCGAATTGAGATCTCACTATACTCAACTACTCCCTAAAGTCACGGGTTTAGAGGATGCTTGTTCATTTTTGACGGAATTCGAAGAAGTGTGTTTTATGATGCACTTTCCTAATATCCCTATTGATGTGTGAATGAAGTTGATTCCTTTTACTTTGAAGGATTCTACTAAACGTTGGATGTATGTCTTTGCTGCTAATTCTGTTACTTCTTGGAATGACTTTGTTAGATTTTTTTTGAAGGAAATATTTTCCTAATGCTAAGATTGTTAAGCTAAGGAATAAAATCAATCAATTTGTGCAACTAGACAGATAATCATTTTGGAAATACTTTGATAGGTTTAAAAATTTGTTGGCTCAATGTCCCCATCATGGTTTAGACTAAGCACGATTGTGCCAAATTGTATATGAAGGAGTTTACTAACATACTAGAACCATGTTAGAGTCCATGTGTTATGGTGACTTTCTTTCTAAGAGTGCTATTACTGCTAGGGAATTTCTGGAGGAGTTAGCTAAGACGACCACGTAGTGGGAAATCACTAGAGATGACAGTGTAAGTTCTAGGTTTGCTAGGGGTGGGTTGCATTATGTCTCTAATGTGAGTCACTTAGAGTTTAAGATTGTTGTTTTGGAAAACCTATTGAAGTCGTTGTCTCCCCAGACTCCCCAGATATCTCAGACTTCTACGATGTCTTGTTCTCACTGTCAGGCCTTAGATCATTATTTGAGTTCTTGTCCTTATTTTGCTCACTAGTTAGCAAATGCACAAGAGCAAGCAAGTATGGCCCTTCAGAGACCTAACAATGACCCCTTTTCCCCTTACTACAATCCAGGGTGGAGAAATCACCCTAACTTTTTCTTCAGTAGTTCACCAAATGTTGTGGTCCCTAACTCCCAGCCTGGAATGTTTGCTCGAAACAACTTCCAACTCATCTCCCATCCTTCTAATGCTTTTCAGAGACTGACTTTTATAGGTGTGTCCAATGCACCTAGACCTCCACCTCATGTAGCTCAATTTCAACCTCCTCCTGGTTACACTAACATTAATAAAAGTGAGATAAGAATTAATAACAATGTGGAGAGAATGATTAATGCTAATATGGAGAGAATGATGACTGAGCAATTTTCTCAGTTAGCATCATCTTCTAGGGAGTAAGGTACTTTTCTAAGTCAGCTTAAGATGAACCCTAAAGGTTGTGCCTCTTCTTCTTCTGGTGTTAACCTAGTGAGCATGTGAGGAAAGTGAATACAATTATATCTCTTCGATTTGGTCGCGAGATTGATAACTGAGTCAGAAATCCTAATGAGCACTGCATGTATCATCACCATTTCTTCCAAAATTCTTCTCCGTCTCCTTCTTCTCTAAAAACTGGTTTATGCAGTTAGTCAGGGGATGCTATTGATGGTGTCACCAATGATTATGATAATCCTCTAGCTTTTGAGTCACCTTCTAACAAAGAGGAGCCTAAGGAGAAAGATTCTTCTCATTCAGTTGATCCTTTATCTACTAAGGATTCTTCTTCTCTTTATTCTATTGAGAAAATCTATAAGCTTTTACCTCCTTTTTCCCCTAGGCTTAAAAAGAAATACTAAGCTCACGTTGAGAAGATGATAGAGACATTCTCTCAATCAAAATCAACATTCCTTTACTCGATGCTATTCAGCAAACGCCTCCATGTGCTAGCTTTGTAAAGGATTTGTGTACCACCAAAAGAGCTACTAGTGTCCCTAAGAAGGCTTTCTTAGCCGCGGGCACTAACTCCATCCTTTCTCATCATATCCCAATGAAGTATAAGCACCTTAGTTGCCTTACTATTTCTATAATTATAGGAGACCAATTTATTTATAAAGCTTTGCTTGATTTAGGGCCTAATGTCCATTTGATACCCTTAAGTGAGTATGAGAGGTTAGGGCTAGGTGAGCTGAAACCTACCAAGATGATTATTCAATTAGCTGATAGATCGACCACGTTGCCTAGTGGTATAGTTGAGGATGTTCTGATTAGAGTTGGTGAATTCATTTACCCTGTAGACTTTGTTGTGATTGAGACTGAGAAGGAGTCCAATGTAGCTAGTCAAATCCCTGTGATTTTAGAGTGTCCTTTCTTGGCCATTGCCAATGCCCTCATTAATTGCATGAATAGTATGATGAGACTGTCTTTTGGCAATATGACCTTAGAATTAAACATCTTTAACATGCAAAGACAGCCTTCTGGTTTTGATGATATGGAGTTTTCTTCTCTTAACTGGGTAGAAGATTTTGTATTCGATGATGATTTTGATGATATGTTTGCTATTGAGTATGAGTCATTTCTTATGGATGATGAGCATGTATATGATGTCTGATTTGTGCTCTGCTGCTAGTTGTCTGCTTGCTTCAGTTTCTGAATCTACTCATGAGTCTATTTCCCCTCCTGCTCTTGAATTGAAACCTCTTCCTGACTCTCTTAAGTATTCATTCCTAGGACCCGATGAATTATTTCCTATCATTATTGCTTCTAACCCAGACTGGGACCAAGAGGACAAACTGATTGCCCTAATAGAGAACAAGGAAGCCATAGGTTGGACTTTAGGGGACATCAAGGGTATTAGTCCTTCCATTGTATAGCATAAAATTCATTTAGGGGGACAATGCTAAGCCCTATTGAGATGGGGAAAGGCCTTTGAACCCAACTATGTAGGAACTAGTTAGGAAGGAAGTACTGAAGTGCTTAAACCATGGGATGGTTTATCCTATTTCTGCTAGTGAGTGGGTCAAGTTGTTCCTAAGAAGATCGGTATTACCATGATTAGGAATGATAAGAATATGTTAGCTCCTATTCGAGTTTAATCTGAGTGGCGTGTTTGTATAGATTATAGAAAATTTAATGTTATCGCTAGGAAAAACCATGTTCCCCTTCCCTTTCTTAACCAAAAGTTAGAGAAGTTGGCCGTACATTCCTTATATTCCTTTCTAAATGGATATCCTAGCTATACCCAGGTCTCTATTGCTTCTGAGAATTCGAAGAAGACTACTTTCACCTGTTCGTTTGGTGCATATGCTTTTAGAAGAATGTCGTTTGGACTGTGTAATGCCCATGCTATCCTTTAGAGGTGCATGATTTCTATTTTCTCAAATTTAGTTAAGCAATGCATGGAAATTTGCATGGATGACTTTTTTGTGTTTAGGATTTCCTTTAATTATTATTTGTCTAATCTGAGAAAAGTGTTGGAAAGACATAGGGAGAAAAACTTGACTTTGAATTAGGGAGAAATGTCATTCATGGTTAGAAAAGGGATAGTCTTAGGCCACATTATTTCTAAAGATGGAATTATGGTAGATAAGGCTAAGACCGATCGGATTGTTAATCTTCCCCCTCCCACTTGTGCGAAACAGGTGAGGTCTTTTCTTAGACATGCTGGCATCTCTCGTTGTTTCATTAATGACTTTAGTAAGATAGCGCAGCCCTTGAACAACCTGTTAGTTAAGGATGTGTCATTTTACTTCTCTTAGGAGTATCTTGTGGCATTTACTAAGCCTAAAGAAGCCTTCTACTCTCATTCTTCATCCTCCTATTTGGGGATAACCATTTGAGTTGATGTGTGACACATCTGATTATGCTGCTAGGTTGTTCTAGGACAGCATATTGATAATAAGTCCCATGTCATTTACTATGCTAATCATACTCTGAATGATGCCCAACTGAACTATACTATTACTGAGAAAGAATTCTTGGCTTTGATCTTTGGTTTTGAGAAGTTAGACCTTACCTGATTGGGTCACATGTGATTGTCTACACTGATAAATATGCTCATAAGCACCTTATTTCTAAGAAGGATGCTAAGCCTAGACTTGTGAGATAAATCTTGCTTTTGTAGGAGTTTGACTATGAGATTAGGGATAAGAAGGGTTCTAAGAACCTTGCAGCTTATCATTTGTTGAAGATTCTCTGTGATAGAGAGAGTTAGTCAAGTATTTCTGAATGCTTCCCTAATGAGCAATTATATGATGTCCACCCTGATCCTTGGTATGTTGACATTGTGAAATACCTTGGTTCTCGTAGGATCCCTAAGGCTTGGACCAAGAATGATAGAGATAGGTTCTTCCACCTCGTGAAATTCTTTGTTTGGGATGATCGTTATTTGTTTAAGTATTGTTTTGACCAAGTGTTTAGGGGGTGTATTCCCGACAATGGGGTGAAAAGTATCCTTTCATTTTGTCATGACTAAGCATGTTGGAGGCATTTTAGTGGGAGGATGACTGCAGCAAAAGTTCTTCAATGTGGTTTTCATTGGCCCGCTTTATTTAAGGATGCTTTTACCACTGTAAGCATTACCTAGATGCCAACAGTTGGGTAGAATAAGCAGGAGAGATATAATGCCACTTAATCCCATCATTGTGGTGGAGATTTTCGATGTATAGGGTATAGATTTCATGGGACCATTTTCATCATCTTTTGAGAATGAGTACACTCTATCAGGTGTGGGTTATGTTTCTAAGTGGGTTGAGGTCATCCCTTTTAGGACCAATGATGCCAAGGTGGTTGTGAAGTTCCGTAGGGAGGACATCCTTGGCAGATTTAGCATGCGCCGAGCTATCATTAGTGATAAGGGTGCCCACTTTAATAATAGATATTTTGATGCCTTACAGATAAGGCACTCTATAGTCCATAGGCTTGCTGCCCCCTATCATCCCCATACTAGTATCCACTTTTAAGTGTCCAATTGGCAAATTAAGCAGATTCTAGAGAATATTGTGACCAGGAATATAAAAGATAGGACTGACAAGCCTGTAGATGCTCTTTGAGCCTATAGGATAGCTTTTAAAACTCCCTTGGGCATGTCACCTTATAGGGTTATTTACATTAAGCCTTGTCATCTCCTTGTTGAGATTGAGTATAGAGCTTGGTGAGCCATTAAAATGCTCAATTATGACTTGACCAATGCCAATGAGGAGAGAAGACTACAACCAAATGAGCTTGAAGAGATAAGATCAGAAGCTTATAAGAGTGCTCAATCTTACAAAGAGAGGGCTAAGCTATTTCATGGCAAACGGATCCTTAGGAAAGAGTTTGCCCCAGGAATAAAAGTACTCTTATATGACTCTAACCTCCATTTGTTTCCAGGAAAACTGAGGTCCCGATGGATGAGTCCCTATATTGTTTCACATGTTTTTCCCTATGGTGTCGTTGAAATTCAGGATCTTGACAGTGGTGCCAAATTCAAAGTGAATAGTCAACGACTGAAGCAGTTTCTAGAGCTTACAAGTAACAAAGATGTGGAGTGTTTGATACTCCGCGAGCCAAGTTCTGATCAGTGATGCAATTCTAAGATAAATTGGGTGTACTTAGCATCCAACCTGATTTGCTTGAAATTTCTTCCCTTCGTTTCTCTTTTTCTCATTTTTCTTTTCTTCTCTTTTGTATATTTGGATATTGTTCGGCTTATATCTCTTCTTTGTATACGTTGTACATTAGTTTTTGAGTCATGTCCTTTTTATTTTTGGGTCTTCCTTTTGTATATTTGTTTTTATTTCTAGTTTTTATTTTTGTGTGTTATGTTTCTTTCACTTCTAATGAGGACATTGTCTGATTTAGGTGTCGCAGTGGGGAAGCTTTGTTTTGTTTCAAAATTTAAGAAAAAATAATATTTTAAAAAATCCAACAATATTTTTGGTTTGTTTTAGGTAATATATATGCTATTCTAGTTGATTATGTTCTCTTGTACCTAAGCATTAGCTTGTATGTAGATATGGTGTGCAATAATAGAGCTTAGTCTAAATTGTGACGTTTGTATATAGTCTTAACCCCCTACAATATTTCTAAGCAAGCTTGATTTTGGTAGTTGAATCTATTAGATTTTGTGCCCTATAGACTAATTCATCATTTTAGTCTCTTGTTTTCTTTCATGTGTGTCTCTTCTATGATTGCATCTTTAGAACTTACTTTGATTCTCTCTAAAATCACATTTAGCATGTGCATTATGAAGTATGATAGCGACATTATTCTTTGTTTTGTAAACTACTTAGGCAAATTGCCATCCTTGTGTTGAATGCTTACCTTTGGTTACCCCTTTAAGCCTTGATCTTTTTGTTGTGAACCCTTCATTTTAGCTATTGGCTTAAACATATTTCCTATACCTAAGCCAAGACTAGTAAAGTAACACTTCAATATTTAGTGGTTAGCTTTTAGGTGTGATTGGTAGTTGATTTTAGTTATATGATGGGATGTATCATTGTGACCATTTGAAAATTGAGTTGTATTATTTTTGTACATACCATTCATTCATATTTTTTTTTAAAAAGCAAGAAAAACAAAATGAAAAAAAAAATGGAAAACAAAGATTGAAGAAAAAAGTTGAGAAATTCAAAAATTTTAAAAAAAAGGTGTTGTGAATAAGAGTGTTTGGCATGTTTGTAGTCATTGTATGTACTCATTTCCAAGGGTCCAATTTTGTAAAGTGTGCTTTCAAATTGTCATAGGTTTTGGGAATGAGTGATTATAGTGTTGGAAGGATTTGGTTGCTCATTAGCTACTTTGCTTTCAGGTTCTCATTTCCCAAATCATTTGTCCCTCTTTTACCTTTTACCTGTAGCCCCATTACAATCCTTGGAATGTCCTCCTGATTATTATTTTGCATTTTCCGTTTTAGTGGTGGAGAATCGAGACTCCTTGCAAGCCTATGGTAGTTTACATGATTAGAAGAGAACTGAGTTACTCTTGTATAATTTTAAACAAATGAGTGGGAGCGTTCCACATTTTCCTAAAGTGAGGTTCTACTAGTTATGCTTGTACATAATTTCTAGGTGGGGTGAAAGATTATGTATAGATGTCATCAGTGGGGATTGAGAATTTCTTGATGTGTATATTGTGTTTATATGTGATCTATTGCTTTGGTTACCTAAATGATGCGGTTGAATGAAATGTTTACATATGTTTTCCTCGGTGTTGTACATATGAGTTTTTGAAAAGGAAAATTTTTATAGATTTTGTGGGTACATCTTCTGCAAACTCTCAGGAGACCTTCCTGGTCCACTAGGGGTAACCTAAGGGTTTAAAGGACTTGCTACACATGCTAAGTGCAATTGTGATTCCTACGAAGATGAGTTAGGGTTTTATTTTCTAGGATTTTTAATTTCGTTTTACTCGATGATGAGCAAAACATAGGTGTTGGGGTATTTGTTCAATATGAAATTATGTCAATTTATATCCATTTAGGGCTTGTTCTTTTGGTTGGTAAATTGGGTGGGTAAAAGGGTGAAGGAGGTTGAAGTAGGTTGAGGGGGGTTAAAGTCGGTTGAACTTGGTATTTTTTTTTTTTGAGGTGGGTTAAAATAGGTTGAACTAGGTTGAAGTGGGTTTATTTACATTGAAGTGGCTTAAAATTGGTATAATTTTTTATGTGGTGGATTGAAGTGAGTTAAAATAATGAGAATGTAATTAATGTGTAATAATTTATGAAGTTATCAAAATTTTGTAAAATTTTTGTTTATTCTTTTTCATTCTTTATTTGTTTATTTTATGTATTTTTTTATTTTGCATTTTGTATTTTGTATTTTTTGTATTTTTGTATTTTTGTATTTTTTATTTTTTATTTCTTATTTCTTATTGTTTATTTTTTTTCTTTTTTCTTTTTTTTAGTTAGTATTTTTTATTTTATTTTATTTTTTTTTCAATCTTTTATCTTTTATTTTAAATTTTTAAATTTTTAATTTTCAATTTTTAATTTTTAATTGTTTATTTTTTTTATTTTTTATTTAATTTTTTAATTTTTTTCATTTAATTTTTAATTTTTTGTATTTAATTTGTTTTTAGTTTTTTATTTTTTTAATTTTAAATTTTAAATTTTAAATTTTAAATTTTTTATATTTCATGTGTTATTTGTTATTTGTTATTTTTTTATTTTTAAAATTTTTTAAATTTTTTTTTTTTTTTTTATCTCTTTAGTTTTATTCAAAAGAAAAGCTACAGAAAATTACAAAAAAATAAAAATAATAAATAAATAAATAAAAATACTAAATAAAAAAATCAAAAAAATAATAAAAAATAAAAAATAAAAAATAATAAAAAATAAAATTTAAAAATTTAAAAATTTAAAAATTTTAAAAAATTAAAAAAATTAAAAAATTAAAAACAAAAAATTAAATATTAAAAATTTAAAAATTTAAAAATAAAAAACTAAAAAAAATACAAAAATACGAAAATAAAACAATTCCAAAGTACGATAATTTACGAAAAAGTAATACAGTGAACTTTTTGATTCAAGAATGATTAAATCTCACATGATACTATACAAATTATTAAAATTTTGAACGGGGTGGGTTGAAGTATGTTGAAGTAGGTTGAGGTAGGTTGAAGTGGGTTGAAGTTGGTCTTTTTTTTTCAAGTGGGTTGAAGTAGGTTGAAATAGGTTGAAATGGGTTGAAGTTGGTAAATTGCAATTGACCCACGAAAAGAACAGGCCCTTAATATCTAATATTCGCTCAAGATAAATAATTAAATTAGAATTTTAATTTGTTGTGTTTGTTTTGTAGGTAATTGAGAAATCAGGTAAAAAGAGTTAGAAGTTAAGGAAGTGTTGGGTCATATGAAGGTAAAGAAAGAAGCCATAAAATAAAAGAAACAAGTAGCCCAGTCCACAACCCAAACACGAGCCCAGTTGTGCGCTATCTTCTTCTGTAGTCTGGGACCGCTATCTTCTCAGCTTACCAGTGGCCTAAAGGCCCGATTCCTTTCCAACCCTATTCCTCTTCATTTCAGGCCTGCTGATTACCCACGCCGGCCCAAAATGAAGAGGAAAAAGAATGGAAAGGGAATAGGCCTTTGAAGGTAATTGAGACGGGCTTGTCACTCCATAAGCCACGCAAATATCCAGTCTAGATTTTCACCAAAAATTAACCCGAGCCATTGTATCAATATACTAAATGTTAATGTTGACACTCAAGATTATACTTTTAAGGCATTAATATGAAATCATACTTCTTATTCAACTCCCTCGAGTCTCATGCTAGACTTGCTAAGGTGACTATATTTATTCATACACTTCGAGTATAAGTAATCACTATTACACACCTAGTGCCAATATGATTTAGTATCATCATGCATGCTACTCAAGCATAAGGGCGATTGCCTGTGCAACTAGGTCAATCAGAAAACTATCATATTTTGATGTGCCTAACATGTAACAATAAATCACAAACATTTGGAAAGAAGAAACGTCAATCTTTATTACACAAATGCTCTTTAGAAGTGACATGTATATGCCATATAACAAGATTCATCCAAAAACTAAGCCCTACGAAGTCCTCGACTCAACGCATGAGTTTTAACAGCATCTGTAGGAATTGGCTTAGTTAACATATCTGCAATCATCTGGTTAATAGATATATACTTGATGGCAACCTCCTTTGTCTTTAATGCATTTCGCAAAAAGTGATAACATCTCTTCATGTGCTTGATCTTCCGATGGAATTTCAGATCCTTAGCGAACTTGATGCCAGCTGTGTTATCGCATATCATCTCAATAGGATCATCTACTCTAGGGGTAAGATTAAGATCTTGAAGAAAACGCCTAAGGCACATTGTCTCATGTGTGGCTAGGCTACATGCGAGTATGTGACATACTCTGCCTCCATAGTCGACAAAGCTATGCAGCCTTACTTCTTACTACACCATGAAATGGCTCCCCCACCTAGGGTGAAGACATATCCTGAGGTTGACCTAGACCAATCCGAGTCACCATCTCAATCAACATCTATGTATCCTATCAACTTAAGGTCCCCGCCTTAATAGCGAAGGACCAATTTGGTTGTACCACGAAGGTAGCGCATGATTATCTTGACAGCGTACCAATGAGCAGGTCCTAGATTACTTTGGTAACAACTTACCCAACTAACCGCTGACGGCATACCAATGAGTAAGTCCTAGATTACGTTGGTAACAACTTACCCAACCAACCATAAAGCAAATGTTAGGCCGTGTACATAACATAACGTACATTAAGCTTCCTACGACTAGCGTAAGGGACATTGCTAATTGTCTTTTTTTTCATTACCTGTTTTAGGACATTGGTTAAGACTCGAAGTCAGACCCTTCTCAATTGAAGTGTCCACGGTTTTGGAATTATGCATCCGAAATTGTTTACATACCTTTTTTTATATATGCTTCCCCCACATACCCAAGAGCTTCTTGGGACGGTTCTTGATTATTTCCACATCTAGCACATACTTAGCTTCATCCATGTCTTTTATCTCAAAGACAGGGGACAATCACTTCTAAGTAGCATTGGTCATCTCCAAGTTTTTACCAACTAGCAGTATGTTATCAATATACAAGGTAAGAAATACAATCCTCCAATTGTTCTTTTGACATAAACATAGTGGTCCTCCGAAATCATGGATAAGCCAATCGAAGTTATGACTTCATGGAATCTAAAGTATGAAAATCTGCAACATTACTTGAGACCATATATAGACCTTTTTAGATGACACACCATGTCCGCTTCTCCTTTTAATACAAAACCAATGGGTTGGTCTATATAGATCTCTTCTCAAGGCTGCATTTGAGGAAGGAAGTCTTTACATCCATTTGAAACAACTGTAGGTCAAAATGGCAACCAAATCTACGGGTAAGCGAATAGAGACAGATCTCACCACAAGAGAAAATGCCTCTTTGTAGTCTATATCCTCAGTTTGGGTAAAACCTTTCGCCAGTATACGAGTCTTATACTTGTCGATCGATCCATTTGTTCGATGTTTTATCTTGAAAACCCACTTGTTTTCAATAGACTGAAGATTAACAAGTTCCTAACCCTTGTTTCTTACCATTGGGTCTATCTATTCCCTTATAACATCCATTCACTCTTTATGATTTGGTGAATCAACCTCCTCTTGATAAGAGGTAGGCTCCTCAACTTCCAAGGGAGTGCATAAGAATATGTCTTCTTCGATTATTTGTTTGCCTAGGTGAGGAATCATTCCCCCTTTCGTTGAGAGGTATGGGGCCCTAAGTATGTGGACAATCACTCCCACTATCTGTTTGAGGTGTGGAATCCTAAATATATGGACTAACTGCATGTTCAGGAACAGGAGATTGAAGATAAACCTCATTCACAAGTTCGCTCTCCTTAAGAATTGGAGATTGAGGGCGAACCTCATTCTTCTAAGCAGACATGTATCCCCGTTCCTTTTGGATAGGGGAGGTGTAGCATCTTTGGTGACTTGGTGAGAATTCAAATGCTTTGCCTCATCGAGAGATGGTCAACTCATGCAACTCGGCATCCTTCTTTATTTCCACAATACTTGGGAACCCATCCTCAAGAAAGTCAACATTGCGACAATCGATTTCTGCCATGCCACCATTCGGATGTTCCTCAAACATCACATATCCTTTGCAAAGTTTGGGATATCTTATGAATACCATCTTAGCAGTACCAAGTTTCCTATATTTGTGGGTTGGGTTATGCACATATGTGGCTGAACGTCATCGGCGTAAGTGATCCAAAGGCAACTTTTTTCCAAACCAAAACTCGTGTGGAGTGGCAGGTGTACTTTTGTTTAGCACATGGCTAAGCACATAAAGTGCCACGAGTAGCACGTCCCCCAAAAACTAATTGAGAGGTTAACATGTGCCATCATTGACTTGAGCATGTCAAGTAATGTTTGATTCCAGCGCTCTACAACACCATTCTATTGTAGAGTGCATGTAATCGTTAGTTATCTTCTTATAGCTTTTGGTTCATTAAACTCTTTGAGAATATCAAAAAGATCTTCAGGACGTCGATCGATATGAATAGTTTTAACTTTTCATTCCAATTTAGTCTCTACTTCTTATACGAAGCATTTGAACACATGGCATGCCTCATAACGGTGAGATACTAGGTACACATACCTATATCGTAACTAATGATCTATAAGAGTTATGAAGTAAATTGCCCCATGATGTGCTTTCACATTCATGGGTTCGAAGATGTCGGAGTGGATTAATTCTAAAGGACTCGATGTTCTGGAAGCCTTACCAAAAGGATTTATGGTTATTGTTCCAACTAGACATCGCTTATACCCTATGATACCCGGTCTCTCCATTTTGTCTCATCGTACCCTTGTCGAATATGACACTCCGCGGATAGCACATGTGATATGTATCAGACCCTTATCTAAAGTCTAAAGCAGTGAGGGTAGAAAAGTTAGAAAGATATGGTCTTTCTTCTTCATTTGTTATTATTTTAATGGACCTTTAATGTTCAACGATTTCAAAAGTGGACAACCTTTTAACTAATGAAATATTTTTAGAAGATTATGTAAGACCCGCCATCGTTATTTTTCTGTTAAGTTGCTTGTATTACCTTTTTATGTTATAAAATCGTATTTTTAGTAATTGTATGAGTTAAATGATTATCGATTTGCTTTTGGGAGCTGTAATTTTATATAAAAAAAGGACTATTATTGCTATTATTGATTTTAAAGTTAATTCGTGCCGTTTATGTCTTTAAATTATATTGATAGTTTAATCTAGTCGTTAAACGATTAATTTCATTAAAAAGGATGGTTACTTGATTTATGTTATTATTGACGTTACTTATTTATAAAATGTTTGAATCGGTGCTAAACCGAGTTTTTAAAATCGTTTTCCATTTTACTTAATCGATTTCCAACGTTTAAACTGAAATGTTAGTTGTAGTTCGTTTCAACTTAAGTTTAGCCTAACCACTAACGAGTACGGGACCAGGAATTAGTTTAATGATGTTATTAAGCCAAAAAAAGGGAAAAAAGAATCTAGAGCAAAAGGGGGGGGGGGGAGGCGCTGGGGCTTGAAGACCCGAAAAGACCCCCACCTCCCTCTCTCTGTTTAACTCGCGACCCTCTGTCTCCTCTGCTTCCCCTGTCCTCCTTCCTCACGCAAAACCCACCACCACCACCACCACCGGCGTCGCCGGTGAACTAAGGAAGGACCACGACAGTCCCCTGGGCGGCCGCCGACCACCACCACGCCCTCTCCTCTTCTCTCCTCGCCGTGAACATAGCCGGCCAGCCTCGAATCTCGGCCGCATACCGGAATCCGGTCGAACGCCCAGTAGATTTGGAGCATGCTAGGTGAGTTTCGAACCTCTTCTCTTTTACAAATTTTATCCTCACCCTAATTCCATCCCGATTGTGCCTAAATTCCTCAGAAATCGCGAGCTAGGGTTTCGGGTTTGGGCTAGGTCGAGTCAGGCGCGAAGAGTGGAGGTACCCGAGGCTGTTGAGGTTCGATTTTGGCCTCAATTCAAGCTGAATTGCGTGTCTCTAGCATGGAACCGAGGTGGGTGTTCCTTGCCTCCTAAATTAGTATTAATTTCGAAAATGTTTTCAGCAGATTGATGTTGCATGTCAAGTTAGGGTTTGTTAGATTCGTTAGAAATGTCAAGAAATGGGTTGTGCATGCTTAGATTCGAGCTATTAAGTTAGTTTATGCTTAAATTTGTAAATCCATGCGTGAATTGGACTTGAATGAAAACCATGTATGAAAAGAGATTAATTTGGAGTTATAAAGGTGTAGTTAGCTTGAATTTGATTAGAGTAAGTTAAGGTTTAAAAAGAATTAAAAACGAAGTTGTTTTGATATGTTTAGTCTTGATTCGAGTAATTAGCGATTCATGAAAAAAGATTAATTTGGAGGTTATAAAGGCGTAGTTAGCTTGGATACGACTAAAGTAAGTTAAGGTTTAAAAAGAACTAAAAACGAAGTTGTTTTGATATGTTTAGCCTTGATTCGAGTAATTAGCGATTCATGAAAAAAGATTAATTTGGAGGTTATAAAGGCGTAGTTAGCTTGGATACGACTAAAGTAAGTTAAGGTTTAAAAAGAATTAAAAACGAAGTTGTTTTGATTTGTTAGTCTTGATTCGAGTAATTAGCGATTCATGAAAAAGGATTCATTTTGAAGTTATAAGAACATGGTTAGCTTGAACGTGACTAAAGTTAACTAATGTATAAAAAGGGTTAAAAACGAAGTTAGTTTAGTATGCTTAGCTTCGATTCGAGTTAAGCTAACTAATGTCTGTAGTTGAATGAAACTTGAAGTTATTGAGATGTGCTTAGCTTCATTCAGAGTACGTTCATGCTTAGGAAAGCTTCCTTTAAAATGCATCGTGTATGTTAGATTTGAATCATGTTTGGTTTACTTAGTAAAGTGTTGTCAAGTGATGACTGAATATGGTTATATGTGGCTAGCTGAAAGGTGCTGTTTGCACAGGTAAGAGCCTAAACCTCACCCTCTTTAATAAATCTTTATGATAGCATATTATGATTAATAAATCGATGAAACGAGCTAGTAGTTGGATGGTTTGAGGATAACATCATGAGCGTTTGAGGTCTTGTGTGTACGATGAAAGTGAGGAGGGAGACTGGGTTGTGAATTAACCGCAATCGTGTGGATTGCGAGGCCATGTGTGGCTTATTGTGTTGAATTGATGTGACTAATATGAAGTGCTTAAATGTGATATATGTGGTATATGTGATTAAATGCTTAGATTGCATTATGTGCATAAGAGTGAGTTTTCAAAGAAAGATTTCATGTTTTGAAATGATAGCGGCCATAACTATTAATGCATGATGGCCTATTTTAATTAAATGAAAACAGTTTTGGGAGTGAACTCGCTTGAACGGGGGAATCCCTAAAGAGTTTTATAAAGGTGTGAGTTATACATTGAATGATTTTACAATTTGAAACGCAAAGTTATAGCCGTTATGGCCGATACGCTTTAAGTGGCTAAGATCATGTGCTGCGGACAATATGATATGATATGAATGATGTTAACCTAGGGGATAAGTCCGGATAAACCCCAGAGGCCCTGACGAGGGCTGATGTAATGGTCCGATATGTCATATGTAGCCATCCCGGGAGTAAGAGCTTAAGCATGAGCGTTAGGTCTCACTATGGGGTCGAGAATAGTTCTCACCCGATCAGCACCCTGTAATGATCTTATGCCAAAAGTATTTTCCTACCAAGATAAGAAAAGCAATTGGCCTATGCCATTTTATATGTTTTAAGGAAAAAGAATGTTTTACGGACCCAATGAGGCCAGTTGAATGAAATGTGAAAAGTTTATAAGGGTCAATATACGACCGATATGAAAGAATATGAGCCGCAAGGGGCTAAGAGAAGGGTTTTTATGAGCCTCAAGAGGCTAAATGAAATGTTTTCAAAGAAAGGAAAGAAAGTTTTCTTTGTATGTTATATGCTTTTCTTATAAATGATAATGAAATGCTAAGTAAGATGCGATTACGAAAAAGAAGGCCTTATGAGCATGTTTTATGCATAACCTATGAATGAGACTTGGCATCTGTGTATGTCTTAAGCATATCATATGAATACGAAATGAAATCTCTTTTAAAAAGGGCAAGAGCCTCAGGAGGTTAAGGAAATGTTTTCAATGAAAGAAAGAACGTACTGAATGAATGCTTTATGAAGTGATTCCTAAGCATGTTGAAAGTGAAGTTATGTTTAGTAATGTCTTCATAGGAATTCTATGAATGCCTAATATGATATTAAAGTATGAATACGTGATATGTGACTAGTAAAGATATTATTTGCCTGCAACGGTTTTGGTTTTAAGGGGGTTAGGGGACACTCACTGAGCGTGTGGTTGCTCATCCCACTACTCTTTCCCCTTTTCCCCCAGGTTTTCTTTATGACAGGAAGAAGTTGAATCAGCTGGAATCGATTATTACTTGGAAGGTGTCATTAGTGCCTATTTATGTCTTTGAGGAGTTATGTAAAGCCCTTTTTAGTTTGTAAACGTTTGTAAACAGTGTTCTAAGTTCATGTAATGCATATTGGTTATGAGTCGCTCTGTATGGCCATATGAGCCAACCATCCGGTCAGTTAAATGTCTTTCGGTTGAAATTAGTTATGTTTTGGGATGTAAACCCCATACTCATGTTGTGTGAACCATTGAGTTGTATCTTTTACTGTTTCTGTATTAATGACCTATTATGTTTGGTGTACTCCGAGCGGGTGGCTCGTCAAGTTATGAACTCCGGCGTGTGGCCGTTGAGTTAGGTTTTAAATGTTTACGCTTCCGTTGATTTATAGGGACTTATTGTAAGGCGTTTAGCCTGGGAACGTTCAGTTTTCAGGGGAAATGTTGTCCGTTTCGTCCCAGAATTTAAGTAAGAAGTTAGGAAAACGTAACGCTTTCGGCCCAACGGGCTGGGGGTGTTACATTGAAAGCGTCATGTTGAATTTATGAGTATACTTCCACAAGAGGGGGCTGAATTGTGGTGTCTGATTTTCGCGTTATAAGTAACAAACACCCTGACAGAGGTTGTTCTCAGATGACGAACACCCTGTTGACTTGTTTGCAGGGGGTATTTTTAAATATTGCAAATACAAAAATCACCAAGATAAATGTGGAAATAAAGCACACACAATTTTTACGTGGAAAACACCTCTAGCCCAACTGAGGTGTGAAAAACCACGACCTACCTCGTGTAGGCTTTTAACCACTTCACTATAATCGGGCTTAACTCGTTACAAATGTAACACACCTTGTTACAACTTGCAACCACGTAACCTTCTTCCCTAAGAACGGTTACACCACGTCCAAATCTCACTAGATTGGACACGTCCAAAGTCCACACGACTGAGGACCACTCACTCACTTTTCTGATCCAGGATCAGGGTTGAAAACACCTTACTGGGGGTGCTTCTCACTAAGCAGATGTAAGGTACACTGAAGATCCTATTATGCCAATGGTTTGAAAACTCAAACTAACACAGGTTGTCACGGTTTTTCTTTGCGAATTGAAGCTCAAGAAATCTTTTCTTACTTTTGAGTAAAAACCGGGTTTTCAGAATTTTTCTATTTACCACACTGTGTTTTCTCAATATCCGTTCTATGTTCGAATGGGAGAGAAGAGCTAAGCTTTTAACCAAGAAGATCAATGGTAAAAAAATCAAGGACGTTGCTGAGAATCTGCCAAGTATGGCATCAAAGGAGATTTCCAAGCAAAGGATTTTCCAAACGGCTAGTGGATAAGAAATTTCCAAAATAAAAGGGATTTGTTTCTAAAAGATAAAAACTTATCCTCTTTGTTTGAAATAGCCGTGGAGAATTTAAAATAAGGAACCAGAAATCTCAACTTTGAAATTTGAATAAATCACTTCCTAAAATATAGATGATAAAGATCTTTTGGTTTTGGAAATTATTTAGCAAGACAATTTTGCCAAATCTGCCATAATATTTCGTATCTCAAAAAATATCCTATCCTGGGATTTTAAGAAAGTATTTTAGAGCTTTTGGCCAGCCGAAATAAATTTTTCCAAAATAATCGGGCATAGCCGTTTCAGTTCAGAAACACCCTAGGCACCCTGTTTGCAGGGTTGTTCGCAACTGGTGTTCTGAAGCGCTTAGCGCAACTGCCGATTCAAGAGGTGTTTAAAATGATGTTTTCAATATTGGCATATTAACAAGAGTTTAAATAAATAAAACCTATATACCCAAGACTTCTTGTTTTGAACCAGTCATCTTATCCAAGACTTGTAGAGCTGCTGTGAACACCAAGACTGCCTTGTTTGCTGGAGTTGTTCTTTGCATTGCTAGAAGAGCTGCCGTGAACATGCCTTACAACCAACTGTGAAATGGCGTTCTTGACTGAATGTAGAATCACCAATTTTAAACCTATTTTAAGGACTTGTTCTCACTTGTAGCAAACCAGTCAACACAGTAAAGATTACAAACACCAGTTAGGCCTGTTTGCAGATCATGTTTGGAGCAACATTACTTGGACACATTTTTACACTTGGATTTGTTATCATCAAAACTTAAATAATAACTCAACACGTCATTTACCCAAATTGATTTGAATCGAAGCGAAACACATATAACTCACTTCGAATTAACATCTTAAGCATAATTCACCCAAATTGATTTGAATCGAAGCTGAACATATGTAACTCACTTCGAATTAGCATCTTAAGCAGAATTCACC
>JACYFF010019584.1:42947328-42992307 GCA_017589665.1 Selenicereus undatus
TTATTTCAGCTTTAAATTTATTTTTACGATCACCCTATTCACCCCCCTCTAGGGCGATCTGAGTCTTCAAAAGTGAATTAGATGAAATAGTATAAATAATATAATCAAAATAATTATTAAAACAATGCATGATTTTTGACTTAACAATAACTATATATTCAACCAAAAATTCATGTTATTGCATAAAACTTATTCATATAATAACATGAGACTTATACTAAAACATATTCAAAAATTAAAAAAAAAAAAACAAATGTGTACTAAACAAAATTTGGCCATCATGTGACTAACATGATATCAATATAATTATGAAACGTGTTCAAATATAACTAACATACAGAAATATCTATATAATTACTACAAATTTATAAACCATGAAATAGATTCATAAATAGCTGCTCTATTATAAAACACAAGTTGTTACAATCAAATTTATGAGTGAAATTCACATATAGTGCGAAAATTGAAAAATAATTGAGCTGACCATACGTTATTATTTGATATAGTAGCAACGATTTTCATAAACCGTGAAATAGGAAGGACAAAATTCGCATGGCCTTCTTTAAAAAAGGAGCCCAGACTAAAAAAAAAACATTACATCTTTCTCACTTTAACCCTAACTTCGCTTGACCTGTTGCGCCACCTCCAGCTACTTTCTTCATTAATTCCGTAATGGCTTTTAGCATGGCCACAGCCACTGGATCGCCGCTATCTTGCTGCAACACCCAGACGATGAAAAACCTCCCCTCTGCCTAGAATTTGAGATCCACTATCCCAGATCTTGCCTGCTCGGCTAAAAAGGATAACATTGTTTTATAGATCGGCCATAGCCGAGCGTAGTGGTGTACCCCATGCAGCCACACACCACTGAGGTGGCGGTGCATGGGTTCATAAACCCTTAGAGCATTCTCAGTCAGAGTTTCAGTTTTTGGAACTCTAGTCTGTCACGTGAGCAAAAATTCTACAATTTTAAAACTTGCATTCCATTACTTCTCCAACCTATGGAATTCAATTTCGATCATTCAATAAAAATATTTATCATGGACCAACCTTATAACACACAACCCATTTTTAAAATTATTTAAAAACTATATACTTAACTCAAAAAAAAAGAAAAAAAAAATTAAAAAAAGGCAAAAGGTGGCCGCGGGGAGCCACGGCCAGGCGTTTTCCCCCGCGTGGCACACCTACCTCTCCCCTCTCATGTGGTGACAAGTGGCCATGTGGGGGCCCGCGTTCCTGTATTTTGTGTTCGGCTGCGGGTGCTCTTAAAACGATGGTTTCTTGCCTTTTCCCCACTGGAAATGCGTAGATTGGAAGTTATGGAGATGAATAGAGGAAAAAGGACATCCAAACATCCTCTGCCGGTGGTGCATAACGCACACGCGCCATCCCTCCAAGTAGTTTTCTGATGGGTATGGCTCGCTTTCCTTTATAGATACTTCTACGGTTTCTAATTAATTTTTTTATTTTATTTGGAGGCTTGCTCTTACGGGGCCACAAAAGCCTCAACGCCGCTATGTGAATGGGGTTGAGGCAAGGTAAGATCTCTCATCGAGACCACCTTGGCAGGGAGTGAGGTTAAGGCTTCAGGCATAGGGTAGATAGACTTAGGGTTTTGGAATGTAGCTACCATACACAAAATAAAGAAAAATGCTTTTACTAAATTGCATAATCGTAAAATTAAAACGAACTAATCATTAAACATTGGGTCTGATTTCACGAGTATTGTTCTGTCCATACATAGGCGCACGAAGCAGAAACTTTATAAATTAAATTGACCAAAAAAAAGTTGAATCTGATGCGGTGGTATAATAATGGAAGCATACTTTCGTTAATAAATATCATAATTGAATTAGCTACGATGAACATATCTTCAACCTAGGGTACACATAGTCACGAAAAACATTCTTAATATTAATTTAGTAATGAAATTAAATAAATTGATCATGTAGGTCAAACATGAATAAATCAATTGGGGCAAGCAATTTAGGCTCTGATATTACTGTAGGAAAATATAGGACTGACTTTAGTGCAGAATAGATTTCCAAAATTAGCCCACGAAGTATGAACACTACTAGAAGGTGGCGACTGTAGTCGCCTCGACTATCACAGACTAAAATACAAATCCCACTAGATGGTTGGGAGGCCGAGAAAGAAGAGGAGAGGTGGGAAGTTTTGATTTAGGGCTCCGCGTATTTGATGTGTGTTTAATCGACCCCTTAAACCTCTTTATATAGGCATCTATCGATTAGGGTTTCCGTCACTTAGCAGCTTAAGCAGTTGTCCACCCTAATTATATTAGAAACCAACCAACATCTAGGAAACTGGGATGGCCGGCTGTACTGGGCCGGGCTGTACATGGAGGGGGGAGGGGTTGATTGCCACTGCAAATAACAAACTCATTCATTTAATATTGCCACTGGCTTTGCCATTGGAAATACCAAACTCAGTCATTTGAGGTGGGGAAAGATATTCGATTCCAGTACTGTTGTATACTTGGCAAGATGCCGAGTGATCTTTGATATATCACATGCTAACCTTGGATTATATACTACAATGATGATAGCAATGGCTATGGTCATTGTATCTGATGTGATTCAATTTGAACTTATAAAGTTTATCCCTATAATTTTCTAGAAATCAAGGGGAGAAACATAGCTTTTGTACGGAAATCTAAAGTAGAAACTGAAATTGTAAGATACCATATAAAAGGAACAAAGTGATATTTGAGACTTCTAGATATTGTTGGAAGTTACAAAACAAAATATGATAATTTGTTACATGCTATACTTATTCACATGAAGCCGGGGAGTTTTCAATTACCTAAGTTGTATTTTTTGTTGGATTTGCAAACCAATATATAGAAAGTTGCCTATTTCCTTCTTACCATCTTGGTTTTCATTTCCAAATTATTGCAAAGGGGATTAAGGAAATTTTATCCTATCAAAATTGTTATTGCATGATTACATAATCAAGAATAATAGCATATAGAAGCCATGGAGCTTCAGCCTCCATCCTTTTTTGGGGGGGGGGGAGGGGGCGGGTTGGTAAAGAGACTCTAGCCATTGCTAGGACAAAAGAACTGCTTGATACAACCTTGCCTCTTATACTAAGCCCTTGTCTGAAAATGCATTAAATGCTTGCAGCATCATCACCGATAAGAATCCGTCGATGGTTTACTAAACCATTCAGTACTATCCTCTATAACTCAAAGCTACAATGTTGTCCAGTTCGTCTTCTTTAATGAATGACTGACAATTGAATTTTCTAAGAATGTTTGTCAACCCTGCTAGTGTGTCTACCTTTTTGTTGGTTAGGTGTTCACCTTAAATATGAACTTCGAGGAACAACTGTTTGGTTGACGTTTTCCCTGTCATTTTGGGTCAAGATAACTTCAATTGCTACTGGATTCAAATGTCAGAAAGATGGTTAAAGTAGGCTCTAATAGGTTACCTCCACAACCCTCAAAATAACAGTCCCTCCCCCCTAAACAAAAGGTAAAAAGGAAAGAGGCATTAAAAGGTGGACAAGGATTGAATCCTACTTGGCTACCTATTCATGAATACTCTCAACCAGAAGATTCAAAATTCAGATGTGAACCCAGAACTCTGGTAAATCGACTTTAATGTTCAGAACTAGCAACCCAAATTTTGCCTGAAGTGAAGCCCAAATGAACAATGTTTGCGTCTTTTTGACAAGTTTACCTGATAAAATTACAATGAACCTAAATAGGAGCCACACCTAAAATGGCCAAAAGTCTTCCATCAACCCATTTTGACCTAATCTTAATGCAACTTATATAACCTATTTATAGGTATGGGACTAACATATTGGTTAAAGTGTGTTGGTTGATGAAAGTGGCACCATTTGATAGCAAAAGCCCAACTAATAATATGTCAAGTTTAGAGCCAAGACTTGATTTTCGAAACTACTTTGCAAACACAGGCTAGTCAACTAACACCAGGAGATGCTGGCCTTGGAATCAATAGGAGAGCATCTTTTAGTGAAGGAAGCTTAGTGGAGATCACTGGGTTTCTGATAAAAAAAGGGTGTTCACGTTATCTTAGAGCATGGATTCACAAAGACCATTTTTCGATTTCCCTTAATTATGAAGCATATTTTGTTAGGTAGAAGTTATGCCCGTTGGTATATTCTCTCTCTCTCTAGTGTTAGGTGTGGCCCAAAATTAATTCATCTATTGGTGTGATTGGGCCAAGAAAAGAAAGGAAAAAAAAAACACCATTTAGCTTGGCTAGCTTCACAGGCACGACCCATTTTCAGCAAGGCCTAACAACTTGTTTTGCTGTTTCCTCACACGGTCCAGGCCCTTTGGTATATCAGCCTCTCTATGGGGAGAATTGCTGGTAGAGGTAAGGTTGCCTACATCTCGATCTTCCCATACCCCGTAAAAGCAGGACCCACACTGGGAGTTATTGTTCTTGTTGTTGTTGTTGCCACATGGTCCAAGCCTAACAGTTTTCTTCTTCCTCAATGGGGCATGGACCAGCACTACCACAGTCCATTAGCATCGTCCTCTTGTTGGTCGACCCACATTGATTAGACTGATACTGCCCAATGGAATAAGAGATGTCGACCGACACGACCCAGGTGCTTCCTAGGTTTGAGCCAAGTTGGTCAGGGTCAATTCTAGCATTTTGGGCTTCTAGTGAGGACCACGATGGGTGGTAGGGCTTGGCTTTTGGACTCCTTCATTTCCTGGTCAATTTTTTAGGATTATTCATAGGCTTAATGCAAGACTTTATAGTTGTGCAATTTTAATAGTTTATCTCCATTAATTTAATATTCATGCACCATTTTTATGAGTTTTTATTGGAGAAGTATGGCTTGTCCCTTGGTTTCATCCTCATTATTATAAGAGGTACATTTCAGGTTTATCCTCTATAAAATGGGCATTTTACGTAGGCATTTCATGTGGTGTGTAAATCATTTGCCTCTGCTATTCCATATCTTAGAGTTCAGTGAGAGTTAAAAGAGTTTTTATTCTTGTGATCTTTTTGTTAGGTTTAGATCTTTATCTCTCTTTGTATTACCTCTTTTGATTCATCTTTGAGATCATTTTATACTTACTCATATCATTGTGGATTTTTGTACCATCTTGCCACTCGTACTTTTGTCTTGATTTGGGCTTCCACGTAAGATTCTTATGTTCACCATTGTTTTGTTGATCTTGCTTTAATATTCTCAAATACCCACGTCCTTTATCGCTTCTGCTTATTATTACCCTTGATTTTTATATATTATGTTTCCTAACATCTAGCAAGTACATAGCAGCCATTTTCTTATTTGAAGTACTGGGGTCTTCTAATAAGGTAGGTATTTATTTATTCTGTATATTAGTGTACCCTTTTGCTTGCTTTGGTCAATATATCTTTTTTTCCCAGAATATACTGCCATCATGACACCTTGTGCATTGTGACTTGTGCCCTCAATTAGGATCAATTGAACCAACATATCTGCAAAGTCAAAGGAGGTTTTTCATGTAGAGTGGTCACCAACTATTGTCAAAATCAAGCAATCTAAGTTTAATACCCATTGGTAACCTACTTTTAGCATCTTAAAGTACTAAATTCCCACCGAGTAACACAGTCGGGACCAAGAGTGCAAGGACATAGCCTGGTCTTGGTCTTCACCCTGAAGGCGAAGAAGCAAAGGGGCAAATTTGTGTTGCACTTAGATTGAACTCAGTTAGGTCAGGTAACTTCGGGCTTAAATAACTTGCAGGTGACAAGTTGAGATTAGGTTGGATGGACTTAAGGCTGGGGTTTTTTTTTGTAAGAAAGGTAAGTAGTATAACACAAGAAGCTTTTCTCTTAAGGGTTCTCCCTAGATTATCCTCAAAGAGGGTACAACATAAATCCCTGTGAGGGATCTCATTCCACACAATTGTGAAACATGAGAAAAGACTAAATTTTGCCAGCCAACCAGCTGCATAGTTACCTTACTTGAAAATATGAGTAATGAAAACATGGTTACACAAGTGGAGATAAGTAGTGATATCCTGTACCAGGACTTGGATTTCCCATGGTGCTTGTTACACTACCTTGAACTCCTTGGATGAGTATTTTGTTGTCTCCCTCAATGTGAATATCAGTGAAGTCTGCTTCTGCTACTGGTTTTAAACCACTTCTCATACCTGTATCTTCCGCTACCAAAATTGATGCTGCTCCTAATTTGAAAACAGCTGCTTGAATAAATCTTCCTTCCTAGATTTGAACTATGAACCTTCCTGCCACTCGTTGCGATGTCTTGGACCCATCAAAATTGACTTTGATGAACCCTCCTGGTGTTTTCCTCGATGCTATCCAATGTGCCTTCATGCGGTTGATGGATGAAGTTTTGGGTTTGATGGTTGAATATTTTGTGTGAGTTTGTGCCTTATGCGTCTTTTAGCGCAAGCTTTTTTCGCTCTCCGCAATGTATTCCCCAGAAGAGAAGTTTCATTGCGAAACACTATATTATTCTTTGTTTTCCAAATGCTCCATGTTAGAGCAACTACGTTGTCCAAATTGAATGACTCAGTAGCAACTGTAAAAGTAGAGAGAATCTATAAAATCGCATTATGACCATGAGACAAAAGATTGATGTCAACCCAATTATGGTCACTATCCAATCTCCAAACATTTTGTGTGACATTGCACCGAAGGAATGAATGGGCGTCATCCTCAATCTCCTAATGACAGAGAGGACAAAGGGGATCGATTTGCATACCTCTCTTGTATATCGTTCCTCTAGAAGGAAGAGATGCATGACAAAGTTGCCATAAAATTTTTACCTTAAGCATGATGTCTAGGTTCCAAATCCAACTAAACTCCCAAGATGATAATATTAATTGAAAAATACTTAGAACACTTATTCCGAATAGAGAACGAAAATCACAAGCTTTTAAAGAAGGCAAGGTACTAAGAAAATGGGGTTCGCTTCTAAATTGCCTCTGCCTCCCTAACTAGAGGACTTCTCCTTATATCGACGAGTGGGAGAGAATCCAATAATTACAATAATTGAAAATTTTTGTAAAGTTATCGGTCAACCTTTGGAAAGGAACTATTTTTGTTTGTCTTTTGCAATCGTTTGCCAAAAGCAAGGTAGCAATTGTCAAAAGGTATCCACTTTAGACTGTAGAACTTTTGCAAAGTATGTCTGTGGCTACCATTCATAAACACTGATTTTTTACAATGTTGTAGATGAATAGTGCTTTGTCGAGGAACTGTGGTGAATAATGTCTGCCAGTAGTCTTCTCTTTTCCTGTAAAAGAAAAATTTGTTAAAGAAATGACCCTTACTTTTGCCAAAGGTCAAGACCTTTACGGGCTCTTTCGAATTATTTTGTTTGCAGATCATAAGGGTCTTGTGAGTCTTGTAGATCACCAATCCTTGGGTTTTGTCGAAGCCTACTAAACTTTCTTCATCAGAGTCGGCTTCCATCATAAGCTTTTGTATGTAAATTTTCTCAACGCGGGATCATCTTTGTGTAACTCCAAAATGTCTCGCTGCTTTTGTGAAAGTCCTTGAGATTTTGATTTTGTTGAAGAGGATGAATGCTCCCTTTTGACTGGCGTTGAGGGTCCTGCTAGGGGCTTCTCTTTTTTGGCAAATGTATGGAGGTTGTGGAGTGCAAACTTCTTATTTTTTGTCCTGCAGAAATATTCGACATTCTCTTTGGCACAGAGAATGGTCTTGTACTCGTTTCATCATTTAACTTTTGTATACATGAACAATTGACAGGGGAAAAGTTTCGAGAAGGAAATTGTCGAACCTGTACTCCCAGGAGAATATCTAGGCAATATTGAAAGTCCTAAAAAATTGTACTTCTTTTGTATAAACTTGAAGAGTTGGGATATTCAGGGTCAAATGATCCCAACTTGTTTTTGCTTTTGTCGGTAGAATTGTAGGGGAACTTTCAAACATGGTCCACTAATGGTAAAACCATATAGGAAAGGTCATGGGACATTTGTCATGGAATGAACTT
The DNA here is from genome assembly GCA_017589665.1 of Selenicereus undatus. Classification (NCBI taxonomy): domain Eukaryota; kingdom Viridiplantae; phylum Streptophyta; class Magnoliopsida; order Caryophyllales; family Cactaceae; genus Selenicereus; species Selenicereus undatus. The sequence goes on from JACYFF010019584.1 coordinate 42,955,318, forward strand.
CAGGCTTGTAAAAGAAGGTCTGAAGCCATGCTTGCTTGTAATCATTGTAGTTGTAGGTCAGAGCATGAAAGGGCACCGAAAATTGTCGTTGTTGGAAAGGATTTTTCCATTATTGGTAAACCAGGACATTCTTAACAATGCATTTGGAGTAAAGAAGATAATCAGGATTGTAATTGTCTGTTGTGTGGAAAATGTCAACAGATTGAGTGTCAATTAAGATTAGCTCATAAAATTATCGATTTTTAACAGATTGTTAGAAAGGTGGTAGAGATTACCGAAGCTTTTTTGAACTAGGTCTCGAATAACCAGGTTTGTTGGAGTTGTCATGTAGCTAGTTAAAAATAAATGTTCGATATGTTTGATGAAATAATTATCGACGAAAGGTTTTGAAGGTTAAGCAATGGCTAATTTGTAGGAAACAGAGGAAATTAGGATAATGGTAAAAATATGTTTTCGGTTGGAACCATTTTGTAGTCATCTGGTTTTTGCATTCCTTTGTCTTTGTCTTTCTTGCTCATTTTATTTCCTACACAAAATGTGTTTTGTCACTCTTTCCTTGCAGAAACTCTCGTGTAAGGAAATCTGGTAAAGAATTGTTTTCTCCTTTGATATATTCAATATCAAAGTCGAAAGAAGAAAGAATGGCTTGCCATCTAGCAAAATTTTTTTTTGAAACTAAATTTTTCACATCCTTTTGTAAAACTTCTTTTGCTTATTTGCAATCAATTTGTAAGAGGAATTTTTTGTTAAAAAGGTCATCTTAAAATTTTGAAATGCATAGAACAATGGATAAAATTTCTTTTTTAATAGTAGAATAATTAATTTCAGGATCGAGCCGTAGTCCTGAATGGTATTAACTAATTGTTCTTGATCCTTAAGTTTCTACTTAAGAATTCCCCCATACCCTATGTCTAATGCATCTGTTTCTACGATAGTAAAAGCAGATGGGTTAGGTATACCAAGACATGGTAGGGATTTGACCTATTGTTTGATTTGCTTGACTATTTCTGTAGGCTATGGTGTCCCTGCAACAGGGTTCTTTCTTAACCGCTTATATAATAACGCATAAATTAGTCTAAGGTTGGGGAAGAAATCTGACACATAATTTAGACAACCAATAAATCTTTATAGTTGTTTCTTATCCCTTATTTCATCAGGAAATTTGTTAGCAAATTCTAATAAATGCATAATTAGTTTAATGGTTCCACTGTAAATGTCATGGCCTAAAAATCGTATTTTTATTTGAAATAGTTTCATTTTTTATGCAAACACAACTAAACTGTTTCGTTCAACAATCTGCTGAAAAAGTTGTAAATGCTTGAAATGTTGATCAATGGTTTTGGAGAAAATAAGCACATCATCGATGTAAACAATTATAAAGGTAGAATAAGGATTAAAAATGTCATTCATAATGTTTTGGAATTTTGACAGAGCATTTGTTAATCCAAATGACATTACATTCCATTCGTAATGTCCGAAAGGAACTGTAATTGCCGTTTTGTATCGATCGCGTTCAATAATCTGAATTTGCCAAAATCCAAAGTTCATATCAAATTTTGAAATTTTTTTTGCATCATAAAGGTAATTAAGAAAATCTCTTTTGTTTGGGATAGGAGTACTTTGTTTAAAGGTTTGTAATTAATGACAAGACGAGGAATTCCTCATTCTTTTTCCACCGACCAACTTCTTGTCAAGACGAGATTGTATTTCCAGTTTACATTACTTTAGCAATTCAACATTCATTTGAGTGGGTATGGTTTTTGTAGGAATATTTCATTCATTAAAATCCTTTTCGTAGGGAAGAGAAACAATATGCTTTTTCCTTTCCCAGAAGGCATTGGAAAGGTCTGAGAATACTTTTCTTTTGATGGTCTCTTCCAGATCAAGGATTTTCTTTTGTATTGAAGGGCTTTGGAATTGTTCTTCAATTCTTTGATGAGAGATTTCTTCTTGAAAAAGCCATATTTGAGATTATTTGCTTTAGAAAACATTAACTTGTTTAAAAATCGAGTTTGTTTGCAATAAAAAAGTTTCTCTTTGATGGGCGGGTGTAAGAAAATTAAATGAAATTGGTTTTCCCATAACATTTGTGTGGATTCCTATTTCATTAACACGAAGGGATAAATTTGTGTTAGAAATGGAGTGTCGAGAATAACATCATTAGTTATATTATCAACAATTAAGAAAACATTTTTGAAACAATAATTGTCATTTTAGTATAACCCTTATTAAGCTTGTATTTAATGATAAGGGGTTTCCCATGAGCACTACTTAATTGCTCACGCATTCTTTCACAACAATTTGTATTAACATACCTCCACGGATGTAGTTTTGATATGCTCCGTTGTCAATTAAAGCAATCATGTTTGTTGAAAAATCTTCAACGACTAAATTAACAACTGAATACCATTTTGGAAAAGTAACTTGTGAAAGAGTTGCAACAAATTGTTCATCAGGAATATCTTAGGTAGAGATTTCTTGAATTTTCACTGATGTCTTTGGAACATCAGTGAGGTTACTAAATTTTGACTCAAGGAGGGTAAATTTGCTATCAAATTCTAAATCATTAGTTTTGAGGTAGATAATTTCTTGTTTCAGATATCGAACTTGACACTTGAGTGCATTAAGCTCATTTTGTAAATCTTTGACTGTAATTTGTTGAAAAGGATTAGGAAAAGGATATTTGTCAAATATTTTTGTAATATTAGTAGATTCAGGAGTAAACCTGAAAGACTTGTTTTCTTCTTCAAGAATAAAATTTTTGAATTTTTCTAAATAATCTTTGTTTAAATCATTGCTAGTTATACTCCCAATTAACTCTAAAAGAAATTCATTTTGAGAACGATTTGTAATAACATTAAGCGTTTGTGTAGGAGAAGATTCGTACTCAGAATTATCATCGCTTGTTTCTAGGTGGTAAACTTCTTCCTCAAAATCAGAAGATTCTTTTGTTAATAAAGCTAAGAGCTTTTTCTGGCGTGCTGGCTCTCCAGAAAATAATTCATTAATCTTTTGTTCAGTTTTACATTGAAAAGCCCTGTGGCCTATTTTACCACATTTGTAGCCAACAATCTTGCTCTTCTTAATAGGAGTTTTAGCTTACCTTTCGGAGTAGGTTTTGGGTTAAACTTCTTGTACGGTTTTGGAGGAGGAGGAGGAGGAGGAGTTCGTCTGTAGGGACAAGGTTTATTAACCTTCTTCTGAACTTTTTACGAACTGCAAAAGGAGCTTCCATTTTGGTGATACCAAATGCATTGTAGAGAGTACCCACTTCCTTTCTAGATTGGGCTCTGTCTGCTTCGTATTTGGCTTGAAGTTTAATCTCTGAGCAAAGATTAAGTCCTTCATTTTTGACAGTACCGAACAGCTGGCCAAATGTTAATAATCCAAACGGGATATCATTTGTGCCAAATTCTTGTCTTAGTTTGCTCAGGATGTGGTCTGCAAAGAATTTCGGAAGTCCAACTATAAAACGTTCTTTCCAAAAATCTTGCACTCCGTCATCTCTTTTAAGAACATTTCTTAAAAAGACATGTCTACACCAACGATAATCACTTAAGGTTTGATACCTTAAGTTAATCAGAATTGTTGTGGCTACAGCTTGTTCTTCTTTTGGATTGATGATAAAATGTAAAGCAATAGTATGAATCCTATCGCTAGGGCAGTAGTAATTTGATCCCCTTGTAATCCTTTAATTTTGTAGGCAATGCTTGTCATAAGCATTTATTGAAGGGTGGACAAAATCTCATATTCAACTTTGCCGTCTATGTTCCAAGTATAGAGGGCATCACCATTGAATTGAGAAGAAGTAAAACTACCTCTTTCTTCATATTGAAGATCAGGAGGTGTTGCTTTTGGATAATAGTTTTTGGTAGACTTCCAGTTGAGGATTTTGATAAGAGAGAGAGGCTCATCATTATTAAAGGTATTTTGAATTGTATTAATTATATCTTTAAAGGAATCACTATAATTTCCTTCTTCTTCCGAAGAATTCTCTAAGATATAATTTTCACATGATTTATCAAGGCAAGTAATACTTTTGGACTTATTAGAAGTAGCAAGATCTTTCATTTGCTCTATGATAGCTTTGAGCAAATGATTGTTATTTTTGACAAATGCTTCCACTAAAGAACTTTCATTCTTTTTGGGAATAATGTCAGTTTTGGAAAAAAGGTTTTGAAATATTATCAGAATTTTGAATAGAAGTTTTTGAAGTAATTCTTTCATGAACTTTAGTAGAAACATAATCCAATTGTTCTGTTATAGTGTTGAGAATAGTGTTTGTATAATTAACTTGCTGATGTATTTTGCGCATATCATCAAGCTGAGCCAAATCTGTACCATTCCCCTCCCGCCCTTTTTAATAAGGTGAAGCGATTAGCACTTCATCCTTAATAGAAAGCTCAATAGGAGCATTAGGAGGGTGGATAGATAGCAGGCTACTGCTATCATCCAAATGCCACAATTTGTGAAGATTTGTTTGAACATTGATACTGAGAATGGAATAAACATTATTCATTCCCTTTTGAGAGGCAAAAATTGAGAACTGTACGAAAAATGGATTATTGACTGTCAGTCTTAACTTGTCAGCATCCCATTATTGCTTAATTCTGGTTCGAATTCACTCAACAATTTGTTGAAACCATTGTCACTTTGAAGTATTAGCATTTGAAAGATAATCTTCTTCTAAAAATATTTTATCAATTTGAAAACCAGTTTTTGTAAGAACATTAATTCCTACTCCTATATGCGAAGAAACAGGAGAGGATGATGCTGTTTGGATAGGCTCAACCTAAGGAGATTGGTAATAATAATGAAAAGAACTTTCACTAGGCATTTCTCGAGGAGTTGTGTAACCAGAGAAAGACCTACGAATAATGGAGGTCTCAGCTTTTGTCTCAGATTCTCTAAAAGATTTAAATATGAGGGTAACCCGACCATTTGGTTCTTCTATAATTTGGACAATTTCATCTTTTTCAGTTGGAGGAGTTGGCTTATTGTTTTCGATAATGAGCTCTTCTGGAATTGTAATCTCATCCCATTTTAAAAGTTTTGGAGTAAATACAGAAGGTTTGTCATCCTTGATTTCAAGGAGAACAGTTTCTTTAACATTAGATGCAAGAGGACTTAAAGACTTTGTGTTAAGATTAGTAGACAACAGTCTAAAATAAACTCGATAAATGAGAATAAAATTGCTGCAATTGAAGATTTCATCACCTTGAACATGTATATCAAGCTTTAAAGATTCTATTGTCATTGGACAAGTAAGATCAACAGAAAAATTAGGATAACAATTAAAAAATATTGGACCGTTGTAAATATTTGTTTGAATCATAGCAAGCAAAGAGGTTTTGTACTTCTTTAACCTTTTGTCTCGAAGACCCGTGTAAATAGGAGCATCGACCCTGCTTTTGACTAAAGGTTTAATTGCTACTTGTACCAAACCTATATGCATAAACCAATATTGTCCTTTTAAATGACTTTGAATAAAATTTTGATTTGATAAAGAAATAGTTTGTAAACCATTTTGAATAGCAACTACTTCTTCATGTGTTTTGACAGAATATGCCGTTTTGAAGTCAAAAGTTCCTATTTCGTAAATGTTATCTACATCAATTTTTGGTATGGTCCAGTCTGTATAATGGTCTCGACTAGGGGCGTTGAACAATGATTTTGTTCTAATTTCATTACTATTAACTATATTAGAACTAGTACTATCTGACTTAAAAGATAATAATCTACGGATCCTAGATGGCATTTGTTCACATAACTAAAATAGTCACTAACCAGGAACGATGGGACCACCGATCGAGGCCACCTACACACGACTGCCTAACGAAATTCTGGCTAACCAAGCGCCTTACCAACAGTTCCTACTATTTTGACTCTGATACCAATTGAAACCTAGGATTAAATTAAAAAGAAAAAAAAAAACAAAAACTTCAAGTAGATAATGTATAATAGAATTGGAACTAAAGAGATAATATTAATTGAAAAATACTTACAAGACTTATTCCAAATAGAGAACGAAAATTACAAGCTTTTAAACAAGGCAAGTACTAAGAAAGTGGGGTTCGCTTTTGAATTGCCTCAACCTTCCTAACTAAAGGAGTTCCCCTTATATAGACGCGTGGGAGGGAATCCAATAATTACAATAATCATCGAAAACTTTTGTAAAGTTGTTGGCCATCCTTTAGAAATGAATCATTTTTGTTTGTTTTTTGCAATCATTCACCAAAAGCAGGGTAGTAATTGTCAACAGGTATCCGCTTTAGACTGTAGAACTTTTTAAAAATATGTTTGTGGTACTATTCATGAACAGTGATTTTTTCGATGATGTATATGAATAGTGCTTTGTCGGGAACTATAGCAAATAGTGTCTGCTGACAATTTTGTCTTTTGTTGCAAAAGAAAAATTTGTTAAAGAAATGGCCCTCACTTTGCTTAAGGGTCAAAACCTTTGCGGACTCTTTCGAATTATTTTGGTTACAGATCATAGCTGAAAATATTACATAATCTAACAATTCAAAGAAGATTATTTGGAGGAGTTGGGATGGAAAAAAACTCCCTAAAGGCTTTCTTCCTTAAAGGTTTTTCGATGATACCTTCTCCAAATGAAATAACCTCCTACCATGCTTGAAAGATCTTCATTGCATCGTGGCCCCCACAAAAAAAAAAAAAAACAGTGCAGGCTAGGGTAGCCAAAAACAACCCCTAAGATTTAAGTAATTTTTTTGCAATAGCTGTCATCACATATTCACATCTAGGACCTAAACTACTCAAGGTCATATATCCCTAATTCGATTGAAAGAAAAATAAATATGATACTAATCAACATGTTACTCTTAGTATTAGAACTACAATAGTTACCTTCATAATTAAGACATAAACATTTGACGTCATATAACCCAAAGATAACAAAAAGAGAAATGAATAGGTTAGATTCATTGATCAACATGTTAGTCTTAATAACAGAATTGCAATAGCTCTCTCCATAACTAAGACATAAAAAACTAAAGCAATATAACCCAAAATCAATAAAAACAGAAGTGAATAGGATAGCACCAATGGAGGTAAAACATGTCTCAGACAAACAAAAGGGCAATAATTCGTCATCATTGATCGCTATGTTGGTCTTATTATCATAAATGCAAAAGTTATCTTCATAACTAAGACGTAAAAAAACTCAAATCATATAACCTAAAGTCAATTCAAAGAAAAATGCATGGGACAGTAACAATAGGGGTTGTACATGTTTCAGAAAAGCAATTAGGCAATAATTCATCATCATTGATCAACAACTTAGGCATATTTTCAAAATATTGGGCAATATACATGCAATTATGTATCACAAAAAAATCAAGATTGAGTATGAAGTAAACTGATCTAATCAAATAACCACAAATCACAGAAACAGCAAGGCCCATGATTGTAGAACTCATGCTTTGATCTTAAATATAACTAGTTCAGAATATATTGAGTCACACAAATGATCCAAAATCGAAAGCAAATGCAATAAGAATACTCTAGAAAAATGATCATAAAATTATGAACTTAAATAAACTTTCAGAAGGCGAAAGAAGGGCATAGCAATTATCCTTGGATGACCAAACTAGGGGCTTAGAAGTTGGGATCAACTTACATGAAAGTTTAAGGTTAAGCAAAAAGCACCCGTAAATATTGCTAATCTGAGCATTCATAAAAGCTATGACAACAGTGTTGTTCATCAAATGATTAAAGACCTCCTTGGAAGATTCAATTTTACCATTCACAAAATTAGATCTTAATCCTATAGAATTTGGATAGAATAGGGGAGGGGAACATGAATAAGGTTGGCAATGGAGAACCTGAGCTTCAGTACTGGCTAGATATAGGAGAAGACCACCGCTGAGCATGAATTTGAAATCATTCACTCAGGGCCATAAAGTCTACTTTGATGTGTTTAGATCAGACCCTAGTTACGTCTTTCCCGAACTTTTTCTTTCATGAATATCGCCCAATTGACGGCAAGATGAACAACAGCGGAAGGCGAAATTAGTTAGAGAATAGGGGAAGGCAGATTTCATAGCAAATTTTGTTGTAATGATTGGTATGATGGCTGCTTTGGTGATAGAAGAAGGGTAGTGTTGTGGGTGAGACCACTGACCTGAAAGCTTAATTCGCCCGACTTAGGTGCAAATTGTTATGGCGAACAAGCTCCCCAAGGTTTAGTATAGCAGGCTTCGTACTCGTGCACTCGAGGGAGAAGCTATGGAGTATAATCAATTTTATGCCCAGGAAGTAGAGAGGAGAAGGGAAAATTGGTTTTTTCTGTGTGTTCTACAGAGTTGTACAAGAGTCCTTTTTATAGTGGACTAGAGGGGAGAAAACTACCAACCAAGCCATAAAGAAAGGTGTGAAACGGGGGCAGAAAATCAGGTAATAGAGAGAATAATATAACTGAAGTAGTAATGGGGAGGAAATCATGGTGATTAAGGCAAAGATGGAGGAAGACTTAGTCAACTAGCCGTTAGGATTACGACAGCTCTTGCGCAATCAGTGCAGTGAGAATTCCTCAAAAAAATATAGTTTAAGGCCCAAGCCCACAGCTCACGGCCCGCGCCTTGCCCAACCCGGACCAGACGGGCGAGCGTGTGGCAACCCAAGTCCCCCAACCCCCCTTAAAACATGGCTTCAAGTTATTCGACAAGTGCAAGAGGAGTGGGATATATAAACTCTTTAAGCCACTCCTAAAAGTTCTATGTGTGACAACAAAAGAGATAGAGAGAGTAAGTGAGCACGCCTTTTGGGGTGCCATTACTCCAACAATGCCCCACTAATGGCACACAAAAGGAAAAGAATAGTAAGAAATATTTCTTGGGCAAGAAGGGTCGGATACTTACATATCAATGTCTTTCGATTGAATTGGTACGTAGTGAAGAGACGCAACATCTAAGTCTGACAAGTGAACTTAGTCGTGAACTTGTTAAACTTTGAATGAGACCCTCTCAACACATATCAACCCTAAAATATGTATACTCCGCGATAACCACTTGCAGTTTTAGGCCCATGTGCATACCTGGGGTCTCATAAGTGCTCTAGAGAGACAACCCTTGCCTCTTATAGAAGGTGGCCGAACCTTCACACTTACTTAGGTGATTCCATCAGTCTATCTCTACTTAGACCACCATATCATGGCTTGAATTATTAAGAGCATATGTTAGCTCAACCTCGTGTAGAGTGGTGATGAATCCATCAAGTGCTTCTCTACAGCACCACCACAACAGGCTATGGATTCATTAATGTGCTTTTCTATAGCACAAGCACTACCACACGCCATAGGGATGGGAAGTAGTGTAGTTAGAAGATTAATCTGGCTTTGTTTGACCACAAATGGGTATCCACCATATCTCTTCATTCCATGGCATTTAGCCCCATCCCCCTCGACGTTTCAAGATCTACTCTTTTTGTCAATCCCTTTGTGATAGGGTCTGCCAAGTTTTTCTCAGATCTCACACACTCCAGGGAGATCACACCATGCTTCAGCAACTGTTTTACCGCGCCATGACTAATATGGATATGTCTCTTTTTTCCATTATAGACACTGTTGTGCGCAACTGCAATTGCTGCTTGCGAGTCACAATGCAAGGAGATGGGTGTTGATTGTTTCCCCCACAATAGTATGTCAGTCAAGAGACCCTTGAGCCATTCAGCTTCTTGACCTGCCAACTTAAGAGCAATAAACTCAGATTCCATGGTTGAGCGAGCTATACATGTCTATTTTGCATACTTCCACGAAATAGCTCCTCCACCCAATGTAAAAACATAGCCACTAGTAGAACTTACTTCATAATTACCAGCAACCCAATTTGCATCACAAAAACCTTCCAGTACAGCAGCAAATTTATAAAAGTGTAAACACCAATCCATAGCACGTCTAAGGTATCTCAACAAACGATGAAATGCATCCCAATGTTCTTTGGTAGGATTATCTGTGCACTAACTTAGTCTACTAATAGCATACGCAATGTCAGGACGAGTGGAGTTCATGAGAAACATCACACTCCTTATTAACTTAGCATATTCAATTTGAGACACACTAGGTCCTCTGTTCATTTTCAGATGCATGTTAGGGTCATAGGGAGTTCTTACAGGTACCACATCAAAAGAGTTAAATTTTTAAGATGCATGCTAGGGTCATAGTGAAGAGAGGCAACACCTAAGTTTGATAAGTGAACTTAGTCTTCAACTTGTTAGACTTTGAATGAGGTCCTCGCGAGACATTTCAACCCTGAAATATGTATACTCCGTAAAAACCACTTGCGCTTTTAGGCCCATGCGCATACCTCTGGTCTCATAAGTGCTCTAGAGAGACATCCTTTGTCTCTCATAGAAGGTGGCTGGACCTTCACACTTTGGTAATTCCATCAGTTTATCTCTACTTAGACCACCATATCATGGCTTGGAATTATTAAGAGCATATGTTAGCTTAACGTCTTGTAGAGTGGTGACGAATACATCATGTGCTTCTCTACAGCACCACCACAACAAGCTATGGATTCATTAATGTGCTTCTCTATAGCACAAGCACTACCACACACCATAGGGATGGGAAGTAGTGCAGTTAGAAGATTAATATGGCTCGTTTGACCACAAATGGATATCCACCATATCTCTTCATTCCATGGGCTTTAGCCCCATCCCCCTCGACGTTTCAAGAACTACTCTTATTCGCAATCACTTTGTGAGAGCTGCCAAGTTTTTGTCGGATCTCACATACTCCACGGTGATCACACCATGCTTTAGCAACTGTTTTATCTCGCCATGTCTAGTACAGATATGTCTGTTTTTTCTATTATAGACACTGTTGTGCGCAACTTCGATTGCTGCCTACGAGTCACAATGCAAGAGATAGGTGTTGATTGTTTCCCCCACAATAGTGTGTTAGTCAGGAGAGCCTTGAGCCATTCAGCGTCTTGACCTTTCAACTCAAGAGGAATAAACTCAGATTCCATGGTTGAGCGAGCTATACATGTCTGTTTTGCAGACTTGCACGAAATATCTCCTCCACCCAATGTAAAAACATAGCCACTAGTAGAACTTACTTCATCATTAGCAGCAACCCAATTTGCATCGCAAAAACCTTCCAGTACAGCAGCAAATTTATAAAAGTGTAAACACCAATCCATAGCACGTCTAAGGTATCTCAACCAACGATGAAATGCATCCCAATGTTCTTTGGCAGGATTATCCGTGTACTGACTTAGTCTACTAATAGCATACACAATGTCAGGACAAGTGGAGTTCATGAGAAACATCACACTCCTTATTAACTTGGCATATTCAACTTGAGACACACTATGTCCTCTATTCTTTTTAAGATGTATGCTAGGGTCATATGGAGTTCTTACAGGTACTACATCAAAAGAGTTAAATTTGTTCAACACTTTCTCAATGTAATGAGACTGACTGAAGGAAAAACCACTCTTGGTTTTTATAAATTTGATCCCCAAGATAACATCTACTTCTCCTGAATCTTTCATTTCAAAGAGAGAAGGCAGAATTCTTTTAGTCTTATTAATGGCACATCGGTTGGTTCCAAAGATCTGCATATTATCCACATACAAGCATATGATCACATAATCAGATCCAAACATTTTGGAGTAAACACAAGAATCTGAGTTGTTAACAGTAAAGCGATTTTTCTTTAAAGAACTAGCAAATTTCTCATACCACAATTTAGGGGCTTGCTTTAGACGATAAAGGGATTTTCTTAGTTTGCACGCTTTATTCTCCTGGCCAGGGACCTCACACCCTTTAGGTTGTGACAAATAAATTTGTTCCTCCAAGTCACCATTAAGGAATGTTGTTTTCACATCCATTTGATGTACCACAAAATCATAAATAGCAGCCAAAGCAACTAGAGTTCTGATTGTTGCAATCTTGGTCACAGGAGAATAAGTATCAAAGAAATCAAATCCCATTTTTTAGACAAAGTCTTTAATGACTAATCTAGCTTTGTACCTTTCAAAAGAGCCATTCGTCCTAAGTTTCTTCTTGAAGATCCATTTACTACTAATGGGTCTACAACCCTTAGGCAAGTCGGTCAATTCCTAAGTTTTGTTTGACTCAAGGGAATCTATTTCACTGTTAATAGCTTCTGTCAAGAAATTAGCATCTATAGACCTCATATCCTGTTGGTAGGTTTTAGGATCTTCCTCAGGTAAATAAAGAGACACAAGTTCATCGATCAAAGCATCAATGTCAAATTTCTCAAGGACTTCTACCAAAAAGGAAGTGATAAAATCTGGGTCAAAACTAGTTTCAATTGTCTGTCTCTTGCTTCTTCTAGGTTTAGTTCCCAAGTCTATAATATTAGAGCAAGAAGCGGGCAAGTTCACTTATTCAGGTACAATATTAGGCACAGTATGAGGCACAATCCTGTTCAAAGGGAAAACATGCTCAAAGAAATTAGCATCTCTATACTCCGAAATAGAGAAATTAGATAAAGACGTAAATCTATATGTAGCACTATTTTGAGCATAACCAATAAAGACAACCTCAAACGTCTTGGGGCCTATGCTTGAACGTTTATGCCTAGATAGTGCAACTTTGGCTAAACACCCCCACATTTTCAGATAATTCAGGTTGGGAGCATACCCCTTCTGTAATTCATATTGTATTTGATCTAACTACTTATGGGGAACTCTATTAATATAAAGCAAGCTATCAAGACAGCTTCCCCCCACATGTTATCAGATAGTCCAAAACTAACAAGCATGGCATTGATCATATCTTTAAGGTTACGGTTTTTCCGTTCGGCAACACTGTTTTGTTGACGAGTGTAAGGGGTGCTAGTCTCATGTATTATGCCATTTTTCTCACAGAAGACAGTCAAAGAATTGGTGTCGTATTCCCCACCTCTGTCAGACCTAAGTCTTTTGATTTTTCGGTCTAACAGATTCTCAACTTCAACTTTGTACCTTAAGAACATTTCCTCGGCCTCATCTTTAGACTTAAGGAGATAAATCTTAGTATACCTAGAGTAGTCGTCCACAAAGGTGATATACCATTTCTTTCCACCCTTGATTACAGTGTTCTTAAAATATGCTAAGTCTAAATGCACCAATTCTAACAATTCTGTTTTCCTGATTGTTACATGACCACAAAGGTTTCTTGGCAAATGTTGCTTCAACACAGACCGGACATTTAGAATTATTTCCAATATTCACATTTGGATTTAAACGCATGTTTCTGTGTCTTTTCAATCAAGCAAAATTAACATGTCCAAGTCTACCATGCCACAGATCAACAGACTCAGCAATATAAACAGAATTGGCAGCAGTTTCATCATTAATTTTGCGCAACAGCATTCAAAACAAGGAGCCCCCCACTACAATACCCCTTCCCAGCCAAGTCCCCATTTCGCATCATAATAACTTTACCGACTTCTTGCACAATTTTAAGGCAAGCCATGTCAAGAAGGGTAGTAGAAATAAAACTTCTACGTAGGGAAGGGATAAATAAAACATTACTTAAAGACAATAATTTTCTAGAAGTAAACTTAAGTAAAATCTTCCCTTTACCCTTGACAGCAGTTGTAGAAGAGTTGCCCATCAGCAACCTCTTCAAAGTCAATCATGAGTTCCTTGTTGGCACATAAATGCCTTGACGCGCCATAATTCAGGATCCATTCTGACAGATTATGCACCAGATTTGCCTCCACGGTGGTAACCACACAGATAATCTCATCATCCTCAGTTTCGGCAATGTTGGCAGTAGGTGTTGCAGGCTTGTGTTTGGCTTGGACTGACCCTTTCCTTTGATTGCATTGGTAGGCCATGTGTCCAGGCTTGCCGCATACATAACACATTACCTTGGGCTTCTGAATCTTTTTCTTAGCAGAATTCTGATTCTTGAGGTTTTGAGTTCGCTTCTAAAATTTCTTCCCTTTGCCATTGAACCAGTCTTTGTTCGTTTGTACAATAGATTCAACTAGGTTAGAACTAACAAAATTTAAAGAAAGGGAAGACATCTTATCTTTCAATCGGTTTGCCTCCTCAGTCCGCAAATGGATGATTAATTCCTACAGTGTGAGCTCTTTCTTCTTATGCTTGAGGTGGTTTATGTAATCGCTCTAGGATGGTGGAGATTTTTTTATCAGCACGTTGGCTTGGAGGATTTCGCACATCTTCATGCCTTCAGCTAGGACCTCAGCACACAGGTTTTCGTAGACGTGAACTTGTTCCATGATGGGTTTGTCATCCATAATCTAGAACTGTAGCCACTTGCCGACGACATATTTTCTTTTCCCGCGTCATCTGAACCATATTTTGTCTCAAGTTTGGTCCAAAGGACCTTGGCAGATTATAAGTTTACAAAAGATGAAACAAAGGGTTAGACATATTATTCAGTAGATAACTAGGAGCCAGTTTATTATCCCTCCTGAATTTCTTCTTTGTGGCTTCGTCAAGAGGAATAGAAGGAGTTTTAGGAACAACAAGAGTTGCAGGTTCAGCATCAGTAACTATGTTGCCTTCATCGGGGAGATCAGTAGTGAGCATGTAGTCAATGTCAAGTTGCTCAAAGTAGAGGAGCAATTTTTGAGACCAACGTTTACAATTGGTTCCATCAAGAGGTTCAGTTTTGTAGAGTTCGGGGAGAGTTTTTTGAGCAGTGGCCATTGAATTTAAGCTTTCAGATTGTTGGAATGATTGGTATGATGGATGCTGTGATGATAGAAAAAGGGTTGTGTCGTGGTTGAGACCACTGACCTGAAAGCTTAATTCGCCCGACTTAGGTGCAAATCGTTATGGCGAAGAAGCTTCCAAAGGTTTAGCACAGCAGGCTTCGCACTCTTGCACTCGAGGGAGAAGCTATGGAGTATAATCAATTTTATGCCCAGGAAGTAGAGAGGAGAAAAGAGAATTGGTTTTTTCTGTGTGTTCTACAGAGTTGCGGAAGAGTCCTTTTTATAATGGACTGGAGGAGAGAAAACTGGCAACCAAGCAATAAAGAAAGGCGTGAAACGGGGGCAGAAAATCAGGTAACGGAAAGAATAATGTAACTGAAGCAGTAATGGGGAGAGGATCATGGTGATTAAGGCAGATATAGAGGAAGACTTAGTCAACGAGCCATTAGGATTACGACAACTCATACACAATCAGTCAAGTGAGTATTCCTCTGAAAAATATAGTGTAAGGCCCAAGCCCACAGCCCGCGGCCCGTGACGCGCCGAGACCGAATGGGCGAGCGGCGGCGGCGTGCGCGTGTGGCAGCCCAAGTCCCCTCAACCCCCCTTAAAACATGGCTTTAAGTTATTTGACAAGTGTAAGAGGAGTGGGATATATAAACTTTTCAAGCCACTCCTAAAAGTTCCATGTAGGACAACAAAAGAGATGGAGAGAGTAAGTGAACACCCCTTTCGAGGTGCCATTACTCCAACAATCCCCCACTAATGGCACACAAAAGGAAAAGAATAGTGTGAAAGATTTCTTGGCCAAGAAGGGTCGGATACTTAAGTATTAATGTCTTTCGATTGAATTGATTTTGATTGAATTGATACATAGTGAAGAGAGGCAACATCTAAGTTTGATAAGTGAACTTAGTCTTGAACTTGTTAGAGTTTGAATAAGGCCCTCTGGACACATATCAACCCTAGAATATGTATACTCCTAGATAACCACTTGCAGTTTTAGGCCCATGCGCATACCTCAGGTCTCACAAGTGCTCTAGAGAGACATCCCTTGTCTCTCATACAAGGTGGCCAGACCTTCATACTTACTTAGGTAATTTCATCAATCTATCTCTACTTAGACCACCATATCATGGCTTGGAATTATTAAGAACATATGTTAGCTCAACCTTTTGTAGAGTGGTGATGAATCCATCAAGTGCTTCAATACAACACCACCACAACAGGCTATGGATTCATTAATGTGTTTCTCTATAGCACAAGCACTACCACACGCCATAGGGATTTGAAGCAGTGTAGTTAGAAGATTAATATGGCTTCGTTTGACCACAAATGGGTATCCACCATATCCGTTCATTCCATGGGCTTTAGCCCCATCCCCCTCGACATTTCAAGAACTACTGTTCTTGCCAATCCCTTTATGAGAGGATCTGCTAAGTTTTGCTCGGATCTCACATACTCCCGGGAGATCACACCATGCTTCAGCAACTGTTTTACCGCGCCATGTCTAATACAGATATGTCATTTTTTTCAGTTATAGACACTGTTGTGCGCAACTCCGATCGCTGCTTGCGGGTCACAATGCAAGGAGATAAGTGTTGATTGTTTCCCCCACAATAATATGTCAGTCAAGAGGCCCTTAAGCCATTCAGCTACTTGACCTGCCAACTCAAGAGCAATAAACTCAGATTCCATAGTTGAGCGAGCTATACATGTCTGTTTTGCAGACTTCCATGAAATAGCTCCTCCAACCAATGTAAAAACATAGCCACTAGTAGAACTTACTTGATCGTTATCAGCAGCCCAATTTGCATCGTAAAAACCTTCCAGTACAGCAGGAAATTTACAAAAGTGTGAACACCAATCCATAGTACCTCTAAGGTATCTCAACAAATGATGAAGTGCATCCCAATGTTGTTTAGCAGAATTATGAGTGTACCTACTTAGTCTACTAACGCCATACGCAATGTCGGGACGAGTGGAGTTCATGAGAAACATCACACTCCCTATTATCTTAAGCATCTTCAATTTGAGAGATACTAGGTCCTCTGTTCTTTTTAAGATGTATGCTAGGGTCATAGGGATTTCTTACGAGTACCACATCGAAAGAGTTAAACTTTTTCAACACTTTGTCAATGGAATGAGACTAACTTAAGGAAAAACCGCTCTTGGTTTTTATAAATATGATCCCCAAGATAACATCTGCTTCTCCTAAATCTTTCATTTCAAAGAGAGAAGACATAATTCTTTTAGTCTCATTAATGACACATCGGTTTGTACAAAAGATCAGCATATTATCCACATACAAGCATATGATCACATAATCAGATCCAAACGGTTTGGAATAAACACAAGAATATGAGTTTTTAACAGTAAAGCCATTTTTCTCTGAAGAACTAGCAAATTTCTCATACCACTGTTTAGGGGCTTGCTTTAGACCATAAATGGATTTTCTCAGTTTGCACACTTTGTTCTCCTGACTAGGGACCTCACACCCTTCAGGTTGTGACAAATAAATTTTTTCCTCGAAGTCACCGTTGAGGAATGCTGTTTTGACATCCATCTGATGTACCACAAGATCATGAATAGCAGCCAAAGCAACTAGAGTTCTGATTCCTGTAATTTTGGTCACAGGAGAATAAGTATCAAAGAAATCGATTCACTATTTTTGGTCAAAGCTTCTAATTACTCATCTAGCTTTGTACTTTTCAACAGAGCCATCTCTTTTAAGTTTCTTCTTTAAGATCCATTTACCACTGATGGGTCTACAACCCTTAGGCAAGTCGGTCAATTCCCAAGTTTTGTTTGACTCAAAGGAATCTATTTCACTCTTAATAGCTTCTATCCAAAAATTACCATCTACAGACCTCATAGCATGTTGGTAGGTTTTAGGATCGTCCTCAAGTAAATAAAGAGACACAAGTTCATCGGTCAAAGCATCAATGTCAAATTTCTCAAGGACTTCCACCAAAAAGGAAGTGATAAAGTCTGGGCCAAAACTAGTTTCAATCATCTGTCTCTTGCTTCTTCTAGGTTCAGTTCCCAAGTGTCTAACACTAGAGCTAGAAGCAGGCAAGTTCACATGTTCAGGTATAATATTAGGCACAGTATGAGGCACATTCCTTTTCAGAGGGAAAACATGCTCAAAGAAATCAGCATCTCTATACTCCGAAATAAAGAAATCAGATAACAACATAAATCTATATGCATCACTGTTTTGAGCATAACGAATAAAGACAACATCAAACGTCTTGGGGTCGATGTTTGAGCGTTTATGACTAGATAGTGCAACTTTGGCTAAACACCCCCACACTTTCAGATAATTCAGGTTGGGAGCATACCTTTTCCACAATTCATATGGGATTTGATCTAACTTCTTATGGGGAACTCTATTGAATATAAAGCAAGCTATCAAGACAGCTTCCCCCCACATGTTATCAGATAGTCCAGAACTAACAAGCATGACATTCATCATATCTTTAAGGGTACGGTTTTTCCGTTTAGCAACTCCATTTCGTTGAGGAGTGTAAGTAGTGCTAGTCTCATGTATTATGCCATTTTTCTGACAGAAGGCAGTGAAAGAATTGGTGTCATATTCCCCACCTCTGTCACACCTAAGTCTTTTGATTTTTCGGTCTAACTGATTCTCAACTTCAACTTTGTACTTTAAGAACATTTCCTCAGCCTCATCTTTAGAGTTAAGGAGGTAAATCTTGGTATGCCTAGAGTAGTCGTGTACAAAGGTGGTACACCATTTCTTTCCACCCTTGCTTATAGTGTTCTTAAAGTTTGCTAAGTCTAAATGCACTAGTTCTAACAATTTTGTTTTCCTGGTTGTTACATTTTTGAAAGGTTTCTTAGCAAATTTTGGTTCAACACAGACCGAACATTTAGAACAATTTTTAGTATTCACATTTGGACTTAAACGCGTGTTTCTAAGTCTTTTCAATGAAGCAAAATTAACATCTCCAAGCCTACCATGCCACAGATCAATAGACTTCACAATATAAACAGAATTGGCAGCAGTTTCATTATTAATTTGTGCAACAACATTCAAAATAAGGAGCCCCCCACTACGATAGCCCTTCCCAACGAAGTCCCCATTTCGCATGATAACAGCTTTACCGATGTCTTGCATAATTTTAAGGGTTGCCACATCAAGAAG
The DNA here is from genome assembly GCA_017589665.1 of Selenicereus undatus. NCBI lineage: Eukaryota > Viridiplantae > Streptophyta > Magnoliopsida > Caryophyllales > Cactaceae > Selenicereus > Selenicereus undatus. The sequence goes on from JACYFF010019584.1 coordinate 42,974,157, forward strand.
GGTACTAGAAACCAAATTTCAACGAAGGGAAGGGACAAATAAAATATTATTTAAAGACAACAATTTTCTAGAAGTAAACTTATGTAAAATCTTCCCTTTACCCTTGACACCAGCTGTAGAAGAGTTGCCCATGTAGACGCACTGTCCATCAGCATTCTCTTCAAAGTCAATCGTGAGTTCCTTGTTGGCACAAAAATGCCTTGATGCTCCAGAATCCAGGATCCATTCTAACAGATTACGCACCAGATTTGCCTCCACGGTGGTAACCGCGCGGATAATCTCATCATCCCAAGTTTCAGCAATGTCGGCAGCTGGTGTTACAGATTTGTGTTTGGCTTGGACTGACCCTTTCCTTTGATTGCATTGGTATGCCTTGTGTCTAGGCTTGCCGCATACATAGCAGAACACCTTGGGCTTCTGAGTTTTTTTGTTAGCGGAATTCTGATTCCTGAGGGTTTGAGTACGCTTTTGAAGTTTCTTCCCTTTGCCTTCGAACCTGTCTTTGTTCGTTTGTACGACAGATTGAACCAGGTTAGAACTAACAAAATTTAAAGAAAGGGAAGACATCCTATCTTTCAGCCGGTTTGCCTCCTTAGTCCGAATATGGCTGATTAATTCCTTCAGTGTGAGATCATTCTTCTTATGCTTGAGGTGGTTTCTATAATCGCTCCAGGATGGTGGAAATTTTTCTATTAGCACGTTGGCTTGGAGGATTTCGCACATCCTCGTGCCTTCCGCTAGGAACTCAGCACACAGGTTTTCGTAGACGTGAGCTTGTTCCATGATGGGTTTGTCGTCCATAATCTGGAACTGTAGCCACTTGCCAACAACATATTTTTTTTCCCACGTCATTTGAACCATATTTTGTCTCAGGTTTGGTCCAAATGACCTTGGCAGATTTAAAGTTTATAAACAGATCAAACAAAGGGTTCAATATATTATTTAGTAGATAATTGCGAGCCAGTTCATTGTCCCTCTCGAATTTCTTCTTTGTGGCTGCGTCAAGAGGAAAAGAAGGAGTTTTTGGAATAGTAGGAGTAGAAGGTTCAAAATCAGTAACTGTGTTGCCTTCATCAGGGAGATTAGTAGTGAGCGCATAGTCGATCCAAGTTGCTCAAAGCAGAGGAGAAATTTTTGAAACCAACGTTTATAATTGGTTCCATCAAGAGGTTCAGTTTTGTAGAGTTCGGGGAGAGTTTTTGGAGCAACAACCATTGAATTTAAGCTTTAAGATTGTGGGAATGGTTGGTATGATGGCTGCTGTGGTGATAGACGAAGGGTTGTGTCGTGGGTGACACCACTGACCTAAAAGCTTAAGTCGACCGACTTAGGTGCAAATTGTTATGGTGAAGAAGCTCCCCAAGGTTTAGCACAACAGGCTTCGCACTCATGCACTCGAGGGAGAAGTTATGGAGTATATTCAACTTTATGCCCAGGAAGTAGAGAGGAGAAAAGAGAATTGGTTTTTTTTATGTGTTCTACAGAGTTGCAGAAGAGTCCTTTTTATAGTGGACTAGAGGAGAGAAAATTGGCAACTAAGCAATAAAGAAAGGCATGAAACGGGGGCAAAAAATCAGGTAACGGAAAGAATAATGTAACTGAAGTAGTAATCGGAAGAGGATCATGGTGATTAAGGCTGAGATGGAAGAAGACTTAGTCAACTAGCAATTAGGATTCCTACAGCTCATACATAATCAGTCCAGTGAGAATTCCTCCAAAAAATATAGTGTAAGGCCCAAACCCACATCCCGCGGCCCGCCCAGCCCGGACCGGGCTAGCGGGCGGCGGCGGCACACGCGTGTGGTAGCCGAAGTCCCCTCAACCCCCATTAAAACATGGCTTCAAGTTATTCGACAAGTGTAAGAGGAATGGGATATACAAACTCTTCAGGCCACTCCAAAAAGTTGCATGTGGGACATCAAAAGAGATAAAGAGTAAGTGAACACCCCTTTTGGGGTGCCATTACTCCAACAATCCCCAACTAATGGCACACAAAAGGAAAAGAATAGTGAGAAAGATTTCCTGGGCAGGAAGGGTCAGATACTTAAGTATCGATGTCTTTCGATTTAATTGATATGTAGTCAAGAGAGGCAACATCTAACTTTTATAAGTGAACTTAGTCTTAAACTTGTTAGACTTTGGATGAGGTCCTCTCAACACATATCAACCCCAAAATATGTATACTTCGCAATAACCACTTGCGCTTTTAGGCCTATGCCCATACCTCGGGTCTCGTAAGTGCTCTAGAGTGACAACCCTTGTCTCTCATAGAAGGTGGCCAGACCTTCACACTTACATAGGTAATTCTGTCAGTCTATCTCTACTTAGACCACCATATCATGGCTTGGAATTATAAAGAGCATATGTTAGCTCAACCTCGTGTTGAGTGGTGATAAATACCTCAAGTGCTTCTATACAACACCACCACAACAGGCTATGGATTCATTACTATGCCTCTCTATAGGACAAGCACTACCACACGCCATAGGGATTGGAAGTAGTGCAGTTACAAGATCAATATGGCTTTGTTTGACCACAAATGGGTATCCACCGTATCTCTTCATTCGATGGGCTTTAGCCCCATCCCCCTCAACGTTTCAAGAACTACTATTCTTGGCAATCACTTTGTGAGAAGGTCTGCCAAGTTTTTCTCAGATCTCACATATTCCAGGGAGATCACACCATGCTTGAGCAACTGTTTTACTGCACCATGTCTAATACGAATGTGTCTCTTTTTTCAGTTGTAGACATTGTTGTGCGCAACCCGACTGCTGCTTGTGAGTCACAATGCAAGGAGCTAAGTGTTGATTGTTTCCCCCATAATAGCATGTCAGTCAAGAGGCCCTTGAACCATTCAGCTTCTTGACCTGCCAACTCAAGAGCAATAAACTTAGATTCCATAGTTGAGCGAGCTGTACATGTCTGTTTTGCAGACTTCCATGAAATAACTCCTCCACCCAATGTAAAAACTTAGCCACTAGTAGAACTTACTTCATCGTTATCAGCAGCCCAATTTGCATCGCAAAAACCTTCCAATACAGCAGGAAATTTAAAAAAGTGTAAACACCAATCCATCGTACCTCTAAGGCATCTCAACAAACGATGAAGTGCATCCCAATGTTCTTTCGCAGGATTATGAGTGTACCTACTTAGTGTACTAACAGCATGCGCAATGTCAGGACGAGTGGAGTTCATGCGAAACACCACACTCCTTATTATCGTAGCATATTCAATTTGAGACACACTAGGTCCTCCATTCTTTTTATGATGTATGCTAGGGTCATAGGGAGTTCTTACAGGTACCACATCAAAAGAGTTAACTTTTTTAACACTTTGTCAATGTAATGAGATTGACTTAGGGAAAAACCACTCTTGGTTTTTATAAATTTGATTCCCAAGATAAATCTGCTTCTCCTATATCTTTCATTTCAAAGAGAGAAGACAAAATTCTTTTAGTCTCATTAATGGCACATCGGTTGGTACCAAAGATCAGCATATCATCCACATACAAGCATATGATCACATAATCAAATCCAAACATTTTGGAATAAACACAAGAATATGAGTTGTTAACAGTAAAGCCATTCTTCTCTAAAGAACTAGCAAATTTCTCATACCACTATTTAGGGGCTTGCTTTAGACCATGAAGGGATTTTCTCAGTTTGCACACTTTGTTCTCCTGACCAGGGACCTCACACCCTTCAGGTTGTGACATATAAATTTGTTCCTCTAAGTCACCATTGAAGAATGTTGTTTTGACATCCATCTAATTTACCACAAGATCATGAATAGTAGCCAAAGCAACTAGAGTTTTGATTGTTGCAATGTTGGTCATAGGAGAATAAGTATCAAAGAAATCAATTCCCTTTTTTTGCTTAAAGCCTCTAATGACTAATCTAGCTTTGTAAGTTTCAATAGAGCCATCTGTCCTAACTTTCTTCTTGAAGATCCATTTACTACTAATGGGTCTACAACCCTTAGGCGAGTCGGTCAGTTCCCAAGTTTTGTTTGACTCAAGGGAATCTATTTCACTCTTACTAGTTTCTGTCAAGAAATTAGCATCCATAGACCTCATAGCCTCTTGGAAGGTTTTAGGAACTTCCTCAAGTAAATAAAGAGACACAAGTTCATCCGTCAAAGCATCAATGTCAAATTTCTGATGGATTTCTACCAAAAAGGAATTCATAAAGTCTGGGCCAAAGCTAGTTTCAATGCTCTGTCTCTTGCTTCTTCTAGGTTTAGTTCCCAAGTCTCTAATACTAGAGTTAGAAGCAGGCAAGTTCACATGTGTATGTACAATAATAGGCATAGTATGAGGCACATTCCTTTTCAAAGGGAAAACATGATCAAAGAAATCAGCATCTCTGTACTCCGAAAAAGAGAAATAAGATAAAGACATAAATCAATATGCAGCACTGTTTTGAGCATAACCAATAAAGCCAGCATCAAACGTCTTGGGGCCGATGTTTGAGCATTTATGACTAGATAGTGTAACTTCTACTAAACACCCCCACACTTTAAGATAATTCAGGCTGGGAGGATACCCTTTTCACAATTCGTATGGGATTTGATCTAACTTCGTATGGGGAACTCTATTGAGTATAAAGCAAGCTGTCAAGACAGCTTCCCCCAAAATGTTATCAGATAGTCCAGAACTAACAAGCATGGCATTCATCGTATCTTTAAGGGTATGGTTTTTCTGTTCAGCAACTCCGTTTTGTTGAGAAATGTAACGGGTGCTAGTCTCATGTATTATGCCATTATTTTCACAGAAGGCAGTCAAAGAATTGGTGTCATATTCCCCACCTCTGTCAGACCTAAGTCTTTTGATTTTTCGGTCTAACTGATTCTCAACTTCAACTTTGTAGTTTAAGAACATTTCCTCAACCTCAACTTTAGACTTAGGGAGGTAAATCTTGGTATACCTAGAGTAGTCGTCTACAAAGGTGATATACCATTTATTTCAACCCTTGCTTATAGTGTTCTTAAAGTTTGCTAAGTCTAAATGCACTAGTTCTAATAATTCTGTTTTCCTCGTTGTTACATTTTTAATGAGTTTCTTGGCAAATTTTGATTCAACACAGACCAGACTTTTAGAACAATTTTCAGTATGCACATTTGGAATTAAATGCGTGTTTCTAAGTCTTTTCAATGAAGCAAAAGTAACATGTCCAAGTCTACCATGCCACAGATCAACAGACTCAGCAATATAAACAGAATTCGCAGGAGTTTCATAATTAATTTGCACAACAACATTCAAAACGAGGAGCCCCCTACTACGATACCCCATCCCAACGAAGTCCCCATTTCGCATGATAAATACTTTACCGACTTCTTCCACAATTTTAAGGCCTACCACGTCAAGAAGGGTACTAGAAACCAAATTTCTATGAAGGGAAGGGACAAATAAAACATTACTTAAAGAAAGCAATTTTTCAGAAGTAAACTTAAGTAAAATCTTTCCTTTACCCTTGACAGCAGCTGCGGAAAAGTTGCCCATGTAGACGCACTGTCCATCAGCAACCTCTTCAAAGTCAATCATGAGTTCCTTGTTGGCACAGAAATGCCTTGACGCTCCAAAATCCAGGATCAGTTCTGACAGATTATGCACCAGATTTGCCTCCACGGTGGTAACCGCACAGATAATCTCATCATCCTTAGTTTCAGCAATGTTGGCAACTGGTGTTGCAGACTTATGTTTGGCTTGGACTGACCCTTTCCTTTGATTACATTGGTAGGCCTTGTGTCCAGGCTTTGCCAGACACATAGCACACCACCTTGGGCTTCTGAGTCTTTTTGTTAGCGAAATTCTGATTCCTGAGGTTTTGAGTTCGGTTCTGAAATTTCTTACCTTTGCCTTTGAACCTATCTTTGTTCGCTTGCACAACAGATTCAACCAGGTTAGAACTAACAGAATTTAAAGAAAGGGAAGACATCTTATCTTTCAGCCGGTTTGCCAACTCAATTCACATATGGCTTATTAATTCCTGTAGTCTGAGATCTTTCTTCTTATGCTTAAGGTGCTTTCTGTAATCGCTCCAGGATGGTGGAAAATTTTCTATCAGCATGTTGGCTCGGAGGATTTCTCACATCTTCGTGCCTTCTGCTAGGACCTCAGCACACAGGTTTTTGTAGACGTGAGCTTGTTCCATGATCGGTTTGTCATCCATAATCTGGAATTGTAGCCACTTGCTGACGACATATTTTCTTTTCCCGCGTCATCCGAACCATATTTTATCTCAAGTTTGGTCCAAATGACCTTGGCAAATTTAAAGTTTACAAACAAATCAAACAAAGGGTTCGACATATTATTCAGTAGATAACTGCGAGCCAGTTTATTGGCCCTCTCGAATTTCTTCTTTGTGGCTTCGTCAAGAGGAATAGAACAAGTTTTAGGAACAGTAGGAGTTGCAGGTTCAGAATTAGTAATTGTCTTGCCTTCGTCAGGGAGATTAGTAGTGACCACGTAGTCGATCTCAAGTTGCCCAAAGCAGATGAGCAATTTTTGAGACCAACGTTTATAATTGGTTCCATCAAGAGGTTCAGTTTTGTAGAGTTCAGGGAGTGTTTTTGGAGCAGCAGCCATTGAATTTAAGCTTTCAGATTGTTGGAATGATTGGTATGATGGCTGTTGTGGTGAGAGAAGAAGGGTTGTGTCGTGGGTGACACCACTGACCTGAAAACTTAATTCGCCCGACTTAGGCGCAAATTGTTATGGCGAAGAAGCTCCCCACGGTTTAGCACAGCAGGCTTTGCACTCGTGCACTCGAGGGAGAAGCTGTGGAGTTTAATCAATTTTATGCCAAGGAAGTACAGAGGAGAAGAGAGAATTGGTTTTTTCTATGTGTTCCAAAGAGTTGCAGAAGAGTCCTTTTTATAGTGGACTGGAGGAGAGAAAACTGGCAACCAAGCAATGAAGCAAGGCATGAAACGGGGGCAGAAAAACAGGTAATGGAAAGAATAATGTAACTGAAGCAGTAATGGGGAGAGGATCATTGTGATTAAGGCAGAGATGGAGGAAGTCTTAGTCAACTACCAATTAGGATTACGAAAGCCCATACACAATCAGTCCAGTGAGAATTCTTCCAAAAAATATAGTGTAAGGCCCAAGCCCACATCCCGTGGCCCGCCCATCCCGGATCGGACAGGCGTGCGGCGGCGGCAGGCCCGTGTGGTAGTCGAAGTCCCCTTAACCCCCCTTAAAACATGGCTTCAAGTGTAAGAGGAATGGGATATATAAACTCTTCAAGCCACTCCTAAAAGTTCCATGTGGGACATTAAAAGCGATAGAGATAGTAAGTGAACACCTCTTTTGGCATACGATTAATTCCTGCACTGTGAGATCTTTCTTCTTATGCTTGAGGTGGTGTCTGTAATCGCTCTACGATGGTGAAAACTTTTCTATCAGCACGTAGGCTTGGAGGATTTTGCACATCTTCATGCCTTCTGCTAGGACCTTAGCACACAGGTTTTCGTAGATGTGAGCTTGTTCCAAGACGAGTTTGTCATCCACAATCTGTAGCTATACCCATTTGCCGACGACATATTTTCTTTTGCCGCGTCATCTGAACCATATTTTGTCTCAAGTTTGGTCCAAATGACCTTGGCAGATTTAAAGTTTACAAACAGTTCAAACAAAGGGTTCGACATATTATTCAGTAGATAACTACAACCCAGTTTATTGTCCCTCTCGAATTTCTTCTTTGTGGCTTCGTCAAGAGGAATAGAATGAGTTTTAGGAACAATAGGAGTTGCAGGTTCAGAATTAGTAACTGTGTTGCCTTCATCAGGGAGATTAGTAGTGACCACGTAGTCGATCTCAAGTTGCCCAAAGCAGAGGAGCAATTTTTGAGACCAACGTTTATAATTGGTTCCATCAAGAGGTTCAGTTTTGTAGAGTTCGGGGAGTGTTTTTGGAGCAGCAGCCATTGAATTTAAGCTTTCAGATTATTGGAATGATTGATATGATGGCTGCTATGGTGACAGAAGAAGGGTTGTGTCATGGCTGAGACCACTGGCCTGAAATCTTAATTTACCCGACTTAGGTGCAAATCGTTATGGCGAATAAGCTCCCCAAGGTTTAGCACAGCAGGCTTCACACTCGTGCACTCGAGGGAGAAGCTATGGAGTTTAATCAATTTTATGCCCAGGAAGTAGAGAGGAGAAGAGAGAATTGGTTTTTCTGTGTGTTCTATAGAGTTATAGAAGAGTCCTTTTGGTAGTGGACTGGTGGAGAAAAAACTGCTAAACAAGCGATAAAGAAAGGCGTGAAACGGGGGTAGAAAATCATGTAATGGAGAGAATAATGTAACTGATGTAGTAATGGAGAAAGGATCATGGTGATTAAGGCCGAGATGGAGGAAGACTTAGTCAAGTAGCCGTTAGGATTGCGACAACTCATACGCAATCAGTCTAGTGTGAATTCCTCCAAAAAATAGTGTAAGGCCCAAGGCCACAACCCGCGGCCGACGCAGCGCCGAGCCTAGACCGGACGGGGGGGGGGGCGGCCGCACACACAGGTGGCAGTCCAAGTTCGGTCAACCCCCCTTAAATAATGGCTTCAAGTTATTCGACAAGTGCAAGAGGAGTGGGATACATAAACTCTTCAAGCCACTTTTAAAAGTTACATGTGGGATAACAAAAGAGATGGAGAGAGTAAGTGAACACCCCTTTTGAGGTGTTATTACTCCAACAAATTTGACTGATGTAGACTGGAGTTTCTTCGACTGATGAACCATGTAAGAATTAAAGCATGATAGGCGAAGCATGATTTGGGGGCAGAAGAACAGTAGAAGACCAAGGAGAAGTAGGACGAGTGAGAATAGCAAGAATAACCTCCAGGGTCTGGTGGTTTCTTCATTGAAAGGCTTTTGGGAACCATAGACCACCTATCTTGCTTTTCTCTCTCTCGAGGGACTATTTAAAACTTACTTTTATGTTTACTACGATAAGGTTAATAGTAAGGTTGAGATAATGTCGATTCGCGCCATTGAGATTTGTTTAAATGATCAATGTCACCCAAGCGAAGAACAGATTAGCTTGGCTTTAACCAAGTCATATGGAGCATTTTTAACTAGTATCTAATTAACAAATCCCAAAAGGAACTGAAATTTAATTACTGACATTGATTCATTTGCATGATAAGTTTAGCTAAAAAAATCTCAACAAATCAGTGTTAACAGAGATTTCAAATGACTCTATGCTAAAAACTCCTTAAAATTGATGATAATATGGCCTCAAATATTTCATTTTAGGCCATGTTCGACAAAATTAGCGGTTTAGGTAGCGAATACTAGTTCAGGTAACGGACAACGGTTCAGTTAGCGGATAGCATTTCTAATTTAACGGTTACCAGATAGCTATTTAGATTAGCGGTTGAAACTAAGGTGTTCAGTAAATTTAGCTGTTATGCTAGCTGATTAATATAAATTTACATAAAAGGATATAGATAATTTCCAAATATAAAATTTTTAAAAGATATTTTTTGGCTAAAAAATATGAAACGCTACTTCTAAATGTCAAACGTTAATACTATTAGCTTTTCAAAAACACTGCTTATAATGCTAAACGTTACTTGAAATGCTAGTCAAAACACTAGTTTACCGAACACTAAAAACTAACTAATTAGTGTATTGATTTGGTCAAAACACTAAACGCTATCCAAAACGCTGTTGCCGGACACAACCTTAGTCACTCTAGTCCGATCTTAAATTTCACATCTGCATTTTTGCATATAACGCATCTAATTCCATTTTATAACACACTTTTATTAAATCATATGAAAGCCTAGATTTTCTTGCCATATAAATTGTAATACATCAATATAGATTATACAAAACTTCTTTAAGGTGTGATGAGAAAGCTTCTTGGGATGGAAATCAAATGTATACTCGAGGTAAAATAATGCATTCAAATTCCCAAAAAAAAAAAACTAGGATCAAGTTCGAGAAAAAATAATCATACTTATGATCGGATTAAATTGAATTGGAAGGAAGGCTCACATTCGATTTGTTTTTCCATCTGACATGATCACATATGCTAAACAATTGAAACCAATATTTAATTTACAAAATTTAAGAAATCTAGAACCTAGTAATCCTCAACTTTACATGCATTAAAACTCATCCAACAGACGGCTCGCGCAAGCAGAGAGAGGGTGGGGCTCGTTGAGTCAGTACGGGACGCGAGGCCTCTCGTCCCTCTTTGTTTTGTCATTTCCCCCCAAAACAACGTCATTTCAGGGGTTGGCTCTTTTTTTTTGGACTGGTATTTGCACGTGAAAAAAGAAAACGGGAAAAGCTCAGGAAGCATCAGTCCCTAGCAAATGAACCATTGGGCAGGGAATTTTTTATTTATTGAAACACTCGTTTTTTTTTTTTACTGGGGAAGAATCAAGCATGTGTGAATTTTTTTTTATTGAAACTCTTGTAATTATTTTTTAAAAAAATTATGACCCCTAATTAGTCCTGTTACCAAATTATTATGTGCACATTATTTTTCCCAAAAATAATAAACCTAAATAACCAACCAAAACAAAAAACTAAACCAATTAAGTATGATGAGGTGTTGAGTCCATTAATATTATTTTATTTGGTGAGTCTTCCATTGGATATAGTGAGAATTATAAGGTACAAAGTTGCAGAAAGGGTTGATGTAACAATAGTACACTCCTACTGGTGAGTTAAAAAACTTGCTCACCATTGGGTGTGGTCTTACCCACACCCCCTGTCTCCCCTCTCTTTCTTACCCTCTTTGGAGTCGCTGCCTCCTAAGTCCTGGCATAGCTTTCTTCTTCTCATCTACGACAACGAAATAGTCACCGTACCTCCCTATCAATTGAAGATCAAAAATTAGACTTCTTCCCATCTCCATCTCCATCTCCCCTATGTTGCATCATCACCCTTGTTGTGTCTCTCTTACCCTTGCTAGGCACATCACTTTTTCTCTTTCCTTGGTTGTTATTGTTGCCATTGTTTGGTAATCATTGCCTCTAACCGATTCTTAGCTTTTGTTCATTCTGGCCGTGTCCAATAATATAAGTTGAAATAGAGATTAGTAGTTTGTAACGGTTAAAATATTATGACCACTACTTAAAAGTGTTCGGTAAAGTAGTGGATGGGGTAGTGGTTAGAGGTTTATATAGTGTTTTTCAAAAGTTAATGAAAGTAGCTTTTAAGAACCTCTGCCTAATTGTTGCATTGTAAATTACAAAATTCTTCTTTTTACTTACTAAAACCCTTTAGTTATTTTAATATTTTTAGTCATTTTATATAAATCTGCTACTTCAATAGGTACATTTACCAAACGCATTTATCAGGGTGTTTAGTAACAACAGCTGTTTGGGAAAAAAGAAATATTTTGAGGTTTTTTCGTTGTTTTGACTAAGTCAAATAGCTAATTGGGTGTTTGGTGAACAACTGTTTGAAACAGCTGTTTGGCCCCAAGCAATTCTGTTTGGAAATGTTGTTTCCATTAGCATTTTCAAAAGAACTTTTTCTAGAAATGACACATTTGCCAAATACTTTAAACAAATTACATTACATTATATTTATATAATATTATTTTATAAAATAGAAAGACTATATCGTATTATAAAGTGTTCCTTAATAGCATTTGAACCTAATTAGATCTTAACCATCAACAAGAGCAGAGATATTTTCTTTTTTTTTAAGGCAAAAACAAACCATTGAAGTTGGATTGTCTCTTTCACTACTTGTACTTTTTTCTTAACCAAGTAGTATACATTTTCGTGTATATTTTTTGATTTCACTAGTATATTATATCGTGCTTTTTTGGTTCTCTCACCATACACCTTTATGAACGTTTAATGTTTGATATTTATAGTTTAGATTATTACATCTTCCTTCTGATTACCTCGATAATGAACTTTGGATCCATACGAAATAATAACATTTCATACTATGTTTTGTACGAATTGAATCTAATGAAGATAAATTTATTATAAACCAAAAAATTTAAAAGAAAGAAAATAATGTTATAAAACATTGGCATCATTTACATAAGAATAAATTGAAGAGAAATAAGATAGACGATGAATACAAGTTATATAGAATTTAATAAGAAGGTAATGTTTTATCAATGAAGTTTTTTTTCCTTTTTTGTTTTGGTATGATCACAAATGAAGTTAATTTACACAAATTTATAAATTTAATTATCTTTAGAAAGAAATTGACCAATAAATCAAAAAAATGTTATATTAAGAAGTAATTTAGAGATAAGGATAAATGAAATTTTATCAAACATCTTTATTAGAAACATATAACTTTACCAAACAGCTTTTCTACAACTAACTAATTCAAACTGTTACTGCAAATAGCTAATTCAAATAGTTAAGAGCTAACAGCTAATACAAACAGTTAACAACTGTTTGCCAAATAGGGCCTATTTCAAATCGCAATTTGAACAGCTAACCATTTACCACTAGTGGGTCATAGTTAATAGCTAGTAAAATTGTTGACAACTAGTAAAACAACTAGCTATTACTACAACAACTAATTTTACCAAATGCACCCTTTGTTGATTTAATATTTGTCCATCAAAATTCATTGACCTCCCATTCATTTTGACGGCCTACCTCGACGGCTACCATACTTAATTTTACACAAGAACACTTGCAAGTCATGGAATTTGATCTCATAACCTTCCCTTTGAAAGGTGGTCTGGATGCAAATTAAGTGATGAGTTCATTAACACACAAATGAATTTATGTATGTTATGGAAAAAAAAAACCCTCAAGATTAGTCATTTATTTAAGATAGATCGAAGCAATATTATGATTACAAAACCTTTGTCACCATAAAGATTATCTCCAATCCAAATTCTAATAAGGTAGCTCAATTCTGATAAGGGAAAATTACACAAAAGTGTTGCTCTTAAAGTTACACACCCCAGATGTTATGTTTTTGCACTTAATTGCCTTTTCTAAGAGAACAAGTCTGATAGCAGTTTGAATTGTGTAAGTTGTCTGCGCGAGATGATGAAGTTGCCCTTCCACATAGTCTAAGTGGAATGGGCATGGAAAATTGAATTGCAATTTGACTTTAATTAATTGAAGAGAAAGAAGAGGGTTGTGGGGCGGTTAGGGAGGAAAGGAGGGTGAGTGAAGAAGGATTGGAGGAAGAGGAGGGTGCAGACGTTGTTGGGGAGTGTGCTGAGCGTGATGGGGACGGTGGTTTCAGACAGTGGTGAACAGGGAAGGAGAGAAGCAGCTGTTTCGTCGACGGTGGTCCAACAACGGCAAGTGCGTTTTGTGTTCAAGGTTTTTGTTATTTGAAGATTTTTTTTTTGTTCAAGCATGTTCTGTTATGGGGAGGATGAATTCATGGTTATATGTTGCCATGAGCATGAAAATTGCAAATAGCATGGGAAAGTTGGTAGTTCAAAATGTAGGTGTGTACATTGGGTGGGGTTGGCATATGGTGTGAAAATTAGGGTTGGACATGGTATGTAGGGTGAGGTAATGGGGTTGATGTGGTTGGGTGGGGAAAATTGTGGTTGTTGTGGTGATGTTGATGTTACCAACAAGGAATGATGGAAAATGTTATCCTGGGTTTGTCTGTAAGTGGTCAGGGAGTTGGGCATTATATTTGGGGTTGTGTATGCTTGCGTTAAATGTTAGGGATGATGTAATTATGCATGTGTGCAATAGTGTAACTTGTACGTGGGTGGGTTAATAAAGGAAGATGGGTTGCAGTGACCATTGTAGTTTAGTTGCGGAGGATGTGGAAGTCAGTAGTTGTCATCCCATTTTCGTATATAGTGTTATCCTAGGATGACTACTGATGTCTTAATGTGATGTTGGCAGAGTGATGCAGTTGCATTTGTTATTTGACATAAGTGAATGATGTTATCCGTGGATGAATACTTGTGTAAGTAAAAGTGAATGTATTGTTTTAGGTCATTGGTTTTATGTATTATTGAAGCAGAGTGTTGGGTAGTCGGAAAATTGTAATTTGTGCATGATACTTTGGTAGGTTTGAAGGATGGCGAGTCGCAGGAAGGGTGAGGGGACTTCATCCAGGAGAAAGTCAAAGAGGGTGTGTGGGGAGGAGGTGTCAGACCAGAACAGTGACATGCGGCAGGAAGCGAGGGAGAAGAGGAAGAGGGCAGAGGGTTTGGGGAGGCGCAAGTCATTGGGGAAGGATGTCGCAGAACCTGGATGGGGGGGGACAATGTAGGCTGCATGTAACGAAAAGAGAGATGAGGGGGAAGCGTCGTAGAGAGGTAGTTGAGGAGGAGGAGGGCGACGAGGTAAGTGAGAGTTCAGTATCAATGGAGGATGAGTCTGATGTGGAAGCGAGCACATGCGAAGCATTAGGTAGTGATGAGGACAATGAGTCAAAGTGGGAGGCGTTCTGATATGAGGAAGGGTCATCCGAGGAAGGGGTGCATACAGATGGTGGGAAGTACGACCGTACTAAGAAAGAGGTCATTCACCGTGCACATAGAATGGATAGAGTGGTGAGGGTGGGGTTTGATGTAGTTGATGCTGATGTTGTACTAAGGTCTAGGGGCACGTTGGGCAGCTTGGTCAAACTGAATGCGATGCTAGATGATTTCCACAAGGATGCGGTAAGAGGTACTGTGTTCAGGACTACTTTAGAGTGTGGTGGGATAGAGATGGACAGGCACTTGACCCTTGTGCTGGTGAAATGTTGGGTGCCTCGATGGAAGGCTTTAGATTAGCAGGGTAGCGTGTTCCGTTTAGTGTGTTTGATGTGGCACTGATGACTGGATTGCCTGCACTGGGGACGAGACTTGAGTTGGATAGGCCCGAGGTGTCGACAGAGATAGGCAGGTTGGTTGGGGAACGAATGTATGAATGGGAGCGTAAGTGGTTGGCAGATAAGGTGGTTTCTAGGCCTGGGAAGAAGGTGCGATACTTTCGTAAGTATGTGAATTGTATGGCAAGCCTTACTTAGGAGTTCAATGGGGAGGATCAGGTCAGCATTTTCCTGAGGTTGTACTCATGGTTGGTGTTAAGCGGTGTGCTTTTTCTGCGGTCTCCGTATGGAGCCAAGTGGCACATGTTAGGGTACGCAGATGTACCGAAGACGTTGGGGCAGTATGCCTGGGCAGAGGCAGTGTGGAGAGACGTCGTGTAGATCGTGGAGGACACATAGAGGAAGCTTCACAGTGGTCCGTTATTCGAGATTCAGTTGAACGGGTTATGTGTGCTTATACAGGTATTTCTTGAGTCGTAAAATGTATTATGGTAGTAGACATGTGAGTCGGCTATTGTGTGTGTGACATTGTTTTTAAGCACTCACATAATCTTAAATTCTTGTGTTGGTGATGCAGGTGTGGTTCTATGAGCACACGACATTGTTTGAAGTGCAAAATCGTGAATGATATCCGAGGATTGCTAGTTGGGGAAAAATATATTACGGTGGCCGTTATGATTTACAGGCTTTACTAGGAGGCCTAACAGAGGAACATGTGTGATGGCTGGCTACATCTTCCCTAATGGTGGCTTTTGTAATGAGGTGTTGTGCTGTGCACGATGATGTACTGACAAAATTGTCTTCGTTGTTGCATATTGTCTCAGTATTGCATCCTCGGTCCACTGAGGTTGGTGAGGATGTTGTCAAGGATTACATGACAACACCTGAGTTCGTTCATTACTTGGAGGATGGCGAGGTGAGATGAGGTAAAAAAATGTTAACCATATTACAGATTAATATGTTGTGTCGTGACTGTCATAGCTATATGAAGTGATTGATATCTGAAGTTGATGTCCATTGGTCTTAGGGAGTGCTAAGTGCGGAAGAGCGGATCAATCGTACGAGGCAGAAGGCAGTGAGATAGAGATAGAAGGCAAAGGAGTTGGAGTTGAGACTACAGGAGGCTCAAAGGGGGGAGGTTACTACTGTGGATGGACATGAGATGTCCCATAATGTGAGGGAGGAGAGGGACACAGAGGCAGAGAGGATGCAAGTGCACCCGAATGTAGCCAATGCAACTGCTGATGATGGCGAGCATGACAAAGGGGGCCCTGCACAGTGTGTTGTGGGAGAGGAAGGGCCCTATAACGGTGGTAGTCAGTTCAATGTGCATGACGTGCAATCGAAAGTGCAGATGAGCGAGGCACATACAATGACCAAGGATGTGGTTAAAGAGCTTCCATCCCCGACTCGGTAGTTGGAGACTGTAGGATACGAACTATATACGACATCTAACAGTGGGTCCCCAAGCAGGCCCATAGTCGAAGAAACGAATAACGCGGAGGGGGGGATATTGGTAAAGGAATCGTATCACGAAGAAGAGGACAACGATGTTGATGATGAGGACTTCATTATTGAGGTGCCAGTTGGGGGGGATGTATCTACTATGCATATGGAAGGGGAGGGACATGATTCTGAGAAGTATGTGTGTGTGGGGGGTTATAGTGCTGACAATGAGGTGCATGTGTCGCAGCCTTGCATCCCACCCATTGTGCCCGTCACGGAGGAGGCAACGAAGAGAACCTCGACAGTCAGGGCACGCTTGAAGAGTTCTCCCAGAAAACGGAAGCCCGCTATAGTGCACGGTACTCCGTACAGAAACCCAATTAGGTGTCGTCGAGGTGGAGTTCAGCCTACAGTGGCTGGCATTGTGGCGCAGTTGCAGTTTGTCAGTGCGCGGTGCGCAGAGAAGGCGAAGAAGAGTAGAGCGGAACTATTGTCCCTATTGCCAATTCGATTGATAGTTGACAGTGGGGGTTCGGATGACAGTTGCATCGTCTCAAGCAGGGGCGAAGGTTAGCTTCTTGGAATAGGACTGATTTGTTCTTGTCATTTATGTATGTGCATGGTTTATATGTTATGCAATGACTAACGTTGTGTTATAGGTAGAGTTGCAGCAGGAACGCATGCAGAAGGTTGTCACTGATGATGCTTAGGTGGAGAGGTTGTCCGCAGTTGGGGGAAGACCACAACCATTGTTGTCCCGAGAGGTAAGAGTTGTTGAGTTTCGAAGTTCAGTATGGATCACAATTATGTTAACTTCTGTACTGGTTCGTGCCTTTCATGTGTGGCCATGTGAAGGTGATGTTGTGTAACATGGTCATGCTGATGTGTGGCTGTTGTGTGCATGTTGAAGTGTGCTAGGGCATATGTCACTGCCTCATTATCGGCCGAGGAGGTGGAGTTGCTAGCGCAGCTGCGCCGGACATGCAAGACTTTCAAAACACCTGGAGCTTGGTAAGTCAGACTAAGAGAATGGGGTTTGTGTGATTGTGTAGTTGTGTAGTACATGTGTTCTTCGCTGAATGTTTGTGTAATTGTGGAACACTGTTTTAGGTTTGTGAAATTGCCGTAGGCTCGTTCCCCCAAGGCTTTTGTAAACATGTTGAAGGGCTTGATTTATGTTGTCCCGAAGAAGGGAGCTGGGCACAACACAAGCAAGTATTGCATTGGGGCAATGTCCATCATCCTATTTCGACTTGGCGCTAAATGCACACCAGCGAAAGCTCCCAACACTGTGTTGGTCATCTGTCTTCCTCAAATACTATGACAAGGTCAGTTACTTGCAATTGATGCGTAGAGGAGGTCGTTGTCATTTTATGTCGCAATCGATTTATGGTAGGTAGTAAATGTTGTAAGAACTTCTCCGTAAGATGGATGTCTTGCCAAAGTGGATATAGGACGCCTTCGTCAAAGGTTTGAACCCGCTTGTTTCGCTACTTAAGTCACTAATGTCGTCGTCCTACACCCCTCCTTCCGTGGTTTTACGTTGTCGTTCCCCATGTAATATGGCATTCCTGGAGGTGTTCATGCCCTTACTTGATTTGGTTGTTGATCATTGGCTGATGTTTGTTAGGGACTTGCATGAGAAGAAGTACCATGTCTACGATCCATTGTGAGCGGTTTAGTGAGGGAAGGGGCCCAGACAGTACCTTGTTCGTAAAGCAGTAAGAGAAAGACATGTCTACATTTATGGTTCACAGTTTGAAATGTGGGTTGTGCTCTTATGTCAATTACATGTTAAACCACATAACAGAAGGAGGCAATGGGACGGGCGTTCATGCATTCGACCAACTTCGACGATGCACTTTCATGGGAAGTTGACTACCCTGCCTGCCCGCAACAGAGGAAGTAAGTTTCTTTAAATCCCATTTTCGGTTTCACATATATGCTGAAGTATGTACCCA
>JACYFF010019584.1:42992707-43009085 GCA_017589665.1 Selenicereus undatus
TGTGTGTGTGTGTGTGTGTGTGTCTAACATTAACGATGCCCATGGATACACATGATAGCATCCTTGGTTATAGATACGGACATCCCGGGCTATCTGTAAAATAATTTCAGGTTTACACATGCATGACCACAAACTTGAACCTACTACCGCTTGTAGATATATACCTATGCATGTATATGTTTATTGTAGGGATATCATTAACAATGCAAGGGTATACACATGCCACCGTCCTGCTTCATGGATAGAGACATCCCTGGATGTCTCCTACACAATATCAGGTTTACACATATATGGCTAGGAGGTTACACCTACTACCACATATAAACCCAGGATATGGGAAATTTTAGTGCAGGTTTACATATCTCTGCAGACGTTATCCCAGGTTCGCCATACCATGTACCTAGGATATCATCGTTGGCTCCAAATCCGATCGATGGTACAAAAAACAAGCCAAGGGTGTAATAACTGGTACCCTATACATGACGTTCATACACGACAGTAGTTATTACAACCATGCAGCTGTACAAATTCGTACCCAAAATATAGCACAACGCCCATACAATTTAATTGTCCAAAACACATCATGACATATGTTACGCACGCCACATTTACGTACGTGCACATTCCTCCCCCACCACACAAAATGGGGGACCATACGCACCAAACTCCTCCGTAGGCACAACATCACCAGCGTGACCAACGTCGAAGTCTGCACGAGGATTCTAGCATGTATTCCTGTGGTGGCCGACGTTACCACACTTAGAACATCTCCTAAATTTCTTCCCTTGCCTTTGAGACTCTCTCCTTCGTTTCTCGGGTCTCCCAGGAGGGCGAGGATTTTATGGTGGTATGATACGCCGGTTGTAGTCTTCATCCATCTCATGACCGCCCACAACTCCCCCAGTCCTGTTATCCACATTTGACAAATCATGTGTTTCCCACGGGGTAGACACTATTCATGTATATTGTTCTCTGCGTGGGTGCCTTATAACATGGACTAACATAGTCATACACCCACATACTCTCCTTGTCAATAACCGCCATAGCATGGGGGCACGGGATTCCCCAGAATTGCCACCACTGGCATGTACAAGTCCTACTGCAGAGGTTGACCACTAACCTTCTGCTGTTGGTTAGTTGCACACTGTACTTACCCATGCCGGAGACATATTTGACCACTTCTATCACACACGCCAACTTCTCTTGGTTTACCTTCAGCTTCTCCTCATTCCTCTCCCCCACACCATTGTTCCACTTTTGTAGCTCCAATTTCCTCTGGTCCATTTTCAACCCAAGTTTCTGAATACGAGCTTGCACCAGGCACGATATGGACAACTGTCGTAATCTCCACATCCATTTACTCCAACTTTCTGCCGGGTTATTGTTTAACTTCCCCCACCGTTCCTTCCCGAACTCTGAATACGAGCTTGTCGAGAGCTACAATTTTAACCACCACTTCGGTTATTAAATACTTTTTATAGCGTAGGGAAGTAGGGATCGATCCACGAGGAAAGATTGTTTTAAAAAGGCTAGCTGAATCCTAAATGATTTTACTAATCAAATTTATTAAATCTAATGTTAATAGTTCTAAAATAATTAAAATCTAATGAATAAAAATCTGGAAAAACACCCAATAGTGCCCCTAAATATTTTGGATTATATTATGAAAATAAAACAGTAATTAGCTATCCTAAATAATCTAGAAAAATAAAAACAATATAATAATTCAATCTTCATATAAAAATCAAAACAGAAATTATTAAATAGAAAATTAATATTAAAAATCACAAGCAGTAACCTAAAATAATAATCTTAAACTTGATAAGCTTAGAACTGTAGAATAATGTCTGATTAATTTCAGGAAAATTAGAACAGAGGCTTACTGCAGAATAATCAAGCAGAAAATTAAATCTGAAATTAAAAATAAAATAATCTGCATAAATATAAATACAAAAATAATCAAGAAAATTACCCTAATTCTGGGACACAATTTTCTGGACTTAACAATGCCTAATAATCGTGAATTAATAATTAGAATCGAAATTTTCAGAATTAATGACCTAAAAACCTACACATACCAATTTCACAAAATAATTCGGAAAAATTATCAAATACCTTCCAAAAATTACGAAATTAAATATGGGCAGACTAGGACACTCTATAAACTCTAGGAACTAATAAAAATAAAAAAAGAACAAAAATAACTATTTTTAGTCTAATTTCTAACAAACCGGTAATTAAATACTAAAACTGAATATAAGTCAATCTAGAATTATAACCACTCTAAAAATCAAAATCTAAACTATCTAAAATTACGTAGACACTCCTAAAAGACTATAATTTTGGGGGGTGGTGATTGAAATTATATTGAAGCTAATAAAATTAGAACAAAAATTAACAAACTAATCAACTTAACTCTAAGTAACAAATAATGATTAAAAGTTGTCAAATTTGTGAAGAATATTTCGTATAATCTCAATCCACCATGCAAATTAATATTTATCATTAACACACAAGTTAATTTCATTCATGAGTTAAACTGTAAAAGACATCCACCAACGATTCTTCCCCGTTTTTCCTTAGATTTTAGTTTAATTAGGTTCAACCCTAATTTAAACCCTACTAGTTTTGATAACCCTTATACCAGCATAAGAATTTAATCAAACTAGAGCAGTACGTACTAGAAAAACATCATCTATTGCTTTGTAACCAATTTACTAGCAAATCGATTTAACAAAGATCTAAAGCGATTACCTAATTAAAAGAGATGGGTTTGAGCCATCCATGATTAATTAGGGTGATACCTAAGCCTAAAAGACTATAACTTTTACGTATTATAGTCTTCTAAACTATCAATCGAAATTGTATTTAATCAACTAGCATGCATTCTAATCGATTTAACACAAATTTCATAAACGATAAATGCTAATCGTTAAAGAATCATGAATATAAATAAACTATGCATTAAAGCATAAAACTTGTTTCAAAATAATTAATTTAGCATGCCTTCAAGAAGATTATACTAAGCATAAAAAAATTACTCACTTATACTAAAATTAACATCACAACATTCACCCAAATACTCCATGTTTAATAGTAAACTTTGATGATGAAGATGGTTGATGCGTGAAGAAGAGGGCAAGCGAATGAGGGGAGACGATGATGCCGATGAGAGGATGATGATGATGGTGATTAGATGATGAGAAGTGAGGGATTCTGATTGATGATGGTGGCGAAGTACGATGAGCTTGAGGAGAGGGGAAAAGGGATTGAGATGGCGTGGAGGAGATGCTGCGTGATGGTGAGGAGATGCTGCGTGATGGTGAAGAGAGGAGGGAGCTGTGGGATCATGGGTAGGCGTGGCTGTGATGTTGATCGTATGAAGAAGAAGATGAGCCGTGAAGGGCGTGGCGTGGCTTTTATTAATGAGATGAGGGTTTAGGGTTTTCTTCCTCTTTCTTGCTTAGGCTTCTTCTTCCTCAACACTTCTAGCTTTTCACCAAATCTTGAAACCCTAGCCCAATTAAATAATTATGAAAATAATATTTTCCATAATTATTGTCTTTGGACTGTCTTTATAGCCAAGTGTGTAAAACCCGAGCTGCTACGTCCTCTCTTTTCCTCTTTATGAAATTAATACTAACCCTGAAAAATATATAAAACAAACCAAATTAAACGAAATAATATATATAATATACTCGAAATAATTATAAAAATAGTGCATGATTTTTGACTTAACAACTCCCAAACTTCTGATTTTTCCCTCTAATTTCATTGTTCCAAATCAGCATCCTCCTTAAATGAGGCTCAAACTGAAGTCCTAATTTCGGCCATATCACCCCATCACCAGTTTCATCGACGTCGGAGTCCGAACTGGATTGCCTCGAATCATCATCCGATATGTCATCCCGTACGTCATCCACAACCATTCCACCCACCTTCACTGCCGCAGTACTTACTCTTACGGTACCTTCTTCTTCCACCCTGCAAGATTCACATACAAAACACACACACATTACTAAACGACAATATGTATGCAACGTGTACTACTAGATGTACTCACACATTAGCCACATGTACCATGTTGCAGTTGACATACATTACCTTCCACTTGTTGTGCTTCCTCGTCTATCATGCCCATCACCGCTCCCAACTGCGTCACCACCCTTGCGATTCAAGCAACCAACACTTTCACGTCCGGCAATTATAGCACATAAGGGGATTTCTTCAGTGCGTATTTCCACTGCTGCACGACTTGGCCCATCCTTCCCACCCACATACATAAATGTAAACTCATCATTCCCTTTCATGAGCTTCAGTAAATCACCATCTCTTCCAAACGATACAACAATTCTCCTATCGAACTTCATACTAAACCATAGCGTACGTTCCCCCAAACACTCCCCAAGTACCTCCTCAACCAACTTAATTGACGCCACCTCACCCATATTCTCCCACTTCCACACACACTTAATCCTTCCACCCACATACGACACCCCTCCATTCGCTACCTCCTCTATGTACCCCCCAAAGCAAACATAAACAACAACCTCCTTACCAATTACGCCTCCGCCCTCCATTTGCACCACCAACTGCACAACGCCTCACTGAAGGTCCCAATGTACACCTTCCACTAGCAATCACACCTGGAAAACAACACCAAATGCTATAGATTAAGAATTTAGCATACATTGCATCCTCAACCCCACATTAACCCAACCACCTTACGTATCTCGGGATGTCGTCATACATAAACATGGATATCAACAATATGCATGTCACAATTACCCAACCAATACTAATATTGCAAAATAACAACCCCTCTCATTCTCAGTCCCTTATTCCAGTAGTGGCCCACATCCATGAAACCATCAACCTATTATGACCACCCTAATATCCCAACCAACAAAGTCATTTCTGCATGATGTTGTTCATTTCAAAACAAAACCCAACCCACTCACCAGATTCACATCCCCTACCACACCTAATACCTCCAGAAATGAAAAGTAGTGTACTCACTGAAGAAACCCTTCATCCCGTGCCCACCGGTTCCACATCTTCCAAACTGAATTCCCACATACAAACAAAAATGTTCAACAACAAAAATTATTAAGTTCAGCAACCAAACTCAATTACAAGCTAAGCATCAACAACACACATTCTCAATACAGCTTTCAAAATTACCACATCATCAAAAACACATGAAAAAATTTACTCACCATATACAAGGCTCAACCCACCATTGCTACTAGATCGTTCCCTCCTCATTTCTATCCCCGCCATTTATGCCCAGCTTGTCCTTACTTCCACCATTGCAAGCTCCCTCATAGAGATAATATTAGGTTTTGTTTGGCTTCTGCCAAATGCCCAACACCATTCCTCAACCCAACAAAATTTCCCTCTCAATTAAGTCTCTTTCGCACACCTTTGTTCTGAGGGCAGCTTCGGCATTTCTACTGGACAATTTCATCCTTGTAGCACGTGGTGTCAGACTTGTTCTCATAGAAAGGAACTTAAGTGCAAAAGTAACACCTCTGGGATGTGTAACTTTAAGAGCAACACTTTAATGTCGACGCATTGGCTTAACTATGTGTTTTTCTAAATCATATTGATTGCACTTTAAACAAGTTTCTCAAAAAAATCAGTAACAAATCCAACAAATAAATTAAAAAAGATGGATTCAAATGTGAATAAAACCTAACCGAATGTCTAGGATTCGTAAGATGCACACGAATATTGGAAATGAGATAATTTATAAACACTAAAAATGTCCTTAGTATTTTTAAGAATTTGATGAGTATTTATCAACCAAGGATGCCACATACATTGTAAATTAGGAAAATTACAAGAGCATCAATTAATAAATGATGCTCAACTAACCCCTTTTTTTACAAAAAGGTGCTACCTTTGGAGGGACCAGAAACAAATGAAAAATTAGCGTTGAGTTGAAGTGACCAACTTGCCCTTAATGAAGGGTGGAGGAGATGTCTACCATTAAGTTGCAGAAACATATGAAGTGACAGATGAGTTTTTCTATTTTGGCTCTCTTTCTCTCTCTATGGATAGCTTTCAATTCAAAACATTTGTGTTCTCTCTCCTTCAATAGGTCTTTCATCTCCCCATTTCTCTCTTCCTCTATTCTCTATACTCACTTTCACCTGAGATTTCAATTGAGAGAAGGATTTCAGATGTCGTGTATTGCTAGTGTTGCAATCCATTAGAGGGGCTCCACTGAGATCCAATTGTTGCTTCGTGTGTGATAATTATGGAGTGAGGCTAGGTGTGTAGGCATTCAACATAGAAGGAAGATAGGGAAGACAAAGATGAATTTGTAGTGTTTGCTAAAGAAATGAAAAGATACAATATGGGTAAACGACTATAAACTTGTCACATTTCATTCATCTGGCCTCTTATTAGCCCATAAAAATATTGTTCCTAAAAATACTTAAAATGGCGTACTGCCAACTGCTTTTCTTTGCTTATTAGGAAAATACATCTGGCATAAGATCATTATATTGTGCTGATTGGGTGAGATCTATTCTCAACCCATAGTGAGACCTAACGCTCACGCTTAAGCTCTTACTCCCGGGATAGCTACATATAACATATCGGACCATTACATTAACCCTCGTCAAGGTTTCTAGGGTTTCCTATTATCAGGACTTTCTCCTAGGTTAACATCATTCATATCATAACATTAACCCTTGTCAGGGTTCTAGGGATTCCTATTAGCAGGACTTTCCCCTAGGTGAACATCATTCATATCATAACATTAACCTTTGTCAGGGTCTCTAGGGTTTCCTATTACTAGGACTTTCCCCTAGGTTAACATTATTCATATCATATTGTTCGCAGCGCATTATCTTAGCCACTTTAAATCGTATCGGCGATAGCGGCTAATAATTTTGCTGCCTCTCACAGCGAAATCCTTTTTCATGCAACTCAAGCCTTAACAAAACTCTTTAGGCACTCCCCCGTTCGAGCGAATTCACTCCCAAAACTGTATTCATTTAGTTAAAATAGGCCATCATGCACTAATAATTATGGCTATTATCATTTCAAAACATGAAATCCTTTTTTTGAAAAACTCACCCTTATGCACATAATACAACTTGAGGATATAGAAGGGAAGGGGGTCCACATGTATCACATTCAAGCACTTCATCATCAATTCAACACAATGAGCCACACATGGTCTCGCAATCCACACGATTGCGGTAATCACAACTCAAACTCCCTCCTCACAAGCACTGTACTACAAGAACCTCGAACCACTCATAGTTCTTCCTCAAACCATCCAACTACCATCTCTGTTTTTCAATTTATTAACCATAACATACTATCATGCTACTTTATGAAGAGGTAGGTTTAGGTACTTACTTGGGTAAGCAACACCATTCAGCTGTGCGTTTCAGTAAGCATACATACACATACATACAATCAAATCCACATATATAACCATAGCACCTTACTTAGCAAATCCAACATGAATTGGCTCTAAGCATTTATAATTCATTCGAAATTAATAAGCGATTATGGAATAGCTAAACATATAAACGATCATGGCATGACTAAGCATTTATATACATTGATTTTAAACACTTATGATTCACTTTGAAGTTTATAAATGATCATGGAATGACTAAGCATATATGTACGTTGATTTTAAACACTTATGATTCACTTCGAAGTTTCTAAATGATCATGGAATGACTAAACATTTATATATGTTGATTTTAAACACCTACAATTCGCTATTTAGGCTACTTTGGTCATCTGAACATAACATGATCAAAGCGTTTACATCCATTATTCAAGTCACTTCGTAGTCACTATTTAAGCCTAATTTGGTCATTTAAACATAATACGATTCCAAACATTCGTTTATTACATCGAAGTCATTATTTGAATCTAAATAAACCACTTAAACATAACACGACTTTAGGCATTCATTTATTACATCGAATTTACTATTCAAGTCAACCTTTCAGGCATGCATTAACTGAATTTACTTGAATCGAATCTAAACATGCATAACTCATTTCGAACTATGTTTTCAGGCGTGAACTAACTAAACTAACATGTATCAATTCAAGCCACTTTCAAGTATTAATCAACTAAACTAATATTTAACGATTCAAAGTCATTTTTAGACATGAACTAACTAAACTTAGCATGCATCACAACTTAAAGGTTAAGACAATTTCGAAACTACTAATACTTAGGAGGCGAGAAACACCCACCTCAATCCAAGCTAGAGGACCCGTTCTAAGGGCTTTGTTTCAACTTTGAGTGACGGAAAACCTCAATCCTCGATCCAATTAGTCCCAAATGCACGTCCAACTGATGAACACGAAACCCTAGTGTGTTGCCTTGCTTGAACCGAACCCTAGCGCCCAAATTTGGTGGCATTTGTCGCTAATTTGGGTCAAATTCGGCCACTTGATTTATGGGGGGTCGATTTTGGGTGTTTGGCCAAATTCCAGCATGTGAGTGGCATCTCGAGCCCCAAAAAGCGGCTGCCCAATTTTGCTTCGCGGTGAGAAGTGGTGAAAAATGGGCTGGTGGTGGTTGGTTGCACACAAGGACCACTGTGGTCCCTCCCTGGCTTGCCGATGACGAACGTGGCGGGGGTGGCAGGCCGATTCTCTGGGTTTTGCATGAGGAGGAATGAGAAGAGGAGAAGCAGATGAGAGAGAGGGGGTCGGGGCTTTCAGCTCTGATGCCTGAAATTCACCCCCCTTTTTACTATTTCTCTATTTCTCTCCTTTTTTTTTGTTTGGTGGTCAATAGCTCAGTCAATTGCAATTGCTAGTTCAATTTCGCAACGTCCTATTCTAAACTCAATCGTTAAAACAACCTTCTAACAACTATTCGTTCCCAAATATATAAAGGTTTGATTTATTAAACATCGAACGACTTCTAGGGTTAACAACCTAATCGCATTAAGGAAACGGCTAAATAAATCGAATAATGACTAAATTAAACTATCGATATAATTTAAAGGCGCAAATAGCACAAATTAACTTGAAAATCAATAATGGCAATAATAATCCCTTTTTATAAAATTATAGCTCCCATAAGCACATCGATAATAATTTAACTCATACAGTTACTAAAAATACGATTTTATAACGTAAAAAGGTAATACAGCTAGCTTAACGGAAAACAAAAAATGCGGGTCTTACACTCTTCCCCCCTTAAAAGAATTTCGTCCTTGAAATTCACAATCTATGTTCGGTCTTTCCTAGAATGCACACACACAACTAGGATCTATGCGGTAGGTTTCCAATAGGTTTCATTTTGCTGACACTACTTCTTTTAAATCGAAGGAAAATGGCTTATGGTATCCAGTCTCCTCCTCGCCAATCCTCTTCAAGCATCTACTCACTATATTTAGGCACCGACAGCAAATCGTTTCGAACAGGGGCAAATGAGTTGGCGTGGAAAACCATATCGAGTTTGTTTTGAAAAATGAACAAAGATTTTCGATAATCTAGACTCAGTTCGCATGGAAAGCAATAATTCTATGCTTATGCATCTATAAGTGGGCATCTACAGGCATGACAATCGAGACAATGACATCTTAAGGTCATACACTAGCCGTCTCATTCTACAACATGAATTCAAATCACTATTGGGATCACAATGATTAACATGGACACTACTATAACACATTTAGCATAATAAAAATGTCACATAGCTCCACATAGTATCATTTAAGCATAATAGCATCGCATAGTATTAACAATCCAATATTCTTAAGCTTAGGAGTCCTAAGGAGCATGAATGCGTCTAAAACACACATGGCAAGCAATTTACAAAAGGAAAACATATGCACTAACATTCTGATGTCTACACATCAATCCCAGCTAACTTTTAGGCCTTTTCATTCATGACAACTTATTCATGACATGTCAGGTTCGTACGAAGGCAGTTAACTTAGTCAGGTTCATTCGAAGGCATGAAGAAATCGTATTACTCTAAGGTAAAGTCCATTGATTAGGACGCTACCACATCGTACTAAGATAGTAGGGACATTACGTTACGCCGCATTGACAATGACGGAACATGAAGTGGCATTTGAAATCACATTGGCATCACGTAGAATCAATCACAGAACATACCAACGATTATGAGGCACATATAACACGAACTAACAATACATGTCGATAGGAACAACTTGGGTAGGAAGCGCCAAGGTAAGAATGTAAATCGATGGTTTTTGATGGGGGAGATTTTACTAAGGTCCCTACTTGGAACTGATTGTCTCTTAAGTCATAGATTCATGCAAATGAATGGTTATGCTCCTAGACGAATCATGGATTTGTGGCTTACATGCCTACATGCTTCCCCTACGCTATTCTGATCAAACATATAAGGGCAACGAGAAGTGAATTCAGGTCTCTAGGGTCGCCTTACCATGCTTCAACATGTGTGTAGGTGGTTATTCGGCTATTATGTGGAATTATAGAATTCACGGAATGCAATCAACAAGTCAGAGGTTATGCCATGTCATGAATCACAAAACTTAGATAATCGAAACAATCAAGTCACGTAGCATTCCGACTCAGGTCAAGCTAATTCACTAGCATACAAAATCGATGCATTTCAAAATCGAGTCGCTCAACTAGAGGGTTTCATTTCATAGCAAGGCAATAGAGACTTCATACAACATTGTTTGGTGGCATAATAAATCCTTAAGACATGCAGACTCGCGGGGTCGTCATATAGAAAGGACACCTAGACTTGTATAAACACGCACAATCCCCCTTTGCGACCTGTGGTCAATGGCTTGCCCTAAACACCATCCAATTTAGGAAGGATTGGTGTCCAGCTGCTAGGGTTGTTTGCGTATGGTTGACATTACTAGTCTTATAGGTACTAGTTGAGGTCTTACAAGGTATACCCGTCCCATAGGTCATTATAGGAGTCTCACTGTAGGTCGCTTATCGTAGTAGGGATCATTACAATGTACAATTCCAAAGTCTACTAGGTTCTTCCTCCCTTTCGCTTTCTAGGTGTATTAGGGTTCGTTCGAGCTAAAACATTGTCACCCCATTCACGAATAACAATCCGTATAATAGAAAGCAAGTAATGCACGGTTTAAGTAACAATGGCAAGGAAGGGGAACAGTAGTCACACTTGCGCGATGTTTAACGAAGCCCTACCACTAGTATTTAGTCTTTCAAGCATGTATACAAGAGCAGCCCTTAATATACTCAGGAAATTCAGAATTCGAAAACGAAGGGTGTCATTTAGTAGGATTATCAATCATAGCAACTAATTTCCAATCATTCCTTTCCCAGCTCATTATGAAAGATTCTGTTGATGTACACATCTTAGCACATACACATTTACAAGCAACATTTGATAAACATAAGGGCGCATTGTAGTGAATCTAAACTACCTCATCATCAGTAACGGAAAGTAAATCCGTCGGTGTAAGATAACCTTGGCTCGATAGTCAAAATGACATTAACGTCTCAAAATCTTGAGTTTCAAAGGATGAAAAATAGCTTATCTATTTCGAATCTTTTTGTTTTTAATAAAAGGATGGTTAACTGCTTCTAGCTCTCTCTCTACCAACCTTCGAGTACGTCTGCTCACTCCATTATGGGGCTCGAGGAGCAAATCGTATTATAGGGGCAAAGATGAGCTTAGACTTAAGGCTTTTAAATCATCCAATTTCAAATCATATGTTCTTTAAACATTGGATTAAAATCACCAAGGCATGTAAACGAAACAACTTTCGATTGAGCTAACACTTATCTTATCCATGACAATAGGAGTCATCCGGTCTATACCTTAGCAAATGGTTCTCTCATCCAACCATTCAGCTTACTCAAGTCGCATCTAACTAGGGAAACGCGCTAACATTCATATAAAACTCACATTTGCACACAAGGCAAGCATGTATCACGTCATCGTGAACGCGTTCCTATGCAACTATATGAGATGTAAGACTCAGGTTGCGGTCTATGGTCGCAGGACCATGCTCTGATACCATCAATGTAACGCCCCCAACCTCTAGGGCCGAAAGCGTTACGTTTTCTCAACTTTTTACTCAAATTCTGGAACGAAACAGACAAAGTTTCTCCAAAAAACTGACCGTTTCCAGGCTAAAAGCCTTACAATAAATCCCTGCAAATCAACAGAAGCGTAAAACATTTAAAAGAAGCTGAATGGCTACACGCCGGAGTTCATAACTCAACAAGCCACTCGCTCAGAGTACACCAAACAGAATAGCTCATGAATAAAATAGGGTCGAAAGCGTTCCGTTTTCTTAACTTTACACTTAAATTCTGGGACGAAACGGACAGAGCTTCTCCTAAAATTTGACCGTTTCCAGGTGAAAAGCATTACAATAAATCCCTGCAAATGAACGGAACCGTAAAACATTTAAAAGAAGCTCAACGGCTACACGTCGGAGTTCATAACTCAACGAGTTACTTGCTCGGAGTACACCAAATAGAATAGTTGATGAATAAAGAAGAAATCAAGGATACAACTCAATGGTTCATACAACCAGAGTATTAGGGTTTACATCCCAAAACATAACTAATAACAAGGAAGACATCTAACTAATTAGATGGTGGGCTCATATGGCCATACAGAGCGACTCATAAACAATATGCATTACATGAACTAGAATACTTGTTTACAAACGTTTACAAACTTTACAAGACTTCATTAAAGACGTAAGTAGGCACACATGACACCTTGCAAGTGAAAATAGACTCCATCTAGACATAGCTTACTCAACTTCTTCCTGTGTCAAGGAAAACCTGGGGGAAAGGGGGAAAGAGTAGTGGGATGAGCAACCACATGCTCAGTGAGTGTCCCCCGACCCCTTAAAACCAAAACCGTTATAGGCAATAATATTCATATTAGTCACATATCATGTATTCATACTTTACTATCATATTAGGCATTCATAAAATCCTTATGCAAGGATTACTAACCATAAACTTCATTTTAACCACTGAAACACATTTGTAAGTTCCTGAATGACTAAGTTGTTTTACTAACAAGCAGTTAAGCATGTAAGCGAGCGTTGAGGGTTAAGCATAGGGATTTTTCTTTTTCATAGTCATAACTTCTTGGCATTCCATTTAAACTGTACATGAAACCTTATTCATATGATGTGTACATAAGCTTATTTGTTTTCGTAATCATACTTTTCTTGGCATTTCATTCATATGATATGCATATGGCACACACACATTTCAGGTCTCATTCGAATCTCATTCATAGGATATGCACAAAACATGCTCATAAGACTTTCTTTTTCATAAACGCATCTTACTTAGCACCTCAATCATAAGTTATACTTAGAACATGCACATAACACTTTTATTTTCATCAGCATACTTTACTTAGATCTCATTCACATTTCATTCATAAGAAAAGCATAGAACATGCACAGAAAGCTTTCCTTCTTTTCTTGAAAACACTTCATTTAGCTTCTTGAGGCAAATAAAAACTCTTCTCTTAGCCTCGTGAGGCTCATATTCCTTGAAAGAAATCTCTTTCATATCGGTTGCACGTTGACCCTTATAAACTTATCACATTTCATTCATCTGGCCTCTTATTAGCCCATAAAAATATTGTTCCTAAAAATACTTAAAATGGCGTACTGCCAACTGTTTTTCTTTGCTTATTAGGAAAATACATCTGGTATAAGATCATTATATTGTGCTGATTGGGTGAGATCTATTCTCAACCCATAGTGAGACCTAACGCTCATGCTTAAGCTCTTACTCCCGGGATGGCTACATATAACGTATCGGACCATTACATTAACCCTCGTCAGGGTTTCTAGGGTTTCCTATTATCAGGACTTTCTCCTAAGTTAACATCATCCATATCATAACATTAACCCTTGTCAGGGTTCTAGGTTTTCCTATTAGCAGGACTTTCCCCTAGGTTAACATCATTCATATCATATTGTCCGCAGCACATTATCTTAGCCATTTTAAAGCATATCGGCCATAACGGCTAATAATTTTACTGCCTCTCACAGCAAAATCCTTTTTCATACAACTTAAGCCTTAATAAAACTCTTTAGGGATTCCCCCGTTCAAGTGAGTTCACTCCCAAAACTGTATTCATTTAGATAAAATAGGCCATGATGCACTAATAATTATGGCTATTATCATTTCAAAATATGAAATCCTTTTTTTTGGAAAAACTCACCCTTATCTACATAATGCAACTTGAGGACATGGAAGGGAAGGGGGTCCACATGTATCACATTGAAACACTTCATAATCAATTCAACACAATGAGCCACACATGGCCTCGCAATCCACACGATTGCGGTAATCACAACCCAAACTCCCTCCTCACAAGCACCGTACCACAAGAACCTCGAACCACTTATAACTCTTCCTCAAACCATCCAACTACCATCTCCTCGATTTTTCAATTTATTAATCATAACATATTATCATGCTAGTTTATGAAGAGGTAAGGTTTAGGTACTTACTTGGGCAAACTGCATCATTCAGCGGTGCGTTTCAGCAACCATACATGCACATACATACAATCACATCCACATATATAACTATAGCACCTTACTTAGCAAATCCAACATGAATTGGCTCTAAGCATTTATAATTCATTCGAAATTAATAAGCAATTATGGAATAGCTAAACATATAAACGATCATGGAATGACTAAACGTTTATATACGTTGATTTCAAACACTTACGATTCACTTTGAAGTTTATAAACGATCATGGAATGACTAAACATATATATACGTTGATTTTAAACACTTACGATTCACTTCGAAGTTTATAAACAATCATGGAATGGCTAAACATTTATATATGTTGATTTGAAACACCTACGATTCACTATTTAGGCTGCTTTGGTCATTTAAACATAATATGATGCAAGCGTTTACATCCATGATTCAAGTCACTTCGTAGTCACTATTTAAGCCTAATTTGGCCATTTAAACATAATACAATTCCAAACATTCGTTTATTACATTAAAGTCATTATTTGAATCTAAATAAACCACTTAAACATAACACGACTTTAAGAATTCATTTATTACATCGAATTACTATTCAAGTCAACCTTTCAGGCATGCATTAACTGAATTAACTTGAATCAAATCTAAACATGCATAACTCATTTCGAATTATGTTTTCAGGCGTGAACTAACTAAACTCAAATGTAGTGATTCAAGCCACTTTCGAGTATTAATAAACTAAAGTAACATTTAACGATTCAAAGTCATTTTTAGGCATAAACTAACTAAACTTATCATGCATCGCAACTTAAAGCTTAAGACGATTTCGAAACTACTGATACTTAGCAGGTGAGAAACACCCACCTCAATCCAAGGTAGAGGACCCATCCTAAGGGCTTTGGTTCGACTTTGAGGGCTGGAAAACCTCAATCCTCTATCCAATTAGTCCCAAATGCACGTCCAACTCATGAACCCGAAACCCTAGTCCGTTGCCTTGCTTAAACCGAACCCTAGCTCCCAAATTTGTTGACGTTTGTGGCTGATTTGGATCGAATTCGGCCACTCTACTTATGGGGGGTTTATTTTGGGTGTTTGGCCGGATTCTGGCATGTGGGTGGCCTCTCGAGCCCCAAAACGCGGCTGCCCAATTTTGCGTCGCGGTGAGAAGTGGCAAAAAATGGGCTGGTGGTGGTTGGTTGCACACAGGGGCCACTGTGGTCCCTCCCTGACTTGCCAGGGACGAACGTGGCGGTGGTGGCAGGTCGGTTCTCTGGGTTTTGCGTGAGGAGGAAAGAGAAGAGGAGAAGCAGAGGAAAGAGAGGGGGTCGGGGCTTTCGACTGTGATGCCCGAAATTCACGTCCCCTCTTTACTATTTCTCTAATTCTCTTTTTTTTTAAAATTTGGAGGTCAATAGCTCAGTCAACTAGAATTGCTAGTTCAGTTTCGCAACCTCCTATTCTAAACCCAATCGTTAAAACAACCTTCTAACAACTATTTGTTCCCAAATAAATAAAGATTCGATTTATTAAACACTGAACGACTTCTAGGGTGAACAATCTAATTGCATTCAGGAAACGGCTAAATAAATCGAATAACGATAAAGTTAAACTATCGATATAATTAAAAGGCACAAATAGCACGAATTAACTTTAAAATCAATAAAAGCAATAATAATCCCTTTTCATAAAATTATAGCTCCCATAAGCACATCGATAATAATTCAACTCATACAGTTACTAAAAATACGATTTTATAACGAAAAAAGGTAATATAGCTACCTTAACGGAAAACAAAAAATACGGGTCTTACAATATTGATATAGATACATATGTACATATACATACATACATACATATATATATATATATATATATATATATATATATAT
>JACYFF010019584.1:43046658-43079023 GCA_017589665.1 Selenicereus undatus
TATATATATATATATATATATATATATATATATATATATATCCGAACTCTAAACAACTTCATTAATACATAATTACTAAATTCGTATCCAAAACAGAGCAGATTTCTTCAAAATTCCATAACGCACTGATTACGCCTCCAAACTTCATGAAATGTTTCCAAAAAATCCCAAATAGTATAGAGCATCTACAGTAAAAATTTCAGAATTTTTGGACAATCCTATAATTTCCAGAATTTTGACAATGGCAGTTCAACAGTTGTAAAATCATGAAAATCATGCTCTTGATCAAATATCCATAACTCCAAATATCTCCAAACTCAATAAAAATTGCACAATAACTATCAATTTGATCATCCAAACATAACCCATAAAGAAAACAACCATAAAACTCAAGATAAAATAAGTTAGGGTTTTGAGATATACCTCACTTTAGGCTTGAATTAGAGAGAGGAGGAGGCTATTTGGAGTGATTTGAGGCGTTGGACTTGATAGGTAGCAGCAATGGCAAGTCGAGGCAGTTGGGAGGTGGCCGGAAAAGTGGTCGGAACTGCCAAAATGGGTGGCACAGCTGCTGCCCCTGTTCTGCTGTGAGGGGAGAGAATAAATGAGGGGATGGGTTTGTGTACTTGGGTTGAATATTAGTGTTTATAAATTGCCTATTAATACCTACATGTGGCTGAAAATTATCCACCCAAAAATTAGCTTTTTGCTAATGAAAATTAGGTAATAAAATGAGTAATAGTAAAATAACAAAAGTTAGTATGGTTTTGGGCTTTTGTTTTGGGCCCAAAAAGCTAAATTGGGGCTTAAAAAATTATTTGGAGTGTTGAACAAAAATAAGAATTTGTATTGCTCGGAAATAAATTTTAGTGAAGATAAGAAAATAATTAATCACTAATTTATACTCACCGAGGCCTAATATCGATTTTTCCGATATTTAATCAATCAATGAAGCTTGAGTTGCAAAGTGGTACCCAAAATAAAATATCTCCCAACTGGGATGATTAAATATGATAAATGAAGGTGGAAATTTTAAATAACATGATTGAACTCGTTAAATAAATAAATGGAGCGAAATTGAATTTAATGAATATGATTTGGTTAAACAAATAACCATGCATAACCATGAGTGATTAGGTCAATAAATATGATAAAGTCAATGAATAAACATGATTAATAAAATAAATAAATATGATTTAAATAAATAAAGATGATTTAAATAAATAAATATGGGTTAGGGTCGGGTTATTACATCTATTTTGAAGAGTTTGACAAGCTTCTGCGTGCCTTGATGATCTTTGATTTGAAGGGCCAATTCTTAACATTGTGATGGACTGACTGATACTCCATGAGCCTCGGTTACTACTAGGCCTCATAGGTTAGGTGCACTTTGCACCAAACCTGGTGAGATTGTTCTCTTTTGTTTTCCATTCCCTTTCTCTTACTTTCTTTCCTTTGAATAATAATGTTTTATCTAAGCATGGGGGAAAGTTACTTTTTATGTTTTTCATTTTGGTTATTAGCCTACATACATGCTAGAGCATATAGTTTTAGGTTTTCCTTTTGGTTTGCATTAGTGTTTTGCATTTAGTTGCATTTAGGTCTGCCTTTCTAGGATTGCATGAAGGGATGGTCTGGATTAGTTTGAGATAACCTCCAATGTTGTTTTTGCTAGACATAATAGCTTTCATGCGCTTGAGTATCTTTTGAAGTGTAATCCCTTTTGGTGCGAAAATTTTTGAAGGTTTTATAAATATTTCTTATTTAAACCTTGTCTTGCTTGAAAACTATTTTATCCCTTGGAATCATTGGCACTAATATTTGTACATGGGAGTCATTTTATGAGCTACTTGAGACTTTGGTAGATGCCCTATTAGATTTTAAGCCTTATTTGGACTAATCATTATATTTAGTCTCATGTTTCTTTCATGTGTGTGAATCTTGCGTGTTGCATCTCTAGAACTTACCTCGAGTCTTGTTCAAAATCACATTAGCATGTGCATATTTGATGATATGATAGAGGCATTTGTTTGATCATTTTAGCCACATAGCCAAATAGCCTACCCTTGTGTTACATTTTTCTCCCCTTTGCTGGCCCCTTTGAGCTTATATCCATTTTTGTTGTGATCCCTTTATATTAGCCCTTGGTCAAACACATATTCCTAACTTTAAGCCAAGTTTATGGAGCATCACTTCAAGTATGTAGTGGGTAGTTTCAGGGATAATTGAGTTTTAAGGTGGCTTTGGTACGTTGGTTTATTGAGGGATTGTTGATATTGAGCATTTGCTTTGCTTCTCTCTTGTTTAGGTTGAGTATATGTATTAGGTTGTGAATTGATAGTTTGTGATCCTATGCCTTTCAATAATTGCAATTTTAGTTTCATTTCCCAAAAAAAAGAAAAAAGTTATGTTGAAGAAAAAGAAAAGAAGGAAGTTAGAGTCATGTTGCAAAAAAAAAAGAGAAGTGAAAAAAGAAAAAAAAAGATCATGAATAAGTAATTGGCATTGGATACGTACATAGCTTGAGTTCTTTATTTGTCAACTCATTTCCTACATGATTCATTAGGATATGTTCATTATGTTGTTGGGTTTGGAGTGTTGGTGAACTTATTGGTTAATTGGTGGTTTGTTGGTTGCTCCCTAGTTACTTGGCTAAGTAGCTCTACATTGTCCCAAATGCATTTGTCCAGTCCTTTCCCTTAACCCTTCTAGCCCACATTACAACCCATATAAAGTCTTTTTGATTGTCTTGTGCACATTGCATTCTAGTGGTGGAGAATTTGAGAGTCTTTGCAAGCATATGGTAGATTACATCTTTGGAATAAGTCTTGAGTGAACCTATGATATATTTCAAACACATGAGTAGGAGTGTTCCACATTTTCTAAAGTGAGGTTCTACCAGTCCATTTGGCTCTACCCAATTTCATGTGCTTGCATGATATGCTTTATGGTTCCTTAGGGGTGATCAAGTTTGATATCAAGCTTGTGGTCTTACACATCTTCGAAAACCTTCTCCTCCTGATTTTGAAATGTTTTGCGCACTATCTGTGGTTGCCGTTGATTGATATTCTTGTTTGTGATATGCTATAACTTGCCTACTTTAAAAAGGCTTCATGTTTTGAGTCCTAGATGCATCTCCCTTTGTCAGTTTTATTTGGTGTTTGCTTGAGGACAAACAATAAGCATGGGGGAGTTTGATAAGTACCCATAAAGCATATGATTTTAGGGCCATTTTGATGCGTTTTTAGGGGATTCAGAAGTATTATGCTTAGATTTTACCCTACAAATCCCATTTTATGAATGGGCATAGTGCTTTGATGACTTTTGCAGGTTTTGAAACCTTTTTGATCAGGAATTCACCCTTAAAAATCATCTTTAAATCCCATAGAGACTAGATATTGGAAAACTTGCAAATCAAGGTTATTGGAAAAGAACCAAACATGGATATTGGAAATCGTGTTCAATTAGTCATACGGACCCTAAAATAATATATAATATGGGATCAACAAAAAGGCAAATGATATAAATGACATTAAAAACTCAGTATCAAGTTCTTAAGGAAAATGTAAATGCTTTGCAACCAGTATTACGAAAACTAAAATAATATAAATGACATTAAAAACTTAGTATCAAGTTGAAAAATTGTGTTCAATTAGTCATACGGATCCGTGCGCTTGAGGGAATAAAACTTGATAGGCTTGTAAGCGCGCAGTGGCATGCAGCACATCAAGGTCAATCCCACAAAGACTGGGTTTATCTATTGGGCTATATTTCCTTAAGATACGCTAGGCGACTCCAAATTTGAGAATGAAATTTAACTAATCTACTATCAAATCTAATGGATAAATAATCATACAATTATACAAAACTACCAATTTCTCAATTCATGCATCAATCAAGCACTTCTTCCTTAACTGATTGTTTTAAAACCGATAATCGATGTATCACAACCTTCTTTCAAGGTGAACTAAAATACCTAAATCAAATCGATCATCAATTCTCATGGATTCTCGATTAGTTTAGATTCATTCACTACAAGAAAAATGCCAAATAAAGACGAAATTAGCGACAGAATATAGTTAATCAGCGACGGAATTTTAATATCAGCGACAGAATGCGGTTGTCGGATTTTCGCTCGTCGCTGAGTGCCTGGCGATGGAATTTCATAATTCCGTCGGCATTGACGACGAATTCAGCGACAAAAATTGCGACATAAGTTTTTTTGCGAGGAAAAGTGGCGGGGCGGGGGTGGCGACGGAATTAATTATCCGTCGCCATCAGCAACGGAATCAGAGACGGATATTCCGTCGTTGATGGCGACGGATTCTGAATTCCGTCGCCACCCCCTGCTAAAAAAAAAATTTCTCCTAATCCGTCGCCATTCCGTCGCTAGGTTTATCTTTTTTTAAAAAATAAAATCATTTGTTTTTGAACAAATCCGTACATACAAATCATTCCCTGCAAGAAATTTACAAGATCTTCGCACTGAATCAACATCCAATGGCTTCGAATAGGGCTTCATTCGAAGCGTTCTCAACAATTTCAAGCCACACAAAGGTGGAATTTCACATCTAACACAACACTTCCAACCAAGGGTTTTCAATTCAGAAACAACAAGTTCCAAACAAACTCTCTACATATCACAAACTACAAGTTCCAAACAAAGTATATACATATCACAAACCACAAATCCAAATAAATTAACCATAAGTTAGCACTAATTGAGAATGAAGTTATATATATGTTTGTAGAAGAGGGTGAGCAAGTGCCAAATGGGAGGGGAGTAGTGAAATAAGCACCAGGGGAAGGGGAGTGAAATTAGCAGAAAGGGGAGGGGAAGCAAGCAGTAAGAGATGTACTTCATGAAGAATGAAGCGGAACAGCCACCAGCTGAAGGAAAAACTGTAACCAACTCAATCACCAAGGTCTTCCTCTTTCTCTTCGTCTTCCTCTTCCTCTGCCTCACCATCTTCCTCATTATGTTGCAAGTGATGAGTAAATGGTTGCTAAGATCCCGAGCCAGACGCCTGTTGCATTTGAAAGAAAGCTTGGAGGCGCTGATCGATGCTCATCATTTGTTGGCTCAGTTGTTGGTTGCTTTGTGTGAGCAATCTGTTGGATTCCTCCAGTTGCTTACATTTCTCCATAACCAACCGATAGCTTTCAGCTTGTGAAGATAGCTCACCCCCCAAGTTGGTTACTACACCCCTTAACTCATTAAGCTCTTGTTGTGATGGCGTAGAACCGGTACCTGCTGACAGACATTTAAGTAAATTACTATTTTAGCTTTGCAATTAAGTAAATTCAATGTATAACCATGGTTGTTGGAACTTTAATATGAAAACAATATCGGATCTTTGAGTGGGACTGAAGTAACCGGATTCCCTCCTGTTGACAGCCTCGTCACCAATGCCGTAAATACGACCCTTCTTGTTCTTAAATGTCCTCACCCACAACTCATTTGGGTTTGGAAATGGCTGGTTTCGATCTTAAGAAGAGCCATCCCCAGTCCCTTGAGAGTTAATAACATTTTGAAGATCACGTTCAAAGATTTCCTACAATACCGCAACATGCGCACGAAATCATGCATAGTATAATAACTTAAAATAAAGTATACGAGTTCATGTTGAACTACCAATGAAGATTGAGAATAGCTAATCACTTACATATGTTTGTTGTGATTTCTTATCAACCCAAGGGGCTTTTTTTTTTGCCCTGGAGGTTGTGAGTGCGACTGAATAATTCAATAATAGTGGGCTCCGTCCCAAGTTGTTCCCTCTATGTACGTGCCAGGAAGAATGATGTCAAGCACAACACAAAATATAGTATCAAACCTAAACAAATACGCAGCAAACATTAATTCATTTACCAAACGCCGCCTATGCTGATGCATAGGGGTTGAGCCACAGGTGTGGAGAGATGGGCTACCACTTTTTGGAGTTCCCAATCGGTTCTTCTAGGATGTTTCATGTAATTTCTTGTAATGTTCATTCGCCCAGTGATGTTGGAGTCCCTCCCATTGAGCATCACCGAGCCAAATAGGCTTCTTCTTATGCTTCCTTACTGTGCCAAAGAAGTATCTCAAGCATGCATTGCCTCGTTTTTCAAAATTTGTTCTTATACAATCCTCATAGACCGAATCCCACGTAAACCACTTCTGTAATTATGAAAACAAATAACACATCAAATAATTCAATAGTAATTTATCACCTATTTCTGAATATGTTAATACGAAGTCACTGTATTTACCTTGAACTCTCCAAACCACAAATCTCGTACTGGTTTGGGCACTTTGCTCCAAGTAGGCCAAGCTCCGTCAAATTTGCTTTGAAATATGAGTGAAATCCTACTTACAGCACCATCATTGGGGAGAAACCTAATTGAACATAACACATAAAATTCATTACTTGTTATGCAAAATTCATGTAGTACTTTATAAGATATAACAAATGTAAAACTTACCCGTTACCATCTGGCTCAATCAAAGTTTTAGCTCGAGTGTTCCTATGACTGGATTGTGCTTCACTTTCACCACTTCCAATGTTCTCTTGGGACGGGTTTGTGTTAGGGTGAGTGGGTTGGGGAACAGTGTGAACAACATGGAGATTTGGAGGAATATTGTAGGCACATTGGCTGCACATGGTGCTTTGGTTGGGAATGTATGAAGTCTGATGATGGAAAGCCCCAAATGGGGGAGGCAGTGGCTCTGGAATACCTGGTATGTAAGCAGCCATTGTCGCTCCTGGCTGAACTAGTATATGTGGTACCTAGGGGAAGATGGATCAATGTCCATTGCGGTTGGATCTACGGTAGAGCTCCTACGCCCTCGTCCTCTACCTCGAGGGGAGGACTTTGCTCAACGAGAGCTTGAATCCATACCTGAAATAGGTGACAATAAAGCCAAGTACAAATATATAATGAATGCACATATAAACCATTTTCCTCATACATCATAATAGGTACGTAGGTTACATATATTTTGCAATGCTGGTTCATACAATATAAGTGCAATCACAACCAATTCTTTGACATGCAAAGTACTCAAGTACATAAGAATTCATAACCACTCAATCATCTGCATACTCAGCTGCATCCTCATCCTCATCAATGTCATTGTCATCATCATCATCCAAATGCAAATTTTCTTCAGCTTCATCTGTTTCATTACCGTCATCCCACTCTCTCTCTTCATCACCCTCATCATTCTCTACCTCATCTGTCTCGTCATTACCATGAATGAATGAAAACCCTATTTCATCATTAACCTCTTCCGATGGTGTACTTTCATTCACTAATGATGCAGGGATGGCGTCATTAATAGGTTCGACAATAGTCGTCATATCCATTTGTTGGTACGCAGTAGGTAGAGTGTACTGCTGATCCACTCTAGCCCTTGGTTTGGTTGGTATGACAACAAGCCAATTGGTCCTATCCCTTGAGCGATCTGCATGTGGCACAAAGTATACTTGTGATGCGGTGTTTGGGAAGATAAATGGGTTGTACTTTCGGTACCTTCTTGTACGGTGGACCTCAATAAGGTTGCTTAGTTTATGACATCGTGTCCCACGATTCAATGTGGGGTCAAACCAATCATAACTGAATAGCACGCATCGTTTAAGTGGTTCACCTACGTACTCAATTTGGACAATATCTTTTAGTACACCGTAATAATCATTCTCAATATCGCCTTCCCCAGTGCCACAAACACCAACACCACAATTATATGTTCTCTTCACGACGCTTCGAGCTTCTGTGTGGAATTTGAATCCATTTACTCTATATGTCGTCCACGTCGACACATACTGCTTTGGCTTCACAGCCAATTGGCTCAAGGAGCAATGTTTGTTGGTCTCGAACAGTTGAATATAATGCACCTAAGGTGATATAACATGTGGTTTTAATTAATACAATAAACTAATTAACTGTTATGTTCAAATTACGAATAAATGAGTTACAAAACTTACATTCTCACTAAACCAATCTGCGAAATGAGTTTCAATGATGGTGTCCACATCTGCGTCGTTCACATTGGGACGTGCAGCTTTTACTTGTTCTGTGAAAATTCTATCACATTTTATAAAGCCTATTAGTATACTTGCACTCTGAATGATAAACACAAATGGAAGTGAAAATAGCACTCACCCTATATAAGGTTTAACTTCTTCACAATTTAACAGCACGTGAAGATGGGTAGCAACATATTCGGCATCTGTGAGATACCTTAATCTTTTCCTACCAATAGTGGTCTCTTGCGGTGCAAACACAGGCAGAGTTGGAACATGATTAATATGTTCATCATCATCCTCATTTCTCGTACACCTAGTGCGCACGGAGGGCACATTGGAGCCGAAGTAATAGGAGGCGAAGAATGTCCTCTCTGCCTCTAGGTATGCTTCTGTGATTGAACCTTCAGGACACGCTTGTTGCTTTATCCTTTTCTTTAATCGGCCAAAGAACCCACCAAAATCACAATTGCATTCACTTCTAAGTGATTCCACATATAACAATTCAGATAAGGTTTAATTGATTATAGTATAATTTAACTCTCAAATGGATACATCCATCAGTATTGTATTGGACCACCTAGTTGAGCTTCTTCTACCAAATGCACTGGCAGGTGCTCCATTACATTGAAAAAGCCAAGAGGGAAAATGGTCTCCAACTTACACAAAGTGATGACAATGTTGCGATGTAGTTCCTTAAGCATATCATCCCGCAATGTTGATGAGCATAAGTTCTTGAAGAACTGGATTATCTCAATAAGTGGTTTCAACAGATCATTTGGGAATACACCAAATGCAATTGGTAAAAGAGTCTCCATGAAGACATAACAATCATGACTTTTCAAGTTGTTGAACTTAGCCTCATTAGGGTCCATGATATTCCTCAAATTAGAGCAATATGCATCAGGCATTTGAAGCTCCTTTACCCATTCACACAACTCTCTTTGTTTATCCACAGGAAGTGCAAACTTCGCTTTTGGTTTAACCGACTTACCACTTGGGCCTGAATGTAAATGTAATTCTGGTCTATCGCATATTTCTGCAACATCCATTCTTGATTTGGCATTGTCCTTTGTTTTCCCATTAACATCCATGACAGTGTTGATAATATTCTCGGAGAAGTTCTTCTGAATGTGCATCACATCCAAATGATGGTGGAGCAGTTGGTGTTGCCAATAAGACAACTCCTAGAATATGCTCTTCTTCGTCCAGTTGTGCTCATTTTCCTTAAATCTTGGTATGACAAAGTCACCATTTATACTTACCATTGGGTAATCTTCAACTTCGGCATAAAGTTCTTCCCCAAATAGTCGGCGAGGAGGACCCCCTGTAACAATTCTGCGTTTTCCAAATGCAGTTCTATTTCTTCTGAATGCATGAATCCTTGGCGAAAAACACCGATGACAGTCAAACCATGAGAATTTACCTCCATTTCTCAATCTCAAAGCCTTTTGCTGTTTCATACATACGGTACATGCCAGTTGGCCATTAGTACTCCACCCAGATAACATTCCATATGCGGAAAAATCATTGATGGTCCACATAAGTGCAGCCTTCATCTGAAATGTATGCCCCGTAGAAATTTCATAAGTCTCAACTCCAACATCCCACAACTGTTTCAACTCATCAACAAGAGGTTGTAAATAAACATCTATCTTATTCTTGGGATTTTTGGGATCGGGGATTACACAAGTCAAGAACATAAACAGTGTGGTCATACACATTTCAGGGGGGAGGTTATAAGGTGTAACGACCAGCCTGCCAAATGGAGTATGATCTTGAAGACAATGTGTAAGGATTAAATCCATCAGCATATAAGCCAAGCCTCACATTCCGAGGCTCTGCAGCAAACTCAGGGTAGTTGGTATCGAAATGTTTCCATGCTGCCCCATCTGATGGATGACATAATACACCGTCCTCATGTCGATGTTCATAATGCCATCTCATGTACTCTGCAGTACTTCTTGATGCGTACAACCTCTGTAGTCGAGGTTTTAACGGCAAGTAATGCATCCTTGAGTATGACAATGGATTCTGATTCCTTTGTTGTGACCTTTGCCTCTTCCATCTTGAATGCCCACAAAACTTGCACGCATCCAGGCTTGCATCCTCCTTATAAAATAGCATGCAACCTTTCCG
Source organism: Selenicereus undatus (assembly GCA_017589665.1). NCBI lineage: Eukaryota > Viridiplantae > Streptophyta > Magnoliopsida > Caryophyllales > Cactaceae > Selenicereus > Selenicereus undatus. Next base: position 43,056,801 of record JACYFF010019584.1, read on the forward strand.
GCAACAATCAATTTGGACCACATCATTGCCGAGATCTTTGACAATCTTCTTCGTTTGCCCATAGTTGTTTGGCACGCTGTTGTTAGGGGGACACATCTCTTTCATTAATTGAACAATTTCATTGAAACAATTTTGAGGCATACTATAATCAGATTTAATACTCAACAGTCTCACCGCCACAAATAGCTCACTGTGGGTGGAGCAACCATCATAAAAGGGTTGTTGAGCAGCTTGAACCATATTATAAAATGGTTCGCGGCAAGTGCTTGCCCCCTCTTCCCTTACATTTTGATTTACTATTATAGCATCATCAACCATGTCCTCCACCCGATCTATGTAGGGTTCGCAATAGTTATTATTAACATGACTTGAACCTCGAATTTCGTGAATTTCACTATTTGAATACCCAGAATCATATTGCTGAGGTTCTATTTCCCCATGACTTATCCAAAACCAATACCCTTGCACAAAACTCTTATACATAAGGTGCATCTTGACCTCATCAAGTGTCAAGTACACCCTATTTCTGCATTTCGCATAAGGACATCTATACTTTCCCCCATTTATAAACTCTGTCTGTCCACGTGCAAATTGGTCGAATTCGTTCAGTCCATCTAGAAATTCTTACGTATAACCACTACGATCAGGCAGTAATGTATTATACATCCACATACGATGTGGAGAACCATTCATATTCTGCTCAAATAACAATAACTACATAAGGTATTTCATAAGAATTAATTTTAATCAACATTATAATAATTACATAAATTACGCAATTATATATTATATATGTTTACTTTAAAATTTCCACATGCAACCAACAAAATAAACTTATACATTTCGACAAATATACTTACATTCTCACAAATATCACAAAACTAATAATTCATACATATTTGACAACTTTATTCCACAAACATATCAAATTTCAACTTAAAATTACCAAATCTACGTGTACATTACATTTTGCAAAATCTTCGAACATATACGAGCTACAACTTCATACGAACATCACATATCAACAAAATTATAAACTAAAGCATCTCAATCCACAAAATTAGATCAATAATCTCACACAAATACCACATTTCAACAACATTACGAAATAAAACATTTCATTCTACCAACATGAAATTTCAATTTCCAACTACCAAACCTCAACCCTAAATCGCATTTACCAAATTCTTGTAACGAATTAGAACAACAATCTCACATAAATAGCACATTTCAACAATATTATCAATTACACCATTTCATTCCACCAACCTATAAAACTTTAACTTCAAACTACCAAACCTAAACCCTAAATCGCGTTTACCCCAATCTTGAAGCAAATTAAAGCAATAACCTCGCACAAACACCACATTTCAACAACATTATCAATTAAACCATTTCATTCCACCAACTTATCAAACTTTAACTTCAAACTACCAAACCTAAACCCTAAATTGTATTTACCCCAATCTTGAAGCAAATTAAAGCAATAATCTCACACAAACCCACATTTCAACATAAATTTGAACTAACTATGAAATTCTAACAATCTAATACAAATATTTGTAGAAATTACGACTAATTTAGTTGAAGAATTCACCTCAAATGGGCTTCAAACAACGGACAAGATGGGCAACGGAGGGGCGGCAGCGGCTGCCGGCGGTGGGGGACGGCCGGTGACGGCAGCGGACAGTGCAGGTGGCCGGTGGGTGGCGCGGGCGACAGTCGGGCGTGGCCTTAGTTGCGTTTTGCCTCTCTCTCTCTCTTCCTCTCTCTGTTGCGTCGTGAAGTGAGTGAACCAGCCCGAGCTGGTTCACTTAAATGTGGGGGCAACGGATGGGCGACAGAAATTCCGTCGCCCCACCAAAAATATTTGAATTTAATTTTTTTGGGGTGTGGCGACGGAAATTCCGTCGCCTATTAAAAAAATTAATTTTTGTTGGGCCAGGCAACGAAAATTCCGTCACTGACAGTGAACTTTGGCGATGGAATTATTTTTCCGTCGCCCAATTCATCGCATATTCTGACTTTTTTTTATGTTGTTCTTCCGTCGCCATTTCCGTCGTAAAAAAATTCCGTCGCCATATTCCGTTGTGATTTTTAACTTGTTTAGTAGTGACTAGGCACACAATTATCAAATTAATGGTTTCTCAGTCGATAATTCTCCCTCTAGACATCACCCAATCAAGTCAAATCCTAGGATTCTAGTATTAGAGATTTCACCTTTCAGTGCTTCATCCAAAGGCCCATAATATGCAAGAAAGTTATCAAGTTTCTCAAAAGACAATAAACTTCTAAGATCCAAGAAACAATTCCAATAATTCCAAAATACTCAAAGAGATGAACAACAAATCAAGAATTTAACTAGTATTTGCATAAATCCAAAATCAAAACAAAATCATAATTAAAATTACAAAAAAAGAAATCTAATTTAGAAAATATAGGAGAAGAGAAGAGAAAAGAGATGCTCAACCAAGATCGTGCTTGAACCGTCGTGCACACCCAGGATGGAATCCTTGCAAATCTTCACTGCAACTCTATCTCTCTCTCCCTCTAATCTAAAATCCTAATCTACTTGAAGAGAGGACAAGGAATGAAATGGGATATGGAGATGGGATATGTGTTGAAATGAGGATGAGAGCCCCCTTCTATAGCAAAGCTATTGGAAACCGAACAGCTACCGGTATAAATGACATTTGTAATAGCCCGACCCTAAATCATATTTATTTATTTAAATTATGTTTATTTGTTTAATTAATCATGGCTATTTGTTTAATTGGTCACAGTTATTTGTTCAACCAAATCATATTTATTAATTCAATTTCACCCAATTTATTTATCTAACAAATTCCATTATATTATTTAAATTTTCCACCTTCATTTATCGTATTTAATCATCCCGGTTGGGAGAAATTTGATTTTGGGTCCCACTTTGCAATTCAAGTTTCGTTCATTGATTAAATATTGGGTGAATCGATATTAGGTCGCGGTAAGCAAGATATAGCAATTATTTATTTTCTTAATGTTGGGAAAATTTAATCCCGAGCACTATAAATTTTTTATTGCAACTGTGAATTATTTTGTGCCCAAAACCAACCATTTAAGCCCAAAACAACAAGGCCCAAGTTACTTGCCAATTTATTTTCACTAATGGCGATGCTTTGTGATTAATTTTAATTAGCAAAAAGATATTTTATGACTCCAAATTTTCAACCATACTTAAGCTAACATCCAACCAAGTGACTCATCAAAAATTCACACAAACAAAATGAAGAGATAAGCTCTCCATTGCTATCTCCTCTCCCTCCAACACTAGTGCTGCCATAATAGGGCCATCAGCTACTGCCCCTTGTGCCTCCATTTTTTTGTGGTTTTTGGCCACCTCTGGGCTACCCCGACCTCTCCTTGCTGCCAGCGATCATGTCCAACCACCCAGATCACTCAAAACAGCCCCCTCCTACCTCTAATTCAGGGCTAAAGGTATACCCAAAATGCTGACTTGCTCTATCTTGGATTTTATGGTTGTTTTATTTATGGGCTATGTTTGGATGCTCAAATTGATAGTTATTATGCAATTTTTGTTGAGTTTGGAGATGTTTGGAGTTATGAGTATTTGATCAAGAACATGATCAAGTAACTTGAAATTAAGGAAGTATGACTTTGAACTTGTTTATGTATCTTGTTGTGATTTGTGTTATTAATCATGAAAAATATGGTGTTAGATTATCATTTTGAAGCCAATTATGGTTATTTGGATTTTCACTTGAATGAGCAAGAATTAGGGTTTTCATGATCATGCTTGGTTTAAGTGAGTTTTGTATTAAATATGCTCATTTGGATCACATAAGGTGATTTATGATGTTGCATATGTTATTGGATTGAAAATGAATCTTGGATGATTATGAAGTAAAAATTGTGGGTTATGGCTATCTAAAGTGATGTTGAGGGTCACCCCATGGTTTGGTAATTTGAACAAGTGATTTTAGAGGGTAATTATGTGAAAAAGGAGGATAATAAAGTAGGTAGCAAGTTGTGAAGGGCTCGGAAATAGGGGTCTATTTCGGGAAAAAGTAGTAATTCGTGACTTGTCGAAAAATTATGAATTTTGGTGGGCAGATAGATAAATGAGTTATCTTTCAAATGGATTTTGAATTACCATAATCCAACTTCTATGGACAAAGATATGGCTGTTTTCCTAGAACTATGCAGGTTTAATCGAAACAATCACACTTGTGTTCTAGCCCCATTAGGAATCCTATTGTGCGAATCGTGTTTTGTGTTGTAAATGAAAGTTTTTTAAGACTTCTTATTCTTTCCATATTGGGGTTTTAGGTGTCTATTTGAGGTCAAGCGTGAAAGTTATGAATTTTAAAAATTGTACTGTAGATTATCCATATTATTTTCGAATTTCCTATAAGATTTCATGAATTTTGGTTGAGTATTTTGGAGTTTTGGTGATTTTTGGAAGCATTTTGAGTAACTGTGTAAAGAGCAATAATAAAGATTGAGTGAGATTGATCATGCACTTATTTTGTGTATTTTGGGCTAAGTAAGGTCATTTAAGGAGGAAATGAATATTCATGGAATTTCATAGAGCTTTTAGCTTGATTAATGAGAAAGAAGAAGACAAGTATACAATTTGGCAGCTTGTTTATGAGCTTTGAATCAATTATAGATTTTACAAAGAAAATACCAAGTTTCGTGAGCATAATAGCTTCTATTGACTTCATTGATTCATTTGGGGTAGAATTCTATATCTACGGGATTTATGAATGAATTATGGGAGGTGGGGAGAATTTTTTACTCATAAACCCTATTTATCATACCAAGTTGTTGCAGTTTATGCTATTTTGAACCAAAATATATCTCTCTTCGCCTCAAACCTTTATTACTTACTCAATTCAGAATGTATCAAATGGATTTATCAAGCCAATCTAGTGTACTCGCTGTTATCTTGAACCAAGCTATACATCTGTGAGCCTTAAAACCGTATTAGCAGCCTATCTCAGAAAAGGCCACAACTATTCCCTCATCTATCACCATCAAGGCCTTTTCCTTTGTAATGCATTTATCTCATTATCATATATTTTTCTTTCATTTACTTTATATCGGATTTAATTACTTTTATTAATTCATTTTTGAAGTTATATTGAAATACTTAAGTTTTGTATACCATTTAGTTACTTAATTTCTATTACACATACTTTTACTTACTCAATTATATGAGTAAGGATCATTTGCTGACTACACATATCTACAATGACATTTATGAAAGGCCTAGTTATCATTCCCCATTATGCATAAGTGTTATCAAGTCAGATGACGTTTTTAAAGACTCAAGGTACGTGCATTGCATGTATCTTCAGAAAGCATAACATGTTTATCAAGTTATACCTCTTAATGATTTTATCAATGAAGCAGTTTATACAGGAATTTTCCATCTAACTTGTGACCTCGTCAGCTATCATCTATAGGGCATCAGCCCATCATTTACCCGCGCAGCTTCAGGTCAACTCTTGATCGAATTAGCATGTGTACACCTATGTATAGATCATATCATTGCAAGGGGTTCACGTTCAGATAATAATGAGCTATTAAGTTTTATATTACATTAATTTTCATTGTTATTGCGAACTACATAAATTGTAAGGATGGGAACCCATCAACAGTGTTTCTATGCTCATTTTACAATACAGGAATGCATGTCCTGAGTTTTTACTCACATTTTCGAATTGTTTTCATGTTTTCCATTTTAGGTGATGAAGTATCACATGTTTCTCCATTTAGCAAGCCCTTTTGGAAGTCATCAGATGTTCACAGTGGATTCAGCATTGCATGAATATTGGGTTTGACCTCATGGTCAAGTTGGGTCTATATTCGATATACCTATGTAGTGTGGAGTGCGAGTTAATGCATGGTATGATTAAGTCGATTGTATTGAAGTTGAACTATGACTTTGGTCTTGGAGTGTTTCCGTTTAATAGATATTATGATGTGAACATGAGTTGCAAGATTAAATGGTTTCAGTGAGCCTTATCCTTATTAGGAAGGCGGAGCGTCCTTTTATCATTAAGTCTTACACTATAGTTTTTTGTAAATCATGTCATTAGCATTTTCGGGGCGTTTACAGATTTGGTATCAAAGCCAAGCTTTTAAGGGTCACTGCGAGCTATCAAGTGTTTATGAGTTAGCTATCCAGGTGTGTATGAGTTATGTTGGACTAGTTAAATGAGCTATTAACTATAAGTTCATATGTATGGGCATATATGGAGGAACCATTTCCATTTGGGCAACTCAATCATTTGGCAATATCCTGAGATTCGAGCATTAGCAAAGTGAAGTGTGGAACCATTTGGGTCACCTATTAGTGAGGCATGCTCTCATTTATTTGGGAGTTGTATTGTATGTTTCATTTCTCTCATTTATTTAAATTTCGACAATCGTACACTCCGTGTGTGTGACCCGTTGAGTTATGAAGTGGTCGTTGAGCTATTTAAGTCTTTCTCTCCACTTCAGGTATCTATTGTAAGGCTTTAAGCCAGTTTTAGTAGGTTTTTAGACGGAACTCTCTCCGTTTTGCGCCAGGATTTAAGAATTTTATTGAGGTGTATTAATATACCTGACCTTGGGTATAGTGATGGTTGAAACTCGATGTGGGGATGCCATTTGCAACTTCTTAAGGGATTAATATAGTGTCAAGTTAGATGTAAACCTCTAGATGAGGAAATGCTTTACGGGGCAATATCTTTGCGGTGGTAGATGAACGTTACAATGAGTGCTTATGTCTGATGATAACAGTTAGTAGCTTATGGTGTGCTACTTGGCATTGTGTGGGTGGTGCGAGTAAGATTAAGCTACCACTCTTGACATTAGGACCTTACATCAACAATGCTCCCATTAATTCCTGTCATTGACTTATTTCTGCCCTAGTTACCTTGAATTGTTCAGATGCATCATTTCTTTACCACTCACACTCTATTGATTTGTAATGGAGTGTTTATGAAAAATCTCATATGTGCTCTGTGGGGAGTCCTTTAAATACATATGAGCAACATTTCTTATAGGCGATTCAAACTCTGACAATCATAATTGTTATTGTGTGATTTGCAGTTCTTCCTAAGCATATTTGACCCATTCTACTTGCAGTTCAGTGATCACTTTGTTCAAATTTTTACTGTCACTTACTTTAACTCCTTACCTCTATTTGGGCACTATTCATTTATTGCTTGTACAGCCTTTGGTTTCTTCAGACCCAGTCATTGAGTGCCCTTTCAGCAATTAAATGGATCCATATTGTTCGTGTTTCTATGGCACCGTAATGTCATATTGGCATACTATTCTATAGTCGTGACTGTATGTTGTTACGCAAATTATTTTTGAAATCCTTTCTTTACTAGTATAGCCTATCATATTAGTGATAAACAACGATTTCTGCTATTTTCATCTGTCAGTAGTTTCGAAGTTTATATGCCTACCCAAGACTTCCATTTACTACAAAATGTGTTATTGAGGGATGTCATCATGTTTGGTCATAACACTGACTCCTTCATCTTGACGTATTGTCCTTTCAAACACAAGATGAATAAAATTTCCCTTCTGGCAGTGTTGACCCTTATCTTCGTCATTTTACTCACATATGAATACCGTATTACTTGTCAAAAGCTGCTTTGGTAATCTGTTACATTTCTTCACCTTCAGTACTCAATACTCGCTCTCAATTTCATAACATCATTCATTTACTTTTCTATCATGACCATTACTTTTCAAAAGCCACTTTGGTAATCTGTTACATTTCTTCACCTTCAATACTTAATACTCCCTCTCAATTTCATAACATCGTTCATTTACTTTTCTATCGTGATCATCATGAATAAACGACATGTCTTGTATATGCAAATTATTTATCTACTTTACCTCTTTCATTACGAATCTTCGTCCCTTCATTCATTCAGCTTACATGCCGGTCCTTTATAACCAATAAAGAAATATCTTTGCAAGAGTTCATGGTGTGGTTACATCTTTTTAGACTTTAGATTGTCCCCTAGTGTTTTAAATTTACTAAGATCAGTAGGCAGTTGAATGTGTTATCTTTTATAAGTATGCCTCTATTAGTATTGCTGGAACCATATACATTGGGCATTCAATCTAGTTTGATTGGCATACCTTGTTATCATTATGGGGATGAACTGATTGTGTACTTATGGAAGATGACTTGTAAAGATCTTAAGGTTAACTTGAGAAATGAGGAAAGACTAGACGTGTGTCTCTGTGGACCAAGGGAAGAAAAACCCTATTTTCGCCCTAACTACACTGTGCAAACAAATAAGTTACTGTGTAAGTGTTATGTCAACCACCCTCAGTATATCCATATCTATATTTACAGTTGGTGGATTTAGCGATGTTCCATCTGAGCACTATCAAGACTGTTTCTCCCCATGAAACATTGGTTTTCAAATCAACCTAACTCTTGATGCTCAAACCACTTTCGAAACCCCTATCATATGACCCCCAATAGAGTTCAAAGAATTAAAGAACTAGTGGATGAGTGGTAAGGGATTTATTTGACCAAGTGTGTCCCCATAGGGACAGAACCTTATGGTTATGTACTGTGTACAGAGAGTTGCACAAGATCACTATCAAAATAAGTGCCCTATACCTTGAACAAATTATTTATAGGAGTAACTGTCAACAACAGAAGTCTTTTCCAGGAATGATTTGAGGTCCAAATATCACATCTAAACCATGCAACCACAGTTTATCTTTTATAAGAATGCCATTTTATAGTAATTCTTGGAATTGTTTACTTGTCTCATCTTGAAAACTTGATACTATCCTATATTGTTTACTTTCCCTTACATTTCAACCCTATATTTCGTATTAATGTGATCTTCCATGTCTTTGCAAACCCATTGTTAAATGTGCAATACATTTTTGTTCAACCTTATACGGTTGTCAACACTCCAGTGCTCTCGACCTTTACCATCTTTATTTCATGATCATGAGTTGTAGTTCATTCTGCTCAGAGCCGATTCACACATCTACCTTACATCTCATTTATTCATAATAATAAGCTTGTATAACTTGTTCTAAATTCATAATGTAATTCAACTCTCATTGGTGTGGGTGATTATGAATGTCATAATCCCTTTACTCTCTTTATTTTGAACTTCAACTCCCACACATATACCTTACATGCTGACAAATAAACGTTTGCATTCTCTATTTAATCTTATTGTTATACTCGAATTGGCTTCATATGAGTAAAGATATGTTCCTATTGTAGCTTCCTCAATCTATTTATCAATCCATTGGCACTTTGCTTATCCAATCTATTTGTCTATCTATTGCACTTTGCTTATCCAATCCATTTATCTATCCATTATGTATTGCTTGTCCCATCTATCTATTGCACTTATCTTGTTGCTTGTGGCTATAAAGTCACCTAGTTGAAGCTCAGTTGCTAGTCATCTTGTTTCCAATTCATCAGTTAAACTCGAGTATAACTGGGCCATCTTTCTCCTTGGTTAATTATTTATTTGACCCTTTATGATCCATATTTATAAACCACAATTCTTATGGCATTATATTTAACAACTCATGCTACACTTATAATTATCTTTAATCTAACCAACCCATGTTAATCCCTCATTTATAAATCTTTTCTAGTCTCATTGTTTATTTCTTTTGTTTCTAATGACTCACTTGACTACCAATTCCATCATTTTTATCTCTAACGATGTTTATTCTAGCGTTTAATTCGGACTTAGAGCAGATTTTAGACTAGTCTAATAAGGGAAGATCATGTGATGCATTAAGAACATCATATGAGGACATTTTAATGAGGTTATCATCTCAAACAATGTCTAGCAGTATTAGAGTAAGCTAGAAGAAGCATCGAGAATAATGAGATAGTTCAAGTACATGCTAAGGTGACAATAGCACTACATAAGAGTCACATGGTCATATTGACCAAAGAATGAGACAATCAAAGTTTAGATGAGATATAAAGTATTCCAAAGGGTGTATCTAGTAAAGGGTGTCAGGAGAGTGGATATCAGAGATAATTGAGTGCTCGTTACATTGGGATTTATGAGTCAGTATCAGAGTATTTATTAAGAAATGCAATGGTTCCTATACTTATTAGTGGTCAAGACAGAGAACTAGTAGAGTAGAGTACCTCCTTTGCAATAACAAGTTTTTCTTTTGATGAGAATATCATTTTTGAACCAAAGTAAGCGAGCCGGTGAAGTCACTGAGGATCTAGATACTCAACCGCATGATTGAACAACTATGCACTTTGGGCTAATCATACCTTTTTTGAACGAAGCGATGAAAACCAACTATCCATACTTGAGGTGGCATGGCATTCATGGTCAAAAATTATAAGTTTCGAGGACGAAACTCTTTAAGGGGGGGAGGTTGTAATTGCTCGACCCTAAACCATATTTATTTATTTAAATCATGTTTATTTGTTTAATTAATGATGGTTATTTATTTAATTGGTCATGGGTATTTATTTAACCAAATCATGCTTATTAATTCAATTACACCCAATTTATTTATCAAACGAATTCCATTATGTTATTTAAATTTTCCACCTTCGTTTATAGTATTTAATCATCCCGGTTGGAAGATATTTTATTTTGGCTCCCACTTTGCAATTCAAGTTTCTTTGATTGAAATTCAAATTTCGTTGATTGATTAAATATTTGGTGAATCGATATTAGGTCTTGGCAAGCATGATTTAGCGATTATTTATTTTCTTAACGTTCAGAAAATTTAATTCGGAGGCCTATAAAATTTTTAATGTAGCTTTGAATTATTTTGAGCCAAAATCAAGACCAAAACCAACCATTTAAGCTCAAAACAACAAGGCCCAAGTTACTTGCCAATTTATTTCTACTTATAGCGATGCTTTGTGATTAATTTTAATTAGCAAAAAGGTACTTTATGACTCCAAATTTTCAGCCATACTTAAGCTAACATCCAACCAAGTGACTCAACAAAAATTCACATAAACAAAATGAAGAGATAAGCTCTCCATTGCTCTCTTTCTCTCCTGCACTAGTGCTGCGAGAACAGGGGCAGTAGCTACTGCCCTTTGTGCCGACATTTTCGGTGGTTTCCGGCCACCTCCCGGCTGCACCGACTTCCACTTGCTGCCAGCTATCATGTCCAACCACCAAGATCACTCAAAACAGTCCCCTCCTCCCTCTAATTCAAGCCCAAAGTAAGGTATACTCCAATCCCTAACTTGTTCTAGCTTGAGTTTTATGGTTCTTTTATTCACGGGCTATGTTTGGATGATCAAATTGATAGTTATTATGAAATTTGTATTGAGTTTGGAGATATTTGGAGTTATGGTTATTTGATTAAGAACATGATCAAGTGACTTGAAATTAAGCAAGTATGAGTTTGAGCTTGTTATGTATCTTGTTGTGATTTGCGTTATAAATCATGAAAAATATGATGTTAGATAATCATTTTGAAGCCAATTATTGTTATTTGGATGTTCACTTGAATGAGCAAGAATTAGGATTTTTATGATCATGCTTGATTTAAGTGAGTTTTTGTGTTAAATATGTTCATTTGGATCGTATGAGGTTATTTATGATGCTGGATATGTTATTGGATTGAAAATGAATCTTGGATGATTATGAAGTAAACATTATGGCTTATGGATGTCTAAAGTGATGTTGAGGGTCACCCCATGGTTTGTTAACTTCAACAAGTGATTTTAGATGGTGATTATGTAAAAACGGATGATAATAAAGTAGGTAGCAAGCTGTGAAGGACCCAGAAACAATGGTCTGTTCCGGGAAAAACTGGTAATTCGTGGCTTGTCAAAAACTTCTGAATTTTGGTGGGGAGCTAGATTTCAAATGGATTTTGAATTACCTTAATCCGAGTTCTGTGGCCAAAGTTATGGCTGTTGTCCTAGAACTACACAGGTTTAATCAAAACTGATACTCTTGTGTTCCAGCCGCATTTTGGGAACCCTATTGTGGGAATCATGTTTTGTGTTGTAAATGAAAGTTTTTTAGGACTTCTTATTCTTTCCATATTGGGGTTTTAGGTCTCCATTTGAGGTCAAGCGTGAAAGTCATAAATTCTGAAAATTGTACTGTAGATTGTCCATAGTATTTTCGAATTTCCTATAAGATTTCATGAATTTTGGTTGAGTATTTTGGAGTTTTGGTGATTTTTGGAAGCATTTTGAGTAATTGTGTAAAGAGCAATAACAAAGATTGAGTGAGATTGATCACGCACTCATTTTCTGTATTTTGTGCTAAGTAAGGTCATTTAAGGAGGAAATGAATATTCATGGACTTTTACGGAGCTTTTAGCTTGATTAATGAGAAACAGGAAGACAAGTATACAATTTGGGAGCTTGTTTATGAGCTTTGAATCAATTATGGATTTTAAAAAGAAAATAGAAAGTTTAGTGAGCTTAATAGCTTCTATTGACTTCAATGATTCATTTAGGGTGGAATTCTATATCTAATGGATTTATGAATAAATTATGGGAGGTGAGGAGAATTTTTTACTTAGAAACCATATTTATCAGATCAAGTTATTGCAGTTTATGCTATTTTGAACCAAGATATGTCTCTCTTGGCCTCAAACCTTTGTTACTTACTCAATTCAGAATGTATCAAATGTATTTATCAAGCTAATTTATTATACTCGCTGTTATCTTGAACCTATCTCAGAAAAGGCCACAATCACTCCCTTATTTGTCACCATCAAGGCCTTTTCCTTTGTAATCACATTTATCTCATTGCGGTCTATTTTACTTTCATTTACTTTATATCGGATTTAATTACTTTCATTAATTCAGTTTTGAAGCAATATTGAAATACCCAAGTTATGTATACCATTTAATTACTCAATTTTTATTACACATACTTTTACTTACTCAATTATGTGAGTAAGGATCATTTGCTAACTACACATACCTACAATGACATTTATGAAACATAGTCGAGGCCTAGTTGTCGTTCCCTAGTATGCATAAGTGTTATTAAGTCAGATCATATTTATACAGTCAGATGATATTTTTAAAGACTCAAGATACGTCTGTTGTTATATCTTCAGAAAGCAGAACATGTTTATCAAGTTACAACTATTAATGAGTTTATCAATGAATCAGTTTATATAGTGATTTTTCATTTAACTTGTGACGCCGTAAATTATCATCTATAGGGCATCAGCCCATCGTTTACTCGCGCAGCTTCAGGCCAACTCTTGATTGGATTAGCAGGTACACACCTATGTATAGATCATATCATTGCAAGGGGTTCATATCCAGATAATAATGAGCAATTAAGTTTCATATTACTTTCATTTTCATTGTTATTGCGAACTAAATAAATTGCAAAAGCGGGTACCTATCAACAGTTTTTCTATGCTCATTTTACAATACAAGAATGCATGTACTGAGTTTTTGCTAACATTTTCGAATTGTTTTCATGTTTTCCATTTTAGGTGATGAAATATCACATGTTTCTCCATTTAGCAAGCCCTTTTGGAAGTCATCAGATGCTCATAGTGGATTCAGCATAGCATGAATGTTGGGTTCGACCTCAGGGTCAAGTTCGGTCTATATTCAATATACTTGTGTAGTGTGGTGTGCAAGTTAGCACATGGTATGATTAAGTTAATTGTATTGAAGTTGAACTAGGACTTTGGTCTTGGAGTGTTTCAGTTTAATACATATTGTGATGTGAACAGAAGTTGCAAGATTAAATGGTTTCAGTGAGCCGTATCCTCATCAGGACAGCGGTAGCGCCCTCCTATCGTTAAGTCCTCCACTGTAGTTTTTCATAAATCATGTCATTAGCATTTTCAGGGCATTACAACATTAAAAACTACTTGGAAATTGGAAATTCATGAGAAAACAAATAGCCTTCCGGGAAAGAGGTCTACCACGGACCGTGGCCTTCACCATGGGTAGATCGTGGTGTCCATTTCCTCGTTGTTCTTCTATTCTTCTCTTTCTTGCATGGGCATGGTGGCTGTGGGAATCCCTGGTGAGTCAAAATACTCTCAACTAGGGTCAAAGTAAGGGAAAAAAAGTCCAGAATCCTGCAAAAGACATAAAAGAACCATACCTGAGCGTAAAATAGGAAGAGGAGTACAAATTGTCACATAAAGCACATAATTTTCCCTGAAAATGGGGGAAAATGACCCTAAAATAATATATACGTTAAGCCCTTATCAAACTACCCCATGCTTAAATTGTTGCTTGTCCACAAGCAAATACTAAAGAAAACCAACAAGGGGAGATGCATATGGGACTCAAATACATAACAACCTCCTTAAAGTAGGCAGGTAATAGCATATCATAAGCAAGAGTGACAATCAACGACAACCCCAACTAGTGCACCAAACATTTCAAAATTAGGAGGAGAAGGTTTTCAGAAAAGTACGATCCCACGAGCTTGATATCAAACTTGGTCACCCCTAAGGAACCATAAAGCATATCATGCAAGCACATGAAATTGAGTAGAGCCAAATGAACTGGTAGAACCTCACTTTGGGAAATGTGGAACATTCCCACTCATGTGTTTGAAATATAACATAGGTTCACTTAAGACTCATTCCCAAAGATACAATCTACCATATGCTTGCAAAGACTCGCAAATTCTCCACCACTAGAATGCAATGTGTACAAGACAATCAAGAGGACTTTATATGGGTTGTAATATGGGCTAAAAAGGGTTAAGGGTAAGAAGTAGACAAATGCATTTGGGACAATGTGGAGCTACTTAGCCAAGTGACTAGGGAGCAACCAACAAACCAACAATTAACCAATAAGTTCACCAACACTCAAGGCCCAACAACATAGTGAGCATATCCCAATGAATCATGTAGGAAATGAGTTGAAAAAGAAGGAACTCAAGGTATGTACGTATCCAATGCCAATAACTTATTCATGATCTTTTTTTTTTTGCTTTTTTCCACTTCTCTTTTTTTTTTTGAAACATGACTTTATCTTTCTTTTTGTCCTTTTCTTCAACATAACTTTTCTCCTCTTTTTTTTCTTTTTTTGGCAAATGAGGCGAAAATTGCAATTCTCAAATGGCATAGGAACACGAACTATTAACTCACAACCGAATATGTATACTCAACCCAAACAAGAGGGAACCAAAGCAAATGCTCAATATCATCAATCCCTTAATAAACCAACATACCAAAGCCACCTTAAAACTCAATTATGCCCGAAACTACCCACTATATACTTGAAGTGATGCTCCGTAGACTTGACTTAAAAGTAGGAATATGTGTTTAGCCAAGGGCTAATATAAAGGGATCACAGCAAAAATGGACATAAGCTCAAAGGTGCTAGCAAAGGGGAAAAACATGTGATACAAGGGTAGGCTATTTGGCGATGTGGTTAAAATGATCAAGGAAATGCCTCTATCATATCATCAAATATACACATGCGAATGTGGTTTTGAACAAGATTCAAGGCAAGTTCTAGAGATGCAACAGGGAAGAGTCACACACATAAAAGAAACACGAGACTAAGTATAATGATTTGTCCAAATAAGGCTCACAATCTAACGAGACATCTACCAAAGTCTCAATTAGCTCATAAAATGACTCCCATGTACCTATAGTAGTGCTAAGGATTCCTAGAGATAACAAAGTTCCCAAAGAAGACAAGGGTCAAAACAAGAAGTATTTATAAAACCTTCAAAAAATTTTGCACCAAAACGGATTACACATGAAAAGATACTCAACCTTCATGAAAGCTATTATGCCTAGCAAAAACAACATTGGAGGTTATCTCAAACTAATCCACACCATCCCTACTTGCAATCCTAGAAAGGCAAACCTAAATGCAACACACTAATGCAAACAAAAAGAAACCTAAAAGTATATGCTCTAGTATGTATGCAGGCTAATAACCAAAATGGAAAACATGAAAACTACCTTTCCCCCATGCTTAGATAAAACATTATTATTCAAAGGAAAGAAAGTAGGAGAAAGGGAAAGGAAAACAAAAGAGAACAATCTCACCAGGTTAGGTGCAGAGTGCACCTAAGTTATGCAGCCTCGTAATAACTGGGGCACATGGCGCATTAGCCACTCCATCGTGATGTCAAGATTCAATTCATCAAATTGGATGCCGTCACAGCGCGTAGGAGCTTATTAAACTCTTGGGACCATAATTTTGAAAGTACAAGGTAAGAGGCAATAACCAAAATCACACCAAAGAGTATAAGTATCCTCTTAACCTTATCAAAGACTATAGAAAAATAATAACAAGGATTAAAGGGTGTAGTCCATGTGATTTTCCTAATCAAGTCCCTTAGGCATACACAGTAAGGATCTATGGAGGGATCATACCCTCTTAAGTAACCCAGCGGCACATAATCTTGAATGTTCCCACCAAGCATACTAAATATATTATCCTCATAGCCCAAATCAACATTAGCATCACAAATCATAGGATTTTCAATGGGCGTGTCAATGTAATACTCAGGGGAAGGAGAGGGTAATGAACACATAGGGGAAACATGAGAATGATTAAGCGGATTGGGGATAACACTTTCATCAAAACCAACCCTTCAGTACTCCTCATGCATAAAAACATCGCATGACCCCTCCAAAGGAGTCTTATCTAGATCATGCTCCTCATCTAAAATATCTTTTGACTTAAAACGTACATTAGCAACATCAAACCTAGCAACTACCGTAAATGGCTCACCCGCCTCAAACCCCGTGCACTGAACTAAAGGAAAGGATGAGTTAGGTAAGGATAGGACAACATCAGTATTGTCCCAGTGTGATACAAAGTCAGGTTACGCATAGCATGCATAATAAGGACACAAATTTATATCATGGTCATAAGAATTACCCAGATCAAACCAAAAGGGGGCATAATACGATCTACAATAGAATGTGCAAGGATCAAAAATTGAATATCTACAAACACGATTAGCCTTCTCAAACTCAAATGAATCCTAAGTAATCCACTCAAGCAAATCACATGCATTATCAATATGTTTACCATGAAAACCCCAATACTCTAAAAGAGTTCAGGTTTCACTATTCACACCCTCATCAATAGTGGCCAAAATTTCCCATTTACCCGTCCAATGACCACATTGAGCAAGAAAAACATTCAAATGTTTAAAATACCTGGCCTCCAAAATAGTTCATGCTTGAATTAAAGAAAATGAAAAATTTGCATTATTTTTTCTCAATAATTTTTTTGGTTAAAATTTTTTTCTGTGTTTTTCTCAAAGAAAAACAAAATGCTTAGTCAAACCTATGAGGAAAAATCCAATATCCAACATTAGTTGAAAAATAATCTAAATGATAACTTGTAAAAGTCATCAAAGCACTATACCCAAGCGTAAAATGGGATTTTTGCGCTTGCTTTGACCCTAGTTGAATGTCATTAGAAAGCACTTCTTCCTTAACTGGTTGTTTTAAAATCGATAATCGAAGTATCACAACCCTCTTTCAAGGCGAAGGAAAATACCTAAATCAAATCAATCATCAATTCTCATGGATTCTCGATTAGTTTAGGTTCATTAGGCACACGATTATCAAATCAATGGTTTCCCAGTCGGTAATTCTCTCCCGAGACATTACAAAATCAAGTCAAATCTTAGGATTCCGGCATTAGAGATTTCACCTTTTAGTCCTTCATCCAAATACCCATAACATGTAAGAAAGTGATCAAGTTTCTCACAAGAAAAGAAACTTCTAGGATACAATAAAACATTCCAACAATTCCAAAATACTCAAAGAGATGAACAACAAATCCAGAATTTAACTAGTATTTGCATAAATCCAAAATCAAAACAAAGTCAAAATCAAAATTTCAAAGCATAAATCTAATTTAGAAATGAGAGGAGAAGAGAAGAGAAAAGAGATGCTCAGCCAAGATCGTGCTTGAACCACCGTACAAACCCGGGATGGAATTCTTGCAAATCCTCACTTCAACTCTATCTCTCTCTCCTTCTAATCTAAAATCCTAATCTACTTAAAGAGAGGAAAAGGAATGGATGGGATATGGAGATGGAATGTGTGTTGAAATGAGGATAAGAGCCCACTTTTATAGCAAAGTTGCTAGAAGCCCAACAACCACCTGTATAAATGACCTTAAAAACTGCTTGGAAGTTGAAAAGTGGTGAGAAAACAAACAGCCTCGTGGGAAAGAGGTCCACCACGGACTGTGGCCTTCACCATGGGCAGATCGTGGTGTCCACTGCCTCGATGTTCTTCTGTTCTTTTCTTTCTTCCATAGGCATGGTGACTGGGGGCATCCGTGGTGAGTCAAAATACACTCAACTAGGGTCAAAGTAAGGCCAAAAAGGCCGAGAATCCTGCAAAACACTTAAAGGAACAATACCCGAGCGTAAAATGGGAAAAGCATTATAAATTATCACATAAAGCACATACTTTTCCCTAAAAATGGAGGAAAACGACCCTAAAATAATATATACGTTAAGAACTTATCAAACTCTCCCATGGTTAAACTGTTGCTTGTCCTCAAGCAAAGACTAAAGAAAACAAACAAGGGGAGATGTATCTAGGACTCAAATACATAACAACCTCCTTAATGTAGGCAAGTTATAGCACATCACAAACAAGAATATCAATCAACGACAACCCCAAATAATACGCAAAACATTTCAAAATCAAGAGGAGAGGGTTTTCGAAGAAGTATAAGACAACAAGCTCGATATCAAACTTGATCACCCCCAAAGAACCACAAAGCATGTCATGCAAGAACATGGAATTGTAGAGCTAAATGGACCAGTAGAACCTTACTTTTGGGAAATGTGAATCACTCCTGCTCATGTGTTTAAAATATAGCATAGGTTCATTCAAGACTCATTCCAAAGATGCAATCTACCATATGCTTAACAAGACTCTCAAATTCTCTACCGCTAAAAATGCAACACACACATGACAATCAAGAGGACTTTACTCAGGTTGTAGTGTGGGCTAAAAAGGTTAAGGGAGAGGAGTGGACAATTGAATTTAGGACAATGTTGAGCTACTAAGCCAAGTGATTAGCGATCAACTAACAGATTACCAAGCAACTCTGAAGTTTATCAACGCTCCAAACCTCAAAAATACACTGAAGATACCCCAAATGAATCATATAGGAAATGAGTTAACAAAGAAGGAACTCAAGCTATGTGTGTATCCCATGCCAATCACTGAGTCATTTCTTTTTCTTTTTTTTCGCCCCTTTTTTCTTTTTTCTTTTTTTTTTTGCTTTGCTTTTTTTCTCGTAAGATGACTTCATCCTACTTGTTTTTTTCTTCAACATAACTTTTTCTTTTTTTTTGTTTTGGTTTTTTTTGGGAAATGAAATGAAAATTGCAATTATGGAAAGACATAGGATCACTAACTATCAAATCACCATCGAATACATATATTTACAACCCAAACAAGAGGGAACCAAAGCAAATGCTGAAGATCATCAATCCCTCAAGGAACTAACATACCAAAGCCACCTTAAAACTCAATTATCCCCAAAACCATCCACTAAATAGATGAAGTGATGCTCCATAGACTTGGCTTAAAGGTTAGAATATGTGTTTGGGCAAGGGCTAATATGAAGGGATCACAATAAACATGGATATAAGCTCAAAAAGGCTAGCAAAGGGAAATAAACAAGTAATATAAGGGTCAGCTATCTGGCTATGTGGCTAAAATGATCAAAGAAATAAATGCCTCTATCATCTCATCAACTATGGACATGCTAATGTGGTTTTGAACAAGAGTGTAGGCAAGTTCTAGAGATTGCAATATGAAAGAGTCACACACATGAAAGAAATATGAGACTAAATATAATGATTCAGTCCAAATAAGGCTTAAAATATCATGGGGCATCTACCAAAGTCTCAAGTAACTCAGAAAATGACTCCATGTACCAATAGTAGTGTTAAGGACTCCAAGGGATAAAATAGTCCTCAATCAAGACAAGGGTCAAAACAAGAAATATTTACAAAACCTTCACCAGTTTTCACACCAAAAGGGATTACACATCAAAAGATACTCAAGTGCATGAAAGCTATTATGCCAAGAAAAACAACATTGGAGGTTATCTCAAACTAATCCACACCATCCCTGTATGCAATCCTAGAAAGGCAAACCTAAATGCAACTAAATGCAAAACACTAACGCAAACCAAAAGAAAAACCTAAAACTATATACTCTAGCATGTATACAGGCTAATAACCAAAATGAAAAACATGAAAACTACCCTTCCCCATGCTTAGATAAAATATTATTATTCAAAGGAAAGAAAGTAAGAGAAAGGGAAGGGAAAACCAAAGAGAACAATCTCACCAGGTTAAATGCAGAGTGCACCTAAGCTATGCGGCCTCATGATAACCGGAGCTTATAGAGCATCAGCCACTCCATCACAATGTTAAGACTTGGCCCTTCAAATCAGACATCATCAAGGCACGCACAAGCTTGTCAAACTCCTCAGCATAGAGTTTCCTAGAATGCAATAAGAGAGCATGAAAATAATCACAACAAAGAAAGTTAGTGCTCTCTTCAACAAAGCAGAACCAATAGAAAAATCAAAAGAGAAAGCAAAGAAAGTGTTCCATATGATTTTTCTAGGTTTATCCACTAGGTACATGCAATATGGGTCAAGGGAGGCATCATACCCACAAAAGTATCATATGGACAGAAAATTATCAACATTTCCACCAAGCTTATTAAACATATTATCCATAGAGCCCAAATCAACATTAGGATAACAAATCTTAGGATTACCAATGAACACATCAATCTAATACTCGAGGGAAAGAGGGCGTAATGAACACATATGGGACACATAGGAATGATCAAGGGAATTAGGGAGAGCAATATTATTAAAACCAATGCTAGGAGACTCCTCATGCATAAACACATCACGTGACCCCTCCAAATGAGTCTTATCTATATCATGCAGCTCATCTAAAATATCATCAGACTTAAAACATCCATCAGAAATATCAAACCTAGTATCAAACCCAAAAGGCTCATCTGCCTCGAGCGAGCCTCGAGCCTCATACACAGAGCTAAAGGAAAAGTTGAATCAAGTAAGGTTAGGACAACATCAGTATTGTCCCAAGGTGATACAAAGTTAGCATGCATAATAAGGACATGAATTTATATCATGGTCAGAAGAATTATAGAAATCACACTAAAAGGAGCATAATAATATCTAGAATAAAATGCACAAGGATCAGAAAATGAATATCTAGAAACACAACTAGCCTTCTCAAACTCAAATGAATCGCATGCAATCCACTGAAGCAAATAACTTGCATCATCAACATTTTTACTATGAAAATCCCGATACTCTAAAAGAATGTGGGTTTCACTATTGACACCCTCATCAACATTTTTGCATCATCAAGTTTCTCACCAGACAATAAACTTATAGGATCCAATAAAACAATCCAATAATTCCAAGATACTCAAAGAGATGAACAATAAATAAAGAACTTAACTAGTATTTGTATAAATCCAAAATGAAAAAAAGTCAAAATAAAAATTTCAAAGCATAAATCTAATTTGGAAATGAGAGGAGAAGAGAAGAGAAAAAAGATGCTAAGCCAAGAACGGGCTTGAACCACCGTACAAACCCGGGATGGAATCCTTGCAAATCTTCACTTCAACTCTATCTCTCTCTCCTTCTAATCTAAAATCCTAATGTACTTAAAGAGGGGAAAAGGAATGGAATGGGACATGGAGATGGGATGTGTGTTGAAATGAGGATGAGAGCCCCCTTTTATAGCAAAGTTGCTCGAAGCCAAACAACCACCTGTATAAATGACATTAAAACTGCTTGGAAGTTGAAAAGTTATGAGAAAACAAACAACCTCGCGGGAAAGAGGTCCACCACGGGCAGACCATGGTGTCCATTGCATCGGTGTTCTTTTGTCCATCTCTTTCTCTCAAGGGCATGGTGAATCAAGGCATCCATGCTGAGTCAAACTACACTCAACAAGGGTCAAAGCAAGGCCAAAAAGGTCTAGAATCTCGCAAAACACATAAAAGAACCATATAGCGATCGTAAAATCAAAAAAGGAGTATAAATTATCACATAAAGCACATAATTTTTCCCAAAAATGGAGGAAGATGAACCTAAAATAATATATATGTTAACCACATATCAAACTCCACACACACACACACACACACACACACACACACACACACACACACATATATATATATAGAGG
>JACYFF010019584.1:43094023-43144227 GCA_017589665.1 Selenicereus undatus
TATATATATATATATATATATATATGTATTTATGCATGTTCCATGTAGGGGCATTCGTATTGGTGTCCATTTCGTTCATCGGTGGGTAACTCAACAATTTGCAGTCGAACGACGTTTGTTCGTGTTGAACCTTCTAGAATTGTAATGATTGGAAAAGTCTAGATTTTACATAAGCTCTACATGGCAGCCACCATATGGTTGAACGATGGTAATTGTCACTGTGTAATTATTTTGATAGATTAGAGCTTTTAAAACTGGTAATAGAGAGCGGTGATTGGAGGGCCTCATAGAAGGTAACTGCTATTAACAGACATGGGATGTTCTCGATATAGGTGGTTCAAGTGGTTTGGCGCTTATTCCATTTAAACAATATCTTGGGTTCGAGTATTGTGAA
Organism: Selenicereus undatus; assembly: GCA_017589665.1. NCBI lineage: Eukaryota > Viridiplantae > Streptophyta > Magnoliopsida > Caryophyllales > Cactaceae > Selenicereus > Selenicereus undatus. The sequence goes on from JACYFF010019584.1 coordinate 43,094,418, forward strand.
TGGAGAAAGTTTATGCTTGGATAGCTCTACCGTTTATTGGGCCAACAGTGGCTTAACTCCAGTAAAATGGGGGATCCAAGACTAAAAGAAAAACAAGCATAAGTTGTTAATGGCAACAATGAAACAATTTCGAAACTAATTACAATGTGGTGCATTTCAGCTACACTAATATTTGGGCATATTAGTAGTTGACAATACTTAACTATCAGGTGAACAAAGCTTTATTTCTTACAAATGTGCACCATATTATATTTCAGAGGGAATAAATATACTACTTAATCCACTTGTATGTTAATTATTCTTTCCTTCGTCTTTGTTATGGTTTGTCTCCCCAATTGTTAGATTTTGTCTCTACAATTTTGTGGGAGTGTTTCATTTAATCTTAGTTGTGTGTTGTTCATGGTTTGTCTCTTTGTTATGTTTGGGATCAACAATGTGAATGCTGCAACAAGGGTCTTCAATAGCATCAACAATTCAAGTACAATCTCTCGTACCAGTTCAATATTTCGTTCACAAATTCTACACTAGATCAATAGGTCTATAATCTAAAGAAGAAAGTGATGGATATGTGGATCTCTTCCCTAGGCCGTAATTTTCAAAAACAGTGATTCAGGTAGGATGACGCGTGTTCGGTATGTACTAAGTTAGATTTTGTGAAACTAGAATTTTTTTTTCTGTAGCGAAGATTGTATTTATTTTGGTCGAATTGACATTGTAGAGGCTTGATGACTCCTTAATTTGTAATGAAGTTGTCCCTTTCTTTCTTGCGCAAATATATTACTTAAATGATGTGACTACTACACTTAATAGAGAAGACTATTAACACAAGAGGGAGGACTATTCTACATATCAAAAATGTAATGATCATCTTGTACATATCGACATTATAATATGGATTGAAAACTAGTTCACCATTATTAATTGTGGGATGAAAAAAAAATACACAATAAAAGGTGACCATTATATGGTTTCAATAAGATTACTACTAAATACAGAATAAAAGGTTACCATTATATGGTTTCAGTAAGATTACTACTAAATCAAAAGTGCGTAATTAAACCCTCTTATTCCTCCTCCTTGGCACTCCACATTCCATTTGCTTGATTCCCGGACAAACTAATCTTCATATGGGGACGGACGCATTCTGAGCGTCTTGTGCTGCCATTTCTTCTTGATATCCAGGACTTGATTGGAAATGCAAAAAAGCACAACTAGGAGGACGTCTGTGTAGGACTGACCACTACACTAAGTCTTACTCCAAGAGGATTGATGATCTCTGCATGTCGTATGGTTATGAATCTCCTAAGTTCCACCAATTTGATAGAAATGGCAACCCAAAGCAAGATGTTGCACATTTTCTTGAGGCATGCAATAACGCCGACACTAATGGTGACCTAATGATAAAGTGGTTTGTCTAGATGATGAAAGGTATTACCTTTGATTAAAATACTGACCTGTAACCTGTGTCCATCAACAATTAGGAACAAATGAAGTAATATTTCCTTAATGGTTTCTACAACACCCAACATACCATTAACATGACTGAGCTGACAAACACAAAACAATGGAAAGATGAGCTAGTTCTTGACTGCATCAACTACTAGCGCACATTTAGCCTTAAGTATAAAGACCAGCTATTCGAAGCTTCAGCCATTGAAATATGTACCCAACACATGGATTGGGACCTGCTTTATGTCCTACAATTGAGCAAACATAGGACTCTTCAAGTATTGACAGCTAAGGCACATGATATGGAGTTGATTGTAGTTAATCATCACGACAAATCTTTCTTTTCTACTGAATCCAAGGAAGACAAAGTTGAATTCAAGTGAAATGTTAACTCCTCCAAGAGCATGACCAAAGAGGTGGTATCTATCTCTAACGTTTAGCCAATTCAAATTATAGGAAAGTCTAAATTAGAAGAAAAGAGTCCATCCTTCAAGGATACAACAAAGAAGCATCCCACAATAAAAGATCTTTAGGAAAAGAAATGCTCATTACTTGACTTCGATTTGTTTGGCATGCTAGATGAATTTCTCGAGAAGTGTTCCATTCAACTACTTGAACCGAAGTGCTCAGACGAAGATGGAAGGACTAGCAACCGTAAATACTGTCAGTACCATAGGGTCCTTAGTCACCCTCTTGAAAAATGCAATTCTCTCAAGGAGCACATAATGCAACTGGCTAAGCATGGAAGGAACATTCTAGATTTGGATGAGATGACATAAGCTAATCATATGTCTATCTTGCATAGGCATCATGATCCTTTGAATCAATGGAGGTCCAACGACCTATCTCCTTTGGAAAGCATAACTTAGCCCCTTCATTGAAAGATGAGCTAATTACTATTCAATTTAGGACTTTCAAACCAATATTCTCTCACTAATAATCCCACCACGATTGCCAGAGACTAATCCCATATCAAGTATCTTTGATGAAGTCAACAAAGGGTAGATCCTTGTTACTTGATGTACGTTAAGGAAGCAAAGGCGAGTTTAGTGACCATCACCTTGTCACAGGAAAAGTCAAGGAATAGAGAACCACATTCAACAAGGAGCATGTAGCTCAGGCCATCGGCCGGCTTAATCAGAAACCAACCATCTCCATTGCCTTAGGTGAATTCTTCCTGAAAGGATTCCTTGACAAGATGGTCATCAACATGACTTCATGTTCTGAACTTGATGATGAAGACAACATGAGCAAAAAGCAGAATGCCAAAAAGGCACATTCTCTTAAAAGAGATGATAAGTTCCCACTGTCCTAGAAGCTTTGTGAGCACATATACATTGTAAGCAAATTTTTCACTACAAGAAGAGATATGTGACCATGTTGTTACTATCATTCTCCATGTAAAGCTATATGTTGACAAGGTCAAGGATGTTCCACCTGCTGGCAACCCTAACTAATGTGTTACCTAATACACTGCAGTAATATTCACTGATGATGGCTTGTAATTAGGTTCTAAACCATATAATTGCCTATTGTGTATCACTGGATGCATTTGTGGACAAAAGGTTAAGCGAATTCTAACAAATAAAGGTTCAGTAGTCAACATAATGCCCATGTCTATTATAAACGACTTGGGCATCAAAATCGAAGAATTATCCAAGAGCCGAATGATGATAAAAGGTCAACCTTGCACGAATGTCTTATACTATACGGATAAGGAATGGAAGAAAAACTGTGATGCTAAACCACTTACCATGGTTGAGTCATACACAGCTAACGCAAAGTTCTTTAAAGAAGATGATACTGTAAAAGAATCTTTGTTAGCTACTGTATCCTTCATATGAAAAGGCAACATAAAGAATGCCAAGGAGACTCATGCACCTCTAGAAGCCACAATAACAAAGGGAAAAAGAAAGTAAGTAAACAATTTCAATCTTTAATATCAGACAAATAATCATTGTAGCAATTCTAGTGATGCCAGCCTTTAGGCACATTCCTAAGTCCTGTTGAAAGGACAATAAATCATCATTTAGCGAATGTACAATTGCCAAAAGCTTAACCAAGGCTGATATCAAGTTGAAAGAAGTTAGTTCACATGTATCAAAGCAAAGGTGCTTCCAGTTCATATGGTAAACCAAAGCAAATTGACTAAGGCCTCTCTCATCAAGCTCGTCCCTTCTTTGAAAGACTCACTCTAAGAAGAAAATAACTTGCCAAGGATTCGACCCTAATCCCTACAAGCGAATGAAGAGATCTGGTTATGACTTCAACCAGTGGGGCACATCATTGAAGCTACACCTTATGGACTTAACGAGACACAAAACATGAAACAAAACTAAGGGGACAAAGTTACAATGCCTAAAATTGGCCTTAGGTATGTACCATCCCAACTCGTAAGGATCTTAGAACAACCTAACGACAAATAGTTGGTCACACAATACATTATAGCTGAAGATGCTAATAATAAGGGTGTAAATTTTAAGACCAACTCAATGTCATTTGTGGTTGACATGTTACAACCATCTATATCATAGCAACACCCTTCTATGTTTAGCATGAAGGGAAAAGATAAACTTCCAAGTCTTTTATGTTCCATAGGTTAAAAAGATATAAGCAACCTAAACTATTAATGTTTTCCTGAATTAAGATAAGTAAGAGGTCATCATGCTCACCAGCCTCACAAAAGAGAGATTTGGTGTTCAGTTGCCTAGATGAGGTAAATGAACACTAGAGCTCCAATCCTTCACACATGAAGTGTGTCTCCAATTTGAACGTGAGGGCATATGGCTCTTTAAAAGTAAAGAGGTGCACTCTAGTCTTTATTGACCATAAGACTGATTCTAGCTTAAAGGAAAGTATCAAGGAGAAGGAGCGAGCTTCTTTTAACCACATCACAGTTCAAGAGGCTGCAATTTCAGCACCAAAAATTTTAGAAGATGGGAGGCGTGATAGATAAGCTAAAAGAGTTGAATCTAGGAACTTTGGAAGAACCTTACCCTCTCTACGTGGATGCCACACTCACACCTACGTACAAAAAAGAGTATTTCAAGCTCTTCTCTTAATACAAGTGATAGGGCCGCAAGCACACAGTGGTGTTGTAGCAAATCAAGGTCAATCCCACAGAGACTAGGTTGATCTATTAGGTTACATTCTGTTAAGATAAGCTAAGTAAATCAAAATTTGAGAATGAAATTTAACTATGGTACTTATCTAATCTAATAGGTAAACAATCAAGGATTTTAATCAAATCAAGTAATTTTCTAACCCAAACATTAATCAAGTGCCTCTTCTCTAGGTGGGTAAATCCAAAATCGATAATCAAATTATCAAACCCCTCTTTCAAGGTGGAATGAAATTCTTAAATCTAATCAACTACCATTTCTCAAGGGTTTTTGATTAATCTAAGATCATTAAGAATGCCATTATCAAATTAAGAGGTTTCTTAAATAGTGAGTCTTCTCAAGATCCCACACACTTAAGCCGAACCATAGTTTCCCAACATCTGGTTTCACCTTTCAGTTCATCACCAAATGTCTAAAACAAGCAAGAAACTGATTAAGTTTCCTACCTGCAAGTCGATGTCTAAGGTTCAATAGAATAAACCCAATAAATCTAAAGCACTTTTAGATCAAAACAAGAATTTGTTCAATCACAACAACTTAACTCAACTCCAAGATTGACAATCCAAAACTTAACATAAAGACCAACAATAATCTAAAAGCATAAAAATCTAAAGAAAAAAAGAGAAGAAAATGGAGAGGTATGGCTCGGCCGATGCACGCTTCGACCGTTGTTGCAAGCCCAATCCGAAATTCTTACAATCTTCACCCTCACCTTGATCTTTCTCTAATCTAATCTATAATCATAATCTAGATAGTGGATTACGGAGAGTGGAATGGGACTGGGATGATGAATTCTGAGGAAGACATCAAACATCGTTTTTATTCGCAAAATCAAAGCTCTTTCGCTATGGTGGCCTCTGGCAGGTCCGATCTCACGATGATTCATTTGATGCTTCTTCTGGATCTTCCTAGACTGTGGTTCTGGCCACAGTTTGACCATATTGGGTGCCTTTGGGTCTCTTTTGTTATCTTTCTTGATCCACAAGGCCTCAAAAGCTTCACTTCTATTCGCATAACTTGGATCACAAAGTGAAAATCTGCAAACACTATCGAAGCAAGCGAAACCAAGTGTAATAGAAATGAGGGCATAAATCGTACAATTACGCATATTAATCCCCTAAATGACTCCCAAACATTCAAATAATCCATGCGAATATGTCATTCACCAACAAGGATGTGTTTGCATGGAGTTACAAAGAAATGCATGGATTAGATCCGAAGGTTGTGGTTCGCCACTTGTCTATTAAAAAGGGTGTTTCACCTAAAAAGCATCTCAATGACATTTTCACCTTGAGTTAATACCAGAAATTGAAAACGAGGTAAAGAAACTCATTAAAACTAAGCTCATATGTCAGGTGAAGCACCCAACTTAGATTGCAAACATAGTTATAGTGAGGAACAAGAATGATCACCCCACATTTGTTTGGATTTTTGGGACCTCAATGACGCATGCCTAAAAGATGAATTTTCACTTCTAGTAAATGAACTCATAATTGACGCTGCCACTGGTCACAAAACCCTTTCTATCATGCAGTGCACTACAGGCTATAATCAAATTCTAATGCCATTAGAAGATCAAGAGGCCATAACCTTTGCATACCGAATGTCATCTTTTTCTACAAGGTGATGCCTTTGGGCTTGAAAAATTCAGGAGCAACCTATCAGCGAGCAATGCATACTATTTTTGAAGAGATGTTACACAAAACTATAAAATGCTATTTAGATTATTTGGCGGTTAAGTTAAAAAAGGGAACAAATCATTTGCAAGATCTCCATCAAATCTTCAAAAGCTTACAGAAGTGCCAACTAAAGATGAATCCTCTAAAGTGTGTATTTAGTGTCACATCTAGGAAATTTCGAGGCTTTATCAGTGGGCATAGAGGCATTGAAATTGACTAGTTTATGATAAAAGTAATTCAGGACATGCCTCCACTAAAGAACCTTAAAGAACTCCAGGGTTTGCAAGGATCTTTCCCACATGTCAGATGGTTTATATCAATTCTCACTGGTTGTTGTCATCGTTTTAGTCATCCTATGAAAAAGGGTGTGCCTTTTGAATGGGATGACTCATGTCAAAAGACTTTTGCTATCATCAAAAAGCACTTATCGAGTCCTCTATTATTGGCGCCACCTGTTTTTGGTAGGCGTCTTGTACTTTACATTGCGGTGTCAAAACATTCACTTGGAGCACTATGTGCCCATGGAAATCTCGAAGGCAAGTAGATGACTCTCTACTACTTGAGTCAGACTTTGGTTGGGGTTGAACTTAACAACTCATTCATTGGAAAGATGGGCTTGGCTCTCATGTTCACTATTTAAAAGTTGACGCATTACATGTAGGCCCATACTGTGTATGTTGTCTCCAAATTCGATCCAGTTAAGTACATTTCATCAAGGTCAATTGTTAAGCTTGTCGTAGGGTTACAAATTAAAACACTACTTTAAGTTATAAATAAAATTTATAGTAAACACAAGTAGGGATCGATCCCAAGAGAAAATATATAAGAAGAAGTTGGTTTGAATCTAATTAAATGATTACTACAATAATTTATCTTACGTTTTTTTAATTGCTGAAACAAATCAAATTAAACAAATAAACTCCTCAAAACATATTCGCAATACTACAAAATATTCTAGGCTTAATTCTCAAATTAAAAAAGTAAATACTCGATCCAAATCTTCTGAAAAAAAAGAATAATCACACAAAATTAAACTGAAAATTAAAATAGAAAATAACAAGCAAAAAAATAATATCAAAAACAATAGAAAATAACCTCCACTAATAATGTGCAAAAGAATTAATCATAAAATCATAAATGCAAAAAATTATTTTTCAGAAAAAAAAATAGAAAACAATTACAAAAAATACTAACAAAAAATAAAATCTAAAATCAAATAACTCATAAACTTCACCTAAATAAATATGAAAATAAATAACAAGATTAACCATATTATTAAAAATACTTTTCTATACTTTATAAAATCTAAAAATATATAGCCAAAATTAAAAAGACTTAATTTTCAGATTCATTAAAGTAAAAGCTTGCACGTATCCAATTCAGAAAACAATTCTAAAAAACTATCAGATTAAATACCAGAAGATTAGGACTTCACCTAAACCTTTAAGCGGCATAAAATATGCAAAACACATAATAAAATAATTTTAGCTAATTTCTATCAAGCTTGTAAATAATAGAAAAAAACAGAACAAAAAATCAATCTAAAAATTAAATCACAGTAAAAATCAAAATGTAGTTAAGTTAAATTTACTAAGACACACATAAAAGACTACACTATTTTTTTGGGGGGGGGGAACAAAATTTAATACCAAAGTCTACAAGTTTAAGAATTAAAAATAGACAAACAAAGAAAGTGAACAAAAAATAGAAACAAATAATTATCAAAGATATCCAATTTAAGAAAACACTTAGCATAATGTATATCCATCATAAAAAGTATTATTTATCATCAACATATAATTTGACTTTTTCATTAGTTAGACTGTAGAAGACACACACCAACAGATCTTCCCTTTTTTGCTTATATTATAGCTTACTTTGGTCCAACCCTAATATAACCCATACTAGTTTTGATAACCCTAATACTAGTGCAAGAATTTAATCCAAGTAGACCATTAAGCATAAAAAAAAATTCATATAACACCTTGTAACCAGTTTACCAACAAATTGATTTAATAAAGATCTATAACAATTTCCTAATTAAAAGAGATAGGTTTGAGTCCTCTATGATTAATTAAGTTAATACTTGTGCCTAAAAGACTAAAACGTATACATACTTAGGTCATACAAACTATCATATGAATTTATATTAAAGTAATTAGCATGCATTCTAATTAGTCTAATATAAATACCATGAACAATGAACACAAACCATTATAGAATCATGAAATAAAAACCAATTAGACAATAAGGCACAAAACTTGTTTCAAAATAACTATCATGGTTTCAAATAGATTATGATAAGTATAAAAAATATTCAGTCATATTATAAACTAAGATGACATAAAATATCCTTATAATTTACGTTTGATAACAAACATAACAATCAAACTAAAACAATTGCGATGAAGATGATGATGATAACGACATTGATGATATAGGTGCTTATTTTCTTGTTGGGTCCGTAGGGGCCACAATGACGTAGGTGGTTATAATTATATGATCACGGTGCGCTGGGGACAAGGATGCATGGAGTTGGCACTGGTGGACGCTGATGAGGATATGTGTTGAGATGATAGTCATGGTGTTAGGTGATGATGAACATGAGTGGGTCCGGCTGTCTTGCTTTCTAGTATGCAAAATTCAATTGGGATTTCCGCAAGATTTTTTCTCCTCCAAGGCTTCCAACTCTTCTTCAAATCAAGACTAATTGTTTGGGCAAAAAATGACCAAATTTATAAAATACCCTTATGCTTGATTTATGCTCAAAATAATTGTTATTTTTAGATTTTTATTTGATTTTATTTGATTTTGTACGTGTTGAATAAATTGGAAAAAAGCAAGGTAAAACAAAAACCTAAATCTACCCAACCCCAGCCTCGCACGCGCCTGGCACATGACACCCTTCTCTCTTAATCCCACCAACTCTCTTTCTTCTCTCAGTTCTAGCTTAGAGAAACCCCTAAATAGACCCCAACATCCTCACCATCTTTTTCCTCTCTCTCCGAACTGATATCTCTCTCTCTCGATCTCTCTCAACCACACCGCAACACCATCATATCCAGCCACCACACCACCATCTTCATCCTCATCCACACCGCCATTCAAGCAGCATCCGCCAGCACGACATTCATCCTCACCATCCACGCCATCACACTCTAACAACCACGATTTTAGAGGAGAGGCTATGAATGGAGGTAGCGGCGCATGCAGAAGGCAATTAGGTATTACTCTAGGTTTTAATTCGGTTAGGTTTAAGTTTTTTAGGCTTTAATTAGGGTTCCTTGTTAGTTTAATTTTGATTTTCTGATTTTTAAGGTTTAAATTCAAGTATTGTTTTAGATTTTAGGTTTGATTTTCATTTGTAATTCTTCTGTTTTTCATTCTTAATCTACTCTTACTAGCAAAAAATTAGTGGAAATAGTTTTAGATTTGTTGATTTTTTTTTGAGCTAGGGTTGCAACTTTAGGCTTCGGATTTCATGAAATTGGTTCATATTGGAAGTTCAATCATCTACTAATGGCTCAATTATATAGGTTAATTAGACTCTGTTGAAGTTGGGATACGTTTTTGGCTTCTCTGTTTGACTGTTAGGGACACCCCATTAATGAAGCTCAATGCCATCACTTCCTCCTTCTCATAGTCTTGGTTGGGTTCTGTTTTTAATATGCTTATCTTGTATTGTTTGGGTTGATTGTTGACGGAAGCTTCGATTCCCTTGTTTGTTGCTCTGTTTCAATTCTGTTGCTCTGCTTCATTTTAGCCCAATCACGCTTGTTCTATTTCTTTGTTGGTTTTAGTAAGTATTTGATGACACTAGTTAGTAAATGCCTTTTTGATTGCAAGTTTACTTATTTCCTTGTTTAACTTATAAGTTTTGGTTGAATTCCTTAGAAAATTTAGCCATGAATAAAATTCATACTAATATCATGACTCTTGTGTTTAATATAGTTAGTTTTACGTATTTCATTATTTAGGATACTTTAGTTTTGTTGATCATGACCTTAATCTTATCCTCATCCCTAAGAAGACGACCCTTAAGTACTAAGATGATAGTCGTATACTTGCGGCATTTATATTTGCATTAAAAATTATCGTACAAATTTTTGACATCGTTGCCGGGGACAGCGGCGTGAGATTTGGGTGACATTTTTTTTTTATTTGTTGTTTTCTTATTAGTTGCACATGATTGATCTTGCTTCCTTTATTTTGTCCTTAATTATGAGTTAGTTTAGTCTAATTCTTGAAAATTTCCACACAAAAAAAATTAAAAAGTTAAAGGGAAAAAAACTTGAAAAAAAATTAAAAACTCATAAAAACTTCAAACTTTAAAAACTTCAAAAACAAATGGCAAGTTTCTATTTCCCTTAGTTTGGGCATGCAATATTTGGCAATATTTCCCTTAGTTTTGAGAAATGGGAAATTTGCCAAGTGATCTTTGAGGGTCTTATTGATGAATATCAGAGTCATGTTGGGACTGTGCATCCCGGGGTTCGGACTATTTGTTAGGTAAAACTCCTCATGAAATTTGGGATTTCTTTCAGTATTAGGCTCATGACACTTGGAAGTATGATCATGCTAGAGAGACCTTTAGTGACCCAACTCCCGAGCCTTATAATATGATGCCTGCTACACCTTTATTTGAGAGTTAGATTGAGGGTATATCTTATGAGCACTCTCATGCTCCATGTGATCCTATTTCATGTGATTACTGTGATGTCTTTGACCATGATGTTGATAGTTGTCCTTTGCTTAGTAGACTACATAGATAAGAGGTATTGGCTACCTTTAATAGGGAGATTTACTTGCAAAGTTTACTCAAGACTGACTTTAGGTCTTGTGATGACTTTGATGTTAGAAGTGAGGTACCAATTCTTTTATGGCATGATTGTTATGATGATAAACATTCTGATGACCTTGAGGTGTTAAGTGATCCATCATCACCTTTTGCATCTCGCCTTGAGACTAGCACTTCTTTGGACACCTGTGAGGATGTCCCGATTATCCCCGACCCTTCTCTTCCCTTGGCTCTCTTAAGAGAGCTTGAGGATGGACATGAATTTGAGGCTAATGCTAGTTTAGATGATTATTGTGGCATATTAGTTGAGTAAGAGGATACCTTTTCTGAGGACCATTCTCTCGATGAGCCTTATGTTGTTGATTTTATGAGGTTACACCTCCTAGTGAGCTTAGTGATCTCGTTTTCGATGAGTCTTCCCCTGGCTTAGCTCCCATCCCTCCCATTTCACATATTTCTTCTCCCTTCCTCCTGTTTCTTTCTTCTTTAGACCCTCTCGAGTATGCTTTTGTAGTGTTTGAGACTTCTGTGCTTGGTAGTCCTTGTTTAGATTAGACTCTTGATGATAGTGACATAGCGAGACTTGAGGATCACTTTAAGGTGAAGGACTTAACTTTAGGCCATCCTATGAACTTTGATTTTCATATCCCATTTGATTGGCCTTTCCTTGTTCCTTCCCCCCCCCCCTTTTTAGATATGTGGGACTTCATTTTGATCATTCAAACCACTCTTGATGGTTTGTGTATTTCTATATCCATATCTTTATTAAACCTTGACTAATGCATCTGATTTTGCATAAACACTTCTCTCTTTTGATTGGGTTGTGAGCTTTAATAAGCTCAAGAGAGCCTTGAGTTGCTTTCCATGCATGCACTTTATTTAGGCTCCACCTCCTGGTTTCTAGCTACTTGCATTTTTGTGAGGATTGTGCCCGATTATTTAACAAGTTGCTTCGGTCATTAGTTGGTTTTGATATGAGTATCAACTTGTGAGTTGTGATGGAGCGGCTGATGCTCCATAGTCGTCCTCGGGACCATATGAGGGAGGTATTTAGCTTGGGTACAGGCAGTATCCAATATGGTACGATCATTCCACCCTCCCCTCTTCTCTTTTTCATTTCATTTCTTTTTTTTTTGTATATAGTTGCGGATATTTAGGATTCTTTTCTTTTCTTTTCCTTAGTTGTGGATATTTAGGACTATTATTGTATGGGTGATCAATCTTGAGGAGCACTTTGGGATTTGTTGATCCGTTTTGGCTATGATCACCCTTGGTTGTGTTGTTATATATTTTGTTTTGTAATTACTTGTTCGTTGTGGATATCTAGGATTGTGAATAGTTGTGGGTATCTAGGATTGTTCTTTTGTATGTTTTGGCCATGTGTCTTTTGTTTCCTTGGTTTTGTGAGTTTTTTATTTTCTTTGGTTTTGTTTTTGTTCAATATTTTGTTTTCATTTTCTATTTGGTGTTTTCGTGGTTTGTCTTGGTCTCGTATTTTGTTTTTCTTTTCATTTGATTCTTGTTTTGGTTTAGGCTCATTTTGGTTTAGTTTTGTATTTAGTAGGTCCTTGGTTTTGGTTTTGTTTTCAATTTTGCTGATTACGTGTGTTTTTGTCTTGATTTATTTTGTTTTGTTTTGTTTGGTTTTGGTTTTGGCTTTGGTTTTTGAATTGCTTTCCTTTGTGATTTTGGTTTTTGGTTTTCGTAAATATGTGTGTTTGGTTTTGTTTTGGTTTTAGTTGTGGTTTTGATTTTGATTTTGGTGATTTTGGTTTTGTTTTTTATTTATTTTTATTTTTGGTGGTGTCCTAGTTTGTATATATTTGTGGTTTCGTGTTGGTTTTACAGTTGTATAGCTTATGTGATTGTTTTTTGGCACCTTATTTCCCACAATGAGGACATTTTAGAGTTTTGGTCTGGGGGTGAGGTGTCCATTTATACATATTTTTTGAAAAATTTGAAAAATTCAAAAAGGATTTTGTTTTTCTTTGTGGTTTTTTGTGCTTTCTTAGGTGATTGTGATCCCATGTGGCTAGTTCATTGAGTTATATGTAAGTAGATTTTGCATGATGAGATGTCTCGTTAAGGATATAGATTTGATTTTTCATAACAACCCCGTCCCATATGTGTGATTTTGTGCTACCTTGGTCACTTTACCATCAATTCTTAGGGCCTTGTTAAATTGGCATGTGAACTTTTTGTTTGTTGAAGCTTCCTTCTAAGCTCTTGCAAAATGCAAAAAAAAATAAAAAAGAAGAAAAAAAAAGCCTGAAAAGTAAATAAAAACTCGGGCACCAATGTTCATAACCACTATCTTTATTTCATATCTTTAACTGGCTTGAATATGTGATATTTTAATTGATTACACATCTGTTAGGGCAATGAAATAGGTGATTTGCACAATCTAATAAAACCCTTTTTTAAGGAAGGCTCGAGTATTTATAAGTTAAGCAGGTTTAGGATATGTGCGTTATTATTCTTGAAATGAAAAAAAGGAAAAAATGAGCAAATAGGGCAATTAGGCAAGGAAATAAGGATCGAGTAAATATTACCGACTTGATTCATAAGGATTGATATACGTTAGCAAATGCACCAAGGTGTAAATATCTTTGTATATAGCTTGTGGGGTGAAAAATGAGAGTGGAGATGCTTCCTTTGACTTAGATGTTTTCTGATTGTACATTTTATTTGTATATAATTTGGTGATTTGGTTACTAGGGTGATACAATTGCCTGAGTCGTGTACATAATTTCCTAATTACTTGTATATATGTTAATGTTTTGAAAAAAAAAAAGCGAAAAAGATTTTCCTTTGTTTGCGAAAATATTTTTGTGGGTGTTTCACTTGAAAACTGTAATAGCCAGACCCTAAATTATATTTTATTTATTTAAATAAGTCATGGTATTAATTTCACTTCATTCAATTATGACTTTTGATCTTTTCGATCGGAAAAAAATCATTTGGGCGCTCACTTTGCAATTCGGATTTTTATTAAGAAAACATTTCGGGAAAATTAATAGTAGGCCTTGATAATTATGATTTAAGTGATTAAATTATTTTCATTGACATCACAAAAATTTAAATTTGAGCTACACAAATTAAAAGCCTCTTCGTAACGGAATGTTTTACTACCAAGGGCAATTTACTTTGGCCTAATTTGAAGCCCAAAAGCTTATGCACATTATTTATCTAATTGTCGTTATGTATATCCAATTTTAATTTGCAAAAAAGCCCCTTTTTCATGCTTAAATATCAGCCAAGTATCAAAGATAAACATCCAAGCCATTTTCCACCAAGCAAAGACTAGTCTTCTTCTTACTCTCCTCCCCGTATTCCGCACTCCCACACGGCTACTGTGCTGTTGTCCCAAGGCTATTTCAGCCAGTTATGCGACCTTCTGGCCAACAGACAGCCACCAACAACCCCGTAGCCATCACCCACACTCCTACAGACATCCAACCTCACTTATATCGCCTTTCTTAAGCATCAAAGTGAGTAAAACCCTAACCGCATCTTATTGATTTTAATTTGTGTTTTGGTTTTGATTCTTATTTTCGTTATTTTTTTATTGTTGATCATGTTGTTTGGATAGAAATAAGAGTTAGTTTGATGTTTTAATTGATGGGTTAATCTCGAAAGCAAGTAAAGATTGAAGTTGTTCATGATCATACAAGCTTAAGTTGAAATGATATTTACGGATTGTTTTGTAGTTGATTTGGTAATCCTAAGCATTATAAACGATTATGGTGTGTTGGTGTGGTTTCGGATGAGTTAAAGGTGAATCTAAGTTGGTCATAAGCTAGGGTTTTAATGATTATGCATGGTTTAGGTTACTCTTGGTATCAAGCATGTTATGTGTGTGTACTTGGATGAGAAATGAATCTTTGATGTGTGATTTAACTTGGAAAATGAATTGCTCTGATTCTTGTAAAAGGGGTGGATTACGGAAATTTTCCAATTGATTATAAGAGGTCATTTTCCCATTTATACGAATAAGTAAGCGTATAGATGTGTTTTGAGTGATTTTGAAAAGAGAAGAATTGAAAATTAGATGAAGATAATTATGGATTAGATTTGAGTAACATGGCTATGTAAGATGATATTATGGAACAAGTCATGGTTTAGTGATTTTAAAGAGTGATATTTGTGGGAATTATGCAAAGAAAAGACTGGAAAACAAGGACAATAGGGTTGTGAACAGACCAGAAATAGGGGTCTCTTTGTAACAAAACTGGCACTATTTGGCACACAAAAACTTATGATTTTTTGTGGATCTATAGCCCAATGAGTTATCTTTCAATGGTCTATAGAATTACTTTAATTCGAGTTTTGTGGAAAAAGATATAGCTGTTTAACTAAGACTGTGTAGGATAGACCGTAGCTGTGCATAGTTGTGTTTTAGCCCAATTTTAGGAACTCTATTGTAGGAATTATATTTTCCATTCTCGATGAAACTATTGTAGGACTTGTTACGCTTTTCACATTGGGGTTTTATAGCTCAGTTGGAGATCAGGAGTGAAAGATATTGATTTTCCAAAGTAGACATTCAAACAGCAATATGAGGGAGGAAAGAAATCGTGATATTTGAAAATATTATTAGGAGTTTCTACATATATATAGATATTGCAAAGAAATTATAAAGTCTAGTGAGCTTAACAACGTTAGGCAGCACTGTCCCATTTGTCATCGATTCAACGAATTTGCCTGCAAGCTACTCTATGTAATCTTTACTTTTGGAGTGGGTATTACCGGCCTTTGTGAATTGGGACCTTCGTGTTCAGTCACCATCAATCGGGACACCTCCTCCCATCTTGTCCAACACGCACCATACCTGACCGGAGTTGTTGGGGTTCAATCACCGTCAATCTGCGGGGTGCAGGTTTCCCTGACATTCTTCCGATGTGGGTATTACTGTGTCACCGGTGGTTGTTGGACGGCCTTGGGTGTGCCAGGACCCCGGTGATTGTGACTATGGTAGGGAGGGTCGTTGCGGTGGTCCAGAATTTTCGACGACTGCAGCCTATTGGTCGGAGCACCATTGGACCGTTGGGTGCTCATCCTTAGGCGCCTGAGTAAGTTGGCCTAATCTATTCCCTTCCAGGAGCTGGGTGCATGCTAATATTTGTGTTACTTATTCTACTTTAGCCATTTGTTTAACTGGTTTCACGTGTGAGTTGGCATTTTGGTTAAGAAGAAGTTGGTAGACTTTGTTGTTCAAGTTAAGCGTAAGAGTGATCAAATTATGGCCATTAAGGTTTTGGTGGGTTCAGATTTCATAAATGTGGTTAGTATTTATGCTCCTCAAATAGGTCTCCCGGACGATATTAAGAAGCTTTTTTGAGGGGATTTGGATATGGTCATGCAGGATGTACCTTGGAGCGAGAAACTTTTCATAGGAAGAGACTTTAATGGCCATATTAGTGTTGACTCAGACGGGTATGATACAGCCCACGAGGGTTTCGATTATAGGGAGAGAAACAACGGAGGATTTTCTGTGCTGGACTTTGCAATGGCCTATGATTTGTTGGTAGTATACTCCTTTTTCAAGAAGAAGGAGGACCACTTGGTGACCTTTACAAGTGACTCCTTAAATACCCAAATTGACTACTTCTTGATGAGGGCAGATAGTCGGAGGTTTTGTAAGGATTGTAAGGTGATTCCTAGTGAGTATTTAGGTACTCAACATAGGTTGCTAGTGGTGGATGTGGAGTTCAAATGTGCTAAGTGGAAGAAGAGGAGAGTCGGGGACCCTAAAGTTAAGTGGTGGACCCTCACGAAGGAGAGTGTCATGTTGTTATCAGATAGGATTACGGAAGAAGGAGCTTGGAGGCGGGTAGAGGATGCAGATTCAATGTGGGAGGCAATGGCTGATTGTATTCGAAGGTCGACTACATAAATCCTAGGTACTTCTAGAAGAGGTGGTAACAAAATGAAGGGTGCCAAGTGGTGGAACGAGGCGGTAAAGGAGAAAGCTAAGGAGAAAAAAGAGGCATATGCTGATTTCATGAACAGTAGCAGCTGATGAAGAGAGAGAGATTAGTAGAGTTAGATATAAGGCAGCTAAGAAGGTAGCCAAGAAAGCTGTTACGATAGCTAAGAGCATGGCTTATGATAGGTTATATCATAAACTGGAGACCAAGGAAGGGGAGAAGGAAGTCTTTAAGCTGGCGAGGGCTAGGGAAAGTAGAACAAAGGATTTAGGTGTTGTGAGGTGCATCGAGGATGAAGATGGAAAAGTGTTGTCTGAGGAGGCTGAAATCAAAAAGAAATGGCAAAGATACTTTTCCAAACTCCTCAATGGTGAAGTGATAGAAGATTCCCGAAGTAGGGAAAGAGAGTGTAGTGAGGGGAGACTTGATCCGCGAGTGTATGGTCATATCAGCAAGGATGAGATTAAAGAGGCCTTAAGGAAGATGACCAATGGGAAGGCAAAGGGTCCAGATAAGATCCCAGTGGAAGTGTTCGGGTGAAGAAGGATTACAGTGGCTTACGGAGCTTTTCAATATTATTTTTAGGACCGCTGAGATGCCCAAAGAATGGAGGTCTAGTACAGTCATCCCTTTGTATAAGAACAAAGGTGATATTCAAGATTGTAATAATTATATGGGTATAAAGTTGCTCAGTCATACTATAAAGTTATAGGAGAGGGTGATTGAGAGAAGATTACGGAAGGAGGTTTCAGTTTCAGAGAACCAATTTGGTTTTATGCTAGGTAGGTCAACCATAGAGGCAATTTACCTCCTTAGAAGGCTCATGGGCTTGTACAGAGATAGAAAGGTGGATCTTCATATGGTGTTTATTGACCTAGAAAAAGCAAATGATAGAGTCCCGCACGAAGTGTTATGGAGATGCCTGGAAAAGAAAGGAGTGTCACCCTTGTATATTCGAGTTATAAGGATATGTACGAGAGAGGTCGGACGAGTGTTAGGATGCCAGGAGGGGTCACCAATGACTTCCTCGTTGGTATGGGCCTGGATCAGTGTTCCGCCTTAAGCCCTCTCCTTTTCACTCTAGTTATGGATGAACTTTCTAGAGGGATTCAAGATGAGTTACCTTGGTGTATGCTATTTGCAGATGACATTGTTCTTATTGATGAAACCAGACAGGGAGTTAATGACAAGTTGGAGCAGTGGAGGCATACATTGGAATCTAGAGGTTTTAAAGTAAGTAGATTAAAAACGGAATACTTTCATTGTTGTTTCAGTGGAAGGGTGGATGCGGGGGGAGAAGTCACCCTAGATGGGAGGGCGACACCTAAGGTCGATAAGTTTAAGTATCTAGGCTCAATCATTTAGCAGAATGGGGATATTGACGAAGATATTAACCAGCGAATAAAAGTGGGCTGGCAAAAATGGAAGTATACCTCAGGTATACTATGTGATAACAGGGTGCCCCTTGGATTGAAAGGCAAAGTCTATCGTATGGTAGTATACCTCAGGTGTGTTGTGTGATAATAGACTTTGCCTTCGATTAAAAGGCAAAGTCTATCGTACGGATCAAAATGTTAGCCTCTAAAAAAGGTGCAAGTTCAAAGGTTGGTGGTAGCAGAGATGAGGATGATTAGGTGGATGTGTGGTTATACGAGAATGGACAGAATTAGGAATGAAGTAATTAGGGACTTACTTGAAGTAGCTCCCATCGAAGATAAGATGAGAGAAACAAGACTCCGATAGTTTGGCCATGTGAAAAGGATGAGTGTGGACACCCTAGTGAAGAGATGTGAGATGATCAACATCCCCGAAGGCAAAGGAGAGGGGGCGACCAAAGAAGAGTTTGGATGAGGTGATTAGAGAAGACTTGAAAGTTATCGGTTTGTCGAAGGATCTGGCTTAGGATAGGAAGCTGTTGCGGGATAGAATTAAGACCATAGAACGCAGAGGGTCGATCCTGTAGTTGTCTTTTGGTTGCAGTGGCTTAGTGCTGGTAGAGGTTTTTTCATATGTTGTGTTTGTATGCAGGTAGTACTTTCTTCTTAGAAGAGACATCGTTTGGTTACAACTACTTGTTAAGGTATATTACCTTCCTCTGATATATTGCGCTTTTGTTACATAGCTTTAGCAACTTGTCTTTTAATATATCTGAGCCATTCATTGCTATGTGTCCTTCATTTTCCCATTAAATGTTTTCACAAAATCTTTCTTCTATAAAAATTTTTCACAAAATCCTTTTCTGTGGATCTCTTGGAATCAGCCTCTCTACGGGGAGGAATGCCAGTAGAGCCAAGGTTGCTTACAACTAGATCTCCCCAAACCCCACGAAAGCATGACCCATACTGAGAGGTGTCTTGTAGTGAGTTCACAAACTTTGTTTATGAATAGAAGCTTACGTGGGTTGGAAAACAGAGTTAAATGGGCATGAGAATGACATTTGAGAAGCTAGGAGGGTAATGACAAACGATCGGGGTCTATCAGGCCAAGCTAAGGTTATATGAGCTTTCCCAAACTTCAAACCCCTCTTGGCATTAAACCTTTAATTATCCATTTCATAAATAACAAAAACCCACATTCTCTTTATATCCATGAAAGTCTTTTCATTATCACCTTAATTAGTTCATTTTGCTCTACTTTGCTCCAATTTGTTTCACTTCGAGTTTAATGACCATGACTTATTTAGTCTTCAAATCATTTTACTGTAACTTATCTTATATTGAATTGTTTAATTCGCAGATACCCTTTTAATTAATCAATTTCCATTCAAGTTACAAATTATGGGGGTGAATGTTATTTACTAATTACATTTACCTATAATTACATAATTAGTGGTCGTCTCAGTTATGAGCTATAGGGCATTGCCCTTCAGTTACCAGCGCGGCTTCACATGAGGTTCCCTGATCGGCTTGGTAAATGTATACCTATCCATAGATCATAATAGTATCAAGGGGTTCACTATCAGATAACAGCTAGCAATGTAGTTTTCCATTCATCTCATTCACTGTTTTAACTTAAAATGAATTGCAAAGCGCACGCCCAACCAATTTAAGCAGATATCATTTAACTATACAAGGATGTATGTACTGAGCTTCGACTCACAGTTTGTAATATTTTTCATGTTTTGATTTAGGCAAATGTTTAGTGAATCGCCCTCATGCTACCAAACCAGTTGAAGAGAATAAGATGAGTAAGGGAATCTGGATGGATCAACGACGATATAGTACATGTATATTTTGGAGCTATATTTTGAAATCTTTAGCGAATGGAGGTGTAGAATATATGGTGAATTGCTTTACTATGGTGTATAAACCATTTGTGGGTTAACAGCTGATGGTATATGGTTTGATAATATGTGAATGTGTATGGTTGAAGCTACGCCTAACTATGTTATTTCTAGTGCACATACTTCAAGCGTTGTCCTTTTGGACGGTGATGACGACCCTATAATTGAGTTTATTAGTCCTAATTTAGGGATCTATTAAGGAGAATGCAAACAGCAAAACAAGTGCATTTTGGGGTGTTACAGGCTTGGTATTAGAGCTAGGTTTGATCTTCCTTTATGCGATATGAAGTACGGGGAGTAGAGTTAGGAGAGTGAGAAAGTTGGTTAGTGAGGGTTATTATGATATCATTGGAGATTTGTGACAATAGTAATGTCTGCTTATCTCTCTCATGTTCTCCTCTTATATTATGCTTTGTTAGATGGATCCATATGTGGTGAGCATCTTGCCGGTTACTTTTATGGCTACTCATATCTTGTTATTACAGGCTAGTATAGTAGTACACATGTAGAACCCCTATCCTGAGTTTTATAGCATTCAAGTCCGTACACGTAGGCTATTATGTATGCTTGTCTTATATGATGGTTGTAGTGAAGTGATTGAATTACTCTGTTTATTGAATAGCCAGAATGTCTGAACCTGTGCAAGACAATACGGAGACCCACATAAGGGTGAACAAGGCTCATGTAATGTGCCGCCAAATTTTGGCGAAATGCCCCCAGCTCCCCTTAAGTTAGCTAACAACATTGGGAACCTGAACTACTGGGCAACTTTGGTAGCTGAAATGATGAAATGGATTCGCCCATGCTTGCCGAAAACCCTCCTAAGGATGATAAATTGCATGATAGGGTAGCATAACACAACCCTAAAGTTTACGACGGAACGATGACCCAGTGGAATTTGAGGAATGGGTGAGGGGAATGGAGAATATTTTTACAGTGGTAGAGGTTCCGAAAAAAAAGAAAGCAAACATTGGGATGTATTATTTTACTGGTGAAGCTGATATCTAGTAGAACACCATTAAGGGTAGGCTCGTAGAGCCTGAATTCATCTGGAGCAAATTTTTGGAGGAACTAACAAAAAAATTTGACCCAGTTGTGGTTCACAGACAAAAAGAGAAAGAATTTATGGAACTGAAGATAAGTGCTAATATGACTATATTGCAATATGCTAGTAAGTTTATAGAACTGTCCAGGTTGCTCCCCGAATTTGTGTCATCTAAAAGGTTAAAGAAGAGAAGGTTTGAAGAGAGTTTGGCCTTCTACATTCAAAATCAGTTAGCTGACCAACCAATCTTGACCTACCAAGAGCTATATGAGTGAGCAGCAGAAGTGAAGCAAGTGAAGACAAAGTTGAAGGCCCTGAACCCGATCAATCAAAAGAGAAAAGGGAATGAGCGAGGAGTTCCAAGTGAGAGTATGAACCTAAAGAAACCTACTCCCGCTCCTCCCAAGAGCCGCCCTGCAGGATCAATGGAGCCCTATGGGAAATACAGATGGACTAATCACAAAACCCCTGAATGTCGAATAGGAACCAATAAGTTCATATGGTGTAGAAGCCCAGAACACCTCATTGTTGCATGCTCCCCGAAGGTTGAAGGCTGTAGACAAGGGCACAGCAAAACCCTTGGCTCCACTTCGCCAAGGACCCCCACCTTTAAGGCCAGCAGTCGCAGAAATGGCATAGGTGATTTGCGAGAAGGAAGCTACTTCTTTGGTACGGTGGTCACTACAACTCTCTTTTTAAATTCAAAGTTGTTTTGTGTATTGTTTGATTCTGGTGCTAATCATTCGTTTATGTCCACTCGATCTGCTGTGCAATTGAACCTTGATAATAGGAGGACAGAAACAAATTATGCGGTCAAGTTACCCAATGATTTTGTAATTGAGTGCCCTTTCTCGTATAAAATTATTCCCATCACCATTGGCAAAACCACATTCCCTAGGGATTTGATTGAATTTGATCTGTCCGATTTTGATATCATTTTTGGGAATGAATTGGTTGCACACTTTCAGGGGCAAGATTGATTGTGAGGATCTTAAGTTCATTTTGAAAGATGAAAAAGGGAGAGAAATACATTTTCATGGACAGAGTGAGGAAGAAGCTTATTCATTAATCTCTGATATAAAAGCAAATAAGCTATTATGTCAGGGGTGTATTGAATATTGGTGTTGTGCTATTCACACTTAAGCAAAAGAAGAGAAAGCAGAACATGTTCCTATAGTTTGTGAATTTGAAGATGTTTTTCCTAAGGAGTTACTAGGACTACCCTCGCAGAGGGAAATTGATTTTGGGATTGAATTAATCCCTGGTGCCCAACCTATCTCCAAAGCCCCATATCATATAGCCCTAACTGAGATTAGAGAACTGAAGATTTAGTTAGATGAGCTATTACAGAAGAGATTTATTAGACCAGGTGTGTCACCATGGGGTGCCCTAGTGTTGTTCATAAAGAAAAAGGATGGAACCTTAAAGCTATGTATTGAATACAGGGAGCTGAAGAAGATCATCATCAAAAACAAATACCCTTTGCCGCAAATAGGTGACTTGTTTGATCAACTACAATGAATAGAAGTCTTTTCTAAGATTGATTTGAGATCAGGGTACCATCATCTTAGGATTGAACCTGAAGACATCCCCAAGATAGCGTTTAGAACTAGGTATGGTCACTATGAGTTCACGGTGATGTCGTTTGGCCTAACTAATTCCCTTGCAGCCTTTATGAATCTTATGAACAGAGTTTCCAAACCCTATTTGGACAAGTTTGTAGTGGTGTTCATAGATGACATATTGATGTTTCTACGAACAAAGATGAACATGCTATTCATTTGAGGATAGTGTTACAGGCCTTAAGAAAGCATAAGCTATATGACAAATTAAAGAAGTGTGAATTCTGGTTGGAAGAAGTGGTATTCTTGGGACATGTGGTCACAAAAGAAGGAATTAAGTTGACCCCCATAAGGTGAAAGCAATCACAGAATGGTCAAGGCCTACTAATATCGCTAAGATTAGAAGCTTTTTGGGTTTAGCAAGCTATTATTGAAGGTTCTTGAGGACTTTTTGAAATTAGCTTCACCCCTTACCAATTTACTTAAGCAAGCGACTAAATTTGAGTGGACAGAGAAATGTGAGAGAGATTTTTAAGAGCTAAGGCAACAATTAACTACGGTTCCAATCCTAACACCACCAGTAGAAGGTAAGAAGTACACCATTTAGAGTGATGCATCGAAGAACGGTTTGGCGTGTGTTATGATGTAGGAAGACAAAATAGCAGTTTATGACTCCTGAAAACTCAAGCCTTATAAGAAAAATTACCCTACCATGACCTGCAGTTAGCAACTCTGGTTTTTGCATTAAAAATCTGGAGACATTACTTATATGGTGTACCATGCAAGATCTACACTGACCATCAAAGTTTGAAGTATATCTTCACCCAGAAGGAGCTCAATTTGAGACAAAGGCATTGGCTTGAGTTGCTTAAAGATTATGATTTGTAGATTCACTACCACCTAGGAAAGACAAATGTTGTAGCATGTGCCCTAAGTAGCAAAGCTCAGCATAGCCTGAACATTCTAGTGATTACTCAACTGAACCTCTTGAGAGAGCTTGTGGACTTGGGCATTCAATTACTTTTACACAGGAAAGTGAATGTACAATTGTTAACACTTACCTTATAGCCCTCCATAATGGAGGAAATTCTGGTAAACCAGGATAGTGATCTGGAACTCCAAAGAATAAAGCAAAATTTAGGAAAAGGGATGTCTCCTAGATTTGTAGTGCGAGAAGATGGGATCTTACAATTTCAGAATCGCTTATGTGTACCCAAAAATGAGGAATTAAGGAAGCATATCTTGGAGGAGACTCATAACACTCACTACTCGGTGCATCCAGGAGGCACCAAGATGTATAGAGACTTTAGGCAATATTTTTGCTTGAATAATATGAAAATAGAAATCGGAGAGTAGGTAGATAAGTCTCTGACTTGCCCAAAGGTCAAACCAGAACACCAGCACCTTGTAGGTGAATTAAGACCTTTAGAAATTCCCACTTGGAAGTGGGATTCAATTTCAATGGACTTTGTCATGGAACTATCCGTTTCTGCTTTGCAAAAGAATGCCATACGGGTAATAGTAGATCGACTCACCAAGTCTACTCATTTTATACCAATTCAGGATACTTGGGGAGTTGAAAGAATAGCCCAATTGTATATGAAGGAGGTAGT
The DNA here is from genome assembly GCA_017589665.1 of Selenicereus undatus. Lineage (NCBI taxonomy): Eukaryota > Viridiplantae > Streptophyta > Magnoliopsida > Caryophyllales > Cactaceae > Selenicereus > Selenicereus undatus. The sequence continues at coordinate 43,118,899 of JACYFF010019584.1, forward strand.
TCGACTACATGGGATTCCCTATGACGTATTATCAAATAGAGACCAATGATTCCAGGCCCGTTTTTGGCAAGTACTTCAAAAAGCCTTTGGAACCAAATTGAACTTTAGTAGCTCTTATCACCCTAAAACAGATGGTCAAACCAAAAGACTGAATCAAATTTTAGAAGACATGTTGAGAACTTGTGTATTGGAGTTCAAAGGGAAGTGGGAAGACAATTTACCATTGGTGGAATTCTCATACAACAATAACTATCAAGCCACCATCAAAATGGCCCCGTTTGAGGCTTTATACAGGAGAAAATGTAGAACCCTGCTTTGCCGGAGTGACTTGGACGAGGCATTAATCATAGGCCCCGAAATTATTAAAGCAACTACTGAAACAATAATAAGGATTCAGGAGCATATTCGGGTTGCCTAGAGTCGACAAAAGAGCTAGCTGACAAAAGAAAGAGGTCTCTGAAATTTCAAGTAGGTGATAAAGTTTTTTTGAAGGTTTCACCAACCAAGGCTGTTAGGAGGTTTTGAGTACAAGGCAAATTGAGTCCAACATATATCAGACCCTATGAAGTCATGGAAAAGTAGAATCCTATAGCTTATTGACTGGACTTTCCCGTAGAACTCGATCACATGCATAACATGTTCCATATCTCTCAACTCAGGAAAGACATTCCAGATCTAGACCATGTTGTTGTATCTGAACCCACTGAAGTCATTGGGACTCTACTGTATGAAGAACGTCCAATTCAAATACTAGACCAAAGGACAAAGCAACTATGAAATAAGCAGATACCATTGATCAAAGTACTATGGACAAATCATTCCTCCTCGGAAGCCACTTGGGAAACCGAGGAAGAAATGAAAGTCAAGTATCCATACCTATCTGATGTAATCTTGCATGCTTTGACAAGGTTCATAAGTTTCAAGGATGAAACTTTTTAAGGGGGGAAGGCTGTAATAACCCGACCCTAAATCATGTTTATTTAATTAATTAAGTCATGTTATTAATTTTATTTCATTTAATTATCTCTTTCAATCATTTTGATTGGAAAAAAAATCATCTGAGCCCTCACTTCGCAATTCGGGTTTTTATTAATGAAACATCTCAGAAAAATTGATAGTGGGCCCTGATAATTATCATTTCAGTGGTTAAATTATTTTCTATAACATCACAAAAATTTAAATTTGATCTATACAAAAACCTCATTGTAACGGAGCGTTTTATTACCAAGCCCAATTTACTTTTGCCCAATTTGAAGCCCAAAAGCTTATGCACGTGATTTATCTAACGGTCATTCCGTATATCCAATTTTAATTAGCAAAAGCCCCTTTTTCATGCTTAAATATCAGCCAAGTATCAAAGATAAACATCAAAATCATTTTCCACCAAGCAAAGATTAGTCTTTTTATTGCTCTCCTCCACCTGTTCCCCCTCGCACACGGTTGTTGTACTACTGTCCCAGGGCTGTTTCAACCAGTTCCTCTAGCCTCTGGCCACCAGATAGCCACTAACAACCCCCCTAGCCACCACCCACACTCCTACAAACATCCACCCACACTTATATCTCCTTTCTCAAGCATCAAAGTGAGTAAAACCATAACCGTATCTTATAGATTTTGAGTTGTGTTTTAATGATTGTATATGGTTTGATAATGTGTGAATGTGTATAGTTGAAGCTATGCCTAACTACGTTATTTCTAGAACACATACTTCAAGCCTTATCTGTTTGGACAACGGTGATTCCCCTATCATCGAGTTTATTAGTCCTAATTTAGGGTTTTATTAAGAAGAATGCAAACATTAGAACATGTGCATCCTAGGGCATTACAAAAACCATCACGAGATGTCACTCCTCCACTTGAGAAACTGAGGGGCTTAAAGGGCTTGTTGCATACTCTAAATACAACCGTGATTCCTACGAAAGTGAGTTAGAATTTTCTTTTTTGTATTTTCATTTCTTTTTAGTTGTTTTAGTTGTTTTACTCGAGGGCGAGCAAAATATTTGTGTGGGGGCATTTGTTTCTACTAAAAATATGTTATTCATAAAATACCTTTATGCTTGATTTATGCTCAAAATAATTATTATTTTTAGATTTTTATCTGATTTTATTTGGTTTTGTAGGTGTTGAATAAATTGAAAAAAAGCAAGGAAAAAAATATAATAAAACCTAAATCTACCAAGCCCCAGCTTTGCACACATCTGGCATGCGGCACCCCCTCCCCCTTAATTCCCCCACAATTAGTCTATGGTACATACCCATGTACCATGCTAATATACACACCTATACAAAGAGGTGTTTAATTGGACCTAACAAATAATCATGTCCTATTGTGAATTGGAGCAAAATTCTCTCTCTAAATTTGGGCAGCTCACAGACATATGTACATTCACGTTCATTGCAGCAAATTTTGAACAAAAAGCAAATATTCAACACAAGTTCATCCTTTTCATGCATTATGAGACAGTGTCGTTCAAGAAAAATTTAAACAACAATCAGCAATACAAGCACCAAGAATATCCTTCAATTATAAATCAATGGATTTTGAGGACCAAATTATAGCTGAAGTAGAAAATTTGCTAATTAAAGAGTTGCAAGCATTAGGAGTTCATGTTCAAGGTATGTATGGTTGATAATTCATTAAAGAAACCTTTAAATTTGTCAAAGAAACAATTATTTATCATCTCTTCAATACAAAGTATATCTACCTAGAGCGATTTTTAAATTCAGAAATCATTGCACCTAAGGTCTTGGACGAAATTCTCCAAAGGGATGATTGTAATAACGAAATCGTTAATTTTGATCGAATGAATATTTTATGCAATGCAGTGAATCTTTTCCCAACTGCATGGAACCTTTCCGTAATTGCAGTGAACCTTTTGTGCCAAGAAGCAAAATCGAGATGTTTTATGCAATTCAGTGAATATTTTCCAAGCTATAGGGAACCTTTCCTCAATTGCAGTGAACCTTTTGGACTAAGAAGCAAATTTAAGTCCTTTTTTAAGGCAAATTGACCGTTAATCTCCTCTCTTTTGAGACTTTGTATGAGAATATTGTGATTGCTATGATAGGGAAAGCTCTGAGGATTGCTGGAAGATAAGACATTGTAGAGCTATAAGGAGTTCTCCAAGGAGGACCCTAAGGATTTCAAGCCTCAACCCATATTTCTTTTTGTTCGATACATATTTGATCTATGTAACTAGACATATGGACCTTTACTATATGTAATTATACTCTCCATCCATCTGGATGTGGCCCTTGGTAAGTAGACAGGATGGATGAGCTTCTTCAACAAGGGTGTTTGTTGAGCACAAAAAACTTGTCAAAACTTTTGATGATATAATTCACTTAATTATAACAACGGGAAAAAAAAAAGATAAACTGACATTGAACTTCTTAAACCCGGTATTCAATTTCTCAACATCTTCAATGTACATCTCCAAGTGTCGCATTGCATACATCCCTGAGTCAGGATAAGCTTTTCTTGAAACTTTCATCCAAGGTAGTTTTAGTTGCTCCAATTGCAAACCCTCTATAGAAATAGTTTTACCCCTGACTGATTTGGCGATTTTATCAGAAAAATACTTTGAAAAGCACTGAACCTAGGGAAAAAAAAGTAGTATACATTTATAATAAGTAACTTCAAATATTAAAATATTAGAATATCAAAAAGACGAAAAGGTAATATAGAAAATTACCAAGAGGCTGACACAAACAAGAATAGCACAATTGTCCACATTGTTATGACTAACAGAATGGACAATCTCCACATTTTTTTCCTAAGAAATTGAATCACACAACAAAGTAATATCCATTCTGAAACACTGGAAAGAATATCTGCATATCAACACAACTATAGAAGCATATGTACACCATTAAGCTATATAAGCATATGTAAGCCACATTGCGATTGTGATGCGACAATGGCAATGGTGAAATATGGGCAACGTAATACCAACATTTACTCCACAGTTTTACATCTTAATTTTGATCCAATAAATTTTTTATGCAATGTAGTGAATCTTTTCCCAATTACAGGGAATCTTTCCCCAATTGCAGTGAATCTTTTGTGCCAACAAGTAAAATTAAATTGCTTTTAATTGCTATAGGTATGAGGCTGTACACTGCACGCGCAGCATATGTACCTAGTAAGGTACATACGTTTGTAAGGTAGTATTTTCCAATTCCCCCACTCTCTCCTCTCTTGATTCTAGCTTCAGAGAAACCCCTAAGCAGACCCCGACATCCTCACCATCTTCTTCCTCTCTCTTCAAACTCATCTCTCTCTCTCTCTCGATCTCGCCCTCAACCACATGACAGCACCATTATCTCCAGCCACCACACCACCATCTTCATCCTCATCCACGCCTCTAGTCAAGCAGCATCCGCCAGCAGAACATTCATCGTCACCATCCATGCCATCGCACTCCAACGATCGCGATTGAAGAGGAGAGGCTATAAATGGAGGTTGCGGCACATTCAGAAAGCAATTAGGAGTTAATCTAGGTTTTAATTAGGTTAGGTTTAAGTTTTTTAGGTTTTAATTAGGGTTCCTTGTTAGTTTAATTTTGGTTTTTCGATTTTTAGGGTTTAAATTCAAGTAGAGTTTTAGAGTTTAGGGTTTGATTTTGGTTTTGTAACTCTTCTATGTTTCATTCTTAATCTACTCTTGTTAGCGAGAAATTAATGGAAATAGTTTTAGATTTGTTGATTTTTTTGAGTTAGGGTTGCGATTTTAGGTTTCCAATTTCATGAAATTGGTTCATCTTGGAAGTCCAATTATCTGCTTAAGGTTCAATTATCTGGGTTAATTGGAGTCTATTGAAGTTGGGCTACGTTTCTGGGCTCTCTGTTTGATAGTTAGGGACACCCCATTAATGGAACTCAACCACATCACTTCTTCCTTCTCATAGCTTGGGTTTGGCTTCTGTTTTTAATTTGCTTATCTTGTATTGTTTGGGTTGATTATTGATGTCAACTTCGATTCCCCTATTTGTTGCTCTGTTTCGTTTTTGTTGCTCCCCCCTAGCTTATTGCTCTGCTTCATTTCATCCCAATCCTTCTTGTTCTATTTCTCCGGTTCTTTTAGTAAGTATTCGATGACATTAGTTAGTAAATGCCTCTTTGGTTGCAAGTTTACTTATTTTCTGGTTTAATTTATTAGTTCTGGTTGAATTCCTTAGACAATCAAGCCATGAATAAAATTCACACTAATATCATGACTCTTGTGTTTAATATAGTTCGCTTTGCCTATTTTATTATTTAGGATGGTTTAATTTTGTTGATCGTGACCTTAATTTCATCCTTGTCCCTGATGAGGCAGCCCTCAAGTATTACGATGATAGTCGTATACTTATGGCATTTATATTTACACTCAAAATTATCGTAAACTAGTAGTCTTGTGCTCCTAGTCTTCAAATAACTCACTATGCAAAAAAATATTTCTCATAAATTATTATTTTTGAATCCACTTGATAAATCCACATAAAAGATATTTAGACAAATCAAAAAGCCACTTTCTAACATCTTTTCTTCTTCTCGCCAATTTATTACTCGTTAACCTAAAAAATAGTTTAAAATAAAGTAAATTAGACAAAATAATATATATAACATAAGCTAATAATTATTAATAACATACATGAATCATGACTTAACACATTCTCCACACTTAACTTTGGACATCCTTGTGGAAACAAATCTAAGACTTAAGCGAAAAACTACCCTTCTTTCTTATAAATCCACAAATAAGATATCAAATTTACAGTAGGCTTTCTTTGAAAACAGATTGACTTAAGATTTGTTGTTAGTATCGCCTCTAACAAGTGAACAACTACTAAACATCAAATTGCCATCAAAGAGTTTATTCATCAGATTCACAACATTTCTTTAATAAAGTAACAAGAACAATAATCGTCCATTTCATTTAAGCATGGATACATGAATTCAGAGGTCAGAAAAAGTTGAAGATAGCAAAAATTCAGATATGGTATGACTAAAGGGACAATTGAACTAGTATAAATAACTCATTGGGATTGATTCGAAACTTGCTGTGCATTTGATTATTTATATTTTTTTCATGTCTCACTTTTTTCGCTCTCTTCTTTTTCTCAAAACTCAATTGGGGAAGATGTTTGAGACCCAAATAAAGTATTAGAAACTAAATGCTCCCTGTCTCATATTTACCCCATAATAGATGTTGGAGTTGACCCTTTATTTATTTATTTTTAATCTCTCCCCATTAGTCAGGTTCGCGTCATTAATCGGCCCAATTTGGTTACCCTCCTGACATGCACTACTCCATTTGTAAGACTTAACTTGAGACCTAAACTCAAGGGGAAAAGGTGTCGAGCCACCTACTCCTACCCATGTTGGTAACCTAACTATTTTTTTTTAATAACTATTATTGGCATGTTTCGAATTATAGATGACCCTAAACTGGGTTAACTATTTTAGCATAGGTCTTCTCCATACATAAGTCACTTAAGGGGAACAAGTGTTGTGCCACTTGAAGTAAACCAACAATTTGTTTGTTAACAAGACAAGAAAAGTCACAATCACTACTAATTTAATAGTCTGGGAAAACAATTAAACTAGGTCCTTATACTGCCTCTAATGCAGTTATATAGCATGATTAAATAAGATGTGGATAACCGTGACATTTACTCATTAAAGAGATATATGAGGAGAAACTTAAACTATTCGAAATGATACTTAGCACTCAAAAGCTCCACTTGCAAAGGAATAAACTAAAAATAGTAAAGCACAAAAATTTTAATGAAGAAAGGCTAGCATAAACTCATATTCATACATTTCTTTACAAGAAAGACATAAAAGACTCTAAAATTTTTTTTATTTTTTTTAAAATGCAAGACTAAGTGTAGGATGCCCCCCTCACACTTAATTCATGTGTTGTCCCTAATGTATGCAAAATAGTGAAAGTAATTAAAGTATGCATAATGTAATGTTCCCTGGAAAACATTGCGCTGCCTCCTAACGATGTCCTTTTTTTTAATTGTTGTTGGCTCAACACAATTGTAGCTCATGAATCCTCCAACCAAATCTCATACACTATCCAGATTTGATCACCTTCATAAAATTAATTTAATATGTGACCATTCACCTTAAAAATTTGTTAGAAGAGAAACCTCTAATCTCAAGTACTCCATGTAGGTAGGTCTTTGTTATTTCAAAAGGTCCTAGCCATCCTGAAATTAGCTTACCAGGAAAGTGTTTCAATTTTGAATTAAATAATAACACTTTTTTGCCTATCTAAAATTCTTCCCTACTATGCTTAGCAACCGACTCTAGTGTGATTATATGTGGACATAATGTTGTCTAAGTAGCCTAATAAGTTTATCCTCTTGTTGAAGTGCAAATGCATTAGAAATTATAACTGTTAAGGTCTAGTCATCCCCTAAATAAGCATACTTAAGATTTTCAATCAATAGTTTTAGCTCTAGTTTAAGCGGTGGAATACGAGAGGGAAGCAACGTTGTATGACTTTTTTGGCAATTCCAGCTTCCTAGGAATGTCAATTACATGGAATTCTAACAAAGACTCTATGTTGTGTACTAACCCATTATCAACATGGTAAGGCACATTTTAAAATGCAAATCGATCCAAACCTTGGGTTAGCACAGTTGGCAATTCATCTTCATAGGACAATTCATAAACATGCTAGGAGAATTCATAAACATGCTAGGACAACTCATTAATCACATCAAGTGCACAAAGATAGTTCACATCAGTAGGAAATCTTATGGCATCACAAATAGTGCACTTAATAACGTAACCATCAAATTCCGTAGTCATTGTTCCTCCATGTGCATCTGTTGTTGTCCTAGATGTTTTAAGAATCTACCAAGCAAATTGGAATGTCATGTTATGCATCATCTATGTCTAATATAAAAATCAGCAGGAAAAACAAGCTCATTAACATGGACTAAGACATCCTTTGTTAGATTTAATTGTACAAGGACACAAGAGAGGGGTGAATTGTGTCTACCAACTTTTTCGATTGTTTTCGAACACTCGTGTAAATTGTTTGGAATGCGTGTTTGGATTGAAGCAGAAACAAAGCTAATTGCGGAAATACTAAAGGAGAAACAGTATTTTTACGTGAAAAACCACATCTGGCCTAATTTAGGAGTAAAAACCACGATCTACAACTGCAGGATTTCGGCAATACTTTCACTAGATGGGCAGAACACGTTACAACTGTAACACCACAGGTGACTTAGTCACACACGTAACTTGGTCTACCCCTAGACCTTTGTTATAGACACCAAGTAACTTAGGCAACCCCGAGACCCTTGCTAGAAACACCACGTCCAACATCTCCCAAGACTTGGACACTCTCTTATCTTACTAATGAAAAGAGAAAAAGTAGAACACCTTACTTAAATGCTTCTAAACAAGCTGAATGTAAGGTCAATACAATCCCTATTATGCCAATATTGAAAACTTGATTTAGCACTCTCTTTGAAGGTTTTCTCTTGGAAAATTTAAACTCACAAAGACAATTTTTAACCCTTGGAAAACCTTGAAAAACCTTAGGGAGAGAGGCATCTTAAATAGAGGAGTATGAGTGGGTGCTTGTGCTGCAAGATTAGAAAAAAAGAGAAGATCACTTCCACTCAATAACTCTATCAGTCAAAACCCCTAAAATGTTTCCACTTGATATTCTATCCTTAAGGATAGAATAAAATCTCTCAAGCCCCTAAAATCTCTCCACTTGATAAATATTTTTCTCTTAAAAGTAGGATGAAATCTTTCATGATTATTTTTAAAGAGAGAAACCCTTTTTAGCCTCAACTTACATCAGAAAAACTAATCTCAATTTTTTCATGAAATTTAACCGTCAAAAATCATTTTAAAAACCTTGAAACTCGTTTTTGTCTTTGACGTCAAAACACTGCAGACTTAACTTCTCATTACTATTCTGAGGCAGTGTTCTGAAGTACTTAAAAACCATTCAAAGCAAATGCTAAGTCAAGGACCTCCTAATTAGCATACTAACAAGAATTCAGAAAAATAAAGCACATACAGAACCTAAGACTCTTGTTATCAGGTGGACTCCTTCCACATGTATCGACTTTGATGCTCCATGCTTATTCGAACCGCTCTAAGTATTTTTCGGATCCTATCTCAACACACAACTCAAGCATAGCATATTGACTAGTACATTTGCATAGTTATCATCAAAACCTTGCACATTAATTCGGTCAACAATTTTCCCCTTTTTGATGATAAACCAAATAACCGCTAGTCGACATTAATGACAGGGCACAATACATTAGTGCAAAAATGGTTTATTCAATCCACACAAGAGAGAAAGCAAGAGTTAAGAAGTCAACTTAAAACTAGGCAAATCAATCGAAACGATGTCATACTCATCTTCCCCCTTTTGACATCATCGAAAAGGGTGAGTAGGCTAGAAGTTGGAATCCAGTGTGGACGCAATCACCACCAGAGCGGTAATGCAGGAAATAACAGTGATACACTCAAGTGTAAGGTAGAGCAATGATATTAGCCATCCAAGTCATGCACAAACAAGTAACATATTCAACAAGCAAAGGCATAGACGCATAAATGCATAAATCATCCAAGAACATTCCCAAACCACTACCAATCACATACGTAACCAAGTGTTTTAAAAACAGTGTTGTAAACAGGGGAGGGAACAGAGTCAGGTAAAGGAAGGTGGAGGAGGAAATTTCACTGTGAGGGCAAGAAGGGCACTCAACAAATCCTCGTGACGCTTTACATTGTAAGCCTTTTCCTCTGTAAGTGCCTGCTTTACTTCAACTATCTCCCCTTTCAATGTGATCTGATCCTTCAATAGTGTGTCAATTGTAAGAGCGCTAGATGTGGAGGCTTCACTGGGCACAGGGCCAAGGGTTGTTTGGAGCCCCTATTTTGAAGTTGCACTGCCACCTTTTGTTACCTTGAAACCACACCCGATCAAGGTACTGTAACCAATGTCATCACTGACCTGAACGCCTACTTTCTTCTGTAATGGAATCCCAAGTTTTTCAAACACTGAAGTCAGTAGTAACCCATACCCCATATCATGATCCTTGGATGTGTTTGTAATTCTTGCAATGTGGCTAATCATGATGGCAGGCAAGTTAATTCTCTCACCCCGATCCAACACATCAGTGTAACACAGATCTACGGGATTAACAAGGTTGCGTCCCTGTCCTCGGGGAATTACATTCTTAATCACAAACCAAAATAATAGTCGATGCAAAGGCATCCTTTCCCCCTTTCGCACAAACCAAAACTTAGTCAGATCGGGCTTTTAGGCTAGCTTCCGAGTCAATTCCAACAACCGTTCATCACCTAGGGCACTCTTGTCCTCACACACATATACATCAAAACCTTCTGAGAACATCCCAAGCAACTCACCTAGCTCTCGATAATCAAATCGTACCTCATGACCATTAATTGTGCTTGTCACCACTCCATTAGTGATAACACATTTCGCATAAAACTCAACCAAGTCTGGAATAGAACATCCTCTCTTAGTGTTCATGAAAAGATCCAACCAACCCTGTGCTTCCAACTTCTCGAAGAACACCCCTAGCCCCTGTTCTTGAAAATATGACAACTTAACCACCTTCCCCCGAACCATAGATTTCTGGAGGAAGTGCTCATATCTATCTCTCAACAAGTGTCATGTTTTTCCTAACTTTCTTTTTCTTTGGTTCATCAGATTCTTCAACTAGTTCTGACAATTGTTCTTGGGCCACCCATTTTTGGGGAGGTTTCTTGGATGGAGTTGGTTTGGTGGGTGTTTTGGTGGATTTACGAGCCGATTTCTTCTTCTTAATAGGGCTTTCCACTCTGTCTTCTAGCAAGGGTGACACAATGAGAGGACCTAAACTTCGAGTTCGAGGTCGTGATAAGGGTGCAGCGAGAGGTACGTTGGGTGAGGTGGTAGTCTTTCTTTGGCGTTTAAGGGTTAGTTTAGTCATTGGTTAGGACATTCCTTTTGAACCGCAAAATTAGTTCATCCTCATCACTATCTTAAACATCTTCAACAACACAGTCATTAAGCAAAAGATTCTCAACATTCTCAACACCAATATCCTTAGATTACCCAACTGACTCAGTTTTATCTCTTCTTCATCTCGACTTGGCCACAACCGGGTCATACACCACTATCTCCTATCCCGTAATCGGGTGTACCAACAGTATCATATCAGGATTCAAGCCCACTGAATGCAAGTCTAAACTCTTCAAGAACCAAAAAATAGAAAGTGTAATTGAAAAAGAAGGTAAGGGAGTGTTTTCCATACCCATTAAAACCTCTTGTGGAGATAGAGGCGCCATTGATCCTCCTTCAGTACCCATCCAGCTTCCTCCCTTTTTTCTCGATAATTGGTCCTGTAGTGATCTCGGGTGTGAAGTCTTACGCTTGGAGGATTCTTTGTTGCCATGAGTTCTTGCCATTTTGAGGAATTGGGGAGATTTGAAGTTCGGGTCTACATGGGTTTAAGGAAAAATAAGGAGATCGAGTTCTTTGTGAGAGAGAGAAAGATAGACATATGGGTTTATGGAGAGAGAATGGGAGGAATTAATGTTAACATGATTTAACCGAAATTCAAGGGGGTTTGGGAGAGTTTGTTTCGGCCTCTTTTGAGGAGAGAGAATGTTTGCATGCAATACATCATTCCCTACCAGGTTGGCTATAAATTATAGGTTAGGTGCAATGAAATGGAAAATTTAGTTTCCAACATTCCTTTATAATGCAAATTGGTCAGCACATGATACAAACGGTGGTCAGGTTTGTTCCTAGAGCCTGTTCTTACCGCTAAATGTTTGGTGACAACGGACACTAAGGGAAATATCATTAGACCTCAACGAGTAGACCTGACAAATGGGTCATTCGGTTCGGGTACGGGTCGGGTCAAGTTCGGGTTGGGTCATGTTCGGGTTAAATGACATTTTGGGTCGTTTCGATTTGAGTCGGGTATGGTTCAGGTCGGGTCAATTTCGGGTCAACCAATTTTTTGTCAAATATGCTCGTCATGAAAAAACAAGCAACTTTTTAGAAAATTTCGGGTCGGGTATGGTTCTGTTTGGGTCAATTCGGGTTTCGGGTCCACTTTCGGGTGAGCACATTTCGGGTCGGGTATGGGTCCGGGTCGTTCGTTTCGGGTCTCAGGTCAGTTTTGTCAGGTCTATCAACGAGTGTCAGCATGTTATACTCCACACATATGCCAATAATAGCACAACAATTGAATACATCCATTGGATCAATTTATTTGGCCAAAAAAATCCTTCACTAATCAATTGTTGGGGGTTAAACGAGCATGCTGAAGTCCTTTTACTCATACCCAATTCAAGTCTATTCCTCTCAGACTGCTCTCTACTCAGTGCCTTGGTAAAGATGTTGTAATAGTCCGACCCTAGATTCTGGTTATTAATTTCATCTCATTCACATCATTTCTTTTCATATTTCCATCTCTTTATTATTCTCATTTGGACATTTCTAACGGGGCCCTTACTTTGCAATTCGGAGATTTCTTCTCGTCAAATTTTGGAAATTGAGTTAGGCCTTCATATTTAAGAATTTAATGTTGAAAATCCTTTTTCATGGTGTCACAACCATTTATTTCAAATTTGTTTTAAAAAAAAAATAATTTTTTTTTTCAGAAACGCGCTCGGTTTCCATTTTTCGCTAAACCCGAGCCCGTTTAAAGCCGATTTCGATGCAACAAGACTTGACCTTTATTTGATTAACTAATCCTCTTAATTAAGCCTAAATCTAGCATGATTTTATTGACTTTTCTCCTTAAATTCTCAGCCAAGTAAATGGGATAGAAAAAGCCAAATTTTCATTTTTAACTCATTTTTCACCAAGTAAACTCAAGTCACTTTCTCTCTCCTATTTCTCTCCTCCTTCTCTCTACCTCACGACAGCACCAACATCAGCAGCAGCACCACCCTTTTCAGCCACCATACACCACCCCCAACCACCCCTCTTACTCCCTCTAGCATCAAGGATCATCTTAACCTCTTTTAGCTAGCACAAAGTGAGTGTTCTTGCACTTCTATGCTGATTTTGTTTTTGATCTTTGATCTTGTTGGGTTTTGTTCTTGATTTTGGTTGTATTAATGATGGATTAAGCTATTTTTGTGGTTTTAAGAATCATCTTGTTGAGGGTTTATGGTGGGGTTGATTTTGGATGAAGTTAGGGTTAGGGTTTCATGTTGAGGTGTGCAAGTTTCTTGTTCAAGTGATAATTATGGCTTGATTTCTCCATGTTTTTGCCTATCTCTTAATGTATTGAAGTTTAATATGGCTTTTATGATGTGTTGGAATGTTGTGATGGGATTCAAGTTGACCCAAAGTTAGGGTTTTGTCCATAAATGCATGGTTTGGACCAAAAGTTGCGTTAACCTAGAGATATGTGTTTATGTGCTTGGAAAGTAAGCTTTGTTGGATATATATATGAATTGAAGTTGAGTGTGGTGATGTTGTATGTGGTTGGGACATACCAAAGTGTGTTATACACTCTTGAGAAAGAGTTTGAGTTGAGGTTTGGTGTTAAAAAGGGAAGTAACAACTAAAAGAAGTGCTGCTGGAATTTTCAGTGAAACAGGACGAGCTTTGAAACAAAACTGGTAATGATCGTCCAGGCCAAAAATTCTATTTTTTTTGGGTATATAGGTCCGGATGTTAGCTTTAAAATGACTCTTGAATCGCCTTAATCCGAGGTCTGTGGAGGAAGTTATGGCTATTTTACTGGAACCTGTGCAGGGTGGACAGAATGGTTGTTATTTTTACCAAAACCTGACATGTTGCTGTTCTGACCCTATTTTATGAAACCTGTCATAGGAACCTGGTTATGTGCCCTTCAGGAACGTTTTAGAGGACTTCCTAAGCTATTTATATTGGGATCTTACATCTCGGTTGGAGGTCGGGAGTATAAGTTGTGGATTATTCATTCCGTACCTTGTCATAAACCCTACCCTTTAAACTCGCCGCCGTGCCTTACCTTAGCATTTTCATACTTTATTTAACTTTACCAGTTTCATAAGCCTTTTCTTTTAATTGATTCACACAAATTCTTTATAAGTCTTTTTCCATTTAAGAGCTTTATAAGTCTTTTTCCATTTAAGAGTATTCATTGTACTAATTTTATGCCTATAATGATTTTTTAACAGCATCAAGGCCTAAGCTCTCATCCTCTCCATTTTAGTCATCTATTTAATCTGTGTACTAACTTTTAAAGACCCCAGGTACGTTCATTGACTGTATCTTTAGAAATCAGCACGTATTTATCGAAATTATAATGTTTTGGTAAGTACATCAATGAATCAATTGAACCAGTGATTTATCACATAATTAGTGACCCCATCAGTTATCAGTTACAGGGCTTTGCCCTTCAGTTACCCGCGCGGCTTCAGGTCAGGTCTTCCGGTCGGCTTGGCAGGTGTACACCTATACATAGATCGTAACAGTTACTAAGGGGTGCACTAACAGATAATAATTGACAAGTTAGTTTTATATACATCTCATTCCCTGTTTTAAGATCAAAATGAATTACAAAGCGGACCCTCATATTTTTTTTCCCCATTGAATCTTTATCAGTACAGGGATGCACGTATTGAGCTTTGGCTCACAATTCGAAATGCTTTTATGTTTTGCTTTAGGAAGATGCTCAGTAAAAAGCTCACAGGCGGGCAAGGAGGCGGAAGGTGATAATTAAATCAGGACTGTCTCTTTGATTGGCGGATGGAAGCGCTAAGACGTTTTCATGACTTTTTGTGGTGCTTTTTTTTTTGGAGCCCCAGCTGTACATCTGAACTGCAATATGTATATTTGTAAGATTAAGCTGTGCTATGTTTGATGTAACCCTGAGATTTTAGAATCGATCCCGTGTTGTTATTAAAAGTTTCTAATGCTCGTGAATGACATCTAAGGTTGTACTTTGATTCTATGGTTCAACTTTCATATTTTTAGAGATGCCTTGTCCTTGCGGACGGCGGTAACGCCTATCCATGGAGTTCTAGATGTTCAGCTATGATTTATCTATTATTGGGGCGTTACAGATGTCAGCAATTTGTTTACCGATGGCACAAAAATTCATTGAAATTAATCCATTTTCAACATTGTCTCTCAAAAAGTGATGACGTATATCAATATGTTTAGTCCTTTTATGTTGACATGGGTTTTTGGCAATGTTAATTGCACTTGTGTTATCACAGAATATGGGAATGCATCCTGCGTCAACAGAAAAGTCCTTGAGTTGTTGTCATATCCACAACAGTTGAGCACAACAAGAAGCAGTTACTACATACTCGACTTCTGCTATGGACATGGCAACAGAGTGCTGTTTCTTGGTTGATCAAGAGACCAAACAGGGACAGAGAAAATGAGCCATACCTGATGTGCTTTTTCTATCAACCACGAATCCAGCATAATCAGCATACCCCTTCCTTAAGGTATCCTTTGAGGAATACACTTTTGACCTCCATTTGGTACAACTTAATTTCCATGTGGCTGCAAAAGCCACCAAAACGCGGATAGCCTCGATCCTTGCAACATGTGCAAATGTTTTCTCATAATCGATCCCCTCTTCTTGTAACCATTAACCACCAACCTGGCCTTGTTCCGAGTTATTGTTCCGAACTCATCCAATTTGTTCCTGAACACCCACTTGGTACCAGTTATCGAACTGTCCTTAGGCTATGGTTAAAGGTGCCAAGCCTTGTTCCTTTCGAACTAAGGAAGCTCCCCATGCACAGTAGTAACCCAGTCACAATCCGCAATATCTTCATGAACATTCTTTGGCTCAATGTTAGATAGAAGGGCATAGGAAGCACAAAAGTTTCAGAGTTTAGATCTGGTTTGCACCCCTATATTAATGTCAAACATAATCTAGTCAAGAGGGTGTGAACTTTGGTGCTTCCAGGGTCGTGGAGTAAATGGATTCACATACATGTTTTCTAATCTCCTCTGGATACTTGATGAAATAGGTTCTAGAGCCTGTTCCCACAATCACTCGGGAAGGATTGGGCTGAGTGGGTTCGTTTTGTTCCAAATCAGGGTCAGCAATGCTTCCCCCTGACTGATTTGCTCTCTACCCACCTCCCACACTACTAGATCCAGGACTTGATTCACCTTCAGAAGCCTTACCATTATCTACCATGGAGCTTTGAGTGAGCGAGAGGTCTTTTCTCACAAGACCAAGTTCGAACTCTTCATCTTGTGTATCATGCTCAATCAAGGAGTTAGTCTCATCAAACAGTACATGTATACTCTCCTCAACACACAAGGTTCTTTTGTTAAAAACTTTGTATGCCTTACTGTGTAAGGAGTATCCTAGGAATATGACTTCATCGCTTCTAGGGTTGAACTTTTCCAAGGATGTCTTCCCATTATTGTGCACATAACATTTACACCCAAAAACCCTCAAGTGCTTAATATTGGGTTTTCGTCCTTTGAAAAGTTCATAAGAAGTTTTGATAAGTACGGGTCTAATCATGCATCTATTAATAATATAACACGATGTATTCAATGCCTCTACCCAAAAGTTCCTAGGAAGACCACTAGTGACAAGTATAGTCCTAGTCATGTCCTCTAGAGTACGATTTTTTTGCTCTACCACCCTGTTCTGTTGGGGTGTTCTGGGGGCAGAAAAGTTGTGATCAACACCATGTTCATTACAGTAATCAATGAAGCTCAAGTTTTTAAATTCTTTGCCATGGTCAAACCTCAGACTTACCAATGAGTGTCCTACTCTCTTTTTAATTTTCTTAAGAAGCACAAGAAACTTTTCAAATGATTCATCTTTCGATGCTAAAAATAGGACACTCATTGGCACAAGAAACTTTGAAATGATTCATCTTTTTATGCTAAAAATAGGGTCCAAGCAAAACGAGAGTAATCATCTACTATAACAAACACAAACCTCTTCCCACCTCTACTTTTGATCCTCATAGGACCACACAAATCAACATATAGTAGCTCAAGAGGCCGGGAAGCGCTAACATAGTTCCTTGACTTGAAAGAAGTCCTAACTTATTTTCCTCTAGCACAAACGTCGCACAACTTGTCATCATTATACTTGATAGAAGTTAGTCCAGCTACTAGGTCCTTAGAAATGAGTTTATTCAAAAGAGAAAGACCTGCATGACCTAGCCTCTTGTGCCAAAGCATCACATCGTCATCAAGAGTACTTAAACAAGTCAAATAGTATTGGGGAAGTGAAAGAACACATGCTTTATACACATTGTTGTGTCGCTTCCCCCTCAACACAACATCACCAGATTTGATATTTGCATTGATTCGAAGAGAAACCAATGTGATTACCTCTATCACACAATTGAGACACACTTAGCAAATTATGTTGTAAACCGTCTACTAAGTACACATTATGAATAGAGTGAGAGAGTGATTTACCTATCTTACCTACACCGACAATTTTCCCAGACTTTCCGTTTCCAAATGCCACACTCCCTCCATCAAAGGCTATAAGTGAGAGGAAGTTTGATCTATCTCCCGTCATGTGCCTCGAGCAACCACTATCCAAGAACCATAGTTGATTGCCTCCTCTTAATTTAGCCAGCAAAATAGCTAAGTGTTAGTCTTGGGAACCCAGATCCACTTGGGTCCCATTTTCTTTGACATGGAGGTTAACTCACCTTTCCTAATCCACATTTGTTTAACATATAGTGAGTTTATGTCGACGACCCTTTTTCTCAAAAGACTAGTATATCGATAATGACCAATCTTTCCATAGTGAAAACAAATTATATTTTTTTGAAGTCTAAGATATTTTTTGTTTACTGGTTTAATGACACGTCTATTCACAAATCCTAGTCCCTTTTTGTTTCGGCTATGGTTAGTGTTTAACCAATTAAGCGCTTTTGAGGAACTATTCCAACACCTGTTCTGAGCAAGATCAAATCGGGCCTTATGGGCCTTTTCACGCAGCTGGTTGTTTTCACTCACAAGGGATTCTAGCCTAAGTTTCAGATCTAAGGACTCACTTTTCAGACTTGAGGGATCAATGTTAAACACTTCCTTTCTCGTATTCATGAGGTCCTTAAGCGTGTCAAGGTCTTTACATAAGGTTAGGGTCTTTTCATCTACCTTAAGCTTTTCACATTTTAGGATTTCATTCACACGTTTAAGTTCTTGTTTGTTCCTTTCAAGCATTCTAACATCCTTCTTCAATTCGGAACAAACCTTTTTAAGCATGCAATTTTCAGCATTAATTGCATCACATTCATCCATTAAAGTTAGCAGTAATTTCTCAATTTTAGCTTTGCTAAGACCACGCACCTTATCCTTGAGTTGGGACAAGCTTTCAACCGGTTCAAAGCCAGATTCGGACTCACTTCTGGCCATGAGGGCTACTACAGCTTTTTCTTCTTCTTGAGAGCCCTCTTCTTCTGAAGTTTCACCCCAAGCTTCCATCATAGCCTTGGTGAAATGCTTTGCGAAGCTACTTTCTTGCGGCCTCTTACCATGATTCCAAAACTGTTCTGACCCCTGTTCTTGCTTCTAGATGGGGCAATTTTTCACAATGTGATCATGTTTCCCACATTTGAAGTAACCCGAGAACTGATCACGATCACTACTCCTTGGTTTGCTGTTACTTCCCTTCTTGAGGTTCCCTCTAGCCTTCTTGAAGAACTTCTTGAGCTTCCGGGTTATCATGGCCATTTCTTCTTCATCCAAATCTGAATCATCACTTTCCACAGCCGTTTGAGCAAGGCCTCGGTCTTTCTTTGTTTCTTCCTTCACCTGGGAGCTTCTCCTTAATTCGTATTTTTGAAGGTTTCCAATGAGCTCATCCAAAGAGATCTCATTCATCTTTTTTGCTTCCGTGATGGATGTAGCTTTCGTTTCCCATGATTGAAGCAAAAACCTTAGGATCTTCCTTACCAATTCATCAGTGGTAAAGGATTTCGCCAATGATTTCAGCTCATTGGTGATGTAGGTAAGACAAGTGTACATATCCATCCCCCTCTCTTTGTCACTCATTTCGAATAGCTCATATTTTCTCATTAACAGCTCGATCCTGGACTGTTTAACCTGGTTAGTTCCTTCATGAGCCACACGGAGGGCATTCCATATCTCCTTCGCGGATTGACAATCTGAAATGTAAGTATACTCGTCTGGCCCAAGGCCAAAGTACAGCAGTTTCTTGGCCCTAGTGTTTTTCTCCATCTATTTGAAATCATCTGAGTCGAACTCATTTGACTTCATATGAACGGTTTTGCCATCTTCTGTGGTCTTCATTGGAATGTAAGGACCATTCTCAATGAACATCCATAGCTCGTAGTCATCAGCCTGAATGTAATTCTCCATACGATTCTTCCACCAGTTGTAATGTCGTCCATTGAAGTATGGTGGTTGAGTCACAGATTGACCCTCCGAAATTCCTTATGGTGCACTCATCTTTTTAGGATCTCTCAAGGTGTTAACCTCGGTACGAGAACTCTGCTCTGATACCACTTGTTTGATTTGATTGCACAAGGACACAAGAGAGGGGCGAATTGTCTCTACCAACTTTTTTGATTGCTTCCAAACACTCATGTAAAATGTTTGGAATGCGTGTTTGGAGTGAAGCAGAAACAAAGCTAATTGCAGAAATATTAAAGGAGACAAAGTGTTTTTACGTGAAAAACCACCTCTGGCCCAATTTAAGCGTAAAAACCACGACCTACCACTCTAGGATTTCTGCAATACTTTCACTAGACGGGGTCGAACACGTTATAACTGTAACACCACATGTGACTTAGTCACACACATAACTTGGTCTACCCCTAGACCTTCGTTACAGACACCACATAACTTAGTCTACCCCTAGACCCTCGTTACAAACACCACGTCTAACGTCTCTGAAGACTTGGACACTCTCTTATCTCACTGATGAAAAGAGAAAAAGAAGAACACCTTACTTGAAAGCTTCTAAACAAGCTGAATGTAAGGTACAATACAATCCCTATTATGCCAATATTGAAGACTCGATTTAGCACGCTCTTTGAAGGTTTTCTCTTAGAAAATTCAGACTCACAAAGACAATTTTTAACCCTTGGAAAACCTTGACAAACCTTGAGGAGAGAGGTGACTTAAATAGAGGGGCGTGAGTGGGTGCTTGTGCCGCAACATTAGAAAGAAAGAGAAGATCAGTTCCACTCAATAACTCTATCGGTAAAAACCCCTAAAATGTTTCAACTTGATATTCTTTCCTTAAAGATAGAACAAAATCTCTCAAGGCCCTAAAATCTCTCCACTTGATAAATATTCTTCTCTTAATAGTAGGATGAAATCTTTCATCATTAGTTTTAAAGAGAGAAACCCTTTTTAGACTCAACATACATCGGAAAAATTAATCCCAATTTTTTTTTTCACGAAATTCGGCAGTCAAAAATCATTTTAAAAACCTTGAAACTGGATTTGTCTTTGATGTTAAAACATCGTAGATCTGACTTCTTAGAACTATTCTGAGGCAATGTTCTGAAGTACTTAAAAACCATTCAAAGCAAATGCTAAGTCAATGACCTTCTAATTGGCATATTAACAAGAATCTAGAAAAATAAAGCACACACAAAACCTAAGAGTCTTGTTATCAGCTTGACTCCTTGCAAATGTATCGACTTTGATGCTCCACGCTCATTCAAACCGCTCTAAGTATTTTGCAGATCCTGCCTCAACACACAACTGAAGCACAACATATTGGCTAGTACATTTGCATTGTTATCATCAAAACCTTACACATTAATTAGGTCAACATCCTTTAAGACTGCATCTGGGTACACATTGCTTCTATAAGCTAACTCAATGATTAAGCTAGTTTTCTTTAACTCCCTTGGGTTTTATTTATCATAAATGGACCTAGGCATCACATTAATGGAGGCTCCTAAATAAAGCATGGATTTATCAAATCAAATACTTGTAATTTTGTAGGGAATAGAGAATACACCTAGCCCCTACACTTAGGGGAAAGCTTCTTTTGGAGAACAATGTACATGTTTCCCCACACTTACCTTTTTGTTCCCTTTCAATTTATGTTTTGCAGTACAAAGGTCTTTAAGGAACTTAGCATAATGAGACACCTACTTATGACATCTAAGAGATGAGCGTTGGTCTCTAACTTCCTAAATATTTCTGAAATTTCTTGGTTTACCTTATCTACCTTAGAGGTTGTCCCTATCAGTATACTAGGAAAAGGTAGTAATGGCTTGTAAGGTCCCTTCTTAATCTTGTCTACTTCCTGAATAATGGGGATGTTATCTTTGTCCTGGTTAAGCTTAAACTCATTGGCCACTATTTCTTACTCTACCTCTCTATTCTTTCTCTCCTCCCCACTTCTAAGTACCATGACACTCACATTTTCCTTTGGGTTCTGAAACAGTTGAGATGACAACCTATATTGCATTTAGTCTTGTAGGTTGCTAACTATAGTATTAGTACCAATCTGTTCTTCTCGGACCTATTTGAGAGTCATCTCTATGTTATGAAACCTAGTGTCAATCTCCTTTTTTTTGTTATCCGTTTCTTCAAGATTTTCTTTAAAAAGAAATTTTTTCTATCTCGAGTAGAGGATTGACATGGTAGTTAGTCAAAATCGGGGGGTTCTTCTTATCCATACCTAAGGTTAGGGTAGTCTCTTCGTCCTCCATTATAAGTGTTATAGTATAGGTCATAGTTACTTTGACCTTGGTTAAAAAGCACAACATTCACATCCTCCCTTAAAGTGTAGGGCACGCATCAGTAGCATATCTTTCTAAACATGCATGCAAATGAGTAATAATTAGTGAAATTCTTATTAAATGATTTCCTTCCAAAACTGCAATTGTATTATTTTATTTGTTCAAAGCAAGGTTTTGTGATTTGCTCTTGGCTTTAGCATCCTAAATATCAAGTGAAGTTGTGCAACTAGTATCATCACTCACAACTTTAAGTTTGAATTGGATTGGGTAAGAAGCGGGTCGGGTTAAACTCGGATTTAGGTTAGTCTGGGTTCAGTTCATTTGTGTTTAGGCTGGAATTGTTTGGGTACGAATTGATTCGAATTTCATTTGGTTTAGGTCACTTCGTGTTCAAGTCTACATTGGGTGAATAAGATTTTGGGTCAGTTCAAACTTAGTTCGAGTTATTTCAGGTTTTAGTTCAAATCAGGACAATACAATTTCGGGTTGGTTTGATTTCGGGTGAAGATGGGTTTAACTCTTTCGGATGTTAGTTCGGGTCAGGTTTTAGGTAGTTCTGTTCAAGCCATTCGGATCCAATCAGTTTTACCGGGTCTACCAGCCAGGTTCAATGGCCCATGAAAAAAGGAAGCAAAACTAGAACAAAAAAACAAGTAAAAAAAGAGAAGAAAATCATATCCTAGGGGAATCCCATCCTATTTCCCAGACCCAATTGGGTAGAAAATCTACTTGCAATAGTAATGGGCTTCCCGTGAAGAACTGGAATAGATGATGATAGAGACAATCAAGGCACAGTATGGTTTCAACAACAACGAGTGGCATTAGGGTTTGGTCACAACATACTCCCTCTACTACACAGGAGAGCACATCTGATCTTTTATTTGCAAAGCCGCTAGGAAAAGAAAGGGCCCGAGAAGGCAAAGAGGAGTAGCTTTACACTTATGCACACCCTTAAGAGCTTGCTTGTTCCCCTTGTGAAAATAAGAAATTCAGGACACAAAATCTACCTCATCCCTGTGAGTATGCTATATGCATCCTCATTACTAAGACCTAAGATATGACTATATTAAAAGGATAGATCTCTCGAAACATATGGAAAAGTAGGAGAGAAGTAGAGTAGGAGGCCTATATTAGCACTAAATTCCTCTGTTATAGGACACAATTCACCCCCCTAAAATGGAAAAAATGAAGTTCAAAGTTGCAGAAACTAGAAGCAACTCTAAGGAACTCCCAAGATATTTTGACTAGGCTTAGACTAAGAAGATTGTTCAAGTTAAGGCTCCTAAGTTCATGCTTATCTGCGGTGTCAAGGGAAAGGAGGTAAGAAGTTTGGACCTTTTCAAAAGATATTGCAATTTTTGTAGTGTATGAGATTACTCTACCAATTTATGATACTCAAAGGACAAACAACCTTAATTTATAGCTACATGAAATAGTTTATTCAAATCTAGCAAGAATTTAGCCAGAGTGGTCAATAAGGAACCGATCGGGTTCCTGTTCCCTCCCGCAATCAATTGTTGAGTCCAAATTAGAGTTTGCAGAATGCCAAATCCAAATTGGACTAGGCTACACTGGCCTAGTGGGGAACCATGCTATGTTCACTAGCGGGCTATTGAGTCATTTTTTCTATTTTTTATTCTTTCCTCCCCTAGATTGCAATCCCAATTACTTGTAATTTGGAAAATTATTCAATAAATTTTAGAATTACCACTGACGACCACAAAGCTCTCAGTACATATTGTGTCTTTTTTCCTTTCTTATTTCTAGGGGAAATGGGAGCTAATTTGCATTTAGGTCATAATAGGCTTACATAAAATTTGCACAAAGCTAGGGTTGTACAAAAAGTCTAACATCAGTACATCACAATATTATAGTGAAAGCATCATGCAAAAGTCTAACCGGTTGCCCCTACTCATTATCTAGGAACCCCCCGTTACTTTCCCCATAGAAGTAGTCAATGTAGCCTGAGGTATAACCAAAATAGATTGGAGCACGGCTTGTGCCTACTTCAACCCAGGGGTTGCCCTTGGGGTCCCAAGAATGGCATGGAGGATCATCATCTACCATTACAGAAGAAGAATCACCCTATATAGTACGGGGTATATAAGTTTCCCAATAAAGTGCACATGACATAAGGATCCTTGAGGTTGTAAACTTGACGCAGTTCCACCTCAATAGAGAATCCAGATACGGGCTCTTTTCTCTTCTGCTAGAAGACTCAGACATATCTTGTGCTCTTGAAGAAGTTCTCGTTCCAGAATGAGGGGAACGAGACCTTCATGGCCTAATGTCGTCTTCGAACCCCTTTTTATATAAGGTGAAGAGTGGACAAAAGGGAGTAGCATGTAAAATCAACCTAGATTTTAAAAGACAGTGAATCAACTCATGTGTTTAAGGATGGCCACAATTGAAAAGGCTTGCAAATTCCTCCCCACCAAATGGAAATGGCATACTATCAATCCAAATTATTGTCGATTGTATTGAAAATGGGTGAATAGTTAAGACGTTTGCTTGAAGATAATTTAAAGTGAAAAACTAAAAAGAAGGGGGCCGCAAGTGTACGACTGACGTCGTAGTTCTTGAGGTTCGTGTCCTCGGGGACAACAGAAAGGATTAAGGTCACAAAGTGAGGATTAACTAATTAGCTACACTAAACTAAATGAAATTATTTAAAGCAATCTAACGTCCTAATTCAACTTAACATTCAACCCAACGTTTGACTAAACCTAGGTGCGCAAATTAAATGAATTCAAATGAACTAAACTGTAAGCATTCTACTAACATAAATTAAGCAACCTTAACACTACCAAAAATTGAAGCATTAAACGTCACTAACGAAACATAGTCAATCAACCAAAATCAACCATTACTCAAACCTCATAATCGAACCTAACTGATAATAACAGCTACTCAATCCACCTTAAACCAAGCTAAATCAGGGGAAAATCAACAATCCAGCATTATCAACAATTAAAATCAAACTAACAAAAACAACCCTGATCTGAAACAGGTGAAAGCATTATCAACAATTCCATCCTCATTAAACTCCCAGCAGCAAGCAACAGAACCCACTTAATTAGACTAAACTACTAGGAGAAATCATAGCACCAGGGAAGGGATTGACAGAATCGAAACAGAGCACGAAAAACGAAAACCAGAGCAAGTGAGGAGGAAACAGAACTAAAGCAAGCTAATACTCACGAAAACTGCAACCAGCTTCAGCTGCGAACCCAGAACGCCATTCCATCGAACCCAGATTAACAGCATCGAACAATCCAGAAACAGGGGAGTGGGGAAATCGATTGAAATTCAACAAAAATCGCATCCAATTCTCGCAAAATTGAACTAAGATTGGGAACTACTACTAGAAAACTCAAAATTGCAGTGCTTTTACATGAAATTCGAACCCAAAAACTGATCTAAAACCAAACCCAAATTCGAAATTCCCTGTGAAATTTGAATACGAGAACGAAAACGAAATTAAAACTAAACCTAGACCTAAAACCGAAATTAAACCTACTCTAACCATAGAATTACCTAGCTATCTCATCAATGGCGTCTCCTTCATTTTATACCCGAACCCAAGCGCTGCTTCAATTTCGACCGTTGATTTGGGGGTTGTCGCGGATGGTGAAGATGGATGCCAAT
>JACYFF010019584.1:43161418-43232496 GCA_017589665.1 Selenicereus undatus
ATAATAATAATAATAATAATAATAATAATAATAATAATAATAATAATGGTGGTGGTGGTGGCGGCGGCAATAGTAGTAGCACATTAGAAAAGGAATACGAAGTATTGCTCATTGAACATGTACTATACCTTACTAAAGTTGTGCTGTAGCTCACTCAGAAAATATTATACCTCAAAATACGAACAAGAATGTACATGTGCTCACTAAAATTATGCATTATATTGCTTCACCCTTTTTTATTGTGAACTAGAACCGTTGTCCTTGTGAAGTACGAGATGAGCTAAACAATATGTCAATATTCAAAATTTTACATTTAACACAAGATATTGTTTTCATTATATAGATTTTTTTATTGGTTAAATAATGTTTTATTTATTAATTTTTAGGTTTTTCCATGTTTTATTTTTTTTCAATTTCTCAATCATTGATTGTGGAGAAGATGAAAAGTTTTCGGAGTGTACAAAATAATTTTAAAAAATGTTATGCGCTAGCTAAAAGTCAAAGTGAACTAAATATAGTTAATATAATAACTAATAAAGTTAAAACACTTGACAAAAGCGTATGGATATAATACATTAAAATAAATAGCACATATATATCATGACAAAATAATATTTTCAAGTTTTTAAGTGATGTTATAGCCTATGTATTTTTCATTATGACATAAGAGCGGTTGTAATATATTTAGTGGATATAATACAAATGCAATGGGGCTCACTAAATATATTCCAACTCACTAAATATATATTATAGCTCACTAAATATAAATTATGGCTTACCGAAAATATAGTAAAATTAGATAAATATAATTTTTTCAGGTATTTGCTCACTAATTGCATATTTTAGCTTATCAAAATATAATACAAATAGCTTAGTAAAATAGTCAGATTGAGTACAAATGACTGAAACTTTTCCAAGAATATATATCACAACACATTAGAAGACGAATATAAAATATCCCTTAGTAAACATAAATCATACCTCACAAAAAGTTATAATGCAACTCCCAAAGGATATATTACACCTCAATAAGAAGAAGAATATGCATTGCTCATTAAATCATATTGATCACCAGAAATATTTCATATCTCACTAATATTTGTTGCAACACAATAAATAAATAGCATAGCTTACTAAAATAAATGGAACAGCTCACTAGAGACTAATTTTTTCATATTTGTGAGCTACATCATAGGTCACTTACTTTTTATTATGAAATAAGAGTGTGTGCATTATATTTAGTGGGTTACAATGCAAATGTGGTTGAGCTCAACAAATATAGTCCATTTCACTAAATAAATATCATAACTCACTAAATGTACGTCATAACTCACCAAAGACACAGTAAAATCAGTGAAATATATATTTTTTTTCAAGTATTAGCTCACTATTATATATTTAGCTTAGCAAAACATGATATAAAATAACTCAATAAAAAGGTAGAGTACAATTAACTGACTGAAACTTTAACCTAAAGATATATCAGAGCATATTAGAAGAAGAATATAAAATGTCGCTCACTAAACATAAGTCATAGCTCAAAAGTTATAGTGCAGCTCACTAAGAAATTATCATATCTTAAAATATGGACAAGAATATGCATGTGCTGATTAAAATTACATGTTATTTTATTTGCTCTTTCGTTTTTTATGAATAGCTACCATTGCTTACTAAACTATATTGATCACCACATATGTTTCACAGTTCACTAAACATTTATTACAACTTACTAAATAAATAGCGAAGACTCACTAAAAGAAACATTATGTACAAATCACTTGAAACTAATTCTTTCACATTTTGCTCACTAAATATATATCATAGATCACCAAAATATTATATAAAAAGTCATTAACAAGTTATAGGACAACTAACCAAAACACTTGAAGTGTCTATTTTTACATTTGAGTTTAGCAAATGATATATCTTGAAAGATTGTATAATGTATATGTCACTAAATATATACCATGGCTTGCCAAAAGACATAGTATGACTTACCAAACAAATGTTATATTTCATAATATGAATTATAATGTATATGTGCTGACTAAAGTGTGTATGTGCTCTCTAAAAAAGAGGGGGAGAAAAGAAGAGAAACAAATTGGAAAAGTAATCTCTCAAAAGTAATTATCACACAAAAAAAGGAAGAAGTAATTATCTTACCAAAAAAGGGGAAAGGATTTAGTGGAAAGAATAAGGAAAACGAGTCTTCATCTTGCCTGCAACAAGTACTAATTGTTTGTTCTTTCCGTTCGTAAATTTCAATTTATCAATTTCAATCAATTTCAACCCACTTTAATTCACTTCAATCAACTTCAATAAAAATATTTCAATTTTAAGCCACTTCAGCTCACTTCAACAAACTTCAACCTACTTCAACAAAAAAATACCAACTGCAACCCATCATATAAAAAAATATACCAATTTCCTCCAACTTTAGCCAATTTCAAACTGCGTCAACCCACTTCTATCCAGTTCAATAAAAAAATTAATTTCAACATAGTTCAACCAATCTCAACTAATTTTACCAATTTTTCAACTCACATTTTTCAACAAAAAGAATAGGCCCCAAAACATGAGACATCGAACTTGCTATATTTCCACTTTGGCCAATTAAGCAAATGACTGCTAATGGGCCGCTCCTCCAGCGAGTATCATTAATGCTTGCATGTTTGTCCAATGTGGATGGATGCATGCATTGTACACCCAAATTGTTTATTATAGCAATTGCTACTCTTCACATTCCATGCCTCAAGCCAATTTTCTGGCCAATGTTCGGGGAATGCAATGTTGTGAAGGATTTTGCAGAAAAATAATCATTACTGTGTCTTAGTTACTGGAAATAAAAGCACATATTAATTAGCAATGAATATAGCATAAACTGTTTACATTACTCTTACATTACTTAGTGGATGTAAATAATTTTGTAATATAAATAAGTTCTTAATTATGTTTTCATTATCTTATTTGGTTGTAGGAGAGTATTGCAGATACCTACTACCTTGCAATTATAATTGCCACAAACTATGCAGTTATAATTGCACTAGTCTGGACCCTTATTATGCGCGGTGCACGTTCAATTGATGTTTCATAGATACATACAGTGCAAATAATAAACTGATAGTTATTGTAGACATAGTTAATATTATAACTTAGAAAAGATAATAGAATAACTCAATGAAAAATCTACATAGATGGCAACTTCATGCATGGATTAACAATTAAAAATCATAGGATTGTGAAAAGGATCTAAGTAAATATGATTAAGATAGTACATAGTGATTATGATAAAAATCACATCAAATGACATGATGGGAAGTCAATCTCTGATGACGAGCCAACCAGCACCACGGTTTGCCCATGGCCGATGCCACGGTCCGTGGTGGAAGCATACCTGCTAGTATCTTCGTTTTTCCTCATCGTGTGGCTGAGGTTGATTGGGTTTTCCTAGAAATAAGGCGTCCCTAAGCAGCAGAAAACACGTCATCCCAATCCATCATTCATTCCACCATCTAGTTAGATTTAGATTTCATTTTAGAGTGAGGAAGAGCAAGCAGAAAAAGAAGATTCGCGACAAAGCAGGATCGGGTTCTGCAATCGAAGGATTCAAGAACACAT
The DNA here is from genome assembly GCA_017589665.1 of Selenicereus undatus. Lineage (NCBI taxonomy): Eukaryota > Viridiplantae > Streptophyta > Magnoliopsida > Caryophyllales > Cactaceae > Selenicereus > Selenicereus undatus. The sequence continues at coordinate 43,165,037 of JACYFF010019584.1, forward strand.
TTTGGCTTGGCAAACTCCTCTCTCTTCTCTTCTCTTTTCTCTTTAGATTCATCATTTTAGAGTAGTTAGATGTTTAATTTAATCATGTGTGAGTAGTTTAGTTTTTGTCTAGGGATTTAGTAGTTTATGAAAGTATAGTTGGATCATGTGTTAATCTATAGAATTGTGTTTACTTCATGATTGGTTTGATTTTCGTTCTATCGAGTGATTATCATGTTGAGAGTAGCTTTTTGGCCAAAATTTGCTTGCTAACTTGAAACAAGCAAGTCAAAAACTGAAAAGTGACATTTGATTGTTGGACTACTTGATAAAACCTGACATAACTTCGTCTCAAAAGAGAGATTTTCATGTTAGGAGGACATAGAGTGTAATCGAAGATGTTTAACTTGGATTAAGATAAATTAGTTCGAAAGAACGACTTTTGTTTAGTTTAGGCAAATTTGGTTGAGTTCGAAAGAATAGACTAAATTTTTGGAGATATTTAATTCCTCAAAATTAACCGATTACAGAAAAACACATTTTCATCAATTTGATCCAGTCAACTTTCATAAATAAATGAATTCCTAGGAGTTTTCTACTTAATTGATTTAAGATTAGTGAATTAGAAGTTGTTAAATTGAAACCCCTTGAAGTAGTTATAGTTGTTTCCTTATCTTCGTATTTTTATCAATCTAATGTTTGGATTCGCTTAGCATATTGTGAGGCAATATATCACAATAGATCAACCTAGTATCTATAGGATCGACCTTGATTTGCTACAACGCCACCGTGCGCTTGCGGCTGTATCAAGTTTTTGGGGCTGTTGATGGGGACTAGCGTCAAATATTGGGTTTTTCTCAATAGGTTTGACTAAGCATTTTGTTTTCCTTTGAAGGAAAAAAAACCCAAAAAAAAAACGATGTAGAAAAAAAAATTGAAAGAAAAAATTACAACAATGGTAATTTTTCATTTTCCCTAATTTGAGCATGAATTATTTTGGAGGTATTTTAAGCATTTAAATATTTTTCTTGCCCACATGGTTATTATGTGAGTAAATGAAAAATTTTAGACATTGTTGATAAGGGTATGAATAGTAAAACCCAAACTCTTTTGGAGTATTGGGATTTTCATGGTAAAAGTGTTGATGATGCATGGTATTCGCTTGACTGGATTGCTTGGGATTCATTTGAGTTTGAAAAGGCTAGTCATGTTTCTAGATATTCATTTCCTGATCCTTGCGCATTCTATTGTAGATCTTATGATGCCCCTTTTTGGTGTGATTTGTCTAGCTCTTCTGACCATGAAACTAATTTGTGTCCTTATTATACATGTTATGATCAACCTTACTTAGCATCACCCATGGACAATACTGTTGTCCTATCCTTATATGATTCATCCTTTCCTTTAGCTTAGTGCACAGGGCTTGAGGTGGATGAGTTTTTTGCGTTAGTTGCTAGGTTTGATATTGCTGATGCATGTTTTAAGTCAGAAGATATTTTAGATGAGGTGCATGATCTAGATAGGACTCCTTGGGTGGGGTCACGTGATGTGCTTATGCATAAGGAGTCTCCTAGCCTTGGTTTTGATGATAGTGTTATCCCCAATCCCCTTTATCATTCTCATATTTCCCCTATGTGTTCACTACCATCTCCTTCCCCTGAGTATTACATTGACACATCCATTGAAAATCCTGTAATTTTTTATGCTAATGTTGATTTGGGCTATGAGGTTAACATGTTTAATATGCTTAGTGAGAATGCTAATAATTTTGTGTCCCTAGGATGCTTTAATGGGCTTAATGCCTCTCTTGATCCATATTACATGTACTTAGAGGACTTGCCTAGGAAAATCATGTAGACTACATTCTTTAATCCTTCTTATGATTTTTCTATGGCCATTGATAAAGTTAAGAGGATACCTACACTCTTTGCTGTGATTTTCATTATTACCTCTTTCCTTTTATTTTCTAAATTTTGGTCCTAGGAGTTTGATAAGCTCCTGTGTGCTTTAACGACATCTGCTTTCATGAGCTGAGTCTTGACAACATAATGTAGTGGCTGATGCTCCATGTGCCTCGGTTATTACAGGGCCGCATAGCTTAGGTGCACTCTGCACCTAACCTGGTGAGATCGTTATATTTTGTTTTCCTTTCCTTTCTTTTACTTTCTTTCCTTCGAATAATAATGCTTTGTCTAAGCATGGGGGAAGGGTAGTTTTATGTTTCATATTTTGATTATTAGTTTGCATACATGCTAGAGCATACAGTTTTAGGTTTCTTTTTGTTTGCATTAGTATTTTGCATTTAGTTGATTTTTAGGTTTGCATATAGGATTGCATGTAGGGATGGTGTGGATTGGTTTGAGATAACCTCAAATGATGCTTTTGTTTAGGCAAAATAGCTTTCATGAGTTCGAGTGGCTTACTTCTTGTTCTGACTCTTGTCTTAATTGAGAACTACATTACTCCTTTGGAGTTGTTGGCACTAATGTTTGTACACGGACTCGTTTAATGAGCTTAATGAGACTTTGGTAGACATCCTGTGAGATTTTGAGCCTTACTTGGACTAATTCATTATATTTAGTCTCATATTTCTTTCATGTGTGTGAATCTTCCCTATTGCATCTCTAGAGCTTGCCTTGACTCTTATTCAAAATCACATTAGCATGTGCATAGTTGATAAAATGATAGAGGCATTTCTTTCTTTGGCATTTTAGATATATAGCCAAATAGCCTACCCTTGTATTACATGTTTTTCCCCTTTGCTAGCCCTTTAAGCTTATATCTTTCTTTGTTGTGATCCCTCCATATTAGCCCTTGGCTAAACACATATTCCTACATTTAAGCCAAGTCTATGGAGCATTACTTCATCTATGTAGTGGGTGATTTTAGGGATAATCGAGGTTAACGTGGCTTTGGTATGTTGGTTTGTTGAGCATTTGCTTTTGGTTCTCTCTTGTTTGGGTTGTGTATTTATATATATCCGATTGTAAGTTGATAGTTAGTGATCCTATACCTTTCAATAATTGCAATTTTTGTTTCATTGCACAAAAGTTATGTTGAAGAAAAAGAAAAAGAAAGGAAAGGAAGTTAAAGTCATTTTGCGAAAGCAAAGCAAAAAAAAGAAAAAAAAGCAAAAAAAAAACCAGAAAAGAAAACTTTGTGATTAACATGGGATACGTATATAGCTTGAGTTCTTTCTTTGTCAACTCATTTCCTATTTCATTCGTGGGATATATTCATTGTATTTTAAGGTTTGGAGTGTTTGTGAACTTATTGGTTAATTGGTGGTTTGTTGGTTGCTCCCTAGTCACTTGGCTAAGTAGCTCCACATTGCTCAAACGCATTTGTCCACTCCTTTCCCTTAACTTTTCTAGCCTACATTACAACCCATATAAATTCCTCTTGATTGTCTTGTGTACATTGCATTCTAGTGGTGGAGAATTTGAGAGTCTTTGCAAGCATATGGTGGATTGCATCTTTGGAATAAGTCTTGAGTGAACCTATGCTATATTTTAAAAGCATGAGCGGGAGTGATCCACATTTCCCAAAACTGAGGTTCTACTGGTCCATTTAGCTCTACAATTTCATGTGCTTGCATGGCATGCTTTGTGGATCTTTAGGGGTGATCAAGTTTGATATCGAACTCGTGGTCTTATACATCTTCGAAAACCTTATCCTCCTCATTTTGAAATGTTTTGCGAACTATTTGGGGTTGTCGTTGATTGATATTCTTGCTTATGATATGATATGACTTGCCTCCTTTAAAGAGGTTTCATGTTTTGAGTCCTAGATGCATTTTCTTTTGTCGCTTTTTTCTAGTGTTTGCTTGAGGACAAACAATAGTTTAAGCATGGGGGAGTTTGATAAGTACTTAAAGCATATATCATTTTAGGGTTATTTTGCTGCATTTTTAGGAAAAATAATGTGCTTTAACTTACCGTTTATACTCTTTTTCCTGTTTTATGCTTGGGTATACTTGTTTGATGATATTTGCAGGATTTTCGGCAATTTTGACCCAGCATTTAGCCCTCATTTAGATGTATTTTGACTCACCACAGACGCCCCTAAGTTGCTATGTCCGTGGAGGAGAGGAAGAACAGAAGAATGACGAGCCAGCCAGCACCACGGCCTACCCATGTTGGAAGCATAACTGCTAGTCTATTCGTTTTCCCTCATCGTGTGGCTGAGGTTGATTGGGTTTTCCTATAAATAAGACGTCCCTTAGCAGCAGAAAACACGTCATCCCAATCCATCATTCTTTCCACCATCTAGTTAGATTTAGATTTCCTTTTAGAGTGAGGGAGTGCAAGTAGAAGAAGAAGATTTGCGAGGAAGCGGGATCGGATTTTGCAATTGAAAGATTCAATTACGCATTTTGGCTTAGCAAACCCTTCTCTCTTCTCTTCTCTTTTCTCTTTAGATTTATCATTTTAGAGTTGTTAGATGTTTAATTTAAACATGTGTGAGTAGTTTAATTTTTGTCTAGGGATTTAGTAGTTTATGAAAGTATAGTTGCATCATGTGTTAATCTATAGAATAGTGTTTTCTTCATGATTGGTTCGATTTTTGTTCTATCGAGTGATTATCATGTTCAGAGTAGATTTTTCGCCAAAATTTGCTTGCTAACTTGAAACAAACAAGTGAAAAACTGAAAGGTGACATTTGACTGTTGGACTGCTTCATAAAACCTGATACAACTTCGTCTTGAAAGAGAGATTTGCATGTTAGGAGGACATAGAGCGCAATCGAAGATGTTTAACTTGGATTGAGACAAAGTAGTTCGAAAGAACAACTTTTGTTTAGTTTAAGCAAATTTGGTTGAGTTCGAAAGAATAGACTAAATTTTGGAGAGATTGTAATTCCTCGAAATTAACCGATTAGAGAAAAGCACATGTTCATCATTTTGATCCAATCACCTTTCATAACTACATGAATTCCTAGACATTTTCTCCGTAATTGATTTCAAATTAGTGAATCAGAAGTTGTTAAATTGAAACCCCTTGAATTAGTGATAGTTGTTTCCTTATCTTCGTATTTTTGTTAATCTAAAGTTTCGATTCGCTTAGCATATCTTGAGGGAATATAGCCCAATAGATCAACCTAGTGTCTGTGGGTTCGACCTTGATTTGCTACAACCCTACCGTGCGCTTGCGGCCGTATCTAAACGATAGATGACCATATGGTTGTGGCAAATATTAACATGAGATTGTGACGCCCCCAAAATACTAATGACATGATTTACGAAAAACTGCAACAGAAGACATAGTAATAGAAGACGCTACTACTATCCTGATAAGGACAAGGCTCACTGAAACCATTTAATCTTGCCACTTATATTCACAATCACAAAATCTATTAACTGAAATGCTTCAAAACCAAAGTCCATAATAGTTCAACTTTAATACCATCGACTTAATCATACCATGTGATAACTTGCACTCCACACTATACAAGTATATTGAATATAGATCCAACTTGACCCTGAGATCGATTCCAATATTCATGCTATGTTGAATCCACTGTGAGCTTCTGATAACTTCCAAAAGGGCTTCCTAAAAGGAGAAACATATGATACTTCATCCCCTAAAATGAAAAACATGAAAACAATTCGAAAATGTGAGTAAAAACTCAGTACATGCATTCCTGTTTTGTAAAATGAACATATAAACACTGTTGATGGGAACTCGCTTTTGCAACTCATTTAATTCGCAATAACAATGAAAATGAAAGTAATATGAAACTAAATTGCTCATTATTATCTAGATGTAAACCCCTTGTAATGATATGATCTATACATAGTTGTACACCTACCAATCCGATTAAGAGTTGGCTTGAAGCTACGCGGATAAATGATGGGCTAACGCCCTATAGAGGATAACTGACGAGGTCACAAATTAAATGGCGAATCACTGTATAAACTGATTCATTGATAAACTCATTAAGAGTTGTAACTTGACAAACATGATATGTTTTCTAAAGATATAGGCAATGGACGTACCTTGAGTCTTTAAAAATGTCATATGACTAGATACAAGTCAGCTGTTTCATAAATGTCTTCTCACTTGATAAATATATTCTGACTTGATAACACTTATGCATAACGGGGAACGATAACTAGGCCTCAACTCTGTTTCATAAATGTCATTGTAGATATGTGTAGTTAGTAAATAATCCTTACTCGCATAATTGAGTAAGTAAAAGTATGTGTAATAGAAATTGAGTAATTAAATATGAAAATTAAATCCAATATAAAGTAAATAGAAGTAAAATAGTCCACGTTGAGATAAATGATATTACAAAGGAAAAGGCCTTAATGGTGATAATTGAGAGAGTGGTTATGGCCCTTTCTAAAACAAATTACTGATACGGGTTTAAGGCTTCCTGAAATACAACTTGGTTCAAGATAACAGCAAGTACATTAGATTGGCTTGATAAATACATTTGATATAAGCTGAAGTGAGTAACTAATAAAGATTTGAGGCCAAGAGAGATATATCTTGGTTCAAAATAGCATAAATAGCAATAACTTGGTCTATTAAACTTGGTTTCTGAGTCGCAACTCTCCCCACTTCTCATATTTCATTCATAAATTTATTAGGTAAAGAATTCCACCCCCAAATGAGTCATTGAACTTAATAGAAGCTATTAAGCTCACCAAACTTGGTATTTTCTTGGTAAAATCCATAATTGATTCAAGGCTCATAAATAAGCTCATAAACAAGCTAAAAGCTTCATAAAATTCCATGAATATTCATTTCCCCCTTAAATGACTTCGCCCCAAATACACAAAATGAGTGCATGATCAATCTCACTTAGTCTTTATAATTGCTCTTTATATAATTACTCAAAATGCTTCAAAAAAATCACCAAACTCAAAACACTCAACCAAAATTTATGAGATCTTACAGAAAATTCAAAAATAATATGAAAAATCTATAGTAAAATTTTAAACATTTTCCTCCAAATATACACTACACAGAAATTTCAATAACAACTTGATTTACATCCAAGCAGGTCAGTTCACTTCAAAAACACATACCTTTCATTCTAGACCTCAAATATAGACATAAAACCCCAATATGAAAATATTAAGAAGTCCCAAAAAACTTTCATGTACAACACAAAATAGGATTTGCACAATAGGTTCCCAAAATGGGGTAAAACACAAATGTGTCAGTTTTTAGTCCATTTTGCACAGTTTCGGTAAAACGACTATAAATTTTTCCACAGACCTTGGATTAAGGTGACTCAAGAGGCATTTCAAATACAACACACTGAAATATCTACCCACCAAAAATCATAATTTTTCAATGGGCCAATCACTACCAATTTAATCGTGAACTCTGCCCTGTTTTGCTGAAATTTTCAACCTCACTGTTTTAGTTTTGTCTTCCTTTTTCACATAAATCCTCACTTGAAATCATTCCAAATCACCAAAAGCATCATCATAAACATCAATAAAACTAAAGATTACAAAATCAAATACAAATCAATCCATAAACATGGTTTTAACTTAAACTTGCATGAACATGATCACCCTTAAACCCGAGCATGATTCAAGCTCAACTTCGCCATGATCAACACCAAAATAACTCTTATTTCTTATCAAAACATCATGGTCAATGATCACAAGCATCAAAACAAGAATCAAAGCTAAAATAAAAATCATAATCGACAAGATCAAGTTTCAAGGTTACTCACTTTGATTGAAAATAAGTAGAGGTGGAGGTGTTGTTTAGTGGTTTTGATGATGAAGGATTGTAGCTTGAGGTATTGGCATATCATGAGGAGTTGGAGATCGCCGGAGCTAGCCGAAAACCAGCCAGAACAGTGGTTGGACTGCTGCTGTGAGGGGGAGAGAGAGGTGAGAGAAAATGGAGTGTTTTTAGGCTGATTTGTGTTTGTTTTGACTAATCTAACTTGTGGCTGAAATTTTATCCTCAACAAAGCTTTTGTTAACCATGGTTAGCTTTAAATCATGGTAATTAGTTAGGTTAAAGAATGTAAACTTGTTGGGCTTCAAGTTGGGTCGAAATAAGCTGGCTTTGAAAATAAAATACTTCGTAAGGATAACGTTTTGCGTAACTCAAAATTAAATTTTTGTAATGTTATAAAATTAATAATAACAATCATTAAAATAGCAATAATAAAATAATAATAATAATAATAATAATAATAATAATAATAATAATAATAATAATGATAATAATAACAATTTCTTAAATCATAATTATCGAGGCCTACTATCGATTCACTCGATATTTAATTAATCAACAAAACTTGAATTAACAATCAATGAAACTTGAATTGCAAAACGGGACCCAAATGAAATATCCCTCAACCGGGATGATTAAATACTATAATTAAAAGCGAAAAATTTAAATGACATAAGGTAACTCGATAAATATATAAATTGAGTGTAATTGAATTAATAAACTTGATTTGGTTAAACAAATAACCATGAGTGATTAAATCCACAAACATGATAAATTAAATGAATATATTTGATTAATTAAATAAAAAAATATGATTTAAATAAATAAATATGGGTTAAGGTCGGGTTATTACAGTCTTCCCCTCTTAAAGAGTTTCGTCCTCGAAACTTATGCACTTGCTAACTGTACGCAATGTCGTTTAAAAACACGTGGGTCATCGGTTCCTATTGCTTTCCTCTAAAGAGGTATAATTTGCCCAATATAATCTGATTAAGGGTGTCTACGTATTGTATAACTGCTTAATCCCCTGTTTTAGTAGTAGATCCGGGTACTTCTCACACAATAGCCTCAATGAACTCAATTACTTTGAGTCAAAATTGATATTCTCTTCGACAGAAAATAACCTTGCTATTAATGAGGAGGTGCTCACAATTGGTTCATCACCTTGTCCACTAAGGAAAACTGTTATATACCCTGATAAGTACTCTAATGCTATAACGAGCTATAAAATACGTTATATACATGTTCAAGTTCGGCTGATAGGTGCAGTCAACAAGCTACAGGATTTAACCTTTCTATGAATCATAGGGCCCCATGTAACTAGTCCCCAATTGTCTTGGGATAGTTGGTCTCTTACTACCTTGACTAGAAAAGCCTTTTGAAATACTTTATAACCCATTTAAGACTTTGGTTATTTCCTTGTTTTGCCATCACAACCCTTTTGGTCAACCTTGTATCACCTCAACATGTACTTGAATTTTCCCTCTTAATGCTTGTTTGGGTTAGCTCTGACCTTGTACTCAATGTTTCTTCTGGCTCACTCCAATATAATTAGACAGTACTTGAGATTATACCCTTATCAAAATCTCATCATTTGATCGTCCTAACGTCTCACAGGATCTCCTCTTATCAGACTACTCAAGGATCTGCTCCCGATCAATAATGGGCAATGAAATGACCATGGTTAGGGATGAGAGTGATGAAATTCTTAGCCAAGTGAATCATTGCATACAAAAGAAATGAACAATGAGATTAGAAAAGATTTATAATAAAGGGATTCACATGGGGGTAGAATAAACATAAACATAAGTGTATCAGGAATTCTGAATTATAATGCCATAAGAATTGTGGTTTATGAATATGGATCATAAAAGGTCCAGTAAATAATCAACCAAGGAGAAAGATGGCATGGTTATACTCGGGTTTAACTGATGAATTGGAAACAAGATGACAAGCAACCGAGGTTTAACTAGGTGACTTTACAGCCACAAGGAACAAGATAAGTGCAATAGATAGACAATTAGATTGGACAAGCAAAGTGTAATGGATAGATAAATGGATTAGACAAGCAAAGTGCCAATGGATGGATAAATAGCTTGGATAAACAAGGTACAATGGATAAATAAATAGCTTGAACAAGCAAGGTCTAATGAATAGATAAATGGATTGAATAGGCTGCAGTGGAAACATGCATTTGCTCATGTGGAGCCAAGTCAAGTACTGCAATAGGATTAAATAAGGATTATTGAAGTTCACTTATGAGGATATAAGATATAGGTGTGAGAATTGCAAGTGCCATTAATAGATTAATAGATTGAACCGGTAAAATGCAATGGATAGATCAATAGATTGAACGAGCAAAGTACCAATGGATAAGTAAATAGATTGAACAAGTGACATTCGAAACGTGCCTTTGCTCATATAAAACCAATGAGAGTTGAATTACATTATGAATTCAAAACAAGTTATACGAGCTTATCATTATGAATAAATGATATGTAAGGTAGATGTGTGAATCAGCTCTCAACGGAATTAATTACAACGTATGATCATAAAATAAAGATGGTAAAGGACGAGAGCACTGGAATGCTGACAACCATATAAGGTCGAATAAAAATGTATTGCACATTTAACAATGGGTTTACAAAGACATGGAAGATCACGCAAATAGGAAATATTAGGTTGAAAAGCAAGGGAGATTAAACAACATTAGATAGTATCAAGTTTTGAAGATGAGATAAACAAACAATTTCAAGAATTACTATAAGATGGCATTCTTGCAAAAGATAAACTGTGGTTGCATGGTTTAGGTGTGATATTCAAACCTCAAATCATTCCTGAAAAAGACTTCTGTTGTTGGCAGTTAATCCCATAAATCATTTATTCAAGGTATAGGGCACTTATTTTTTATCGTGATCTTGTTTAGCTCTCTGCACGCAGTACACAACCATAAGATTCTGTCTTTCTTCCTCGTATAAACCTGAGATTCCCCACAACAACACACTTTGTCCAACATCCCTTATAATTCATCCACTAAGTCTTTAATTGTTTGAACTTTGTTGGGGGTCATATGATAGGGGTTTTGAAAATGGATTGAGCACCTTGAACTAGGTTTATCTGCAAATCAATGTTTCTTGGAGGAAAATAGTCCTGAAATTCCTTAGATGAAACATCTCTAACTCCACCAACTATAAATATGGATATGGATATACCGAGTGTGGTTGACAAATCACTACTATTCAATGCATTACTGACATGATAATTCACTTGCTTGCACAACGTAATTCGGGGGAATAAATAGGGATTTTCTTCCCTAGGCCCGTAGAAATGCACGTTTAGCCAATCCACATTTCTCAAACCAACCTTAAGATCTTTACAAGTCATCTTCTATAAGTACACAATCAGTTCATCCCCCTTAATGACAACAAGCTTTGCCAATCAAACTGGGTTGAATGCCTAGTGAATATGTTTCCAGCAATACTACTAGAGGCATGTGTATAAAAGATAAACATTCAACTGCCTACTGGTCTCAGTAAATTGAAATGACAGGGAGGTAATCTAAAATGTAAAGAGATGTAACCACAACATGAACTCTTGCGAAGGTATTTCTTTATTGGTTATAAAGGATAGGCATGTAAGCTAAATGAATAAAAGGACGAAGATTCTTAATGAAAGATAGGCATATAAACGTCCTGCATATACAAGATACGCAGTTATTCATGATGGTCATGATAGTAAAGTAAATTAACGATGTTATGAAGTTGAGAGGGAGTATTAAGTAAAGAAGGTGAAGAAATGTAACAGGTTACCAAAGTGGCTTTTGAAAAGTCATACGGTATCCGTATGTGAGTAAAATGACAAAGATAAGGGTCAACACTATCAGAAGGAAAATTTTATTCATCTGGTGTTTGAAAGGACAATACGCCAAGATGAAGAAGTCAATCTTATGGCTGAACATGATGACATCCATCAATAATACATTTTGTAGTAAATGGAAGTCTTGGGTAGACATATAAACTTCAAAACTGCTGGTAGATGGAAATAATACAAATCGTTGTTTATCATTACCAAACTAGGTTGTACTAGAAAATAAAGGATTGCCAAAATAACTTGAATAACGACATGCAGTCACGACCATAGAGTAGTATGCCAGCATGACTTTACGGTGCTATAACAACACGAACAATATGGATACAGTTATTGCCGAAACGACACTCAATGACTGGGTCTGAAGCAACCAAAGGCTTTGTAAGCAATAAATGAATAGTGCCCAAATAGAAGTAAGGAGTTCAAGTAGGTAATAGTAAAAATATGAACATAGTGATGACTGAGGTGCAAGTAGAATGAGTCAAATATGCTTAGGAAGATCTGCAAATCATATAGTAATGCACACCGAGAGTCATTATAGGCTCCATTATAGAAATAGAGAATTAAATGGTTATGATTGTCAGGGTTTGATTCGCCTATAAGCAAGGTTGCTCAGATGTGTCTGAATAATTCAAGGTAACTAGGGCAGAAATAAGTCAATTACTGGAAGTAATGGGAGCATCGCTGATGTAAAGTCTTATTGTCAAGACTAGATGATAACTATACATGGCAGCTTAATCTTACTTGTACCACCCATATAATGCCAAATAGCGCACCATAAGCTACTAATTGTTATCACCACACATAAGCACTCATTGTAGTGTTCTTCTCATAGTAGTTCACCTCAAAGATATTGCCCCACTAGGCATGTCCTCATCTAGAGGTTCACATTTGACTGGACATTGTATAAATCCCTTAAGAAGTTGCAAACAGCACCCCCACGTTGATTTCAACCATCACTGTACTCAAGGTCAGGTATATTAATTCACCTCAATGAAACTCTCAAATTCTGGAGCGAAACGGACAGAGTTCCACCTAAAAACTGGGTAAAACCCAGGCTTAAAGCCTTACAATAGATACCTGAAATGGAGAGAAATACTTCAATAGCTCAACGGCCACACGCCGGAGTTCATAACTCAACAGGTCATACACCCAGAGTGCACGATTACAACAATCTAAACAAGTAAGAGAAATGAAACATACAATACAACTCCCAGATAAATGAGAGCATGCCTCACAAACAAGTGACCCAAATGGTTCCACACTCCACTTTGCTCATGCTTGAATCTCATTATATTACCAAATGATTGAGTCACCCAAATGAAAATGGTTCCTCCATGTATGCCCATGCATATGAACTTATAGTCAATAGCTCATTTAACTAGTCCAACATAACTCATAGACACTTTGATAGCTAACTCATAAACACTTGATAGCTCATAGTGGCCCATAAAACCTTAGCACTATGATACCAAATCTGTAACGCCCCCAAACTACTAATGACAAGATTTACGGAAAACTGCAACGGAAGACTTAGTAATAGAAGGCGCTTTCGCCGTTCTGATAAGGACAAGGATCACTGAAACCATTTAATCTTGCAACTTATATTCACAATCACAAAATCTATTAACTGAAACACTTCAAGACCAAGGTCCATAATATTTCAACTTCAATACCATCGACTTAATGATACCATGTGATAACTCGCACTCCACACTATACAAGTATATTGAATATAGATCCAACTTGACCCCGAGATCAATTCCAATATTCATGCTATCCTGAATCCACTGTGAGCATCTGATAACTTCCAAAAGGGCTTCCTAAAAGGAAAAACATGTTATCCTTCATCCCCTAAAATGGAAAACATGAAAACAATTTGAAAATGTGAGCAAAAACACAGAACATGCATTCCTGTATTGTAAAATGAGCATATAAGGACTGTTGATGGGTGCCCGCTTTTGCAACTCATTTAGTTCGCAATAACACTAAAAATGAAAGTAATATGAAACTGAATCACTCATTATTATCTAGATGTGAACCCCTTACAATGATATGATCTATACATAGGTGTACACCTGCCAATCCGATCAAGAGTTGGCCTGAAGCTGCGCGGGTAAATGATAGGCTGACGCCCTATAGGTGATAACTGACGGGGTCACAAACTAAATGGCAAATCATTGTATAAACAAATTCATTGATAAACTCAATAAGAGTTGTAACCTGATAAATATGACCTGTTTTCTACAGATACAGGGAATGGACATACCTTGAGTCTTTAAAAATGTCATCTGACTTGATACAAGTCAGCTGTTTCATAAATGTCATCTGACTTGATAAATATATTCTGACTTGATAACACTTATGCATAATGTGGAACGATAACTAGACCTCAAGTCTGTTTCATAAATGTTATTGTAGATATGTGTAGTTAGTAAATGATCCTTACTCGTATAATTGAGTAAGTAAAAGTATGTGTAACAGAAATTAAGTAATTAAATGGTATACATAACTTCAAAGCTGAATTGATAAAAATTAAATCCAATATAAAGTAAATAGAAGTAAAATAGTCCATAATGAGATAAAAGATATTACAAAGGAAAAGGCCTTAATGGTGATAATTGAGAGAGTGGTTATAGCCTTTTCTGAAATAGGTTACTGATACGGGGTTAAGGCTTGCTGAAGTATAACTTGGTTCAGGATAACAACAAGTACACTAGATTGGCTTGATAAATACATTTGATATAAGCTGAAGTGAGTAAGTAATAAAGGTTTGAGGGCAAGAGAGATATATCTTGGTTCAAAATAGCATAAACTGCAATAACTTGGTCTATTAAATATGGTTTCTGAGTCACAACTCTCCCCACTTCTCATATTTCATTTATAAACTCATTAGATAAAGAATTTCACCCCAAATGAGTCATTGAACTCAATAGAAGCTATTGAGCTCACCAAGCTTGGTATTTTCTTATTAAAATCCATAATTGATTCAAAGCTCATAAACAAGCTAAAAGCTCCACAAAAGTCCATGAATATTCATTTACCCCTTAAATGACTTTGCCCAAAATACACAAAAAGAGTGCATCATCAATCTCACTTAATCTTTATTATTGCTCTTTATACAATTACTCAAAATGCTTCAAAAAATCACCAAAATCAAAACACTTAACATAAATTCTTGAGATCTTACAGGAAATTCGAAAATAATATGAAAAATCTATAGTTAAATGTTTAGCATTTTCCTCCAAATATACATTGCACAGAAATTTCAATAACAACCTGATTTACACCTAAGCAGGTCAGTTCACTTCAAAAACTCAGACCTTTCATTCTAGACCTCAAATAGAGACATAAAACCCCAATATGAAAATATTAAGAAGTCCCAAAAAACTTTCATGTACAACACAAAATATGATTTCCACAATAGGCTTCCCAAAATGGGGCTAAAACACTAGTGTGTCAGTTTTTAGTCTATTCTCCGCAGTTTCGGTAAAACGATCATAAATTTTTCCATAGACCTTGGATTAAGGCTATTCAAGAGGCATTTGAAAGATAAAACACTAAAATATCTACCCACCAAAAATCATAATTTTTCAATGGGCCAATCATTACCAGTTTAATCGTGAACTCTACCCTGTTTTGCTGAAATTTCCAACCTTACTATTTTAGTTTTCTCTTTCATTTTCACATAAATCCTCACTTGAAATCATTCCAAATCACCAAAAGCATCATCACAAATACCAATAAAACTAAAGATTACAAAATCAAATACAAATCAATCCATAAACTTGGTTTTAACTTAAGCTTGCATGAACATGATCACGCTTAAACCCTAGCATGATTCAAGCTCAACTTCAGCATGCTCAACACCAAAATAACTCTTATTTCTTATCAAAACATCATGATCAATGATCACAAGCATCAAAACAAGAATCAAAACTAAAATAAAAATCATAACCAACAAGATCAAGTTTCAAGGTTACTCACTTTGATTGAAAATAAGTAGAGATGGATGTGTTGTTTAGTGGTTTTGATGATGGAGTATGGTAGCTTGAGGTATTGGGATGTCGGGAGGAGTCGGAGATGGCCAGAGCTGGCCGAAAAAGTGGCCGGAAACCAGCCAGAACCGTGGTTGGGCTGCTGCTGTGAGGGGGAGAGAGAGGAGAGAGAAATGGAGTGCTTTGGGTTGATTTGTGTTTGTTTTGACTAATCTAACTTGTGGCTGAAATTTTATCCTCAACAAAGCTTTTGTTAACCATGGTTAGCTTTAAATAATGGTAATTAGTTAGGTTAAGGAATGCAAACTTGTTGGGCTTCAAGTTGGGTCGAAATAAGTTGGGTTCGGGAATAAAACGCTTCGTAATGATAACGTTTTGCGTAACTCAAAATTAAATTTTTGTAATGTTATAAAAATAATAATAACAATCATTATAGTCGCAATAATAAAAAATAATAATAATAATAATAATAATAATAATAATAATAATAATAATAATAATAATGATATTAATAACAATTTCTTAAATCATAATTATCGAGGCCTACTATCGATTCACTCGATATTTAATTAATCAACAAAACTTGAATTAACAACCAATGAAACTTGAATTGCAAAATGGGACCCAAATGAAATATCCCTCAACCGGGATGATTAAATACGATAATTGAAAGCGAAAAATTTAAATGACATAAGGTAACTCGATAAATATATAAATTGAGTGTAATTGAATTAATAAACATGATTTGGTTAAACAAATAACCATGAGTGATTAAATCCATAAACATGATAAATTAAATGAATATATATGATTAATTAAATAAATAAATATGATTTAAATAAATAAATATGCATTAAGGTCGGGTTATTACAGAGGTAGTCAATAATGAAGCAATAAATTGTACAAAATCTGATATGCATTGAAAATTAAGATACCTACACTGCATACACATCCAACTGGGTAGTGGTCGTATGCAACAGAATTCAAGCATCCTCGTGCAGAACAGTGAACTCTCTATAGCTTGTATTATCTTCTAAGAGAACTCTGAAGATGTACCTATAATTTTGAATAAAAGGGGATGAGTATACTAATGCAAACATGCAATTGGAAAAGTGTAATAAAGTACACAACAATAGACAATCAAATATGTAAACCGGTTTTGAGTCAAATTTGGAGGTCAACATGTGTAGTATGGTACATTTAGAGTGAATAAATAAGTGTGGACATAAAGGAGCGGGTGGACATAGCAAACTTCATATGCAAAAAGTTGAAAATATCTCACCTGGATATAGTAAACTTTGAAAATGTGTTGTTGAATGAATATATGTAAGCATGAAGTTACATTTATAAAATAAATTTATAGCTTCCATTTGGTGTAACTCATATTCACCTAATCTCATCCATTGAGCGGCAAACAACTTCTAGTTCTTTAGACTGTACATACGTAATGTTCACTTACGCATGAAGTCAAAATGTTTCATCACACCCTTAGTTTCAGAGTAACTAATACATACAGGGAAAGTAACATGTGTGAGCTCAAGTGTGTATAACTTGCATGGAAAATAAAAATTGAAACTAAAGCTATATGTTGTATATACCAACCTTCAAAGTCTTCTGTTGCTTGAATATCTAAGTTAATCAACAATCTACTTATTGGTAAAGTGGAAATCGTCCTAAAAGTATATTGTAGTGACGAAAACATATTACTGAAGTATACCATCATAATGATTAAAATTAAACAATTTTATAAATGAAAGTATATCAATTGGATGCAAGGGTATCTTGATCATCTCTAATGTGCACTCTGGAAGCGAGAAGTATATTTTCAGCTATCAAATGTTGCCGAAGATATGTGCCCTCAACTTCTGCAAAATCTCCCCATAAAGTTAGTCTCAATGGGTGCATCCTATATAAATGAATTATATGTACTAATATTAGAAAATTAAAATGCATTAATAAATAAGAAAAAGTATTAACTAATGGAAATACATACTACATATCTCAAAGTAATAATTCCTACCTTCCAATGCCCCTACTTCTTGTCATTTCTAAAGGGGACATAATAACTATCATGCTAATGACGTCTATGCAACAAAAGGAAATGAAAATGTTATGGATACTTGAGAAGAAATACATATAGAAATATAGTCAGTAAACTTCAATGTGTAAATTATATGTACTTATAACGTTATCACGTGTTCATAGACATCATGAGACATCAATGAATGATGCAAAAGGTGGTAGGTGTTGGTAAGGAATATCAGGACAATCATCAATGACGGTAAGAAGTCTCGTTCTCACCGTAAAAACCCACTTCAAATTGTTGTTGACCACATTCCTTCCTCCATCGGTCGCAACATCAATCAACAGCCCAAATGTGTGGTAAACTTTTCCAGCATTGAGTATAGATCTCCATCAAGTAATATCAGCATCGCCTTCTATGTTGTCAAATATCTCATCGCACTATAAAACAATGAACTGCTCTGATAAGCAATATACATGTACATGTTGGGAAAATTTTTAGCAACTTCAATAAACTAAAACCTGATAATCCAACTTTCCACAATGCGCGTTGCTCATATACTCGAACAATTGTTGATAGCATGAGTCGAACAATTAGCCTCACACATCTATTACAACGATTGATGGTGCATATAGGCATAGAATTATGTGCTAAACCTGACATGTCTATAATCATAAACAAATAAAAGAAAATAGATTAGTATGCTCATATTACAGTGAACACAACGTAATTGTGATGGAAAAAATATTAATGTAAACAACACCATTATTATATTATTAGAAAGGGACTTGCCAAGCATAAGGAATGTCATTAAAAACTTGTCGGTATATAATATTTTTAGTCATATTGTGAGGCACATCCCTTTTGTTGCAAATTAAGAACTTTAGCCCTAAAGGAGAGGTGACGCGAGAGATAGCGACATATATTTGACCGCGGGAGAACACAACTTGGGAAGATAAGCTCCTATATATTGTAATGTTCGACCTATACTTTTATTAATTATCATTGGAAAACCCAATTTCAGAGGGAATTGCCTCTTTCCAAGGCAAATGACGAGTCCTTAGCTTGAAAAGTTAAACCATGGGATAGTCACTACTTGACCAATATTTCTTCTGGTCAAGATTTTTTGCTTAGACAACCTTAGTACCAAGTCTTTCAATAATAAAGCGAGTGTCAATACATAACCAATTGATGGCTCAAGATTTCTCAGTAGAACAGTAGGGGCACCCTTCTTTTGAGTGAATTTCATGATATGGGAAGCTTGAAAAGTTCATACCATGTAGCAACTCTGGTGGGTTAATGTCATTAATAACGAAATCAATGTTAGTTGGTAGGAATGTGTCAGAACTCAGGTATGTACGGCTGCTACCAAGAACCATTGCTAGAATTTGGGAATTTATTTCTCGACAACAATATTTAGGGGTGCCAAAATACACCAGTCCTAAAAGTATGACTCCTCTTTATATCTTTCCTCTAAATCTGGATATACAAATTCGATCAAGTTTATGAGACCGTTGTTGCCAAACCTAATGAGAAATTCTTTAGGAATCTCTATCTATCTAGTTCACTACCGCCTAAAAGTGAGTATCCTTATACATACCCATTACGAACATTCAGAGTCCATTCTACAAAACTCCGCAACCCTTCTTGTTGATCATCACGTCAATTTGATTCATAAGTCACATGTTCGTTCTAAGATGTTGAATATTGCAGTAAGACCAAAAAGTTTCCTTTAATATTGAAGATGCAACAATATATGCTCTATTTTCCTTTTTAACAACTGGAAGTACTTGCCTAAAATCACCTCTGAAAATGACCATTTTCCCCCAAATATTTATTTTCGATTGCAACGAACTTGTAAAGAACGCTCAACTACTTCTACCGTGTAGCGATGGGTCATGGGAGCCTCATCCATATGATAAGCAATGTTTTCTTAATTAGCTCTGATAATTTACAGTGTTTAGAAATTGACCATGTATCTCATTTGCATCAATCAATATCTTAAACATCAAATGAACTATTTTTCCGAAAGGTAATAAAAATGCAACTATTCCAGAGGATGCCCCCGACTAGCACTATTAAGCCTTTTGCCCTAAAATGTGTTACAATAGTTTTCCAAAGATATGTTTTCCTAGTTCCCCCACTACCATAAATAAAGAAGCAACCACCATTTCCATGTTTATCTGAGTGAATAACTTATTGGAAAACTGGGATTTGAATTGAATTCAATGCTTGTAGCAACATGTCAAGGTTTTGTCTCTCTTGTTCTTGATCACAATCAAGTTGTTCTCTAATGTTAGGGAAAAAACAGAGTTTTAATATTTATAAACCCCAAGTGCAAGGTGCATCGTTGACTACTCCGGGTGTCGACCATAGGGAGTTGTGTTTCCAAGTACCAGAACTAACTAAAGCATCTCAAGCTAGGCAGAACAAACATGGATGGAAAACAGAACTAAACTACTAAAAGAAACAAAAGACTTTGATTATGATTAAACCTGAGATAAGCCAACTAATCAAGTCAAACCTTAACCTTCCCAAGTTACGCTAGTATTCAGAGATGATCGATTGCGTCATTAGATACCACCCAGGCCCTCTCTCAAGGGTCGAAGGCTAGTTTAATTGTTCTAACCACCTATTTTCATGGGATTGACGCAATTAAACTACAAGGTTGACAACCCTTGACCTAGCTAGCGACCGAGACTATTTTAATGTTCGAATCCCAGCTATTCTCTCTACCCACACTAGATAATCGACATCACCCCTCAGCATAAGTCGATTGCCCCAAAAATAAAGATGAAAGCTCTCTCAAGCATTTCATCGAACATGTGGTGGACATGAAAGAAATCTCTAAATTCTAGCATAAGCAAGTTAGGTCAAGGCCTAATAAGAATCAATTGGCCATCTCAAGAACAAATCACAACCAAAGATCAAAGATTTAATTCAGAAATAAACATCGAAACTAAAACAAAACAATAATCTATTGAACTAGCAAATAAATTAAAAAGCATGAAATTAAAGAGAAAAGGAGAAGAAGAACTTAGTCTTCCATTGCGAATCCAAAATCTTCTACAATTGATACAAGTACTAACCTAATCTAATCTCCCCCTAAAGGGGTTTGTGGAGGTTAGGAAAAACCTTAATTGGCCATCTCAAGAACCCAGCAAAAGGCCCCCTCCAAAAAAAAAGAAAAAACCCCTTTATAAAGGCTGGAAACCGCTTAAATCGCGACGGCAGGTAGGATGCACGGTCGTGCACTGGCAGGACGCACGACCGTGTACCAGCCAGTACGTAGCTTCTGGTCCTGCAGCACGGTTGTGCACTCCTGTAGCACGACTGTGCGCTTTCTGCAGCTCTCACTTGTGCACCTGGGGCTTCGTTGGACCTCTATGCATTCTTCAAATCACTCTTAAGGTCTTCCTTTCGATCAGAACCCGAGAATTTCACCTGAAAGTAAGACAAAACACATTACAAGTACAATTGAATCAAAGAAAGTGAATTTGACCCTTTTTCATATAAACTTGACATGAAAACACCGAGGAAAAATGGGTCAAATAAGGGCTAAAATGGGGTCAAAAATAGGTGTAACAAATACCCCCACACCTACCCCTTTGCTCGTCCTCGAGCAAAATAAAAATAAAAACTAACATAGGAACTTAACTCACTGTCGCCGGCATCACGGTTGCATTTGGCGTATGCAACGAGCCCTTTAAACCCCTTGGCTCTCCCAAGTGGACGAGTGAGGTCTCATGAGTGTTTGCATAATATATACCCACAAAATCTTGAAAAAGAAAAATAAGTGGAAATGGAGAAAGGAAAACAAAGAAAATAAAATAGATATACAAACAGGGAACAAATATCTATACAAGGGAAAAAATTGTACACATTATAACCAACCAAATCACCAATGCTGCAAAGATATTAGCCTGTATATAAACATAGTGTACATATCAAGAGTCTCTATCCACATACATGACATAAAAGCATCAAATTTTTACCCCACTGTACATCAAAACCTGGAATCCATCCTAGTGCTTGGTGTGTGAGTATATCATCATCCTAGGACTTAAGCTTACCAAAATCAAACTCGTTCCCACCTGACTGACACATGCTATATTAGTAACTTATTAACAAGGGAAGCAGGCTTTTCCAATAGCAGTATTGCCTCAAAGGGTAACATCCAATAGCACGTGCCTCAAAGGGTAACGCTCAGTGGCGCATGCCTCAAAGGGATACTTGTCATTCCAAATTTTATTTTTTTATTTTTTCTTTTTTTTCTCTTTTTTTTGTTTTTTTAATGTAGACAAAAATTAAAGTAACCGTGTCGAAAACAGGTGGGAGAGTCAATCACAGAAGACTAAGATCCTAAGATAATGATGAAGTGTACACAAGGACTGGATCACATAGCTATAACAGACTGTTGGGGTTAGAATTAGGACCCAGAGTGACACACTTGGGACAAAGATCTATCATGAACAACTTAATTAGGTACAAGCTAACAGCTAAGGTACAAGGGATCAAACTCAGTCAAAATAGAACAAGACCCCAAAAGCCAAAAGGAAAAACTATGTAAAGAAAAGGAAAAATTGAAAAATTTGCACAAAAAATGAAAATTTTGCACAAAAATAAGAATAAAAGGGTAAATGACTCCACCCCCACACCTAAATCTCACAATGTCCTCATTGAGAGCTGAGAGTCATCACCAACAACAAAACACACAAAAACAAAGAAAACAAAATCACACACAAGACACACAAAACAAAATAAACACACACAAGAACACTAAACTTGCACACATATACACAAGCTAGCACACTCTCCAAAAAAAACTCACCAAATCAAAAATAAGACCACACATGTGTACAAAACTAACCACCAAAAACAAAGGTATACCAATCCATCAACACCACCAATCACAAAGCACAAATGTGCATAAAAACACAAAAATGGTGATCATAGCCATCAATGGCTCAACAACATCCCAAATTTCACCTCAAGATGATCACCAACAAAAACACAATCCTAATATCCACAACTAAACAAAAATAAAAAGAAAGAAAATAAAAAGAAGGGAGAAGAGTTAGAACAATTATACCAGGTCGGGTACTGAATGTACTCAAACTATGCCATAAGGGCGCAAGGAGCATCAGCCACTTCTTGTCTCTCAAGATGTGAGTCGTCAACTCGGATGCGGTCAACGCTCTCAGAAGTTTGTCGTGCACTGCTGCATGCATCTCAGAATGGTGTGAATAAGAGAACACTAGTAAAGATGGAGCAAGCAAAGTTAGTGCCATCTTAAACTCATCAAATGCCATAGAAAAATCAGAATCATGATAAAAAAAAAGTACTCCACATGATTTTCGTAGGCACGTCCTCTAGGTATCTGCAATATGAATCAAATGAAGGGTGAAACCCGATAATGTCACATAGGGACTCATGAAATACATGGCAAAGAGAGGGGTTGGTGGGAAATAAAAGGGATGAAATGGGGGTCAAGTCAAGTGGCTCGGTGCAAATGGGATCAATATGCTCAATGCTTGGAGCTGCACTAACCCTCACATCATCACTATACAACTCCTCAGAAGAAGGCTCTACTAGTGCAATATCGTCTGACCAATCGAACAGATCATCCTTAACAAAACTAGCGCCACCCTTAGGAGACTCACCCATCTCTAACCCCGTGCACTAAGGTAAAGGGAGGGGAGTAGAAAGTAAGGACAAGACACCGCCAGTAATGTCTCTAGGTTTGCTAGGTAAGGATGGAGCGACAAGTGATGAAGGAGTCAAGGGAGGATCAAACACTTTCCCAAGGTCGATGGAAAGTCTAACATCAATAAAACTCGACTCTAGGGGAAGGGAAGACTCATAATCATCATAGAGACTAACCTCAAGTCTAGGAGAAGATGGACTATGGTCGGTCTCAGGCAATAGGCCACCTCCCTCATCTTACCAACAAAACTCTCAAGTCGCTCATTCATTGTCCCTATCATGGCATCAAACTTAGCATAACATTCATCAAAAATATCATAATAGGGACAAGAATTCACATCATGATCAAAAGATGAACAATAAGAGCACACAGGAGGAGAATAAGCATAAAAATCATAGGAAGTGGGGGAAGGGCACTCAAAAGACTCACTAGCCTGCTCGCAGTGCGACTGATACCGAGCCAAGGACTCACACAGATCCCACATATTATGAACATCTAAGTAACACATACCGCCATAACACATGGACTAAAGGGTGGCTCGGGTCTCATATGTTATCCCCTCCAGCACAACATCACATATTTCCTATTTCACATACTCCAAAAGCACATATTGAGCACGAAAATCATTCAACCTAGACAAGTAGTGCCAAAAAGGTTCATGCTCAAATTGAGGTAAATGAAAAATAGCCATCTTGAATTTTTTGGAATTTTTGATTTTGAAATTTTTTTTTTTGGATTTTCTAAAAGGCCTAGTCTTGAATGCTCAAATAAATCCCGATATTGAAAAACACCAACTCCCCGGCAATGGCGCCAAAAACATGTTAGGGAAAAAACAGAGTTTTAATATTTATAAACCCCAAAATGCAAGGTGTATCGTTGAGTACTCAGGGTGTCGTCCGCAGGGAGTTGTGTTTTCAAGTACCAGAACTAAATAAAGCGTCTCAAGCTAGGCAGAACAAACAGGGATGGAAAACAGAACTAAACTACTAAAAGAAACAAAAGACTTTGATTATGGTTAAACCTGAGATAAACCAACTAATCAAGTCAAACCTTAACCTTCCCAAGTTCCGCTAGTATTCAGAGATGATCAATTACATCATTAGAGACCACCCAAGTCCTCTCTCAAGGGTTGAAGGCTAGTTTAATTGTTCTAACCACCTGTTTTCATGGGATTGGTGTAATTAAACTACAAGGTTGACAACCCTTGACCTAGCGAGCGACCGAGACTAGTTTTATGTTCAAATCCCAACTATTCTCTCTACCCACATTAGATAATCGACATCACCTCTCAGCATAAGTCAAGTGCCCCAAAAATAAAGATAAAAGCTCTCTCAAGCATTTCTTCGAACACGTGGTGGACATGAAAGAAATCTCTAAATTCTAGCATAAACAAGTTAGGTCAAGGCTTAATTAAGAATCAATTGGCCATCTCAAGAACAAATCACAACCAAAGATCAAAGCTTTAATTCATAAACAAATATTGAAACAAAAGCAAAACAATAATCTATTGAACTAGCAAATAAATTAAAAATCATGAAATTAAAGAGAAAAGGAGAAGAAGAACTTAGTCTTCAATTGCGAATCCAAAATCTTCTACAATTGATACAAGTGCTAACATATTCTAATCTCCCCATAAAGGGGTTTGTGGAGGCTAAGATAAACCCTAATTGGCCATCTCAAGAACCTAGCAAAAGGCCCACTCCAAAAAGAAAGAAAAAGCCCCTTTATAAAGGCTGAAAACCGCTTAAATCGCGACGGCAGGTAGCAGGCACGGTCGTGCTTCGAGGATGCACGGTCGTGCACCCACGCACTGGCAGGATGCACGGCTGTGCACCAGCCAGTGGGCAGCTTCTGGTCTTCCAACACGGTTGTGCACTCCTGCATCACGACCGTGCGCTTCCTGTAGCTCTTACTTGTGCTCCTTGGGCTTCGTTGGACCTCTATGTATCCTTCAAATCGCTCTTAAGGTCTTCCTTTCTATCAAAACCCGAGAATTTCTCCTGAAAGTAAGACAAAACACATTATAAGCACAATTAAATTAAAGGAAGTGAATTTGACCCTTTTTCATCTAAACTTGACATGAAAACACCGAGAAAAATGGATCAAATAATGGCTAAAATGGGGTCAAAAACAGATGTAACATCTAATAATTTTGTTACTAAGTTAATGCACCAGATTAGTGGAAGACAAAGGCATAGGAGGGTAGTCCCTTAATGATCTACCATTCTTATTCAAATTCATCTCAATTTTATAAAGTTCAAGGTCTTGTCATTATTCCACGCTAATCTCTAAACCATGGTCTCTGAGATCTCTTTGCAATCGTCTTTGTAAATCATTGGTAAGGTCTTCCCAATATTATTCCCACAATCGATGGGAATCAGACACTTATGAGAACATAAGCATTTAAATAGCATACTACGAAGTTTAACACATGTTCTCTATAGTGATGCTTCTACTAGTGCCTTATGCTACTCACTAGCATCATCAACCAGCCCTCGTACAAAGCAAGCTTCTATAAAAGTTGAATATAAGATTTAATTGACGGTTCTTAAATCCTCATATGATGTAGCTCCTTGAACAATGTGCAACAACATTCGTAGATAGTGTCTTTCTACCATGTTTGGGTGTGCATATGGGAGTCGGCCGATGCTTACCCTTTTTTTCTTTTAGTCCATTTCTGCATTCCTTTATTCTAAACATAATAAGTTGGGAATGCTCTATAAGTGTAACGTCTTGCTTCAGTATCTTCAATGTTCACAGCAAACCAACCTATGAGCATTGTAACCCTTTGCGCTCCTTCTTCCACAACCCTATGAAGGTGATCACAATCATTGAATACAACATATTGCTGCCCTAACAAGTGGTATTTTAATAAGTCAACAAATGGATAATGTTGCGTGATCTCGAATACCAATATTCTCTAAACAGCATCCACTGGTGACATGTAATGACAATCCAAGTATTGTTTAATCTCATTGACATCTTTGCAATTAGGAGTAATTCCATGTTCAAGATTCTTGACATTATCTTTGATGATTATGGTTGCTCAGTTAGCTCCCTTATGCTTGTACTTGTAAAGGTACTTAATGACCTTCTTTTGTGCACACAGCTCAAAATTAATATGTGCATCATATTTGACACACAGATTACGGTTATATGATATTACATATCTATTGTCCATTCTCTTAGTATGAACAGTTACACTTCTACCATCATTTCGATGCCTATATTTGACGAAACCATTTTCTTTAATAATGGTATCATCACCAAAACTCTTAGGCTAATACTTTGTGCAAGTGCTACCATCCATGCATGAAGCATAAGGGATGTTAGTGACACATGGATCATGTATCATATGTCTTGTAATAGTTTCAAAAGCGAGGGGTCACTGTGTTCATCAGGGAGCTCTGTACATATAATACAGTCTATATCTTCGGTACACGTGGGCTTATCCTCACTTGCGAGTGTTAATAGTATATGGGCATGTGGTAATCCCCGTTTCTGGAATTCAATAACATGTATATCTAAGGATGCCGTAGAGGAGTAAAGGTTATGGGGATTAAAATATATGACCATGAATAAAGTAAGATTGAGCTTTATAATATGTTACATAGATGACATAGTTGGATGGCAACAATACCTGCAATGACTTTACCGAAAAGATTTCTCTCTTTGAAGTCTCGTTTTAGGTTTTTTAGCCTTAAGCGAAATACCCGAGCAACAATATCTGGTCGGTAATTCGCAATAATAAAGTAAGATAGAACTCAACATAAACAGTTGACACCAACATATACATATAATTTGAAGTAAAATTATTATGGAGCATGTCATATTTCTCTGTGGTTATGCTTGGGAAATGAATTGCATCAAATTGAGTCGTTAGAAAAGCAATTTTCAATGAAGAAAAAACATGAAATGGGATGAACTTGCAAAACAATCATTTCTGACAAAACTATATATTTAGACAAAAAAAAATTAATATGAAAAATAGTATTGGACATGAACTTGAAATTTGACATTAATTTTCAAGGCAAAAAATTTATGAGAACATGTCATGAATTTATTGATTTATTTGGTTCGCAAATTTTATACCGGCTCTAACTTTTATTCATAAATTTATGGGAGAGTATGCTACTTTGATTTAAAAACCCTAAATTTTGTTCTCTATTCAAAACTGTTGGTTTTCGCTGCATTGGTAATTTAAAGGATACCTGGATTTTTTAGCTAAACAACATCCTCTATCAACTGGATGAGTAATTTATTGGATTCAACTGTATTTGGTGTTCATTAGTTATCATTAACTTATCATTCCTTTTCTATTTGATGTTGATTTTTAGGTTCCATTCTCATATAGGTTATTTTTTGTTTCTATTTAGGATATAGACCATGCAAAAATATTAAGAATTTGACGAAAAATGTGTACTGGGGAAGGTAAATATTTGATATTGATATCATGACTTGTTTTTTGGTATGTAAATACAAATAATTCTCAAATATAGTCCCCCTAAGTGAACAATGTTCAGGGAGGTGTTGAATGGCAAACAGAAAACATATTATCGCCACACCCCCCAAAAAAACCTAGAAAAAAACCTTGAGTGCCCTTCCAAGAAGAAAGGGCTAGTCCAAAATGGTCTCCTATAAAACATTTATCAGGGGGAACCTTAGGTCTCGATCCATTAATCATAAAATTTGGTTAATTATCATTAAGAAAATAATTTACTTATTTAAAAAAATTGTAGTTTTAGGGCTTGTCCCTTGTCTTTAGCACTAAAAACAAGAAAAATAATTTCACGTGTCGCCATCTATGCCATCTCATAAGTCATAAAGAGACTTGTCTTTGGTAAATTCATAGGTTATCAGAGAGCTAATGTTCAAAGTATTTAGTGAAAAGACTCCCATAAGTCATAAAGAGACTTGTCTTTGGTAAATTCATAGGTTATCAAGAGAGCTAATGTTCAAAGTATTTAGTGAAAAGACTCCGTACAGCTAGAAAAACAGAACTATTGCAGTGGCGTAGTTAGGTTCCAATCAAGGACTGTCGGGATTACATGTACATGTAAGATAAAATTTAATAGTAGCTATAAAAATGAAAGTTGTCATCGACAAGATCTCATGTTTTGAAAGTGATGCAGAGTTTGTGAGTCTTGTGAACATCTCCAATAGATTCCTTGAACCAATGGTGCTCAATAGTGAGTTTTTTGACGAAAGTATATAATTAATACTTTCTTGAGTCAATGATCAGTTTTTGTGATGCAAAAGTTGAACCAACCGGTCACTTATCTATTTGTTGACAAATTTGTCCATTTTAGTATGAAAAGTCATCCGCTTCTTATTTAGGTTTTTGATTCATCGTACTCATATCAGCAAACAAAGTAAGCTAATTCTTTTTACAAAATCAAGCACATACTATGTTTGTTTTCAAAATCAAGAACATAACAATGCAAAATTAATTGACTAATCAACTTCCTGCAACAAGTAACAACCAACAAATTACTTAAA
Organism: Selenicereus undatus; assembly: GCA_017589665.1. Lineage (NCBI taxonomy): Eukaryota > Viridiplantae > Streptophyta > Magnoliopsida > Caryophyllales > Cactaceae > Selenicereus > Selenicereus undatus. The sequence continues at coordinate 43,193,825 of JACYFF010019584.1, forward strand.
ATCCACCAAAGAACTCTAATTTCTTCAATCATGAAAGAAATCACTAAATTTACCAATTATTTAACACAAGTCTGACTAAAATTAATAAACTAACAGAATAATTTGCAAAAGGGATTAAACACAAATTTATAAAAGTAAATCACTCCACCAATTATTTAACATAAATATGGTTAAAATCAACAAGATAAAGATAATAATCTCTTGTTTTTGATAAACATAGTAATCATCAAAAGAACATAATTATTTACCTCAAATTTGACTTTGGAATTTTTGGCGAGTGGAGGATTAGTTGGCCAAACAAATTTCAAAAAACGAAAAAGGTATATCATGCTACAACTAGGAGTCGAACATGCAACAACCAACTAGGAGGCATGTTGTGATGCGCTAGGTGATTTTAGTATGTAGATATAAATTCTAAGGTTTAGTTTCCCAGAATCTTATTACGTAAATTTTTTCCCCCCAAAACCTAGGGTGTCAACACCCCTTACACCCAGATAGCTCCGCCCCTCACTATTTGTATTTAATCATATTTAAAGTAGGTGCATTTGAATTTAACCATTCGAAGGTGATTTGTTGAAGCTAAACACCTAAGATTTTGGCAATTTTAATCATCACAATACCTCCCTATATGGAAAATATTATAGGATGATATAAACAATGTACAACTATTACACGCACTACAAAAAGAGTTTGGAGTATCGGCAAACTTGAGCCAACTTAGTTCCCTTCTTAAAGTAGAAGTATCTTGGAAAAAGAAGGAAAATACATAATGGTTTATCACATTTACAAATGATGCCTAACATCACGGTGCCCAGGACAAGCATGTTTTTGTCTCTTATATATCCTATATGATATCAACACCCGATTTTTTTTTTTAGGGTGTGTTTGGTAGGGGGGAAATCATTTTCCCAGAAAATGATATTCCCATTTTACGCCGTTCGGTAAAATAGGGAGGAGAAAATCATTTTCAATGGAGAATCATTTTATCCCATTTGAAGGAAATTGTTTTCCCTTGAAAAAGTAGGGAAAACGATTTTTCAAGCCCAATTTTGTCTCTCGTTCTATTTTCTTTTGATTGTGCCTAGAATCACTCTATTTTCATTCTTATTTTGTCTCTCATTCTTCCCCTCTTCTTCATGTTCATCATGTTCATTGATGATTTTCATCGCTAATCTCTGTAATTATTTCTTGAGTTCTCTGATCTTATTACAGTTGCCCTTTTGAAGAACTTCGCAATCTGACACACCCATCGTCTCCCCGTTCATCATTTTCTTGAATCTGGATTTAGTATCATTCAAAGTCGACTGGGTAATCCTTGGGAACAGTGAAAAAATTGAGATTCATTAATGTTAACTCTCTCTTTTGTTGGGTTTGTTACTGGGTATATTTCTTACTGATGTTTTGGGTTTGATTTTGAAAAGGAGAGAGAAACAAAATTCGTTGGTTGGGTCGGATCACAACAGTGAACAGGGGAGGAGGTTGATGGTAAAAAGAAATGAAGTGAGAATGGGGGGTTTATTCTGTCAAATAGCAAAAAATGAAGTGGAAAGAAAATGATTTTCCATTCTACAAAACAGCTGAAAATGTAAGTGGAAAATCATTTTTCTTGGAAAAATATTTTTCATGGAAAATATTTTTCTGGAAAAATAATTTTTTCCGCTACCAAACACACCCTTAAAAAAATTATCACGTAAAATATTTTCTAAAGTCCTTTTTCCATTCTACAAAACAGCTGAAAATTTGCATGGTCTACATTTTCTAAAGTCCTTTTTTTAGTGACTATTGATTTGGATATCACGTAAAATCGTAGATCATTTTCTACTATTTCACCCAATAATTAAAATACTAGAATCGTTGTCAACATCAGAAGCATGGAATGGGTACTACAGAGTGATTTTTTTTGTTTTGGGTGCTTTTCTTCCTCTAATTACTGTATAATGTATATTCTAGCCCGAACACAAAACTTAAAAAAAAAAATCAACAAATGAGACATAAAACCCATCAACCAGAGCTCCATATTTGAAAAAAAATATGGAAATAATATATTGTGCTTAAATGAAAACGGATAACTCATCAATGACTTTCTTTTTGTCGCATTCTTTGTGTTTTCGTTCTTAGTGTTTTACTACTAAAAGTTTTTTGCTTTCTGTCCTTGCCATTCTCTTAATCCTTCCACCTTCTTCCTGTTTCATTTCCTGAATAAATTAGTTTAGCTTTTTTACATTTTGCATTTTATATCTTCTCTTCCTTTCCCTTTCCTCAACCCAAGGTTTTTACCCTGTCTTTATATCTTTTAGCTATACTTCAGTTCTTAATCTTCTAACTAACCAATTTTAGTGATTATGCTATTTTAATCAGGTAAAATATATTGTCATTTCATTTCATAGTCCGATTGAAGGGCCCATATTCATCTCTGCCCTGATCTAGTTGCGTCTATGATTGATAATGATATCATTTTCTGATAATGACATCATTTTCTGACCTTCAATATTTTTTTTGTGATCCATGTTATTGTCCTTCATTAAATTGACGAAAGTTGTTTACCACAAGTGCAATAAACATTTAGTGCCTAAAAGAAAGAATTTATAGGATTATACTTGAGGAATACCTTCTTATAAGGTCTCCAAACATTGACATATATTCATTCAGAAGGTTGTAAATGCTTTTTCAAGATGTTATTAAAAGTCTCAATTTCAATAATACAACTAAACTAACAGAAAAGTGAGAATTAAGGGTTAAACATTCAAATTTAAAACTCAACTCATTGTGTGAGTAATATCTATATTATGCTCGTTCATGCATTAAGCATTACTCCGACACTCAATGTATAGGTGGAGGACATTTTCCGTGGAAGGGAACCAAAACAATTGGGTGGAGGGAGGGGAGGCTAATAACCTAGATACTATTAAAAACAATACTTATGTATAGAACAATAGGTAATTCAAATAATAAGAAATGATTCATACATTCTATAAGCAAAGCAATGATAACACATTAAAAATAGACATTACCTCACGCTTCTTTTTTTTCCCATTGAATAATTATCAAGTATTTGAGATCGACCTACTTATTAAACCTTCACGACTTTGAAAATGGATGGTACACGCCAAGTCAAAGATCAACAAAATCTAGCAAACTAATAAATCCCATATTTGAAGTGAACAAAAAAATACAATGGCTAAAGGAAAAAAAACAAAATCACATGGACATGGTGACCCTTACCACTTGTGCCCAGCCGAATTCACACAATGTCTTGTAATAACTTTTGATGTAGGACTATGGAAGTAGCTTAGAAGTCTAAAGTGAGTTTGTTTTTTTTTTTTTTGTAAATTTAAAAAGAAGGGACATATGACCCGCAGAAATGTGAGAGTTGATAAAAGTGGTTACTAATTGTGAAAGTCTCAGAGAGGTGGGACAACGTATGAAAGATGGACATTGGGTAACTCAAGTTGACAAGAATCTAGGGATGAGGGGAGATCTAAGGGTTTTAAAAAGATATTTTAAAGGATAAACTATTTTCTCTATTGGTGCTTTAATAAACAACAAAGATGATACTTGTTTCACTTAATCAATGGCACACAATGCAAAAAATTAATTGAAAAATTAAAAAGAATATTGTTTTTCAGTGAATGTATGACTACTTAATTGCAAAAATTTAATTAAAAAATTTAATTGAAATATTAACAAACGGTTTCGTGGAGAATATATTACTTTTTAGTGAACAACTTTTAGGGGGTAAAATTTAATTGAAAAATAAAATTGGAATGATAGATTTTTTAAAAGAAAAAACTAAGCAAAAATTGCAAAAACCAAAATGTGTTACAGACCAAACAGGAGAACTCATCCCAAAAGACTAACCTATTAAGTGAGAGAGCCCATTCGGTCTATAAACCACTCATCAGTTGCCCATACAACCAATGTGGGACAAGTCCCACAGCGTACAATTGGTCCAATCCATAACATTCAACAACAAACAGCAACAAACTCCCAGTGTGGGTCCCACTTTCGCGGGGTCTGGGGAGATCCAGCTGTAGGCAACCATACCTCTACCGGTATTGCTACCCATAGAGAGGTTGATTTCATAAGACCCACAAAAATAGTTTTGTGAAAAATGTTTATAGAGAAAACGATTGCAAAACCATTTACCAAGTACGAGAAAGAGGAAGAGAAAAGGTTCCGAATAGCAAATAAAGAGGGAGCGGAGACATACCTTAACCAACCAGGGGCACTAGAAGCCTTCACATCCCAAACAAGCAGAAGCACGACCTATAGACAAGCACACCAAAACCCACCCTACCCCACCGAAGGTACTGCCACCTACGGAGCCGGTCCCCTACACTCAGAGACCTTAATCCTATCCTGCCACCGCCTCCTATCCTGAGTCATGTCCTCCGTCAGACCAACAACTCTCAGGTCCTCTCTAACCACTTCTTCTAGGCTCTTCTTTGGTCTGCCCCTCCCTCTCTTACCACCGGGGACGATCATCTCGCACCTCCGCACTGGGGCGGCCACACTTCTCCTCTTAACGTGGCCGAACCATCTAAGTCTCGATTCCCTCATCTTCTCCTCTATGGAGGCAACTTCGGCTAAGCCCCTGATTACGTCATTCCTAATCCCGTCCAATCTCGTAGAACCACACATCCACCTGACCATTCTCATCTACACTACTAACAACCTTTGGACTTGCATCTTTTTTAGAGACCAACACTCCGATCCATAAAGAATAGCTGGTCTAACTACCCTCCAATAGACTTTGCCTTTCAATCCTAGCGGCACTCTCTTGTCACACAGCCCCCCCCCCCGACACTGACTTCCACTTTTGCCAACCCACTCTTATCCGCTGGCTAATATCCTCGTTAATGTTCCCGTTCTGCTGGATGATCGAGCCCAAATACTTAAATTTTGCGACCTTTGGAATCACCGTCCCATCCAGTATGATGTCTCCCTCCTCTTCTATCCTTCCACTAAAACTACAATGGAGGTATTCCGTTTTGGATCTACTTAACCGGAAACCCCTAACTTCCAGTGTATGCCTCCAACTCTCCAGCCTGTCACTCACCCCCTGCCTGGTCACATCTATAAGAACGATATCATCTGCAAATAACATACACCAAGGCACCTCGTCTTGGATTCCTCTAGTGAGTTCATCCAAAACTAATGCGAAAAGAAATGGGCTTAAAGCGGAGCCCTGATGCAGACCCATACTGACGGCGAAGTCAGATAAGACCCCTCCCGGTGTCCTAACACGCGTCCGCCCTCCCTCGTACATATCCTTGATCACACGGATGTATGCGGCCGCCACCCTTTTCTCTTCCAGACATCTCCACAATACCTCCCTCAGGACTCTATCATACGCTTTCTCCAGGTCAATAAACACCATATAGAGATCCACCTTTCTATCACTGAACAGTCCTCTGAGGAGGTAGATCGCCTCAATGGTCGACCTGCTTGGCAGAAAACCAAATTGATTCTCTGACACCTCCACAACCTCTCGTAGCCTTCTCTCAATCACCCTCTCCCAAAGCTTCATAGTGTGACTGAGCAGCTTGATGCCCTAAAAGTTATTACAATCTTAGATATCCCCTTTGCTTTTGTACAAAGGGATGACTGTGCTGGCCCTCCACTCTCTGGGCATCTTGGCGGTCCTAAAGATAACATTGAACAGCTCTGTAAGCCACTCTAGACCTACCTCCCCCATAAACTTCCAAAACTCCACCAGTATTTGGTCCGGGCCCACTGCCTTTCCATTCGCCTTCTTCAAATCCATAATATTCGACCCCCCTTAAGGGCCAACGTCCTCGTTGGTCACGGCTGGTTTTCCCAGGACACCACTCCGAGTCCTCGTTGGTCACGGCCACATTGGTCACGGCTGGCACTTCCAGGCCACCACTCTGAGTCCTCGTTGGTCACGACCACGTTGGTCACGGCTGGCTCTCCCAGGCCACCACTCTGAGTTGGCTTTGATACCAATTGTTACAGACCAAACAGGAGAACTCATCCCAAAAGACTAACCTATTAGGTGAGAGAGCCCATTTGGTCTATAAACCCCTCATCAGTTGCCCATACAACCGATGTGGGACAAGTCTCATACCTTGCAATTGGTCCAAATCCATAACAAAAAGTTATAAAGGTACAAAAAAATTTTGGTTAAAAAAAATCAACTTATCTAGTAGTTTGTGGCTCGCATGCATTAGTTCCCCAATAACCACAATTTAGTGATTAAAACTTCTAAGTGTCTACATCCAGTCCAAGGCCTGCTTTGAAATTAGTAGAAGGGGCAAGATGAATGAGGGTCACTCCAGGTTTATCTTTGTTAAGCATTGCTATAACCAAGGCAGCCGGATTAACTTCCTTTTTCGCATAATTGATGTTAATTGTTCAGTTCCCATGAAGCGAAGCCCCAATTTGGTTGATGATGAGAATGCAATGGCTCCCAAACATAAATTCAAAAGTAGCCAAATGAACAGGCATAATAATATTACATATAAAATTAGAGAAGAACATATAGGCACTTGGTTACATCTCAACAACTATAGTCATCCCATCAAGCTTGCTAGTTAGTGTTAGCATGGAAGGGTGAAATAATCACACAAGATATAGTCGTATGTTTTTATGGAAGGGTGAAAATATTTTTATATATGATCGCTTGAGTGTCTCATACGTAATCCTTATATTACTCCTGTTGCAGAATATAGTTTCAGATTCTTAAGCAAAATCATTCAACCTGCCATCGAGCTATGAGTGGCTTCTGCTCCAGCAGCGCTTGCTAAATTTGGGTTCTACAAACATTTCAATAGTCTGCCTCAGTTCCTAACAAAGCAGAGAGAACATTCTCTGTCTTGCCTCTGTTTCTTACAAATCTAGTACAAAAGTATTTTTAAAACTATGATTATTTCTAAAAACAGTGCAGCTCTTGCCCAGATGACTATGAATAAATCAATCTCAAGTATGATGATCGGATGATATTATTATGCCTGTGAAACAAACATGGAAGCAATTTTCCTTTTGAAAAAGTATTACCCAATTTCCAATCATCTCCATGATCTTTTATAAAATGTCACTTCAGCATAGAATTCACTTGGGATGGCTCATACTATCTTGTTCTACATTCATCTATATATATAACTTATTTCGTTTGAAATTTAGAGATAAAATCAAACCAAAACAATACTCCGGAGTGTGGTTATTGGGAGGTAAGATGCAACACTACAGACATTGAATCAACCGGAGAGAGAAAAAAGATCCATTGGCATGCAACAAATCTTTAAGTAAACTCCCAAATTTATCTGCTAGTTCAGGCATCAGTGCAAATAACTTCAACAGGATCGCATGGTTCCATTTTCAGAAGTATAACCATAACAATGTTTAATTCCAACTCTAATAGGTTGGCTATCTTCCTCGAAGGCATTGCACAAAAAATATCCAATAAAGGAAATTCAAGCAAAAACTAGAAATACTGAGCAAATGCATAATGATCCATTGCAATTAACAAGTTCTATAGATTGGCATTAGATGCTTGACATGAAAGGTAGTAGGAACGCTCACCAAAATTCGGCGATTCCTGTTGTTGGAACTTGTTCTGACAACGATTCATAAAATGTTCTCAAGGGCTCTCTGTGCTAGTAATAAAAACACAGTCAGAAATATGAATCATGATATCCATCCTTGACCATCATTCGGGCAATAGCATGAAAAGATATGTGCAAGATACCTCTTCAGGAGGGACATATTTGTGCCCTGGCAAACTGAAAACCTTCTTTTCCCTTTTCTTATTCTCTATTGAAGTTGTTGTAGTTGTTTTCCCTTTCTCCTTCACAATTAAAGAATAGCACAACAATCAGCCCGAAATTAATGAGCACAGAAAGGGAACTCCAATTTAGCTCATTAATCGCAAGCTTGCCAAAATTAAAGAGGACTACAGAGGTGCAGTGCTGACATTAGAGATTCCTGATGAACTAACTGATACAATCATAGTAATTTACTTAAGTTGGCAAATAATTTTGATTAATGCTAAATTACAGAACCCAAATGGAAGTTGATATTGAACGGAAAAAAAAAACCCAACAAAACCCCACATCCAAAGATACCCAATTGATCAGGACAAGAAGATAATATTAATTATTCCAACAACTTGATGATCAACCACAAAGAAAACTTCACATAATCAAATAGTACTTATGAATTATTCAACATATTCTTAGATAGGTATCTCCTTGGTTTCAACTGAATAAAGGGATAAACCAGTTCTTGGCAACTGAATGTGCATGTTATGACCGTTTTTACATCTAAGCAAATACATCCAAAGAAATGGAGCCCCGAATTAAGCTCTCAACTAAGAATTTTCCCAGATTGACGCATGATCCATTAATCTAACGACAAATTTGCAAAAATAAGAAACCCAATTAATGCAACTTGTCATTCACCTAAACCGGAGTTGATTTTGTTCTGGTTTTCATGGCCGCGGATGATGCTTTATACCTGTCAACCCCACCTCTTCTGGTCTTACTCCTTCATTCGAAGCCATATTCAGCAAACTTCTACCCGCCTCCTCTTTTCCATTCTGCATTTGTTGTCTACACATCCATGTCGACCCCCAAGTTTTGAATACCATACCATGGGAGAGCTCATACACTTTCGATTGGATTAGATCTTGTGATGAAGTTGTTAGGAAAATATTAGAGCAACAACAATAGCGGAAGCAATAGGATGAGTTAGAGATTCAGAAATTCAAGTAGAATAACAGAAACAGAAATAAGAAGACAAGAGATTTAACGTGGAAAACCCAATGTGGGAGAAACCACAGATGGCGACAGCACCAAAGCAATCCACTATGAGTAGGAAGAATACAACACGATCACAATCACCACAGTGATTTGATCTAAGAGAAAAATTAGAACCTCTCTCTTGTAATCTCTCACAAAGTACTTCTACCTCTCAATGTGTTTATGAATACTGGAGTGATCAAGTTAATTTTAGATCCTAGATATGTCCCCTTTATATAGGGGCAGGAAGGCTAGGATGAAGAAACCCTAGCCACCACGGTATCTTGGTCACCAAACCTCATCTTTCCAAAAAGGAAGAAAATCTTCAACCCAAAATATGAAAATAATATAATTTCCATAATATAGAAGATCTCAAACACACAATATGATCTTAGATTCCAAGTAACCGAAAAAAGGAATTTGGGCCATAAACCCAACAATCTCCACCTTGGACCAAAATCCAACACCATCCGTCGATCATGGTCATCGCACCCCGAAGGGTGACGCCCCCCAAAAGGGGCAATGCCCCGAAGGGCGCTTAGTGGCTGTGGATCCCTACTAAGTCCAAGCAATGCTCGAACTTAGCCAATGGTAGAGGCTTGGTTAACATGTCTGTAGGATTTTCTGACTTGTGAACCTTCTTCACTGTTACTTCTCCTGCATCAACTGTGTCTCTGATGTAGTGATATTTCACACTAATATGCTTGGTCTTCGAGTGATAGGCATCGTTTTTAGTCAGGTGGATAGCACTCTGACTATCAGAAAATACCACAGTAGTAGCTTGTGGGACTCTGAGCTCGATCACAAGGCCCCTAAACCAGGTAGCCTCCTCCCCTTCAGTAGCAGCAATGTATTCAGCTTCTGTGGTAGATAAGGCTGCAATAGACTGCAACGATGCTTTCCAAGAGATAGCACCTACACATGGTGAAGATATACCCAAATATGGACCTCCTCCTATCCAAATCACCAGCATAATCAGAATCAACAAAGCCTGCAGCATCGAATATAACAGCTTTGTTTCTATCAAACACCAACCCCTTCCCTATAGTACCCTTCACATATCGAAGGATCCATTTCATAGCTTCCCAATTATCCTTCCTAGGATTGTGCATATATCTGCTTACTATACTTACAGCATGTGATAAGTCAGGTCTGTTGCAAACCATAGCGTACATTAAACTACCAACAACACTAGAATAAGGTACATTGGACATTCTTTTGATGTCTTCCTCTGTTTGCGGGCAGCATTCCGCATATAATCTGAAGTGTGCAGCAAGTGGAGCAGAAACTGCCTTGCAGTTGTCCATGTTGAATTTACATAGTACTTTCTCAAGTTACCTTTCTTGAGACAAGTACAGTTTACCTGCTTTCTGATCCCTGTGGATCTCCATGCCTAGTATTTTCTTTGCTGCACCCAGGTCTTTCATCTCAAACTCCTTACTAAGTTGAGATTTCAACATGCCAATTAAGGTCTTATCCTTAGAAGCGATTAACATATCATCGACATACAATAGTAGGTAAATAAATGTACCATCAGAATACTGTCTAAAATACACACAATTGTCATATTTACTGCGTGTATACCCTTTATCGATCATAAACATGTAAAAATGTTTATGCCACTGCCTAGGAGCTTGCTTGAGTCCATACAAGGACTTTTTCAACTTACACACCAATTGTTCCTTCTCAGGAACAGCAAACCCCTCAGGTTGCCTCATGTAAATTTCTTCTTCCAGCTCTCCATGCAGGAATGCTATTTTCACATCAAGCTGCTCCAACTCCAAGTCAAATAACGTAACAAAGGCAAGAAGCACTCGAATAGAAGTATGTCTAACAACTGGGGAGAAAACCACATTGTAATCAATACCTTCCCTTTGGTTGCTGCCACGAACAACCAACCATGCCTTCCATCTTGCATCTTCAACTCCAGGAATTCTTTCTTTCTTCTTGTAGATCCATTTGGCAGTTAAGGCTCTTCGGCCTTTAGGCAGTTCACATAGTTCCCAGGTTCAGTTCTTTTGCAGACTCTCCATCTCCTCTTGCATAGCTAGGATCCAGTTAGGTGAACTTGGGCAAGTGATTGCTTCAGTATAGTTTGAAGGTTCACCACCTTCAAGCACTTCCTCTGCAACTGAAAGTGCGTATGCTATCAGTCCCTCATCATCGTTGTAATGAGCAAGTCTCCTGATCTCCCTTCAAGGACGATCACGAGCTATAGAATGGGTAACCTCCTCCTGAGGTTGATTGGAACTGATGGTTCCAGGTTCAGTAACCTGGTCTCCCTATTGGACTGATTAGCAGCTCCACCTTGAGCTGTAACGGTCTCCATCTCTACCTCCACACTGATATCTTCCTGATCACCTGCACCAGTGGAAGAAACAACAGACTCCTCTCTAGGAGATAACATAGCAGTCTCATTGAAAATTACATCCCTACTCTGAATGACTTTCTTAGACTCAGGACACCACATGCGGTATCCTTTAGACTTAGATGCATAACCAAGGAACATACATTTGATAGCCCTAGGGGCTAATTTCCCATTATTCACATGGGCATACATAGGACATCCAAATATTCTTAAACTAGAATAATCAACAGGATTACCTGACCATACTTCTTCTGGAATTTGGAAGTCAATGGAGGTATGTGGTAAACGATTCACCAAGTAGCAGGCTGTAGAAATAGCCTCTGCCCAAAAAGCTTTGCGATCCCAAAGCCCGACATTTGAAAGCATACATCGAGCTTTCTCCAGTAGAGTCCTGTTGATTCGTTCTGCAACCCCATTTTGCTGTGGTTTGCCAACCAAAGTCTTGTGCCTAGCTATGCCATTTATCGTGCAGAACTCTTCAAACTCTGACTCAACAAACTCAAGACCATTGTCAGTCCTAAGTTTCTTAATCTTTCTCCCATTCTGGTTCTCAACCAGAGCCTTGAACTTCTTGAACATGGAGAATGTCTCATTTTTTTGTCTCAAGAAGTAAACCCAAACCTTGCGTGAGAAATCATCAACAAAAGTTAACATGTAATGCTTACCTCCATAAGAAGGAACCCTTGAAGGACCCCATAGGTAAGAATGAATGTAGTCGAGGATCCCCTGAGTATGGTGTTTTGCCCTTGAGAAACTCACCCTCTTTTGTTTCCCAAAAACGCAGTGATCACAAAAGTCGAGCTTACCCGTACTAGTGTTACCAAGACAACCTTTCTTACCCAGAATGGTAATCCCTTTCTCACTCATATGGCCCAACCTCATGTGCCATAACTTTGTGTCATCAGCTGTACCAACTGCAGTTACGCCTGTAACTGTAGTTCCTTGTAGAATGTAGAGACTGCCTTGCCTCAGTCCCTTCATTATCACCATGGCACACTTAGTTACCTTTAGGACACCATTTTCCATAGAAATCCTGCAACTATTAGTCTCAAGAGTTCCCAAGGATATTAAACAACGAGTCATGTCAGGTATGTGGCGCATTTTAGACAATGTTCTAATTGTCCCATCATGGGTTTTAATCTGCACCGTACCTATTCCTGCAACTTTGCATTTAGCATTGTTGCCCATAAGTACCACACCAGTGTCAACTGTCTCATAGGTGACGAACCAGTCCTTATGAGGGCACATGTGAAAAGTACAACCAGAATCTAAAACCCAATCAATATCCATTCCCCTTTCGGAGGTGGTAGCTAAAGAAGTAGCAAGTAACACATCACCATCAGACTCTGACTCTACTACACAATCAGCTGTAGCAGTTTTCTCCTTTTCCTCCTTCCCATTCCTTTTCTTTAATTTCTAGCAATTAGCCTAAATATGACCCAATTTGTTGCAGTAGTGGCAAGTTTTGTTAGAGTTAGGATTCCTTGACTTAGAGCGGTTCTTTTTCTTATTACCATTCCCCCTTTTCTCATTAGTTCTACCCCTGACAACTAATCTCTCAGTCGGATCAGCATGGATGTCATGGTCAAACTTTTCTTTAGACAACAGGTTAGACTTGACATCCTCAAATGATATAGTATCCGAGTTTCTATATAACATAATTTCCTTAAAGTGTTTGTAGGAAGGGGGTGGAGACACAACAAGTAGAATAGCCTTATCTTTATCCTCAATTTTAACATCCAAACTCTCCAAATCTACCAGAATAGAATTAAATTCATTCAAGTGTTTTTGGACAAGAGTACCTTCAGCCATACGAAAGGTGTACAACCTTTCCTTCAACCGGATCTTGTTGGCTAGACTCTTCGTCATGTAGAGTTCTTCTAACCGAGTCCAAAGATCAATAGCAGTTACCTTGTCAAGTACCTCTCGGAGAACGTGAGGTGCCAGGCACAGTTGTATGGTTGAAACCGCTTTCAGCTCCAATTCCTCCCATTCGTCCTCCGTCAGCGACCTACGTCTCTTCTTTGCATCTTCAGCCCACTGGTCTTCTGTCAACTTTTCATGTTTAACATGAGGTCCTTTCAAAACCTTCCACAACCCGTGCTGGATGAGAACTGCTCTCATCTGCACCTTCCAGAGATTAAAGCTAATCTCCCCATCGAATTTCTGAATATCTACCTTCATGATAGAAGACATCCTATAACCAAAGCTCTGATACCACTTGTTAGGAAAATATTAGAGCAACAACAATAGCGAAAGCGATAGGATGAGTTAGAGATTCAGAAATTCAAGTAGAATAATAGAAACAGAAATAAGAAGACAAGAGATTTAACGTGGAAAACCCAATGCGGGAAAAACCACAGACTGCGACAGCACCAAAACAATCCACTATGAGTAGGAAGAATACAACACAATCGCAATCACCACAGTGATTTGATCTAAGAGCAGAATTACAATCTCTCTCTTGTAATCTCTCACAAAGTACTTCTACCTCTCAATGTGTTTATGAATACTAGAGTGATCAAGTTAATTTTAGATCCCAGGTATGTCCCCTTTATATAGGATCAGGAAGGCTAGGATGAGGAAACCCTAGCCACCACAGTATCTTAGTCACCAAATCTCATCTTTCCAAAAAGGAAGAAAATCTTCAACCCAAAATATGAAAATAATATAATTTCCATAATATAGAAGATCTCAAACACACAATATGATCTTAGATTCCAAGTAGCCGGAAAAAGGGATTTGGGCCATAAACCCAACAGGAGTTGTAGTGGGTGAGGATAGAGATTTGGATTCTCATGGTGTTGAATTCTGCGATTTTAGCTTGCAGCCATGGCATTTCACTGGTTGAATCGATAGAAAGGCAAAAAAAGGGAAACAAAGAGGGGTAGAGAGAGAGGTAGAGAGAGGAGAAAAAGGTCTCTACAGATGGTTAGTTTAGAGCATAGAGAAGGATGTGGAGCAACCTGTTCAAGGGTATTTGAAAATTTATTTCTTTATTTCTTATTTTTAAAATAAATCAGCCGTTGTGATGTGTTCCTCTTAAAGATCACGTGAATGAGAATATCAAATTAACGAGAATTCAGGAAATGGTAATTACTAAAAGATTGCTATTATGTTTAGTATAGATAGATAGATTGATTAAAATATTGGGACAAAATTTGTATAGGCTAATAATTTGTCTAGTTGTACTTTTTGGTTTGAGAGTTGGAAAAGTCAAATTTAATTTTTGGAAATATCAAACTGATTAAAAATATAATAATTAATTGCATGTTAAACTTCTTAATTCTTGTATTTGTAGTCAACGTTAGGATGGTTGAAATATTAAAATTTTAATTGAATAAATTGTTTTGTAACTAATAAAGCCTCTAGATGAACCATCATACTGTTTTTTTTATCATATCACTTTATCATAAACACGCTGACAACACGCGTACCCTCCTTAAAAAAAGTTGTCCTGAATCTAAATAAGATTTTTTAGTGTAACTATAAGCTCTTGACTTATACTTTTCATAGAACAATTATTTTAATTTAGAACTCTTTACTGTAAATCAAGTTATCTGTGAAGTCTCCAAATAATTTTAAAAGAATCTTGAAATTTAATTTATGTCTTATGGAAAATCGCAAAGAATCTCTATTGATAAAACTCCCACTACAATAAATTGTATTGCTATAACACTTATCATTAGTACGCGGAGAAAATATTATTACTTCACTTCGAAAATTTTAAAAGTTTCCAACCACCATTGGTTCTAGAAAAGTAGCTTTGAGGAGACAAAATGAATTTTAACAATAGACTATAACGTTAAATTTTTATGGATAAATGAGAATTTTGATATTGCATCATGATTAGTAGACCTGGCAGATGGGTCATTCGGTTCGAGTCAAGTTCAGGTTAAGTGATATTTCGGGTCATTTCGATTTGGGTCGGGTATGGTTCGGTTCAGGTCGTTTTCGGGTCAACCAATTTTTGATGAAATACGCTCGTCATGCCAAAACAAGCAACTTTATTGAAAATTTCAGGTCGGGTATAGTTCGGGTCGGGTCAATTCGGGTTTCGGGTCCACTTTCGGGTGAGCGTATTTCGGGTGTTGGGTCGGGTATGGGTCTGGATCATTCAGTTTGAGCTTCAAGTCTCGGGTCAGTTTTGCCAGGTCTAATGATGAGGGAGAAAGCAAGCCCATATTTTATCTCTCCTTTTTAGTGAATTTACATATTAGCATATGTTGTTAAATAATTAACCAAATAGCTTTCAAATGTATGATTGCATTCTTGTCTGAATGTTCAATTTTAGCCTTTAAAGGCCTATTTGTTATGAGCATATTGAACCTGCTATCTATTCTAATATACTCTAACCTGCATGCTTAAGTCTATTAGCTGCTAGTCAAACTTAGAGTTAGGTAAAATTGATCTGATACGATTATCAGTGATAAACTGACATAAAATTAAATGAGTTTGGGTAGAAATTTTCAACCAACTTATTTAAATGGGTTGACATGTTCAACCCATTTAATTAAACCAGATATGTTGAGGTTGACATTTTTGACATAAAGAAGTACTCATTTAACCTGTTTGATCTAATGGTTAAACAAGTCAACTTGATTATCATGTATCCATTTACGGTTTATTTTTACAGAGAATAAAATATGAGGTTTTTAACTTTTTAGCAGAATTGAAAATTTTTGGAAGGGAACTGAAAACTTTGGCTTTAACTCCTTACCCACCTAGCGTGCTTTTTTATTTTTGGGAAATTTACCATGGGATGTTGTTTAAAATAACACTTATCGTTTCAGACCCTCTCTTACCAATGGTGTTGAATTTGGTGGAACATCTTTTGAGGCATTCATTTCATGTTCACTGTGAATGACCCTCGTACCCTTACTAAAGTCTCTGTATTTGGGGTTAAAACTGAGCTGAAAATGAGTAGATTGTGAAGGCCATAAATGCGGAGAAGGCTAAGGGAGGGATGAGGGTTGTGACTGAAGAATTTGGTAGCAGCAAAGTGGGAAGACGGCAAGCACTGTACGTGGGTTGTGGGTGCTAAGCTGTGGAGCACTTATATGCAGTGTAAACAGGTCAGCTAAATTGTTGTCATTTGTGTGTGTGAATGTAATTTGTGAACTAGGGAATCTGGAGATTGGGGGGGGGGTATGTGCTGTTGGGGTAAGATTATGGTGTGGGTATTGGCATTGGAGGTGTAGGGTTCGTGTTGGTGTGGCTAGTTTGGGCTTTGATTGAGTTGATGTGTTTAACTGTGGGGGCGATGGGTTAGGTTCTGTGATGCTGTTTGGTCAAGAGGTTGTTTGATACATAGACGGTGATTTGTATTGGTTAACCTGGAGGTATGTTGTAAGTAACCCGGGTTATCCATTACAAGAGTTGTGCATGTTGGTCTTGTTTGGGGTTTTGCTATACACTAGTGTTCAATGCTTGTAATTGCTATGGAGATCTAGAGGTGTAGGTAGTGAATGATGAAAATTACGCATCACTTGGCAGTGATGCGTAATGCATAACCCAGGATCACGTAATGGTTAACCCAGACATTTGTGTAATAATCCAAGTTAACGGTTAGAGGGTGGGTTGTGAATATATTCTGCAGTGGGGTACCCATATATGCGTCGTGAATGACCTGACATAATAGCTGTTAACCCATAAATATGTTTTGAATAACCTGGCTGACCGATGGAGTTGAACATAGGTAGTGTAATTATCCGAGTTAAAGGTTGGAGGAGTTGTGGTTGTCAATATAGTATGCAGTGGGGTACCCGTATATGCGTAGGAAATGCCCTGATGGAATTGTTGTTAACCCAAAAAATTTGTATGAAATAGTCTGAGTGACCGATAAAGGAGTTGTGGTTATAAATGTTATTGGTTTGACCTGGTGGTGATTGGCAAAAACCGGGTGTAACTGATAAGAGGTATATGTTACATACGCAGTGACGAACTCGTAAATGAGTAGTGGAAAACCCTGGTTGTAATTGTTGGTAACCTGCATATATGTTAGTAATAATCTGGGATATTCGGGGGAGGAGTTGTGGTTGTGAATGTAGTATGGGGTTTTGCTGCGTATTAGATGTGTAAAATGCTGTGGTCCACTGTGGACGAGTACAATGTAGGTTGTTGGTCATGGTATTAATATCTTAATTTATAGTCAGTAACCGATGAATGTGTTTTAAGTAGCCCACAGATAGTGTGCTGTTAGTGTCAATGTGTAGTCAGTGTTGCATGTAACGGATGTGTTTCTTGTAACCGAGGTTTGTGCTATTTGAGAAGGTGTGAAGATGGGGGATGTGTGGTGGGTGGAATTGGTGCTAACAAACATGTGTGCATTTGCAGGTAATTGTTATTGTGCAGCATCATGGATGGACAAAATGCGGCTGTTGGAAGGGATGGTGGTAGGGAGATGACTGTGTATGTATGTTAGGAAGGTTTTGTAGAGGAAGGTGCGGGGGGGGGGGGAGTTATGTTACAAAGGGGGAAGGAAAGATTGTGTGTGGGTGTAGGAGAACATGAGTGTGCTTGATGTGTTGCGATTAGTGGAGGAGGTAATGGGGGAGGGTTTAAGGGGTAGGTTGATGTGGTACATTCTGCAGTGTAATCGAATGGAGCTATTGCCATTGGGACGGGATGCTGACGTGGGGAAGTTGATGAAGGGCAATGATAAGTATGCGTACGTATATGTGACAGGGAGTGAAGGTTCGTGTGTGGGAGGATTACAGGGGGAAAAAAGCATACAAAGGGCAGGGGAGGGGGGTGGGTGTACTGAAGGTAGAAGGGATGGAGAAAGTGTCGGTGCTGTAGATGGTGGTGTTCGTGCTGAGGCTGGGGGAGTGGGTAGTGAGCAGGTGCCAAGGTAAGAAGCGTAAATGTAGATGAGGGCGTGGTTGTAGGTGGTAATTTGTAGTGGTCATGAAGAATGACCGCGCATGTGCTAATGTGGTGTTACTGTGCAGGAGTGCCGCGGAAGATAACACAGAAGAAGGTGAGGAAGCTGACGATCCTGTGGTGGTGAAGGAACGTACGAAAGCAATCAGGAGTAGTGTATCATTTCATATACCTGATGATGAATGTGGTAATTCAAGCTCCGGGTCTGATAAGGATGAAGTCGGTGATAGTGTCGTGCGGCCTATATCGGGGGTGCAAGCAGAGGCGTATCGAAAGAGAATGCTGATATGGAAGGATGAAATCAAAGGGAAGGGGCAGCTGTTTGCCTCAGCTACTGAGGCAAAGATAAGTATTTGGAAATATGCCATAGCGAACAGATTTGAATATAAGTACGTCAGAAATTGTCGACAACACATTGCTGTGAAGTGCATTGCGGAAGGATGTAGGTTTTACATCTGTGTGAGGGGCGACCTAAAAAGGAGTGGGTTGTATGTGAAAGAGTTTGTTACAGGACACGTGCATAATGTGGGAGCGGAGTGCGGAATGGGGAAGTGGGGTAGAAGACGAATGAGAGCAAGTCTGCTTAGGAGTCTCATTGAAGGTAAGGTTCAACTAAGTGATGGTTACACACCCCCAGAGATATTGAAGGACTTGCAGTTAGAGATGGGGATGAAGGTGTCATATATGCAATGTTGGAGGGCGCGTGAGTATGTGCGAGTGCTAGCGAATGGAAGACCCGAGGACCATTACATGCTGTTGCCCTAGATGTGTGCAGCTATTGTGGGGCTAATCTAGATTCAAGAGCCTTCTGTGAGCTGGAAGGATCTAGATTTAGGCGTTTGTTTATAGCATATGGTGCATCACTGAATGGGTTCATCCTTGGGTGTAGAAAGATATTGTTCGTCGATGGAGCTCATTTGAGTGGGCAGTACGAGGGGACTCTACTGTCAGCAGTTGCACTTGATGTGGACGACCACTTGTTCGATGTTGCGTATGCAATTATCGCAGTAGAGAACAATGATGAGTGGTTGTGGTTTTTGACCATCCTACATGAGTGTTTGGGCAGACTGCAGCCTGTGATAATGAGTGATAGGAACCCGACATTACTGTTTTCCGTGCCGAGGGTGTTTGGAATTGAGAACCATACTTACTGTCTCCGACACGTGTGTGAGAATTTCCTTACGTCCACTGCGAAGGTAGGGATCCACCAGCAAGCATCGAAGGACTTGTTGAAGGAGGTGTTCAACAAGGTTGCATACGCCCCTACGGGGGTTGAGTATGGCCTGGCAATGGACGAGTTGCGGAAATTCAAGCCGGAGTTGGCTGCATGGGTTGAGCGTAATGACCCTGAACATTGGGCTCAGTCTAAATTCAGTAAAGAGAGGTGGGGCAGGTTGAACATCAATGCTACTGAAAGCTGGAACAACTAGATGCGTTCGTTGAGGCGGATGTCCATCCCGTGGCTCGTGATTGGACATCTACAAAAGGTTGGTCTGAAAGTTGACAAGCGGAAGACGGAGTTGCAGAAGTGGAAGAATGGTGTAGGTGGGAGGATTGAGATGAAGCTGCGGAAGACACTGGCCAACATTGGTTGTGTTGCAGATGTCAAGCTATTTAACACAACCCTTAGTGAGTATGGTGCGTCGTTGACAAACAACCGAAGCTTAGTTGTGAACCTTGCCCGAAGGATGTGTAGTTGCAAGTGGTGGCACTTGCAGGGGTTGCCCTATGCACATGCAATAGCAGTAATCCACAAGCACAAGTTGTGGGTGTATAACTATGTAACTGACTGTTACAAGGGGGCAACTCAGGGGACGATATACATGAATAGCATACATCCAATAGAGACGCATGATTCGTCAACTGTGGATAATGCCACAGGTTTGGTTGTTGGTGGGGAAGCACTTGATGACGGGTATAACCGAAGAATCCTACCGCCAATAAACCCCCGCTCGCAAGGCAGGCCACGACAGAGGCGAATTGAATCTCAGATGCAAGGCGTTCAAATGAGGAGGTGCTCTAAATACGGAGAGGGTGGTCACTACCGGAGCACATATAGGAATCCACGCGCTGATTTCAATATAGATGACCGAGGTGTGCTTGTCGCGGTGGAGGATTTATTTGACAGATACAATGTACAATACGACATGAATGTCCCAGTTACAAATGGTACGTATCAGTCTCGGTTCCCAACCAATTTGTAATGCCTGCGGTATTGCAGCAAACTGCAGGATGTGCACTTTAATTTTGATGTTGTGTCGACCGCCGCATTTATTAACTACTTTCCTGGGATAGTTGTCAGACCAGTGTGGGTTATGTATATAATGGGACTTGTTTTATATGTATGAACTTGTGTACACGTGATTGTGTACGCCCTCATGTAAGGTGGTTGTCGTTGTTTCTGTAAGAGGACTGACAAATGTACATAGGGGTAGTGTCGCAGTTGCCAACGCACTGATAGATAGCATATGTAATTGAATATCCCAGGATATTGATATGTGTAGTCACTCCGCATATTGTACTTCCAACTGACCTGAGACGTAGTGCTAAATTCAAACCCAGGATATGCGTTTGGGAAGACTCGGATATGTACGGTGGAGGAGACGACATCAGTAAAATCATACATGCAAGTGGGTAGTAATTGTCCTACTAGCCCATATTAAAATATTTGAGGACAAGGGAGTTCCACGTTTAACAATTCCATGTGGCTGTTGCCACCATAAATGAACTGAGGTTTGTCATAACTTTTGGCAATGACCCTATCAAATGGACATTAACACCCAAATTCACCAAAGAGGACGTCATAATGAGAAGTGACTGTAGGGTACAATCATGATTGTAAAGTGATAATATTAGTGGGTTATATAAGACAGGCATTATATAAGACAGTAGTGCACTCCATTTGTATGTAAGGCTATCAAGTTGTGAGGTGGTGGTGCAAAGAGTGGATCATCTCCAATAGTGTCCACCTAAGTAGTAACCTTGGGTTCAACGAGTGGGAGCTCAGAATCAGACTCCAGTTGCGACTGCTGTGCAATGGAGAACTACACCTAAAATTGTCGACTGGAAACCGACATATTCAAAGGTAACGGACAATATCGCCGAAGGTATGCCCGGTGTCCGAAAAGGTTAAGTCCACTTGCACTATTCACGTACAGTTGTTTCCCCTTAAAAGGAGGTTAAGTTTGTGATGGCTAACGGGTGCCGAATGTGGTTGTAGGATGAAGTCGCCTGCGACTTCTTTCATTTGATAGACGCAGACTTCCCTGAACTAGCAAAGGAGGTGATAGACGATCATGTACGTGAGCAGACCGTAGAAAGGGGTTGGCTTCTGGATGATCGCAATGCCCAACTGTTGACTCGTGATGAGGACATGCATATGGAGGCAGAACGGAGGGCTGAAGTGGACACCCTGAAGAAGTTGCTTGGTTTAGCTGTTGCAGTCATTTCCATTATGCTTGCCATCGAGATGTGGTGGGTGTCTGCATAAGAGGTTCATCAGGAGCTTAATTGTGTTTGGTTTTTTTTTGCTGTTGTACAACATCTGCATGGAAGGGTTAAGGTAAGTGGGCATGAGTGTCTGAACTGATGTTGTAAGTATATGACGTTTGTGCCGCCAGGCGTGTTGTACGTCCCTTTTTTTTGGTGGAGTCAATCATATGTAAGTATAATTGGAAGACAGGTATCCCCTTACTACGAAGAGGCACCTCTTTTCTATCGCACCATGTCCACCGTGTCACGAACATTTATCGGACGTTTGGTTAATGGTTGGTTTATTGTGTAACATTGAACTATGTTATGAACGTAAGTGGTTGAACCTGTTACCTGCTTTGATGGGATAGTGTTGTTATGTTATGTTTCACGTATACTTTGAGGGGTCAGTGTTGTGTATGTATGTTATTTTATGCTTGATTATTGTTATTAGCAAAAATGCGAAGTCAATGTCACTAGGTAGTGAGGAACGCAATGAGCACGTAATTTGCTTTCAAACTTGTTGACTTGTACAGAGGTTCACTGCTACCACTATGCCAAAGCAAGAGATTTGAGTGTAACGTATTCACTTATAACAAAGGACAACAAATGATGCTTGCTGTGGAGGGAACCCACATGTGTGAGGTCCCCACCTCATAATTGGAGGGGATGTGGGAAAGGCAGAAAGCAAACAGGAACATGCCCAACTAGTAATCATCATGGTGGGTTGGCGGGGAACCCAACCTAAAATTTTGGAGGGAAAACTCTCACCACATAGAACCTCTCTAATCACATATATAAGTCTTAGTCATCCACATTTAATGCCCAGTTCTCCCCAGCATTAAATGAAACATCATTCACTTCTCCATTGTTGCAGAATCGACATTGAATACGGGTTAAAGGCACATGTAACCACACTTCAGTCAAAGCTTTGCTGCTAACCTACTCCCACCAACTGATGTCGACGCCTTATGAGAAGGACATGGAGTTGATGATCCTGTGCGACTACGGTCAGCCTGCGGACATAATCCCAGCTGAGGGGGAGAGATACCGAAGGCACACAGTTTGCAGTAAGGTCCGTTAATGCATCCCGCCTATTTCTACACATTTATTCTTATGATGCGGTTGCATCACTAACTTAGGTTATTCATATATGCGTTGGTTATGTCATGTAGAGGCAGTGTAAGCACTTTCAGTGGGTCGATCACCATATGACCAAGGCGGAAAGATATCTGTTATGACCCTCCAAGCACAAAATCGGGTGTTGTGGGCTGATGTGTTGACTGCAACTGCCACTCTCCGCAGGTACATGGAAGCACATGTGGGGGTGAATGTAGTTGTGTAGGATGCCATCAAATGCCAACTTGTCGCCATGTCTGTCTACGTCACAGCTTACCTCGCGTACTTGATGATACCTACTGCTGCCTTCATGTAATGGCAGTTAGTGTTTTCGGGATTGGCTTTTTTTGGGCCCTGAGTATGTATAGGGGAACTAGTAGGGGAAGATGATGCCCTAGTTGTTTGTGCCGCTCCTCTGTAGACGTTTGTGTCACATACTGGAAGTATATGGCCACCAATGATGCAAATACCTCCAGTATGTGACAACTAATGTTGTCAACAACTTGACCTCCTTTTTGTACGTCCACCTTGTACAATGTTGTGCTACTTCGTGTACGTATTAACGAAATCACATATATGTGGCAGTTCTGTACGGTTCCATATACCCATCCCCATATTTTGTTTTCACCAACCGGGGTTATATACAATAGCATTTCAGCATTGCTTCACCTAGTTGGGCACTTTCCTTGTGTTCATGCTCCTAACCCCCCAATAAGGGGACACTATCCCGGGATCAAATTACCCAAACAATGGGTTATCCACATCTTGTGACTCCCACATTGCGTAGGAGAATGTGGAACATGAATTTCAGGGTTTGAGGAACCTGCTTGGGTACTGTCCTATTCATGCACCAACCCGCTAGTGGGGGGGAAACCATCCTGCCTCACTGATATGCACAATTTACTGGGCACCCCTATCAATATCCCAACGATCCTAGGTGCCTATCCCGGGTTGTACATATGTGTGACGGGCGTTCATTAACCTACCCTGCTACCGCCAATGCACCCAACCCCCCAATAGGGGGGAAATCATCCAGCCTCACCAATACGCATAATTTGCTGGACACCCCTATCAATATCCCAACGATCCTAGGTGGTTATCCCGGGTTGTAGACATGTGAGACGGGGGTTCATCAACCTACCCTGCTACCGCCAATGCACCCAACCCCCCAGTAGGGGGTGAACATATCAATTTGGAATCACCGAAGTCCAAAATGTCCTTTGCTCACAGTACAATTACACAGTGTATGCAGCGTTCAATGTCACAAACCCAGGTCCTCCACACAGCAAAAAAACAAACAAAAATAATCCATACAAGGATGTGCTCTTCTGACGTGCAAAACAACATCACCAATATGGGGAAAGTAAGTACACAAAAGTAAAGAGTCACGAACGACACGAACAGATAACACACCGACCACAGCAACCTCAACTCCTACAATTGCGAAGCACTACGACGGTGCCAAACCTACAGGTGACAGGCACGACAGACAGAGTCATGTAACCGTCTTTGTAGAGGGGGAAAACAAAGGACAAGTGTGCCACATACCTCTTAGATGCTGAGGGAAATGAGCAACTCTGCCCTGGATGAAGCTCAACAGGCACTTGTCCCTATATAGTGGTACGCAATCCTGGTTAAAGTGGAAACCATCTGCTTTAAGGGACAATAACTCCATGAAAGCCATCACAAACACACCACAATCATGTCCACTGCCAAATAATCACCACAACAACACAGTTAAGTAATCCGGGTCATTCAGCATCATGCAAAAATTATGTCCCATGGATGTATACAACGCTTACTTCATTTGTTCTGGGCAGGGAGGGTTGCACAACTCCCACTGTGCGGCATCAGCGTAAGTGGCAGAGCGTACAAACGTAAGTATGAATGCAATCCTCTGCAACAACGCCAACGTTGATAACATCAGGCACCGTGGACATGACCCGGACCAGGGCGAATAAAAACCGAAGAGAAAACATTTATATCTGGGGTGGCTGATTCCCACCCAAAATAGACTACTAGCAACTCACTGCGCTGTCAATCAGAGCCTGCCTGTTCTTATCCGCTGCGTTGGGTAAGGAATCGTACACAACGAAGCAACGATTCAGCAAATCGACCACCAGCAGCAACCAATGCCCCTTAGTTGTTTCAAGTAATGGCATGAACACCTACACACATCAACATCAGGGGTAATGTGAAGCAGTAGTATCAAAATGTGCTGCCATATTGAGTACAAGTTCGTGACATACGTAGCGAACATCCGCATGTGGAGGTCGCCTGAAGGTATCCCATATCATTGCTACGACACGTGCCTTATTGTGCAAGGTGACCTACAAACAGAAGACACATGTTAGGGCACATTTTCACGCAACCGCTGTGCCGCACACTGAAAAGGTGGTGAAACATACATTCGTGTGGTGCTTCAAGAAAATGGACATCCAACACAAATTAAGGTATGTGTGTTGCCGCCTATGAAGGAGCTCCGTAAACATGTCCATCGCGAGGTTACCGATGCAATACCTCCCGGACCTATCCCCTACTCCGGCATTTGGGACCACGTTGATGAGGCCCCGCAACCAAATCGCGAGCACCAGTTTCGGCAAGCACTCCTTCACGTCCTCCTCCCTGTCGCAAAATGTGAACGCATGAGCGACAACTTATCATACAATGCGAAGGGACCTAACATAGATGGGGTGAACACAGACATACCATACTTTGCTGTTAGACCGCAAGCCCTTATACCTAGACCTGGCAAAACTGACCCCAGACCCAAAACCCGAACCGAATGACCCGGACCCATACGCGACCTGACATCTGAAATATGCTCACCCGAAACCCGAATTGACCAGATCCGAACCATACCCGACCTGAAATTTTCAATAAAGTTGCTTGTTTTGGCATGACGAGCGTATTTCACTAAAAATTAGTTGACCCGAAATCGACCTAAATCGAACCATACCCGACTCAAACCGAAACGACCCAAAATGTCACTTAACCCGAACATGACCTGACCCGAACTTGACCCGACCCATAATCGAACCGAATGACCAATTTGCCAGGTCTACGTATACCTACCCCAAACTGTGTTGAGGAGCTCCTTTTCAGTTGTCGATAACGGCGCAGTAATGTAGGCTACCAAAACCTGATCACCACGTACACAACATAGTCAATAATGTATCAAAAATGACTATCCTGAGAAATTCACCATTTGTACGTAACTACTTGGTCAACATGATGGTGTTGAAGTCCTCCGCATCTACCCCCCACTGTGACCCTTCCATACCAATCGACAGCACATCCAGAATCTCTGTCGCAACCTCCCCCTCAGAGGGCTCATCGCCACCAGGCGGCCTTTCCGCTCCCATGCCTTCATCAGTGAGGTCCTTCTGCTTCTTGCGGCCTCCATGGTGTCGCATCGGGTCGGTGTATGGAGTTTCATAAACTACAGCCGGTTTTCGACACCGAGGTCTTCTCTTCATACGGGTGACAATGTTCGAACTATCCCTAGCACCCTCCCCCTCACAGGGCACACCCTCCTTGTCAGGGTTGCCGCTGCTATCATTGCCCGCTGTTCTGTCAAGGTCGCCTGCTGGGTTGGCCACACTCTCCCCCGACTGCCCCAATGAGGGGTCCGCACATGCCTCATCTACAGCAACATCCTCCACAGCCACATCAGCAGTCTCAAGTGTCATTGTGCGGCAGTGGTCAACGGACGGCACAACCCCCTCAACCGCAACATCCTCACCCACGCCTGCCGTGGCAGTGCTAGTTCCCAGCTCCACATTTCCCACTTCAGATGTCGGTCCAACGGGCACACCTTCACCTCCAGATGTATGGCTTCTCGCATCCTCGCCACCACAACCAGTAACCCCACCCTCAGGGCTCCCGGTATCATCACTTGGGTCAGCGTCGAGCACTGCACCAGAATCGTCATGTACTAGGGCAGCCTCATGGTGCTCCCTATCAGCCCCATCTCCACCCGTCATCCCTTCTCCGCATCACATGCCTGACGAACCGGACACTGTGTGGCCCACATCTTCCATTGCAGGCAATGGTACAACATCGGGAGCGCCAATACTGTCGCCCGCTTTCTCCTCTCCTATTGTCACTGGGGCATCCGGCCCACCACCATCCCCTTCTCTGCTGCCATGCTCTACTACTTCACCTAAGTCAATCCCTGACAGTCCCAAACACTCCATCTCTGTCTCTGGTTGCTCACCTCCTTCCTCCTGCGTAGCAGGTGCCTTGGATAACTTCAACCTCACCTCCAACTCATGCGCACGGCTCATCCAAAATTGTAGCCTTTTCTCTGTTTGTCGGAGCTTCTCCCGCTCCTCATGGGCCTCCTGCCTTGCCCAGTGAAGTCGCTCCTCATATGAGAGCACACCCTACACAAGTCACCAAATAATTGTCACAACTAGTCCACCCGTGCTTGCACCCATGGACAACAACACTAACGTACAACACCGGAGTTGTGCTTTCTCACAATCCCAAGTACAACATTTGACACTAACCTCACCATCAAGGATGTAGCACCCATACTCAGGGGACTTCATGAAGTCCCTAATCATGCACACCCCCATCTCCTCAAGCCGAGGATGCAAGATAGGGATGATCTATGCACAATAATAAACTGAAATTAGTACGGGAACATGTCCACAAAACCGGCTAACACAGACTTACACATTAAATGACAACGCAAATTTGTCATACCTTGGACTCTTTGATTCCTGCCACCAGCTCGAACGCATCGTACCTTCCCCCATGATCAACACTGTCCCAATTGGCCAGGTGAGGGAACATGCCTTTGTCGTACTTCGCAAACCGTGTAGTGTGCTCATAGAACCAAACCTGCAACACCAACAAACAAGCATAGCATACTCCATCTAAAATAACAATTAACTTTCACGTGTTTAAAAAAAAAAAAACCTTCTCACAGGGCACCTGAAGAAGGAGGGAGAAACCATTCATTTGTACTATGGAGAATCACATCCACTGCAGCCTTCGGGAAACCAATCCCCAAAAACATTTTGGGGACACACTCACACAACTATTACATTTTTACAGTTAAAACTTAACATCTGTACGATACAAAAGCCATATCAGCACACACCCAGTTACTATTTCCCCATTACCCTAGCAACACACTCTTGACAATGGCTCCTCAACCTGGGTTACTCCAATCTGACTTCTGGGATGCTGACATTCTACAAACAACTTATACTTGACCCTGGGATATGCAATGGCAAACTCTGGGTTACTAGTCCTAAGCATACTCACTATGTTCACCCTAGGTGTAATCCACTACCACAACTTACAATTCACATTTGTCGGACAAGGTAACACCACTACAAAAACCCAACCACTACTTACTCTGGGATAGACAACTGTAAGATCTGGGATACTGACGTCCCACAATCCACACCCCTGTTTCTAGGATATGCAATTGACCACTTTCCACGAAACTCTCATTACCAATTCACTAGCCACATCCAATGTTTATCACAAACTACACACTTGTAATTTCTGGGACACATACGCCTCACTAATTCATTCCCTGCGACTAACCTAGGTTATCCACAATCCAAATCGGGGAAGCTGTTCGTATGCGCACCACTCATTCTACCCCATTCTCATTCCCCCCCCCCCCAAAATGTCCCCCTTGTAGTCCAACTACAACCCATTCCACCAAACCTCCACATTTGTAAACCCCCAACACCTTACTTCATTCACCCTACCACATTCCACAATTCCTCTCGTCTACCATTCACCAATTCAAACCTAAATTCAACATCCTCCCTCACTTATTACAACAACAACCAACAAAATAACACATAATTCAACAAACTAAACCCTTACCTGTCAAATCTGAACAGCAACTCCACTCCTCCATTGCACGACAAGAACCGAGCAACAACTGCGAAGAACCTCTACACCAACCTTGCTCCTCTTCCACTGCCGACTTCAATGGCTGCCACTCCATTGATGTTCCCTTCAAAAATGCCCTCCCCTTTGCCCTCCTGCTCCAACCTTTGCTCTGGAGGTTCCCTTCAATAACTTCCCCCACAGTTTTTTGAAAGATGGGGTCGAAATGGGAGGGGCAGTTTTGCCATAGTATTTCCCCTCTCTCCCCCTGAGCTGACACGTCAAAATACATGATGGTCCCACCTCCAGCCATAACTAACACCATTGGGTAATAAAAGGAAACAACGATAAGTGTTATTTGAAACAACACTGCATGGTAAATTTCCCTTTATTTTTAAAATTTAGAAAGTGTTTAAGAAACCTACCAATATAAATATCTCAATGTGCAAAACCCTACTCATCACTCCACTTTAACCCTCAGCCCCATCTCTTTAGACTCTTTGACTCTCTCTCATCTCTTGAAGCTTTCTCTATATTCACGTCTTAGTGCTAGCTATCACTGCCTGCTGCCAACACCTACCTATGCCTCCTTTTTTCTCACTCCTTATGTCCCCTCCCCCACATTTGCCTAGATCTGTGATGTAAGGAATTACATTTTTACTGTATGTCTCCACAATTTTGGGATTTTTGCATGTTTTTTTTCTCATTTTTCATGGTTTGTTGTCAGCTATCTATGGTTGTCAAAAGTTGGTTAGTTGTTTTGCTCAGTTGGCCACATTTGGTAGGAATTATGGTTATTGTGAGGGTGTATTGTATATGAACTTGGCTTGTAGAAAGGGAAAGCATATGGAAAATCAATCACAATTTCATTGCCCCCTCTGCTTCTGTTCTCTCTCTAGTTTTTTGTCTGCTGAACTCAAGTGTTGTGGGTTATCATCAAAATTCCCTTTTTTCTATTTGGGCTATTTTCTTAAAACTACATCAGTGGCATCAAAGCAAATCTCGACCCTAAATTGAGCTAAGTTGGACAAAACAAGATAAAAATAAGCCATGCAACATCAAATTTTAGCCCAAAATCCAAAAATTGACCAGCAACAAAATATGCTCACAATGATTCCCAATTAGCTGAAAAATGTCAGCTCGCTCAGATCGTCTGGAAGTGTAATTACTGGAGCAACTTACAAAGAGGATCCGAACATTAATCCTTTTTCAAGGAATGTAGGTAATTTCAATTGCACCCCCAGAATTGATTTTCCTACATTCGGTGGTACAAACTCTAGGAATTAGGTCAAGACGTGTGCTAAGTATTTTTTTCTATTTGCAAAATTCCCGAGCATCAAAAGGTAGATTTAGTTGCAATCAACTTGATTAGAAGGGCTGATACTTGGTTTTTCTAGTTATGTGCTTACTACACCTAGAGTGCCTTGGGAAGACTTTACTGTGGATATATGTGCTAGATTCAAGGAGGACTTGAGCAGTAGAGTTGTAGGAGTTTAACGATTTTTGCCAGGATGGTACTCTAGAGGTTTATTTGGATAGATTTGAGAACTTGAAGGCCTCGGTAATACAGAGAAATCCCTTGCTTCCATTTGATTACTTTTTGGATAGTTTCATTGGAAGGCTAAAACCACATCTTAGGTCCTTTGTTACAGCCTTTAACCCACAAAGCTTATCTGAAGCTGTAGAATATGCTAGGTTACAAGAAAGATCTGTTGCTACCTTGTTAAGCAACCCTAGGAACCAAGGAGGAGGAGGTAGGCAACTATTATTGGAGCATTTGGTTCAAAGAAAATTCTACCAATTTCGAAAATAGTGAGCGGTTATTAACCCAATATTTTAAGCTAAATCCCCAAACTTATCAACAATTGGTAATAAGCCCACAAAGGTGCTGACAGTAGCTAAGAGAGCTAACAAGATGGCCAAGCGTTTAAGCTTCTTCTATGACAAGCCTTATGAGAGGGCACACAAATGTGGGAACAAGACCACCCAGCTGTTTTTGGTGGAGGTATCAGGGGAAGATGAAGAGCAGATTGGACAAGAGATTGGATAAGCTAAGGAGTTTGTTAGAGAAGTGGAAGTTGACTTAGGGGAATTTGAACCTCAATTTTTTTGTGCGTGCTATGAATGGTAAGCAGGGATTTCACACAACGAGGGTGAACAACATTATGGCAAGAAGACCTTGCGTATTCTTATTGATTTTGGTAGTACACATAACTTCTTAGATATGGATTTGATAGGGATGCTGGGATGTGAGTTGGAAATAATTGAGGCCCAAATCGTGACTATCGCTGATGGTGATCAACTAAAATGTCAATTCATTTGCAAAACCTTCTAATGGCAGTTACATTAGACTACGTTTACATTTGACATGATTCTTATTTGCGTGAGACGATGTGATCTGGTTTTGGGAATCCAGTGGCTAGCAACCTTGGGGATCATCAAATAGGATTTTAAACATTTTTGAAGATGGAATTAATTTTATAGGTAGAAATAAGGTGTTAAGAGGCCCGAGAAATGGAAAAATGTAGTTGATGTCTCAAGAATAGCCTCCCAAAGATTTGACTACAGCAACTCATATTTATATGTTGCAGGTACTTCTTGCTAAAAGTGAGTTTACTTGTTTAAGCACCACAACAGAAGAAGTCTCTCATTAGTTACAACCTATATTGGATGCCTATTTTGATGTCTTCCTAGAACAAGCCTCATTGCTTCCCTCAGGAGGACTATTCAATGACAAAATTCCATTAAAGGAAGAGGCAACCCAAGGAAATATAAGGCCTTAAAGGTATCCTTTAAAACGAAAGAACAATATTGAAAAATTGGTGCAGGAGATGTTAGAGAAAGGGGTATTTCAGCTGAGTTCTCGTCCTTGCATCACTTGTCGCTCTTATGGGAAAAAAGATGCAAGTTGGAGGGTATGTGTGGACTATAGGGATTGGAACAAGAGCATAATTAAGGATAAATTTTCAATTCCCATCATTGAGAAGCTATTAGATGAACTAGCAGGTTCGATCATTTATTTCAAGGTGGATCTAAGATGAAGACTAAGTTCCAAAAGAAAGTGTGAATCTCTAGCACTTCTCTTGCTGTAGCAACAAGTGCTAACTACAATTGGTGAGCTAAACAGTATACATAATATGCATAAGGAAATCTTTCAGAAACAATGCTTGCAAGTCATTCCATTCTCCATGCATATTGTTATCGCCATAGTACCCTTGACCTCCAATATATATAACGCTAAGATTATGCTTAGACAAGACCACACAAATCTTATTCTTGAGAGCTAATAAAGTTGTATCTTTGGCATGCACCAAGTGCAAAAATCGTTCTCATATACACCTAATTTTATTAATAAACCTCACAGCTATGGCCTTTGTTCCCTTTTAACCACATCTTTGGATTCATCCACAACTAAGCAAAACTTGAAATTTCTAATTCTTCACGTATTGTAATCTGACTATTCTTAGCTAAAACATGTAGAATCTCTTTCTGAATCCCAAATTATGTATACATCACATTTTTCGGAGCATTTTTCAAAACAGAATTTACTGTGTCATTATAGGATGCCAACAATTTAATCAATTCAAGAAAATTTCCTTGATTATCTGAATCAGAACATTCATGATGATCTCTAAATGCACATGTTTGAAATGTCAGCCACCATATAGCATCTATAGATGTTTTCAACTACAACCTATTGCTCAAAATTTGTTCAGCAGTTTGTTTCTCAACTACCCCTTCATGATGGCACAACTGGTTCATTAAATTATCAAAACAGTTAACTATAAAACTATGAGCTGAATTTGAATCTCTTCCCATATGAACAAGCAAAGCAAAATTCTTTTCATTGTTTACTTTTCTACCATTTCAGGATCCTTTAATAGTGAATGCATCTGACCCTTTTTTCCCAATTGGCTTCTTTGCAAAAAGGAAGTATGCAAACAATAAGCAACATCTGTTGTAGGTGAATATTCTAACCAGTAAACTTTTCGAACCAATGATACTGAAATCGACGGGAATCACTTTCTGAACCAGAGGTTGGATAATTGTCTTGATAAGGCTGATAAAGTCCAAACTTTATATTTTTCCTTCGAATTTAATCATGTTCATTTATAAGATAACTATCAATTGGTTTACGTAA
Organism: Selenicereus undatus; assembly: GCA_017589665.1. NCBI lineage: Eukaryota > Viridiplantae > Streptophyta > Magnoliopsida > Caryophyllales > Cactaceae > Selenicereus > Selenicereus undatus. Next base: position 43,226,436 of record JACYFF010019584.1, read on the forward strand.
GTCTGGATTGTGCACCAAAGAGTTCATATCAGAGTCTTTAGGTTCAATTCTTGGAGACTTGTGAGAAGATTGTGGTTGTCCACTATCCAAATTATATTGATCAGGACTTATATTAGCAATACTTTAACACGTAAATTAGTAATATTACAGTAACTATTGAACAAGATTGTAATTAATTAATAATAGTTAACTCACATGTTCTACTAATAGCTAATTGATAGACTTTTATTTTTAAAAAATGATTAATACACAGAAGACAACACACAAATATACGTATATTACTCAATTAAAAAGGGGGCTTTATGAATGAATAACAGAAGTAATTAAAATTACACACCTCACAGTTGAAGCAATTGATATACAAATATGCCTGTGAATTTTGATTGATGATTTGTTGGGAGAAACAATTATTGTAACTAGTGCCTATAATAAATTAGAATATCAAATATATATTTTACTATTGTAGAAAAGGGGACTTTGTTAATGATGAGAGACACTAGCAATAGGATAACTACCTATAAATATAGAGAAGAGAGCGATAAGTGGAAAATTTAAAAAGTTAAATCTTTTTTATTCTTGTGCAGTGTGCACAACTAAAAGCAAAAAAGAATTGAGAATTTGATAGGTTTATTAGCTAAGAAGAGAGAGGGAGAAATGGACTAAATAAACAAATATAGTTGCACACCTATTAGGCTATTACCCTATCCACCTATAACAGTAAATAAATGGGATTAAATTTGCTATTTTTTTTTAATCATGGGGGCTATCACCCATACTACCCCCTCTAAATCCGCCGCTGCTTCATACCACTTCATCCCTTTTCCTTATTTTTTTTTTCTTTATTTGTTTGTGATCATTTTCGTAATAATTTTTTATAGGGGTTTTGGATGGCAATAATTCCACCTTTGGAGCATTTGGATGAGAGTAATCCAACCTTTAAAATTAACCTGGGCAAACCAACCTTTTTAGGGGTATTTATTTTCTACAAACAAATTTTAAGTTAACAACACTTTGACTTACTACTTTAACTATATGGTAGTTTACTTATTATATGTGGATTATAGTGCTTGAAAAGTGAATGAAAATACACTATCCATGTACGATAAATCAATTATCATCTCTAAGATTTTGAATAAAAATGTATGTCACTTGACTGTGTTACAAATAAAATAAACAACCCCAAACTTTAAAAAATAATAATGTGGTAACTTACTTAAGAGGCAGTATTGGAAAAAAATGAAGGAAAATATACCGTCAACATCTGATAAATAATTAAGCTAACACATGATTAAATTAACAAGTCAAAGGATCGTTGACTAGGTAGTGGTATAGTAAAAATAAATAATCTCAAAGGTTGAATCATTAAGCGGCAAATTTAAAAGTTGAATTATTGTTATCCAACAGTCTCAAATGTGAGATTATTGGAGTCTAAAAATTCTTTTTTATATTCTAATTTTTCATATTGTGTGCAATGTCGATAATTAATCATTTCCCTACTTTTTCTTCCTTTCTTAGATAGATGACTCCACATAGATTCTACAAATTTGGCACTAAATTTCCTTTTTTTTTTCTCGACTACAATATTTTTCTCTATAAAGTTTATACAAAATAAAATGTTTTTTGTAAGTGTGCTTAATTAATAAATTTTACAATTTTACAATAAATATCAATTAGGGTCATCTTCTTATCTCCAAACAGTATGTGAATTTAAACCATCACTATGTAAAGCCAACATATGGATTTAGTTAATCCTTTTGAGGATAATGACAACCATTAAATATTTAATATGTCAAATCTAACAGGGTTGGAGCTATGTGGGTGCAAGAAGTGTCACTTGAAACCCTAGGTTTTTTGGGAAAAAAAAATTACATAATAAGATTTTGGGAAACTAAACCTTAGGATATATATAATAAAATCACCTAACTGATCCTAACATGCCTCATAACCTGTTGGTTGCAGTGCCTCATCATCTAAATGCAATGTTGAGTTGGTTGTCGCGTGTTTGCCTCATCATCTAAATGCACCTGATATTCCTTTTTTGTTTTTTTTTTTTTTTTGAAATTTATTTGGCCAACTAATCCTCCTTTTATCGCCAAAAATCCCAAAAGTCAAATTTGAGGTAAATAATTATGTTCTTTTGATGATTATTATGTTTATCAAAACCAAGAGATTATTATATTTATCTTGTTGATTTTAACCACATTCATGCTAAATAATTGGTGGAGTGATTTACTTTTATAAATTTTTGTTTCATCGCTTCTGCAAATTATTATGTTTAGTTTACTAATTTTAGTAAGACTCATATTAAATAATTAGTAAATTTAGTGATTTCTTTCATGAATGAAGAAATTAGCATTCTTTGGTGGATTTTAAGTAATTCGTTGGTTGTTACATGTTGCTGGAAGTTGATTCGTCAACTAATTTTGCATTGTTATGTTCTTGATTTCTAAAACAAACCTAAGAAATTGGTGAATTAATTAATTTTGAACTCTTATGTTCTTGATTTCTAAAAAGAATTAGTTTGCTTTGTTTGTTGATGTGAGTACTATGAATCAAAAACCTAAATAAGAAGTGGATTATTTTTCAGATTGAAATGGACAAAGTTTTTTAGCAAGATAGATAAGTGATCGATTGGATCAACTTTTGCGTCATAGAACTCATCATTGACTCAACAAAGTATTGATTACATACTTTTGTTAAAAAAAACTCACTGTTGAGCAACATTGTTTCAAGCAATCTATTGGAGACTTTCACAAGACTACTCACAAACTTTGCATCATTTTCAAAACATGTGATCTGGTCGATGACAACTTTCATTTTTATAACTGCTGTTAAATTTTATCTTGCATGTATACTTAATCCCGACACACCTTGATTGGAAACCGAACTATGCCACTAAATTTTGGATGAAAAATTGTTAAATGGTTTGGCAATGAATTTCTTTGCAATGGTCTATAAGTCATACACATTTAGTAACTAATCTTTTCATGGTATAGATATTTCAGAATAATATCAATATTTAAGTGTCATCTTACAAAATTACACATTTTAGCCTCATCTCTGCAAGAAGGCTAAATTTCTTCCTTGTAATGCTCATGTTAATCAAATGTGGCATACATGTTTGAGTTTTTATTGTGAGTTTTTCCCCCTCAAATATCTTTCACGCTTTATGTTTAAATGTTAGAAATTTTTATCCCCTTGTGCAGAATCCTAATTTCTCCCCTATCTTCCAGTAAGTCTCACTGAACTCCCTTGTTATAATTAAGGATACAACAAAATTGGCTCCGAAAAGGAAGACATGGTATTGGAAATAGATTTATCAAAGTATTCATATGAATTTTGATATCAGAACAAAATGTCAATCAATGTGAGTGCTTTAAATATTAGGTTTACAATATGCAATTTCAATTGATTTTTTAATTTACATTTGCAAATAGCCCTACCATCGGCACTTGGACAATCCCAACGACGCTTAAAAGGTTTGTTTAGGGGGGTATCCACACAAGACCTGGATTGAAACCTATTTGCACGCCCACACAAGCAAATCTCACGATTAAGGGCAGGGATATGTTAAATTTTTTTCCATCAATTAGACTTTCAACAAAGAGTCATGCATATAAGCTCAAATGTTGTTCCAACCTAAAACCAATTGACAATTGGTGGAGTAACTTACAAGCTTATATACATGCTCAAAACCTTCAATTTTGTCAATGTGGGACAACCCCCACTTTTATATTCTTTCATTTTTTCAATGTCAAACAATGCCCACTTTCATATTCTTTTATATTCTTTCATTTTTATTGGTCTGTGGTCCATATAGGGTGGCTGCTTTTTGTGGGGCTCATTATATCTTAACTATTGTGGATGATGCAAGCCAGGCAACCTAGATATATTTGATGAAGGATCGACGTGAAACTAGTGGACTTCTAAAGACCTTCGTTGCCATGACCAAAAACCAATTTGACAAAAATGTTAAAGTGATTAGGAGCAATAATGGGTATGAATTCACATCAGGCCTTATGCTTCAATATTATGCTACACATGACATTATTCATCAAACAAGTTGTATAGGAACCCCCCAACAAAATAGTCGAGTGGAATGCAAATATTGCCATGTTTTAAATGTAGCACGAGTATTCACTTTCAAGCCGGTCTACCTATTCAGTTTTGGGGGGAATGTGCACTAATGACCGCTTATCTTATAAAGCGAACTTCTAGCCGACTATTGGGGGCAAGACCCCTTATGAAATGATATATCAACAAACACCATCATATAATTATATATGAGTGTTTGGGAGTTTGTGCTATGTGCAAAATAAGTTGCAAACTAAGGACAAGTTCGTGTCCTGAAGTCGAAAATGTGTCTTTGTTGGGCATCCGTTCGGGTAAAAAGGATATAAGGTATATGATCTTGAAACCAAGGAATTACTTATGAGTCATGACGTTGGGTTTCATGAAAAGATATTCCTTTTTGAATCTCAAGCAACGCGGCAACAACAAAGTACTCCCATGGAAAACGAGTCACGTCCCATTTCTGTTCCCTGCGATTTTGAAGAAACGCCTGCACGCCTAATGATAGGGGGTCCAGTCCAGGGGACCCCTTGCCCCAGTCCTGGGGTTCGAGCGCTGAGCCTCCAAATGCCTCCAGCGCTTCTCGTTCCAGTCTAGACACTCCATCAGCAGGGCCCTTCGACGCTGTGACCCCTAGCCTAGTGTCGGGGCCCCTTGGTCAAAGCTTGACACTCTCCGAAGCTAATGGAACCAACTAGCGTGGCCCTGTTCAGCATCCCAGAAACTGTGACAGGTCTCAAAAGTCACCAGCCCACTTACATGAGTACTTGTGTTATTCAGCCGGAATAAAGTGCTCAACTGATGTTTAGCCTACTCCAACGTGGCACCTCAAGTACGCGGTATCCCATTGCAAACTATGTCATTTGTGATCAATTTTCTAGCAATCACCGAAATTTTATTGCTGCTACAACTAAACTTGTTAAGCCTAAGTTTTAACATGAGGTCGTCAAAGTTGCTCGCAGGAGGCAAGCCATGCAAGAAGAAATCCACGCTTTGGAGAAAAATAACACCTGGAAAATTACTGATTTTCCATATGACAAGAAACCCATTAGTTGTAATGGGATTATCCGGTGAAGTACAACTCAGATGGATCTATACAGAGATTCAAAGCTCGTTTAGTCATTCATGTCGATCATCAGGTTGAAGGATTCGATTATAATGAAACCTTCACCCCATTCACCAAGATGACAAGCTTACAATGTTTTTTGAGTGTTGTTGTGGCAAAAGGATGGGACCAAAACCAAATGGATGTCAACAACGAATTCTTACATGGTGATCTTGACGAAAAACTTTCCATGACTATGCCCCCCCAACAATACTTATGGCTGACCTAATCGAGTTTGAAGGCCTAAAAAATTCTTATATGGGCTACGACCAGCCCCCAGCCAATGATTTTGCTAAGCTCTCCTCTTGGCTCTGTGAGTATGGCTTCATACCATCTTATGCTGATTATTCACTATTTACGCATCGAAATGATGATGTTTTTATGGCCTTATTAATTTATGTTGATGGCATTGTTCTTGGTAGCAATGATCTACAACTTGTCTGAAATGTAAGGCCTATCTGAATGAATGCTTCAGTATCAAATTCCTCAGCAAACTCAAGTATTTTCTTGGCATAGAAGTAGCTCCTGGGCCACAGGGTATGTTTCTCAGCTAGTGGAAATGCACCTTAGAGATCATCAATGAGTGTGGCCACTTGGGAGCCCAACCTGCAGATTTTCCTCTTGAACAAGATCATAAATTGGCTCTGGGAGATGGTGCACCCTTATATGATGCTAGTAGATACAGATGGTTAATTGGGTGTCTCATTTATCTTACCATCACTCGGCTTGATTTAAGCTATCCGGCATACATTTTATCGCAATTTATGCAATCTCCGTGGGTTGAACGTATGAAAGCTACATGATGGATTCTTAGATATTTGAAGGGGATAGTCGGTAATTGTTGAGTTATTATATTCAAGTTTTGATGATAACAAATCCAAGTGT
>JACYFF010019584.1:43249594-43276591 GCA_017589665.1 Selenicereus undatus
ATATTGCATGATTTTTTATTGCCCTTATTTGAATATTCTAGCAATATTATTAATATTCTTGCAATATCAAATTTGTACTTTGAATGTGATCTCATAAAGATTATATTGCATGATTTTATTTTGTTGCCAAGCTTCAAAAAGATTTACATGTTCAAAAGGCAAAAGAAGAAATTGTGAGCAAATAATTTCTTATTGAAGAAGATCACAATATCAAATCAAATTATATGGAGATAACTTCCTTCTTGGACAAATCGGCATATGGCTACTCAATGCTATAAATAGGGGTTGAAGGAAGAAGAGAAGTATCCAAGAAATCAGACAAGCAAGTTGCAATCCTACTACACGGAGCTATACATTTGCCAATCTCTTTGAATCTCAAATTGTAATCAAAATTCTTGATAGACCTTGAGGAATTCTTATTAAGGAGTGAACGACAGAGTTGGTGTGAGGTCACAACTCCTCCCTAGCTTAAATTAGTGGTTGGTTTAGGTAGTTGGGATCTTTAGACTGTGGTGCTCGGAAAGAAAGTGTGAAGGTTCATCTTAATAAGAAAAGTAGAGTGTTGAATCCTAGAGTTGGATAACTCTAGGCGGGGATTAAGCCTGATTGAGGCCCAACCTCGTTAAAATATCCTTGTGCATTGTCTCCATTCAAATTCTGTATTTTGATTTCAGCTTTAAATTTATTTTTGCAATCACCCTATTCACCCCCCTCTAGGGCGATCTGAGCCTTCACTTGGCCATTAAGAGCCTACGTAGCGGCGCGAGGAGAGATGGGAGAGGCACGCTGCGAGGCTCCTTGGTGCGTCACAATGGCCGACATGAGCCTTGTCACTCGCCGAGCCGCTATGGTACAAGACGCCCCAACCGCTTTTTTTGTCGTTTTTCTCCCAGAAACGACATCGTCTTGAGGGGTTGACTCCACTTTTTTTTTACTCGAATTTCTGGGTGTGAAAAAGAAAAGGAAAAAGCAAGGGAAATGCCTGGCATTTGGACCGTTGGAGGTAGGGAGATGCCCAATGTCTCTCTACCTAATTCAATTTTTTTTTTTTTTTGGGTGTAATGTTTGCCTATAAATTGTTCAATTTATCTTCATTATTCTCACACAAAATTCTCTCAATCTATCATCCTCTTCAGAAAATTTGTGGTTTTTTTTGCATCTCTAGTGAGTTATTTTATCAAGAATGAAATGAAACAATTAGTAAGAATTTCTATTTTCAATCCCTTAAATTCTTAATTTTGCATATTAAACTTGAGATTTTATTTTACTAACTTTGTTGTTTTGTCTTTGTAGAGAAGTTCCGGTGTTGTATTTTATCAAGGACATGTGTTTCGAAAAATACTAAGCGAATATGTTTGTAAATATGATATGATTAAAATTAATTATATTTTGTTAGAATATTTTTAGACATGTTGGAGGTAAATTATTCAAATGAATATAGAAGGTAGGATACGTTACTAGAATGAATATATAAACGACTATGACAATTAAAATGAATATGTTAGTTTACAAAATGAATGTTTTCCTTTTTTAGTATATGTTACTAAAATAAATATACAAACGACTATGATAATTAAAAGGAATATGTTGCTTCCAAAAATGAATGTTTTCCTTTTTTAGTAAATGTTACTAAAATGAATATGTTAATGACTATGATAATTAAAATGAATATATTACTTCATAAAATGAATAATTTCCTTTTTCAGTATATTTAACAAAAATGAATATGTTGCTTATTAAAACAAAAGTAGCAATTTTAGCAGATGGAGTATGTTAATGGAAATGTTACTTATTAAAATTAATATAAGATTGAACATTATGATGTGGTTAAATGCTTAATATGACTTTCCTAATTAAAATTAATATGATTTGATTCATGAAATTTAATTCGAATACGATTATATGTTTATATGTTAATATGATTATAAGTGGTAGTTGCATGCACATGGTTAAATGAATGTAATCATTTGAATACGATTATATGATTGTATGCAACTTTAGTCATTTGAAAATGTTTGTTTACTTTGTAATCTCATTACCTTCAATTACTATAACTCATTAATATATTAATATGATTAATTATAAACTTGTAGGTGGTAATTGCACCTAAAATATGGACCCTAACACCCCCCATCCTTTATTAGCTTGCTGGAGGGTGACGATTCACCCCAAGCGAGGGGAAATAGTGCTACCTCAATTCCAGCACACAATCCCTATGTGTCTTACCCCCAATGTGCACCACAAAACTATCACCATCATTTGCATCATTCATATAACCTACCACAACTTAACTCGAGGATTTCGAGTGGTTCAAGTCAAAATCCTTGAAACTATCCTCCGCCATATTACTCCTTGACACATAAAGAATCTTTGAATGTGCACAGTACTAAATACCCATATTACCTTCCTTACTATTCCCTGCTACCTCCTCACCCAAATTACCTTTTTGCAGAGAGCAACTCTACACCGTCAGCCACACCAATGAGATCAATAGTCGAGGTGGGCCACTCTGAGACCAACATTAAGGCAAGTGTTGATGAGGGAGGTGCGGAGGAAGTAATAGGGATAATATTGGCGGCGCGAAAAAGTGGATAGTTTTTGAAGATCCACAGCTAATACGAGCGTGGGTTAATGTAGGAATGGATCCTATTGTCGGGGCCGATAAAAAAAAATCTTGCTTCTGGGCTAGGATGGCCTCGAATTTTAACGAGCACTATCCAGATCGGGCATCGACACGTACTTCAAAGACATGTAATGGCCAATTGCTTCGATGCTCCCCAATAGTTAATAAATGGACAGGTATTGTGGTGGAAGTGGAATGTAGTAATCAAAGTGGGTGGAATGATGCTAAGATTCTGTAAGATGCCCATAGATTGTACACCGAGCATACGGGAAAGAAGTTTAAGTTGGAATATTGGTATGAGATGTTCAAGGACCAACCAAAATGGAGGGCGCTATGTGACCCACCTCAGTCAAGGTTAGGGACAGGATCATCAAAAAGGTTTAATCCTGACACCGAAGGGGCAGGACATGAAGGTGTTGATGGGAGTGAAAGAACCGAGGGTCGAAAAGCTACAAAGAGAAGGCCAAAAGAAAGGCTAACAACATCGTCATTGATTTTGTCACTACTCAGCTTAAGGAGTTGAACAGTAGCAATAGTGATGTGAATCAAATATTCAAAGATTTCATCATAACAGCAAAAGAAGAAAAAGCTCAGAAGATGATGATGAGGGAACAAAAGCTGAGGGCCCAGAAGGATAGAATAATGATGATGGACGCCTAAAAAATGACTCCTAAACAAGTAGCTTATTATGAACAAAGTAGAGCAATAATCGTGCAAAAGAGATCAGGGCGCTCATCATCAACTCAATAGTATGCCTTCCCTCCCCTTTCATTATATGAATTAGAAGAACTACATAGCTCATCTTAGATTGTGAGATCTAACTATATAACTTTTATTTTCCATGTGTTGTCTGAGACATGAATTGGTGTAATCATGTCATGATATGAATTTATGAAAGTGGGCATGCCTATTATTGTTTAATACAATGATTACTCTTTGGGTGCATTAACGTTTAATCATTATTATGTTGCGTAGGCCGTTTGTAATGGATACTTTTAATGTTGAAAAGCTGCCAGTTGAGGAAGAATCATCCTCCTCATCCTCCCCATCTCCACCCGATGATGATGTCATGATGCCCATCATGGGGGCTTACGTCCAACATTAACAACGAGTGCAATAGCAAATGACGTTCCTTCTACAACTTAGGCAAGCAACAATAGAGCTGACACCCTCGGTATCTAGGCCTCGGATGAAGAAAAGTTGTATTAAGAAAGATATAGAAGCTGCCCAGAACCACGTATACAAATACTATTTCGCGAAAGATTCATTGTATAACGAACATCATTCTCGACGCAGATTCAAAACGAGAAGGCACTTATTTCTCCGAATTGTGGAAGCACTTTGCACCGCAGTGATGTGAATGCTTGCCTATGATGTAGCGGCTAATTGCATTGATGAGTACTTAAAGATTAGTGCGAGAGCTGAAACAGAATGCATGAAGAAGTTCGCCTTAGGTGTCGTTGAGGTATTCGGGGAGGTGTAGTTGAGAAAACCTAATCAAGCTAACGTTGATCGATTACTGCAGGTTGTTGAAGTCTATGACTTTCTCGGTATGTTGGGAAGCATAGTTTGCATGCACTGGGAGTGGAAGAATTGTCCAGCGGCTTCGAGGGCATCATTTCAAAAGCAAACTTACAAGGTGCCATCAATCATCCTTGAAGCCATTGCATCATACGATCTTTGAATATGGCATGTGTTCTTCGGGTTGCCTGAAAGTCTCAATGACATAAACATTCTCGACTGCTCACCAATTTTTCAAGAGTTGTATAAGGATTGGGCTCTTAAATGTGAATATGTCATCAATTAGCATGATTTCAGATGGAATTTATCCGAAATAGGTGGCATTTGTTAAAACTATCCCACTTCCCCAAGAGCCGAAGGAAAAACTCTTCACGAAACCTCAAGAATCAGTTAGGAAGGACGTTTAGTGAGCCTTCGATGTGTTACAAACTTGATTTTCCATTGCACAGGTGCTGCTCGTCTGATGGATCGAAAGACGATGTTGTTATTATGAGGGCATGTGTAATACTCATAACATGATTGTTGAGGACGAGTGAGACAACTACGAGCTTGCAATTGACTAAGACGTTGTCGAGAACTGTCCCAGAGCCTGTTGTTAACTACGACCACCATCCATGTTATCATACGCACTTTCAATGATCATGCGAAGTTCGCAACTCCAACACACATACAGCTCTCCAAGCAGACTTGATAGAGGAAATATGGAAGCAAAATTTGGGCCGCGACAGAGAGGATAATTAAATGATCGTCATATTGTAATTTTTTTTAAAATTGTTCAACTATTGTATTTTTTTTGGGGTCCAATGTTAACCAATGTATCTTTTTTTAATTTATTATCAAACTCTTGTAATTTCTATATTCAAGATGTGTGAATTTTTTTTATTGAAACTCTTGTATTGTTTGTTTTAAAAAACAAAATTATGACCCTCCAATTAGTTGTGTTACCAAATTATTATGTGCAAATTATTTTTCCCAAAAACAATGATGCCAAAAAACCAACCAAAACTAAAAAAATTAAACCAATTAAATATAGTTAGGTGTAGGGTCTATAGGTATTGTTTTATTTGGTGAGCCAAAGTAGTAAGTCTTTTATTGGACAGAGTAAGGATTGTGAGACAAAAAGTTAGAGTGATAGTTGATGTAGCAGTGGTAGACCGCCATTGGTGAGTCATCTAAGGCCCTGTTCTTTTCATGGGTAAATCTAAATTTACCAACATCAACCAGCTTCAACTCATATAAACCCATTTCAACCTATTTCACGAATATCAATAAAAAAATACCAACTTTAACCCACTTCACCTAACTTCAACCTACTTCAATCAATTTCAACCCAGTTCCCAATATTTTAACCACCTTCTACCGATCATACCAAAAAAAAAATAAAAAAATTCAAGCCACTTCAACTAACTTCAATCCACTTTAATCCACTTCAACAAAAACATACCCACTTCAACGTAATTCAACCCACTTCTACCAATCTCAACCAACTTTACCCATTTATCAATTTATATTTCCCAACGAAAATAACAGGTCCTAAATATAGGGTGCATCCCAAATTCCCAACATTACTTGAATATTGTTTTCACACTCTTTATCTTTAGAGTTTGGACCAATAAAACATATATATTCAAAGAAGCATATGAGTATGGATATAAGTGTTGATTTCCAAAATCGATATATATGAGTATGCAAATTATATCGTACAATTAGAGAGACAATACATTTTGTTCATTCGATTCTATCTTTATTTATTTTAAGATGCAAAAAGCATTGCTTAGGAAGAGGAGTTTAGATGGTAAGGCGGCACCTTGACTTCCCGTCCTTCACTAGTTTGAAGTTGCTAGGAAATAAACATCTTGTATTTTCTTAAACATTCCTCCTTTGGCTTATTTTCCTCCTTTTGTCTTATTTTCCATTTTTCTAATACATTTTGCCTTAATTTTTCTATAACTTCTTTTTTAATTTTTTATATTTCTTACATAGCGTCGTATATTTTCTTAAACTTTTCTCCATTGTCTGATTTTCCTCCTTTTGTCGTACTTTTTTTTTTCTAATACAGTTTCCATTGATTTTTTGTAACTTCTTTTGCGTTAATTTTTTTATATTTATACATATATTCCTATGTTGTTTATGATATATAACAAACTATCTTCATTTAGTCGGAGCTAACTCAACATTTTAAAATAAAAGGCAATCGTTTCAAACCAAGAACAAACTAAATGGACTACATATTATTACTCACTAAATATTTAAGTTTACTAGATAGTTTAGCTGGTGCTTTTTAAATACAAGTTATTGCTCACTGAATGCTTAAGCAATTATGGTTCAATGAAAGATAGAATGCAACTCGTTGAACATATACTATAGCTCGCTACATATAAACGATAATTCACTAAACTCTATTAAATTCTTTTACATTATAATATATTTGAAAAAACTTATGCTATAACTCACTAAACAAATATCATACTAGAGGCTTGCTTACTAGAACTGTTTACGCATTCATAGTATGGCCAATAAAGTGTAATTGCTCACTAATGTTTTTTAAATTATATTCTATGACGATGTACTTTTATATAAACATATACTATAGCTTAGCAAGATAGAGTACAACTCACAAAAACAAATGCTATAGCTCACTAGATATATACAACTTACTAAATATATAACACGGTTTGCTAAATTCTTCTATATTCTTTCAAATCATACTATAGGTGACTAAATATGTATTATAACTCACTAAATTCTTAGATTTTTTAATTTTATTCTCCCCCACTAAATTTAGTCATTTTTCTTATTTGTAATTATTTTATTAAGATCACATTTAACTTTTCAATAACTTCATTTATTTTAGTGGGATTAAAAACAAACATATAATTAAAATTTCTTACTTTATTTTTTCACCATTTCATTTATTTGAGATGACCATCTAGGCTTCAATTAGACGAGACAAGCATATTGAATTTAAAGGATGAGGATATAGTTAGATTTAGTTCAATGAGCATATAATTGTATAATTTATATTAATTTCTTGCTAAATGCACAACAAACTCATTACACATATCACCAATCCAGATTTTAAATGAATGGGATAAGCACAATAATTTAAATTTATGAAGATATTTAGTTTAGGATGTTTGAAAAGTTTTACTGACCTATGCTATGTCTTTTTAAGAGACCTATTGTATAGTGTTTTACTGAGCAACAATGTACATTTACTAAGTTATATTATATATTTAGTGAGTTATATATAAGTGATAAGATGTTAGCGAGCTATATACTACGTGTTAGTAAACCAAACGAAGGTATACTTGTGTAGACGTAAGTGAGTTATATAGAGCTTTTTGTGAATGGAAACTAGGTGTAAATGAGATGACATTAGTAAGCTACGCAACAGTTTTAGTGAGCCATTAAACAAATTAATAATATGAAAAGGAAAAATAACAACAACAACAACAACAACAATAATAATAATAATATCTTATTTGAAACATTAGCGAGCACATATACATTCTTGTTCATATTCTTAGCTGTGATATTTTTTGGTGAACTACTCTATGTCTCGTTATTAGCTATTACCGAGAAATATCTTATGTTCATCTTGTGATGTGCTATGATATTTTTTTGGGTGACTTATGATGCATTCGATTCACATTTATTTTGCCTCTTAGGAGAGCTATTGTATAATATTTGAGTTAATTGTGAATATATTTAGTGAATTATGATATGTATTTGGCGAACTATGATACAAATGTTGGTGAACTATGCAATATATGTTGCTAACACGAATGAAGTTGTACATGTGCAAATATCGGTGAGTTATCTAACATTTTTAGTGAGTGAAAACCAGACATACATGACTAGGTATTTTGTGAGCTACACATTATTTTAGTGAGTTATTAATCAAACTAATAACATAAAGAGCGAAAATGAACTATAAAAACAACAACTACTACTACAACAGCCACAATAATAACCATAATATCTTATTGTAAGGGCTATGAATTTTGGTTTGATTAACTATTCAGGTGATAATTGTACATGATAGTTTAAGTGAGTTAAGTTTTATTATTTTCTCATGTGCTTAGGTGGCATTACTTGAATTAGAGTGATTATTAGATACCAAAAGCCAATAAGTTGAGAGTTGACCATTCAACCTACCAAACAATTAGAACCCAATCCATGACCTCTTCTTTAGGAAGTACCGAAAAAAGAAGAAAGGCAACTTAAAAAAGAGGGTGGAACGTTATTTTTCGGCTTGACATCAAGCAGGGAGGAAACCTTCGGCCCCATGCCCATTTGATCCTAGCTGAAAGAGGAAGCGAGGAAGAGGGAATGACAGGAGGTGACGAATGATTACAGCAGTAGCATTGGTTATTGGGCATATATTCATCGCCAGTGAAGAGCTGGGCAATTTCGCCACAGAGGCGCTGCACATAAAGAGGGAGGAGAAGACATGACAGAGGCTATGAAAGAGGACAAAAAGGGAAAAGGAAAAGAGCAGAACAACAGCAACATTAGGCACAGGAAGAACAAAAGCCACAGAGAGGAGCAGTACAATAGCGAAAGGATAAAGAAGAAGGAGATTAGAGTTGGCATCCATCCACGATACACCAGAAATACCCCTTGCTCGGGTCCAATAAGCTTGAAACCTAGGTCGGTAATGTTTCATCCCTAACTTAGTACTAAATTCCAAATTGTTTTGAACATGGGCCATGGCCATGCGATTTGTTTAGTGGCACAGGTAGGGTTTATACGTGAATTGATTATGATTGAAAGGAAAAGGATTGAAATCGAATTATTGAGGAAATAAAGTGGTATGGAATGAATTGGGAATCGTTTGGATGATTGTTAGACTTTGAGGTGCAATTTGTGGTGGTGCTGTGATGAGGGAGATCGGGGTTTTCAGCAATAAAATTGTGTTAGTTGTGAATCACTAAGTTATACCTTGAATATCCTCTTCATTCTCAGCCATTCTGGTTATAGATCGAATTATGAAAATGACATCGCTGATTGTACAACTATACCCTAAAGTTGTTGGAAACGTTTTATCATTTTTGTTCTGTGTGTGCGTGTGTGTATGTGTTCTGTTAGAGAATAGGGATTGAAAACAGAGAGTTGGCTGGCCGGTTTAGTAGCCTATCCAACAGTGGATTGGTTCTGTGAACCCGATAGTGGCTGACTCTAATTCATCCCCACTTCTTATTGACTGAATCTATATAGCTGCAAGTATTCAGGTGTTCCTGACTATAGGCAGCAAAAGGGCTACTGCTGCTTCAGCAGCCGGTCCAATCATGGACAAAGGTTGTGAACCAGGCAGCAGCTTGCCTTATTCTGTCAATAACATAGGCGTGTGTGTGTGTGTGCTGAAATCATTATTGTAAATAATTTGGGATTGCATTGAGTAAGTAAAGTTGAACTCGATAAGGGTCGTTTGAAAAAATGGGTCAGAACCTTTCCTTTTGTTTTTTAAAATTAATGGGCTCAATTTTAAAAATTAGAGGGACACCTGATTATTGAAATGAATTTTTGAATGCTCCCGCTAAATAATTTGAGAGTTAATTTGCTTATACGTGTGATTGCATGTGTCTGTGAACTTCTTTTACAACCAAGGTGTTATTAGCTTTCCTGAAACTGTAACTGTTGTTGTCAAGTTACTTTGAAACAACCATGTGTTATATATGATTTGAAAGTGGACTATGCTTGAAATGTTTTGGGCTAGGAAGATAGTTCTAAATATATGGACTTGGTCTAAGGAGCGAACCTGGAAAACCAAAACCCTAATTTCTAGAAAGTAGACTCAGAAAACGGGAACTCTAGTTGATAATATCCTTATGAGGGTAGGATCTATTTACTTTGAGGGCTTCTAGGAGACCAAAAGTTATAAAATATGATAAACACTCACAAAGAACATTAAAATGTAAATCCAATGCCCTGAAAGTGATTTTCTCACCTGCTATAAGTTGGAAACTACCTCTTTCTAAATTACATCAGCACAAGGGTTGAAAAAGGGGAAGCTTCCCATTAAATTAAAATGACATTCTCTATATTAAATCGCTTTACATTTGCTAGGGTTGAGTAGATCTAACATTTTAAAACCTTTTGTTTTCTATTGCCCCTGAAATGAGCTAAAGTTGGGAACTCAGATTGAGCTCCTAATTGTCTGAGTTTGGTGGTAGGAGCTTGAATGATATGGTTTACTTGATCCTAGAATGTTTTTAATTAATATCTTATTAGTTGGTTGGTCCTAGACCTATCAGTTCGGGCGGGCGGGTTAAATAGGGGTCGGGTGTATTTGGGTTCGGGTAAAATACGGGTCGGATGTATTTCGGTTTTACGGGTTTCGGATCAACCCAACGGGTTTAGAGCGCCTTTTCTGTGAATCATTTTTCTTTTTTTAAAATCAAAAATTATGCATATTTATTACTCAAAATTGTCATTATTTAATGAAAATGCATAATAATTGTAATTTCTCAAAAGAATATTAAAATATTCAAACATTTTATTATAATATATGAACATCTTGTAAGGACGGGTAAAGAATTAGGTCTCACTTGATTTTGGGTAGATCGACTACATTGAAAGAAGGCTAATAGTGGGTTGAACATTTATTGGGCAGCACGTCTAGAGCATTTTAATGGATTGTAGCAGTTTCACCGTTAATAATCTATTTAATAATTTAATATTTTTATTAATTAACCTACCAATGTCCAATCAAGTAAAACTTTATTAATGGACCGACCCCAATACGAATACGATTAGTCGTTTTTTTACCGTTAGTACCATAGTTCGAGACTAGTTAGAACGAAAACCAAATAAAATTAAATAAAAGAAGTACAAGATATTATCTTGCAATTATAACATCAAAAATTTAAATTGTTACAAATTAATTAATTTTAAAAAAATTAGACAGATTTGTTTAACTAACTATATAATGGTATGATTTTCGCATTTTTAATACCTGTGTTCTTTTAAATTAACTTTTTAAAAAAGATTAGATAGTTATTCCATGCAATTTTATTCCTATTTTAAACGGTTTTTCATTTAAAAGTTGTGTACGGTTTTATTTTCAGAGAATGGAGAAGAAAAAATAAGGTTATTATTGTTTAATTTGTAAATAGAGGCAATAGTTATATAATATCTTTTCAAAATACTCAATAAAAATGACTATCCATTATTGTTAAAAGAGATAAATTAGAGAAAAATAAAAAACTAAGGATATAATGTTCGGGTCAAGCGGGCGGATTCGGGTTAGGGTCGGGTTTGACCCACTAATTTGCAGGTTTTTCGGTTCCGTTTATTTTGGGTTCGGGTCGAGAAAATCGTGTTCAAAACCCAAAATTTTCGGGCGAGTTCGGGTCGGGTTTTCGGATCGGATCAATTTTTGACAGGTCTAGTTGGTCCAGGTTTTGCTTAATATGCTACTATTAACTAAAACATTATGTTTGGCTACTACTTATTATATTGCATACCACTATTTTTGTTTTCGGGACTGTGGATTATCGGCTGAGTGTGTGATAACTCATGTCCTCCCTCTTTTCTTTCCCCCCTAAGTTCTTTAAA
Organism: Selenicereus undatus; assembly: GCA_017589665.1. Lineage (NCBI taxonomy): Eukaryota > Viridiplantae > Streptophyta > Magnoliopsida > Caryophyllales > Cactaceae > Selenicereus > Selenicereus undatus. The sequence goes on from JACYFF010019584.1 coordinate 43,261,302, forward strand.
AGACATAGAAGTTATCAGTTCGTTAAGTGGATTTCTCTTAATTGCCTTGTTCATAAGTGTCAAGGGAATTATCCATACGTATACTTTAATTCATGAGTTTAACAGTGTAATGTGATGTACTTACCAGTCCTTTGGCAAATGTGAGTCTTATTCTTGAGTCTTTGTTGTCTAGTTGTCGCTTTGAATGGCTGCATTAGCCAACCAGATAGATTGTTGCTCATTTTCATTTGGTTGGAGTTGAATGTTTCGGGATGCAATCCTGTGTGCTCCATGTGGCCTATTGAGTTGTAAATTGATTTATTTGTGTTCTATTTAAATTAACATTTTGCATAGTCTGAGTGTAGGGCCGTAGAGTTGTGGCCTACGGCATGTAGCCACTGATCCTATTTAGATATGTCCTTTATCTTTTTATTATTAAAAGCACCAAAAGTGAGGCTATAAGGCTCATGATGGTCAGTTTTTGGGGAAACTCTATTCGTTGCATTCAAAAGTTTTAATGAAATTCCTAAAACCTTTAGATCTTTGGGGTAGGGCTAGTACCGATGGTGTTAGAGTAAGGTCCTGTGACCATTGGTCGCGACCTTAGTCTTGCATTTCATGTAGTTATCTATATACTTCTCATGCGATAATATGACATATGGTGTATCTTTAAGTGTAAATTCAGTGCATTAGTCGATTGATTGATTGATTGATTGATTGTTGTGAGATTGGAGTAAACCAACTGATTAAAAAAGTGAGCTACATATTAGAGTAAGAGTTAAATGATTGGTGCTCTCATGAGTCAGCAAAGTGTTGGCCCCATTAGTGATGGTCTTTGTGCACGCACCACTGACGACCTAGTTGAAGGTGCGCTTGGTTTTGAACTCAAATGACTAGAAAATGGTTAGCTCCAACCCTTTCTTTTCCCTTATGTACGATTTGCTCCTTGGACCCTATGGTGGAGTGAGGTGATGTACTCAAAAACTTAGAGGGTGCTAGAAACTTTTAAATTGTTTTCCATTTTTGAAACCTAGAGATTTTAGAACGCTAAAGTCTTTGCTAATAATTGAAGTAGGATATGCTCATGCATTCAGAGACTTACATTCATTCCATGATAATGCATAGGTTTAGATTTATGGGTATATGTTTGAATGTGTAATCAAATGTTGTATTTTGTTTATGTACATGTCGAGATGTATACGTCATTGGATTTGTTAATGATAAACTACTAGGAAAGTGATTAGAGATTATTTTGTATGTTTGAAAGTCCTATTAGATGATACCTTACTTTTGTGAAAACTAAATTGTTTATAGAAATAAGTGAGAGTTTCATATGTATGAGAGTAAATTTGGACAATAGTGGTGAATTCCTGCTGACCATTGCATAAGGGTTCTCGCCATCGTCCCGTACTATCATCATTGCTGCTTTTACAATGTTATTGTTTTTCTATTCTATGTGTGGTCGATATTGTTTATATGATGTCTTCCCTATTTTCCATTATAAAGCTGCTACTCCTACCAAGTTGCTAAAATGTTATGCTTTATGTCATACATGCTGCTATTCTTGTTGTGGGTTCGATAGCATTTTGGTTAGATTAAACCCAAATACCCCTTGAAAGAAAAAGGGAGGAAGAACCTAGTAGACTTTGGAATTGTCACCCTACGTATGCCTCCTACTAGGGTGAATGCTCCCTACATTACCATTGCATTACCAGGTATTAACACAATGTCCACCTAGAACTCTGTAGAGGTGGTTGAACCTTTCCTTCTGTATTGGAAGTCCTTAAGGATCTTACAATCATATAATGGATATATATGTCCTATTTATTAAGCATATCCACAAGGCCATTAATGTGGTTGCCTCGATATGATTGCTTTTTAAGTGTCAACGAAACTATTAGCCAAGCAAGCTTTAGGTTGGTGCCTCACAACCATCACCTAAACCACACCCATTTGGTTCTATAACTATCTCACATAGTGACACAAGCCGCAAGACACCTCGTAAGCATACAGAGTTGTTATTGGTGACTAACTTTTAATCATTTTTTGAATAACCCTCAAGGCTTACCTTTGACCATAGGTTGCAACGTAGGGTTCGTACTCGCATATATGCATTTAGATATCTCTATGTGTGACAGTTATATGAATCTATGTTTTAGAGCGTAAATACGAGACCATGTGCTATATAAAGTTAAGAGGGGCTTATATATTTACTTAATTTCGTTCTAAAGTGTCCATTGATGTGTTTCGTGAATGAATTGTTATGTGGATGTAATACATGTCCCTTATATACCTTTAATGTAATTGTGCATAGGTGGCATTGGTCAAATTACTTGATTTATTGATTGGCTACATGATACGATTGTCAAGCCATTATTTGAACTACATAATCTCTACTCTTTCGTAGTTTGCACTCGCATGTGTTTGTATGATTTATGCTTGATAGGGAGGCATGCTAGTGAATCGATTATTATAATTGAATTCTTGACTATGGAAATGTTGAGTGAGTCATGTAAAATGATTGTTGGGATAGGCTATGTGTGTGCTTTGTGATTAAGTTGTCTTGTGCTATATACTTCGCAACAAGTTCATATGAGGACCCTAAGGTGAAGCTTCTCATCAAGCATTGTGTTTATCTTGTTGATAAGTGCTTTTACATACATCATTTTCAGGACGTTTTGTAGCACTCTTTTGGGAATATATGACCTTTATGTCATAATTTATACTCCTATTCTCGTTTTATGTTTAGGTATGGCTCCTTGATGATATTTGCAGGAATTTGGAATATTTTGACCCGACATTTGACCCTCATTTGAGTGTATGTTGACCACCCATGGATGCCCCTGAGTTGCCATGCCCGTGGAACAAGAGAAGAGTAGAAGATTTTGGATCCAACAAGCACCACGGTCTGCCAGTAGTGGCTGTCATGCCCTTGGTGAGCATGTAATTGCCAATCTCTTCACATTCCTTCGCTGTGCAGCTGAGGATGCTTCATTTGCTATTAAAAGGGCTGTTTTTCGGCTGAAAGAAGATATTCAACATCCCATTCCATCACCCATCACCTCATCCACCATTAGAGATTACTTTAGATTAGATAGAGGGAGAGAAAGAGGATCAAAGTGAGATCTTGTAAGGATTCCATGTCCGGTTTGCGATCGACAGATTCAAGTGTGATTTTTGGCTGAGCAATTCTTCTATGTTCTTTTCTTTTCTCCCCTTATTTTAGACTTCATGTTTCGCAATTTTGATTTAGATTTGTAGTTTTGATCTTGGATTTATGCAAATTCGAGCTTATTTCCCAATCTTTCATTGTTAGCTTTGGTGCTTTTGAATTCGTTCGATTGTTTTATCAAATCGTAGATGCTTATTGCCTTGTGAGAAACTCGATCACTTTCTTGCATGTTGTGGGTATTGGGTGATGAACTTAGAGGTGAAATCAAATACTGGAATCCTAGAATTTGACTTGATTGTGTGGAGTGTTGAGAAAGTCACAACGATTGAGAACCATTGATTTGATAGTCGCATGCTTAATGAACCTAAACGAATCAAGAGCCCTTGAGAAATGGTAATTGGTTAGATTTTGGTATTTCAATTCACCTTGAAAAAGGGTTGTGAAACTTCGGTTATCGGTTTTAAAGTAACTATTAGAGGAAAAGGTGTTTGTTTGATATTTTGGATTGGAAAATTGCTTGATTTTTATCCATTACATTAGATAGTTCATTATTAACATTTCAATCTCAAACTTAGATTCGCTTAGCATATCTTGAGGGAGTATAGCCTAATAGATCAACCTAGTCTCTATGGGATCGACCTTGATTTACTACAACGCCACCGTGTGCTTGCAAGCCTATAAAGTTTTTGGCGCCATTGTCAGGGACCAGTGTCGAGTATTGGGTTTTTCTCGGTAGGTTTGACCAAGCATTTTGTTTTTCTTTGAAAAAAGAACCAAAAAAAAATTGAAAATTAAAAAAAAGAGCTAAAAATTTTAGGAAAAAAAAAATCATGGCCATTTTCCATTGTCTCCAATTCTAGCATGAATTATTTTGGAGGTATTTTAAACGTTTAAATGTTTTTCTTGCTCAATGTGGTTATCGTGTGGGTAAATGAAAAATATTGGACATCATTGATGAGGGTGTGAATAGTAAAACTAGTATTCTTTTAGAGTATTGGGATTTATAGTAAAAATGTTGATGGTGCATGGTATTTGCTTGAGTGGATTGCTTGGGATTCATTTGAGTTTGAGAAGGATGGTTGTGTTTTGGTTATTCTTTTCCTGATCCTTGTGCATTTTATGCTAGATCGTATTATGCTCTTTTTTGGTGTGACTTGTATCATTCTTCCTTTCCTTTAGCTTTGTGCACGCTGTGCTCAGCCTGATTCATCCTTTCCTTTAGCTTTGTGCACGGGGTTCGAGGTGGGTGAGCCTTTTGGGCTGATTGCTAAGTTTGATGTGGGCGATTCATATCGTGCGTTAGAAGATACTCTTGATGTGGTGCATAATCTAGTTAACACTCCTTTAGAGGGGTGTCGTTATAAGTATTTGCATGAGGGTCTTCTAGCCTTTGTTTAGCTATGATTTCCCCAATCCCCTTTATAATTCCCATGTTTCCTTTACATGTTCACAACCCCCTATTTCCCCCGAGTATTATCTTGATGAGCCCATCAATAATTTCCAAATTTGTGATGCTACTATTGATTTGGGCTATGAGGATAACATATTTGCTATGCATGGTGGGAATGTTCATGATTATTTGTCCCTAGGTTACTTTAGAGGGTATGATCCTTCCATTGATCCTTATTATGTATGCCTAGAGGGCTTGCCTAAGAAATTCATGTGGACTACATTCTTTAATCTTTCATATGATTTTTCTAAGGCTTTTTATAAGGTTAAGAGGATACTTGGTGTCTTCGGTGTGATTTTCGTCATTGCCTCTTACCTTTTATTTCCTAAATTGTGGTCCAAGGAGTTTGATAAGCCCCTGTGTGCTTTAATGGCATTTGATTTGATGAGTCGAGTCTTGAAGATATGCTGGAGTGGTTGATGCTCTATTTGCCTCATTTACGTGGAGGCCTTAGCTTTGGTGTGCCCAACACCTAACCTGGTGAGATTGTTCTTTTTTATTTTCTCTTTCCCTTATCTTACTTTCTTTCCTTTGAATAATAATTCTTTATTTAAGCATGGGGGAAGGGCAGTTTCTATGTTTTCTATTTCAGGTATTAGTATGTGTATTTGTTAGAGCGTATAGTTTTGGGTTTCTTTTTGTTTGCACTTGTGTTGCATTTAGGTTTGTATATAGAGATGGTGAGGATTGGTTTGAGATAACCTCCAATGATGTTTTTGTTAGGCAAAATACCTTTCATGAGCTTGAGTAACTTTTGATATGTAATCCCTTTTGGTGCGAAAATTTGTGAAGGTTTTGTAAAAATTTCTTATTTTCACCCTTGTCTTGATTGAGAACTATTTTGTCCCCTAGATCCTTATCACCAATGTTGGTACATGGGAGTCATTTTATGAGCTTAATGAGGCTTTGGTAGATGTCCCGTAAGATTTTGAGCCTTATTTGGACTAATAATTATATTTAGTCTCATGTTTGTTTCATGTGTGTGACTCTTACATGTCGCATCTCCAAAACTTGCCTAGATTCTTGTTCAAAACCACATTAGCATGTGCATATTTGATGATATGATAGAGGCATTTCTTTCTTTGGTCATTTTAGCCACATAGCCAAATAGCCCACCCTTGTATTACATGTTTTTTCCCTTTGCTAGCCCCATTGAGCTTATATCTTTCTTTGTTGTGATCACTTCATATTAGCCCTGGGCTAAACACATATTCTACCTTTAAGCCAAGTCTATGGAGCATGACGTCATCTATGTAGTGGGTGGTTTTGGGGATAATTGAGTTTAAGGTGGCTTCGGTATGTTGGTTTGTAGAGGGATTTATGATATTAAACATTTGTTTTTAGTTCCCTCTTGTTTGAGTTGTGTATATATATATATTCAGTTGTGAGTTGATAGTTAATGATCCTATACCTTTCAATAGTTGCAATTTTCATTTCATTTCCAAAAAAATAAAAAAATAAAAAAAATGTTATGTTATAGGGGAAAAAAAAGGAAAGCAAAAGACAAAGGTGAAAAAAGGAATGACTCAGTGATTGGCATTGGATATGTAAAAAGCTTGCGTTCCTTCTTTGTCAACTCAATTTCTACTTAATTGATTAGGGTATGTTCATTGTATTCTGAGGTTTAGAGTGTTGGTGAACTTAATAGTTGATTGGTGATTTGACTGGTTGCTCCCTAGTCACTTGGCGAAGTAACTCCACATTGCCCAAATTCATTTGTCTACCTCCTTTCCCCTAACCTTCCTAGGCCACATTATACCCTAAATAAAGTCCACTTGATTATCTTGTGCACATTGCATTCTAGTGGTGGAGAATTTGAGAGTCTTGTTAAGCATATAGTAGACTGCATCTTTGGAATGAGTCTTGAGAGTGAACCTATGCTATATTTTGAACACATGAGCGGGGGTGATCCATATTTCCCAAAAGTGAAGCTCTACCGGTCCATTTAACTCTAATCAACTCTATGTGCTTGCATGATGTGCTTTGTAGTTCTCTAGGGGAGATCAAGTTTGATGTCGAGCTTGTGGTCAAGTACTTCTTTGAAAACATTCATTTTCTTTTGATTTTGAAATGTTCTACGCACTATTTGGGGTTGCCGTTGATTGATATTCTTGCTTGTGATATGCTATGACTTGCCTGCTTTAAGAAGGTTACCATGTTCTAAGTCCTAGATGCATCTTCCATTCTCAGTTTTATCTTGTGTTTACTTGAGGACACGCAACGATTCAAGCATAGGGAGTTTGATAAGTGCTTTTACATACATCATTTTTAGGACGTAGGACTTTTTTAGGAATATATGAGCTTTATGTCAAAATTTATACTCCTATTCTCATTTTTTGCTTGGGTATGGTTCATTGATGATATTTGCAGGAATTTGGACCATTTTGACCCGGCATTTGACCCTCATTTGAGTGTATGTTGACCCCCCATGAGCCCTTGAGTTGCCATGCTCGTGGAGCAAGAGAAGAGTGGAAGATTTCGGATCTAGCAAGCACCACGGTCTGTCAGTGGTAGTTGTCATGCCCGTGGTGAGCCTATAATTGCCAATCTCTTCATCTTCCTTCGCTATTTAGCTGAGGATGCTCCATTTGCTATTTAAAAGGGCTGTTTTTCGGAGAACACATTCAACATCCCATTCCATCACCCATCACCTCATCCAGCATTAGAGATTAGTTTAGATTAGATAGAGGGAGAGAAAGAGGATCGAAGTGAGATCTTGTAAGGATTCCATATCGGGTTTGCGATCGACAGATTCAAGTGTAATTTTTGGCTAAGCAATTCTTCTCTTTTCCTTTCTTTTCTCCCCTTATTTTAGACTTCATGTCTTGCAATTTTGATTTAGATTTGTAGTTTTGATCTTGTATTTATGCAAATTCTAGGTTATTTCCCAATCTTGCATTGTTAACTTTGGTGCTTTTGAATTTGTTGGATTATTTTGTTGAATCTTAGATGCTTATTGCCTTGTAAGGAACTTGATCACTTTCTTGCATGTTGTGGGTATTGGGTGATGAACTGAGAGGTAAAATCTAATACCAGAATCTTAGGATTTGACTTGATTGTGTGGAGTCTTGAAAGTCACACCAATTGAGAAACCATTGATTTTATAATCGCATGCTTAATGAACTTAAACAAATCGAGAGCCCTTGAGAAATGGTAATTGGTTAGATTTATATATTTCACTTTACCTTGCAAGACGGTTGTAAAACTTTGATTATCGGTTTTAAAACAACCATTAGAGGAAAAAGTGTATGTTTGATATTTTGGATTGCAAAATTGCTTGATTTGTTTAATTCCTTGATTTTTATCCATTATATTAAATAGTTTATTATTAACATTTCAATCTCAAACTTCGATTTTCTTAGTATATCTTGAGGGAATGTAGCCTAATAGATTAATCTAGTCTATATGGGATCGACCTTGATTTGCTGCAACGCCACCGTGCACTTGCGGGCCTATCACTTGTTTAATTTTTGAACTTTACTATGCATTTCAACTGAATTCCTATATAGAGCATCTACAAAACGTCATACAAAATGTTTCTACCTTTTACTAAAAATTCCCATAATATAATACCTTAAGTATGGCTTAGCGGATTTGAAGTGACTACTTACATCGGCAAAGATGCACCTTCCTTTTTGAGGAGCCCATCCTAAAAGTTCATTTAAGCATGCTTTTTGTACAGAAATCTTGGGATAGGTGACCACTTGGAAAGTTTCTAGAGTAGTGTACGAGCAAGTACGAAGCACGCTAAAAAAACTTGTGATTATTTGAAGGGCTCGTCAACGATCCTTAAAGTAATTCCTAGTAACTGTCTGCAGCCTGGGAAGAGGTCGGAGTGTTACAGATGTTATCAAAGCCAACCTGCGACCGTCAGGTGTGCTAATGAACGGCATATGCCTAGGCAGTCACCTAGCTGGGTGATGAATGTCATATTTACATGCATTATTGAAGTGTCTTGGAGTCATTTTAGGGAGTTAATAAGCTTAGTCGTATGATTCATGCCCCTTTTGTACTATTTACTTGAGTTTTGCTTGTTTCAAGAGTGTTTATAGATTTTGACTTTGTGAGCCAAAGTTATATGAGTAAAAGAATAATTTTGAGGCCTTTTGGATCAGGGAAGGTAGCATAAGAGGCCCATGGGCACCAAACACGGGCATGCCTTGGTGAGTAGCATGGTCTAGGAGGTTCCAAGCTAAAGAAGTAGAAAGAAAAATTGAAGACAAAAGAAGAAGAGGGCACCACGGTCTATAGCCACCACACAACGTTGATAAGGATGCAAGTGCATAATGGCATTGTAGTAAATTAGGGGTTGTTTCCCTCAACGATTACGTCCATCTACTAGGCTATGTCCCCTTAAGATAGGTTTAGCGAATCAAAACTTAGGATTGATAAAAATAACTAAGAAAGTAAATCAATTAGAACTAATCTGAATAGGAATAGACATTCAGGAATATGTTTCACCACATGACAAATTACTCAAGCACATTAAACATCAAATCAATCTTAGCCAACTCAGTTTAAAGTAGAATTAGGAAAGCTTGGCCCTACACGATAACACGACATGAACCCAAGTCGAAGTTACTGAGAGAAATATAAAAATGTCTTAAACCGAACCGATTTTAACCCAACGTCAACATGATTTAACCATTCAGCATGAAAACATGTTATTTTTTAATTTTAGGAAAATCTAAACTATTTTCAAGGTCAGCACGAAATTGACACTTTTATTAAACCTATCAACCCAACCCATTCCCCATCTCTAGTTTAAAGGATGATATTCAAAGTATCACTACTGTCTTTCAAGTTATAGCGAAATGCTTAGAATGAGTAAATCCCCTATTTTCATGGTTTTCAATCAATCTACACCTATTAAGGAAAAGGATATCAAACATGCTCTCTCGGGTGGAGAATCTTTCTCAAGAATTCACAAATATAATCCGATTTTAGTTTGCCAATGTCGAGCTTCACCATTTGGTAGTTCACCCAACATAAAAATAAAGCAAGAAGATGGCCAATTAACACGCTTGCAAGTAAAAACTCTAAAATTATATTAAACTTGATATCAACCTAAATTGGAAGATTAAAATGATGAATCTAATATAACATGATGAATTAAACATCCAAGTATTCTAAAGAGAAAAATATAAAGAGAAAAGAGAAGAATTTGCCCATCTAAATGCGTGCGGAATTTATCAATTGTATACCTAATCTTGCTCTCTCGTGAATCTTCTTCTTCAACTTGGTCTTCCTTACTGTAAAGTGGAGCCTAAAAACCTAACTAGGTAGTGGAATGGATGAAGAGTGTGGGTTGAAAGCAAGCTTTTATCACTAAAAATGCACCAAGCAAACGTTAAAAAGGCTTAGAAAATGAACAACCATAAGGAAACTAGTCGATGGGAATGAAGGGTCACCACGGGTTGATCGTGGGTCCACCGTGGTCTGTGGCCAGCACTACGGGTAGGCCATGGTGCCCCACTTCTTTTGGCTTCAATTGTCCTTCCTTCTTCTTCAACCTGAAGCATCTTGAACCATGGTATTGGCAACGGTATGTCCATGCCTGGTGTGCTCGGGCTTCTTTGGCTACGTTCTTTGATCCAGAAGGCCTCGCAGTCATTCTTCTACTCATATAACTTGGGCTCGCAAAGCTGAAATTTGTAAACATTCTCAAAACAAGCAAAACTCATTCGTAATAGTAGAACTAAGGGCATGAACCATATGTTATGCTTTTAACCCCCTAAAATGGCTCAAAAACACTTAGATAATCCATGAAAATGTGATATTCATCAATCTCCTATGCTTAGGTCTGTGCTTATCCCTAAGTCAAAGCTAAACTCTAGACAAGCCGATATATGCATCTAGGATCCAAAAATACAACAATGTTCTTAAGCTAGGCAACTCATAGAACATAACAAGCAAAAATCTCAATCAATGGCAACCCCAAATAGTGTGGAAGACATTTGGAAATCAGGATAAGGTGAATGTTTTTTAATATGTATGAGACGATGAGCCCGATATCAAACCTGATCACCACTGAAGAAGCATAAAACACATCACGCAAGGATATAGAACTGAGTAGAGCTAAATGAATCGATAGAGCCTCACATTTGGGAAATGTGTATCCCTTTTACTCAAGTGTTTAAATTATAGCATAAGTTCACTCAAGACTCATTCCAAAGATGCCATCTACCATGGGCTTGCCATGGACTCTGAAACTCTCTGCCATTAAAATGCAATGTGCATGCGATGATCAAGAGGGCTTCAGATGCACCGCAATATGGGCTAAAATGCTAAGGAAAATAGTAGTACAAATGCTTTTGGGCATGTGGAGCTAATAGCCAAAAAGACTAAGGAGCAATTAATAATGGATCAATAAAGCATAAGACATACCAACATGTCTGGTCCAACAATACAATAAAGATAAATAAGAAATGAGATGACATATGAAGGAGCACAAGTTAGATACATGTCCAATGCCTGTCACTCACACTCTTTTTGGGATAGGACCACCATTTGTCAACTTACAACCCAGTGTATATACACAATGCAAACAAGAGGGGAACAAATCCAAATGCACAATTCATCGACCCCTTAACAAACAAGCATATCAAAAACACCTTAAACATAATTACCCCAAAACTACCCGCTACATAAATGAAGTGATGCTCCATGGACTTGACTTAAGGACATGAATATATGTAAGGCCAAGGGTGTATATAAAGGGTTCACAATAAAAACGAGTATAAGCTCAAAAGGCCTCACAAAAGAGATTAACATGCGACTCAGGGTAAGCTATTTGGCAATGTCCCTAAAATAACCAATGAAAGAACGCTTCTATAATATCACCTAATAGCACATGCAAATGTTGCTTTGAACAAGAACATAGGTAAGTTCTAGAGATGTAACTTGGAAGAACCACACATGAAAGAACATGAGAATAAATATAATGAATTATTTCATATAAGGCTTAAGATATCATAGAATATCTACTACGGTCTCATCTATCTTATAAAACGAAATACATGTACCAATGTTAGTGCTAAGGACTCTTATGGACAACCAAAATTTCTCAACTGAGACTAGGGATTAAAACAAGATACAATTTAGAAAATCTTCACAAATTGCATCACCAAAAGGGATTACACATCAAAAGTTAATCAACCTCATGAAAACCTGCCTACCAAAAGCATCATCAAAGGTTACCTCAAACAAATCTACACCATCCCTATATGCAAACCTAAACGTAACTAAATGCAATAGACTAGTGTAAATGAAATAAAACCCGAAACTACATGCTCTAACTAGTATGCAAACCAAAAACCAAAATGGAAAACATGAAAATTACTCTTCCCCCATGCTTAGATAAAGCACTATTCAAAGTAAGAATGCAAAACAAGGGGATGAGGAGCAAAAGAGAACAATTTGATCAAGTTAGGTGCCAAATGCACATAAGCTAAGGCCTCCTAACAACCAGGTTAACTAGAGCATTAACCACTCCATCATAACTTTAAGACTTTGCTCTTCAAATCAGATGTTGTTAAAGCATGCAGGAGCTTATCAAAAGCCACAACATAAGGCAAAGCACAACAATAAAAAAACATTAAGATAAACACAGTAAAGAAAATTAGTGCTCTCCTCAACTAAGCAAAGGCCATAGAAAAATCAAAAGAGAAACCAACGAAAGTGCCCCACATGATTATTCTAGACTTGTCCACTAGGTATATGCAATATGGGCCAAGGGAGGCATCATACCCACTAAAGTAACCTAAGGATACAAAATTATCAACATTCCCACCAAGCATATTAGACATACTATCAACATAGCCCAAATCAGTGCTAGCATTACAAATCATAGGATTACCAATGGGCGCATCAAGATAATACTTAAGGGAAGGAGAGACTAGTGAACAAAGAGCAGAAGCATATGAATGATCAAGGGAATTAGGGAGAACATTATCACAACCAAGGTTAGAAAACTCCTCATGCATAAACCCGTCACGTGACCCTCCAAAGGAGTCTCAACTAGATCATGCACCTCCTTGAAAGTATCCTCCAACCCATAACATGTACCATCAACAACAAACCTAGCAATAGACCTAAAAGACTCACTCCCTCAAGCCCTACGCACTAAGTTAAAGGAAAGCATGAATCGAGTAAGGTTAGGATAATATCAATGTTGTCTATTAATTATGCAAAGTTATGTTTAGCATAGCATCTATAATAAGGACACAAATTAATATTATAGTCAGAAGAATTAATACATGTCACATCAAAAAGGGATATAATAAGATCTAGAATAAAATACACAAGGATCAGAGAATGAATAAACAAAAAAAAACGACCAGTCTTCTCAAATTCAAATCAATCCCAGGCAATCCGCTCAAGCAAATACCATACTTCATTCACACTTTTTCCATGAAAACCCCAATAATCCAAAAGAGCTCTGGTTTCACAATTCACAGTCTTATTAATAATATCCAAAATTTCCCATTTAACAACACAATAATCACATTGAGCAAGAAAAACATATAAACACTTAAAACATCTCTAAAATAACTTTTTCTATGATTTTTTCTCTTAAAGAAAAACAAAATGTTGCTGAAAGCTATTAGGAAAAACCCAATATTTGACACTAGTCCCTGATAACAATACCAAAAACTTAATAGGACGACAAGCGAACGGTGGCATTGTAGCCAATCAAAGTTGCCTTCCACAAGATACTAGGTCAATCTACCAAGCTATGTATGTCTTGCTAAGACAGGCTAGGTGAACTAAAACTTGCATTTACAAAAATAACTAAGATAAGAAAACAACTAGAATTGAGTTGAATAGGAATAAACATTTAGGAATGTGCTTCACCACATGACAAATCAATCAAGCACATTACACATCGATCAATCCAAGCCAACCCATTTTAATGGATAATGATCAAGCATCACTACTCTCTTTCAAGTTAGAGTGAAATGCCTAAAATCAATCATTCCTCCTTTTTTGTGATTTTCAATCAATCTAGACTCATTAAGGAAAACGATTATCACACATCACCTCTTGAATGATGAATCTTTCTTAAGAATTCCCACATTCCGATTTTAGTTTTCCAATGTCAAGCTTCACTTTTCAATAATTCAACCAACATCCAAAATCAAGTAAGAAGATGGCCAATCAACATGCTTGCAAATAAGAACTTTAAAATCAAATTAAAAATAAAATCCACTTAAATAGAGAGATTAAAATGCAACTACTCAATGCAAATATATCAATTGGTTCAATAAATCCTAAATTTGAAAATCTACCATAACGTGATGAAATTAAACATCCAATTATTCTAAAATGATAAATCCAAAGAGAAAAGAGAAAAGAGAAGTGAAGAATTTACTCAACCAACTGTGTACTTCAATCTGTCGATTACAAACCCCGATCTCGCTATCTCTCGAATCTTCTTCTTCAACTCCTTCACTCAAAAGTAGAGCTTAAAACCTTACTAGAAGGTGGAAAGATCAAGAATGAGGCTGAAAGCAAACTGTTAATGCGGAAAATGCACCAGCCAAAGGTTTTTAAAAAAAAAAGTTTGGAAAACGAACAATTGCGTCGAAAATAGGTGACGCGGGGATTAAAGGTCACCATAGGCTAACCGTGAGGTCCACCATGGTCCATGGCCACCCCCACAGCCAGGCCGTAATGCAGTCTGGTTCTTCTATCTTCAATTGCTCATCCTGGTTCTTCAACTTGGAACATCCTGCACTATGGTACTGACCATGGTTGGGTGTCTTTGGGCCTCTTTTTCTACCTTCTTTTATTCACAAGGCCTCGAAATCATTATTCTACTCATATAACCTGGGCTAAAAAAGTCAAAATATGCAAATACTCTCAAATACTCTCAAACTAATCTATGCAAATAAGATTCGTCACAAGGCCTTACTGGGTGTGGACCATCGATCAACGGGACTTATGAGTCTGCTAATTTATGGGGTACAACAAGATGCTATGCCCTTCAAGCGGGGGTAAATGTAATACCCCGAGTGTGGCTTATACAATTTGAACTAATTACACATATTACCAAAGGTGCACCTTCCTTTTTGGGAAGTCCACTATTAAGAACTCAATAGTCCTGCGTGCTTACTAAGGAGAAATCTTGGGATGTGTGGCCTCCTGGTAAATTCCCCAGACAGCATATGTCTGAGGATGAAGCACATGGAAATGGCATGTGGTGATTTGTGGGGACAGTTGAGGATCCTCGAAGTCATTCCTCGTAACTACAGTATACGAAGCACCTAGGTTATTATATTTGACAACAAAGCATGAAAGAAAATGAAGTGAAAAAGAGCACGTCAAAACAATAGAGAATTCGGAGAATCTTGAGTGGCTGATGTAGAACAATACACCCAAAAGATAAAGGAGTCTCATTAACTTTAATATTTTCCCTTCCCCTTTTCATAAAAAGTTTTAAAACACAAGGAGAAGGATCCTTTACAGTGAACCCCTCTTCTTTCTATGTAGACGCTCATTTTATTGACGCCAATACGTATATATGTACAAGCGTATGAATGTATGTATGTATATGTGTACGTATGTATCCAAATATATGTGCACATATGCCCATGTACACACACACAAACACACACACACACACACACACACACACACACACACACACACACACACACACACACACACAAACACACACACACACAC
>JACYFF010019584.1:43299740-43315220 GCA_017589665.1 Selenicereus undatus
GTCTTGTGCAGACTGCCTTAGATGAGACAAGGGTTGGGGATGCATTATTTGAAATTGGGCCACCGTTCTAGAGTCATTGGAGGACTTTTTAGGATTGATCATGAAGTTGGTCCAAAATTCAGTCTGAGAGATGATATCTTCTTTTCTCGAAGAAATCAGAGTTCTTAGGATTTCACAACAATGCACTCTTCTCGATGCAATGCCAGAGCCCAAATCACCCTCCGAAGTTGATCAAGGTTATAATTTGGTGGATTATGATAAATAAATCTTCTAGCACAAGCTGTCCATGATTTTCAGTTGTAGGTGAAATTAAGTTAGTATTTAGATGATCAAATTAGCTCAAAGATTAGTATTTTAACTACGATTGGAACCCAAGATCTTGAGCATTAGTTTGCGGGAGAGTAACCGGTGGGGTGGTATAGTTAGACCTGGCAAAACTGACCCGAAACCCGAACCGAATGACCTGGACCCATACCCGACCCGAAATTTTCAGCAAAGTTGCTTGCTTTGGCATGACGAGCGTATTTCACCAAAAATTGGTTGACCCGAAATCGACCCGACTCGAACCATACCCGACCCAAACCGAAACGACCCGAAATGTCAATTAACCCGAACATGACCCGACCCGTACTCGAACCGAATGACCAATTTGCCAGGTCTAGGTATAGTGCCTTGTCATGAAAATTTTCGCTAACAATTCTCAGAAAGCTACTCCTAGCTTGATGGCATGACCAATTTTGCCACTAGCCCCAACGACCAGTCTTGTTAGCTTAGTTATAGCAGTTGGACATGACTTGCTTCCCACTATAGGATTTCGGATGTTTTATTTGATGATTAACCAAATCAAGCCAATTAATGGGTTATCATCAAAATTGTGCTTGATTGTTCAATCTAAAATACTTGTAATGCTGCCGATGGGCATGTCTCACTATTTGTATACTCTTTAATTATTCCTTTAATTAGAACTAATAAACTCAATGATTGGGGCGTTACCACCGTCCAAAAGGACAAGGCTTTAAGTACGTGCACTAGATATAACATAATTAAGCATGGATTACAACCATACACATTCAAACATTGTCAAACCATATACAACAGCTGCTAACTATAATAACGTTTGCACATCATAATAGAACAGTACTTCATAAAGTTTACAACTTCATCAACTAAAGATCTTAAAATACAGTTCCTAAAATTAAACATCCATGAACTAATATTACTATTGATCCTTCCAGATTTCGCTTGTTTGCTTATTTTCTTAAGCTGATTTGCTAGGATGAGGGCGATTCACTTAGCACTTGCCAAAAACAAAACATGAAAAACATTTCGAAATTTAAGCTGAATCTTAGTACATGCATTCCTGTATTGTCAAATGACCACGGAATAGCTGGTTGGGCCCACTTTGCAATTCATTTTAATTTAAAGCAGTGAATGAGATGAACATAAAACTGATTGCTCCTTATTATCTGGTAGTGAACCCTTGGTAACTGTTACAATCTATAAATAGGTGTACTCCTACCAAGCCGATCAGGAAACCTGCCCTGAGGCTGCGTGGGTAACTAGAGGGTGAATGCTCTATAAATGATAACTGACATACTCACTAATTAGGTGATGAATCATTGAGTAAACTAATTTATTGATATACATACTAAAACATTGTAACTTTGATGAATACATCCTGATTTCTAAAGATATAGGCAATTAACATACTTAGTGTTCTTAAAATGCAATCTCACTTGACAATATTTATGCACAATGAGGGAAAACGATAAACTAGATCCCGATTCTGCTTCAGAAATGTAATTATAGGTATATATAGTTAGTAAGCAACACTCACTCTCATAATTTGTAACCTAAATAAAGATTTATTAACTAAGTGGCATCCATAACTCAAGGAGGTAACATAATTTGGATTAAAATAGAACACAATAAAGAAATTGAGATTATAATGAAAAGGCTTTGATGGTTACAAATGGAAGTTTCAATACTTTTGAGATGGATAATAAGCATTTAAGGCCAAAAGGGGTGTAATTAGGATCAAGATAGCTTTAATCACCCTAGCTTGGCCAAGACTCTTAATAATACTTCCAATTTTCATGGTCTCTTACTTTCTTTCATAGGTCAAGCTAAATGCCCCTTTTTGGACCATTAACCTTTGTCCTTTATATCTTCACCTTATTTTAGCCAAAACTTAAACTTTATATCATTATTAACCTTATACATTTTTCAATACTTTTTTCACAAAATCACTCAAAATGCTCCCATAAACTCACTTGCATTACTAAACCAAAAACCTCTTTTGGTCACTTATGGGATTTTTCATAATCTACTAATTTTGACAAAAACTTATGCAACATCATTGTTCAGGTCAATAGCATATCCAACCTCCAAATTTCATCTAATTTAATCCAAATAACATACTTGATTCAAAAATCAAATTAAATCATGCATGGTCATAAAACCCTAGGTCATACTCAATTGAAATTTACATCCAAACTCATCCAAAATAAACTTACACTACATCATATTCACTCTTAACGATAAAGATTACAAAACTAAATCAAAATAATTCAAGGTTCATCATTTTCAACATCAAGCTTGCATGATCATGTTTGATCCCAATTATTACATGCTTCCAAACTCATCCACACATAGTAAAACACCAAACTAACACTCTGTTTTGTCAATATAACGTGATTCATAATCAAATCCATGATAAATACTCAAAATTAAACAAAGTTAAGTTAGGGTTTTATCTCACTTGGAAGCTCAAAGAGGGAGATGGAGGTGGTGTTTGGTGGTTGTGGGGGTTATGGGTGGTGGCTGGTGGTGCTAGGATTGGAGGCTGGCCGACGGCAGAAAGTGGCACCAGAATTAGCAAATAGCAGTAGCTCAAAAACAGGGGATTGTCCATGGGGAATAGAAGAAGAGGAAGAAGAGGGAAATTTGGTTTTTGCGTGCTTGATAGGTTTTTGGGCTTATCTAACTCACTTGGATGATTTTTATCCATCATAAAGTAGCTTTTTGCCAATGGTAATTAGGTACAAATAATCATAATCAACTTAATTCCCTAGCACCAACTTTTTGGGCTACTAATTCGAGCCGAAATGAATTAGACTCAGAAATAAAGCACTTCGTTGTGATAAATTTTTGCGTAGTTCAAAATTAAATTTGTGATGTTATAGAAAATAATTTATCCATTAATCATATTTACCGTGGCATACTATCAACTCTCCCAAAGTTGTTAAGGTAAATTAAAAATTCAAACTTCAAAGTAGTGCTCAA
The DNA here is from genome assembly GCA_017589665.1 of Selenicereus undatus. Classification (NCBI taxonomy): domain Eukaryota; kingdom Viridiplantae; phylum Streptophyta; class Magnoliopsida; order Caryophyllales; family Cactaceae; genus Selenicereus; species Selenicereus undatus. The sequence goes on from JACYFF010019584.1 coordinate 43,303,026, forward strand.
AATGAATTTTTCCCAACCGGAACAATTAAATTTGATCAATAAATGTAAAAAAATTAATAACATGGCTTAATTAAATAAATAAACATAATTTAGGGTCAAGTTATTACAATATTTGTACCCCTTCTCATAATATTTGATTAATAAAATTGATCTAAATTGATTCTAAATTGATTTTGATCTTTATTTCATTTACAAAATTGATTTGATTCTTTTCTTCGTGAAGTCTTTTGCTGAGCCAAGTCACTTCACTACCTCTATAAAAGGGAGTCTCCTCCCTCTCGTTTGGAACACATTATTGCCCAAGAGAAAATACACACTTGTCTCTCCTCGCCATGACCTATCATTGGTCTGGAGATGCTACCTCCCTTATGACTCCACACTCTTTTAAGTTTTAATTAATTTACATTAATGAAACAATGCCAAAATCCCAACACATATTCTCTAAAAGAATCCCTTTGAACTAGACTTCATCCTATCGCAATAGAGCTTGAGGTTTGAAAGGAATCAAGGACATCATTTTGCTAACATCTCATATCGAGGTAAGCGTTAGGGACCATTGATCAAAGGGACTAATCTATTTCTCATTCTACCATTATTATTGATCTTCATTACATTCTACTTTGAGCCTTGATAATTTTTGAATTGTTGTTCATCTTTTTTTTAGCATATTCAATAAGATTATGTCAGTAATAAAGTGACGACAAGGTTTATCGGTTTTTTTCACATTTCCTTTCATTATAAAATTATTTGTCTAAACAAATGGTCACCAAATATAATCATTTTGTTTGATCTAGGAAGATATTAATTTCGATGATAATAAAGCAATTGAGTTAGTCATATGATCTTGTACTCTACGTGAACCATGGTCTGGAATGTCAGAAGAATGACTTTCAAATACATCTTTTGTGTGTAGCTCTACAATGGTCTATACTAATAATATTCTTCTTGTTGATATCATTGTATATTGAGACTATATGATTGACCAAGCTCAAAAACATTCAACTTCTACTGAGCTTTGAGTTGCGTTTTGAGTAACTTCACGTTGGCCATCCATCATATTTTCTAACACTAACCTTCTTTGTATAGCTCAAATGTGTTTACGTAATTGCCTAATTGATCAAACAATGATTGAACTACTTATGTGTTTATCTCATGCAAAAGATATATTGGATCACATTCAATGAGTGAAGGAAGTCAAGTGAGATCGTGCGTGAGATACTCTCCTTGTATGGTCTTGGTTAATATATGAGTTTGCATTCGAACTGACATATTTGAGTGACTAAAATAGGTAATTGAGAGATATCACACATAGAAGTGGTCAAAATTAGAATTGGCAAAGAGATAAACAGCTATCACTTAGTTAACTCAATTAACGATCATATGGGCAGAGAAGATCAATTATGTAAATTAGTAGAATTAGAGATTCCAATTAGAGACCCTTATGAGAATTTTTTATGTGATGTTCAGAGTCAACACCCATGCTCTGCCTAGCCCTATGACCAAATAGTATCTCTTTATTAGGGTGAAAATTATGCTCATGGTTAAAAAAAGAAACGATCTTGAAGGTGAACACATGCACATATCTACAAGGAGAAGGCCAAATGAAATTGACCAATCAAGCTTACTCTAACTAGATATGTTAGATTTTTATTAAAGTGAGAAGAGATCAAAGCTGAAAAGCACCACAGGCAGAAATAGTCAACGTCACATCAGAGTTGACGGCGTCAAAGTTGGATCAAAGTTGGAGACCATCAGACTCAGAAGACATCAAAGTCCTTAAGAGTCATCAGAGTCAAAAATTGTCAAGAGCTTGAATGTTGCTTCTAGTTGTCATGTCAAACTAACAGGAGCCCTAAACCTACTTTTCATTTAAAATTATGACAGTTAGTGGCAAGAAATCAATAGATTAGAAAATTCCAAATCATGGAAAAGAGCTTAAGTGATAGGAAATATGAATTTGGCTTGCTAACCCAAATTAGGGGGGAAACGAGCAAAAGTTGAAGGAAACTAGAAAGACCTTGATTGAGACAAAAAAAACAAAGATCCAAAGCCAAAAGCAACTTAACCTTCATCCTAACGGCTAGTAACCTTTACTGATGGTCATTGTAGGCTAAATTTCCTATACATATAATACTAAGGTAGAAGATGAAAATTAGAACATGCCATGCTGTTGACACATAATATTTTTAGGTATTGTTCCCATTATTCAAGAGTTGTATCTTATTTAAATGTTTATTGTTGACCCTATCCTTATGTAATGTAAGGTTTTGATGATAACAAACACAAATGTAATATATACTTGAGTGTGTTGATTGAACAGATTCTAAATATTGAATACTTTAAAACTGCTTGGTTAACGATGCTCAAAGAACAGGTCTTAAGAACAGGTACTCAAGATCAGTTGGCTGGAAAGAGTCTCCAGAACTTCAGAACAACCTTAAGAACAGCTCTTAGGAGTGTTTGGAGCAGCAAGCTAAGTTTCTACAAGATGTCTGGTTGATTCAACAAGAGTCTTTGTTTTGCTATGGTTTTTATTTTATTAGATTCTTGTTAATATGCCAATTAGAAAGTCTTGATTTAACATTCACTTTGAAATGATTTTTCTCTTTGAAAATAATTTCAGAACACTGTCTCATAACAGTTCTGATAACAAGGTGTTCAAGGTGTTTTCAAGCCAAAGCTGCGAAAAATGGTTTTACACGATTCTCTCTCTGATTTTGGGCAGCATCTCCGAGACTTGCAAACAAGATTTTCTGTGGAGTATTTTAACCCCAAACGGTTATCTTTAACTAAAGGGATCTGCAAGATCTTTTTGAAATAAAAAAAATCTCTAATTTTTGGCAAGTGGATAAGTCTGTTGAGAAAATCATGGGCTAGTGGTTGAGTCCTTGTGGCTGAGAACTACCGCCTTACTCAAGCAGTTAAGGAATTTTTTTTTCCAACTCTCGTTACTCCACTACTTGCAGCTAAAAGACTCTATTTCCTTTAGGGATTTTGTTTTCCAAATCTGAAAAAATATATGAGAAGATAAATCGTCTTACCTTTCAAAGTTTTGTATAAAAGGTTGCTTTCTACAACTCATTCACACATCGGTTTTTACAGCAACGTTCAAGAGTTTTATGAGATAAATTTTCAGAGAGAAAACCGACCAAAGTGTGTGCAAAAATTGAGCTTTCAAAATTGGCATACTAGAAGCTTAATTGTACCTTACACTAGCTTATGGGAAGCATTCAAAAGTAAGGTGTTCATCTTGTTCACTCTCGTTTAAAAGTGAGTTGAGTGTGTCCAAGTCAAGGGGACTATTGGACGTGGGGTAACTAGTCTTGGGGAAGACAGTTACGTGTGTGTTACAAGTTGTAACGGTGAAGGTTACTTTGTAACGTGTTTAGCTCGTATAGTGAAATTGTGTGAAAATCCTACAGGGGTAGGTCGTGGTTTTTCGTCTCAGTTGGGCTAGAGGTGTTTCCATGTAAAAATCCTGTGTTCACCTTTTTCTTCTACTTATTTTCGCTGCATTTCAGTTTCTGGGCATGTTACAAACAGCCTGTCCAAACAGGGCCTAAGCCTGTTCCCAGAAAACTGCGAAAATTTGGCAACACAATTCACCCCCCTCCTCTTGTGTTTGTGTACTCTCAACACTAACAAGTGGTATCAGAGCAGGTTCTCATTAGAAAGATTAACATCTTGGGAGATCCTAAACATGAGTACACCCAATGGCATACTTGAGGGCCAATCCATAACTTGACCACCATACTTTAATCGTCAACATTATAGTTGGTGGAAGAATAGAATCGAAAACTACATTCAAGCTGAGGACTACGAGTTATGGATGCTTATTAAGAGTAGACCACTCATTCCCACAAAAGTGATCAAAGATGGAAGTAAAGTTCCCAAAAAGCCTGAAGAGTTCAATGCCGAAGACTTCAAGATGATGGAGAAAAACGCCAAAGCCAAAAAACTCTTGTATTTTGGTCTCGGACCGGATGAGTACACTCGCATTTCTGAGTGCGAGTCAGCCAGGGACATATGGGACGCCCTTCAAGTAGCTCATGAAGGCACAAATCAAGTGAAGCAATCACGCATTAAGCTACTTATGAGAAAATACGAATTGTTTGAAATGGGTGATCGTGAAATGGTGATGGATATGTATACCTGTTTCACCCGTATAACAAATGAGTTAAAATCATTAGGAAAGTCCTTCACCACTGAAGAGTTGGTGAGGAAGATCCTAAGGTTTTTGCCTCATTCTTGGGAAGCCAAAGTCACGGCTATTCAAGAGGCCAAGGACTTGAAAAAGATTACCCTGGATAAGCTTATTGGCAATCTCCAAACCTATCAGCTTAGGAGGAATTCTCAAGAGGAGACCAAGAAGGACCGAGGCATTGCTCTAAAGGTCTTGGAGGAGGACAGCTTGGACCTTGATGAGGAAGAAATGGCTATGATCACCCGAAAATTCAAGAAGTTTTTCAAGAAGGCCAAGGAAAATTCTAAAAAGAAAAACTACAGCAGGTCCAGGAACATTGATCGAGAACAGTTCTCTGGGTGTTTCAAATGTGGTAAACATGACCACATTGTGAAAAACTGCCCATTGCTGAAAGAGGAACAAGAGCCCGAACAGTTCAGGAAACAAGGCAGGAAACAGGGTGGAAACAGTTCTACCAGGCGTTTGTCAAAGGCAATGCTTGCAGCTTGGGGTGATTCTACTGAGGACGAGGAAGGGACTGAAGAAGAAGATGCAGTTGTAGCTCTTATGGCCAGAAGTGACTCTGACTCAGATGATGAGCCTTTGGACAGCTTAGCTCAACTTAAGGATAAGGTACGTGGTTTAAATAAAGCAAAACTTGAAGAGTTATTATTGACTTTGATGGATGAGTGTGATGCTATTAACTCTGAAAATTGCATGTTAAAGAATGCATGCTCTGAGTTAAAAGGGGATATTAGAAAATTAGAGCATGAAAACAAAATCCTTAAAAGTGAAAAAATTGAAATTGATATGAAGAACATTGTTTTGCATGAAGACCTCAATAAGTCCAAAGAGACCTTAAGTATGAAAGAAGAAGCTTTTGCTACTGACTTCACTAGGCTTGAAAATGAGTCCCTTGAACTGAAACAGAAGGTTGAATCCCTGCTTATTGAGAACAGTAAATTGCTTGAAAAATTAAAACAAGTAGGATCAGACCTTACTGCAAACAGGCGCTGGAACAAGTCCTCACAGGCGCTGAATTGGGTGAACACTCACTTTAACCGAGGCAAAAAAGGATTAGGCTTTGTGACTAAGTGCACCGTTTACCCTGTTAATAGAAAATATGTGGGATTACCTGAAAATATTATTTGTTTTCATTGTGGTAAAACGGGGCATTATCGGTATGCGTGTCCTATAAGAAGGTATGCCATGGAACGCAACTTGATTTATGTGAAGCAAATTTGGGTTAAAAAAGATGAGCTTCACATGTCTAAGGGAATGGGACCCAAGTGGATCTGGGTTCCCAAAATTAACCCCTAATTTGTTTTACAGGCTAAAGTGAGAGGGAACAACCCAGGGAACAGCCAGTTGTGGTATGTTGACAGCGGGTGTTCAAGGCATATGACTGGTGAGAAATCTAACTTCCTCTCACTTACAGCCTCAGAAGGAGGGAGTGTGGCATTTGGTAACGGCAAGTCCGGGACAATTGTCGGATTAGGTAAGATAGGTGAGTCACTCTCCCATTCTATTGACAATGTATATCTTGTAGATGGATTAAAACATAATTTACTAAGTGTGTCCCAACTGTGTGACAAAGACAACCTAGTAGTGTTTTCTCCAACGCATTGCTTGGTTGTTAATATGAACACAGGAGATGTCGTGTTGAGGGGGAAGCGACACAAAAATGTTTATAAGGTGCGTATTTCTTCTCTTCCCCAAAATAATCTAACTTGTTTAAGTGCTTTGAATGATGATGCTATACCTTGGCACAAGAGACCAGGTCATGCAAGTTTCTCTCTTTTGAACAAATTGGTTTCCAAAGATCTAGTCGTCGGCTTACCTTCCATCAAATACAATGATGGCAAGGTATGTGACACTTGTGCTTAGAGCTGGGTAATAGGTCGTGTCGGGTCGGGTTCGTGTTCGTGTTGAACTTAAACGGGTTGAGAATTCCTCAACCTGAACCTAACCCGTTTATTAAACGGGTTGAAAAATCTTGACCTGTACCCATTTAATTTTTAAACGGGTTGACCCACTTAACCCGTTTAAGATAAACAGGTCAAGTTCAGTCGCTTAATTGACTATTTACGCATTTAATATTTTCAACTAATACGTAATTACAGTGTTAAAAATTAGGTTTACGTATCACATTAAATAATTACTCTTTGAAATTCCTCAGATTCATCATAATTCATAATTTCTAAAAAATTTTATATTCTTAATTATCTAATAAAAAGTAAATGGATAAATAAAAAATGAAAAAATGAGTTGACTTATTTAACTCATTTAATTAAACGGGTTAAATATGTACTTTTTCGTGTCGAGAATCTCGACCTGAACCTAACCCATTTAATTAAACGGGTTGAACGTGTCAACCCATTTAATTAAACGGGTCGAAAATTTATACCCAAACCCACTTAACTTCGTGTCGGGTTCGGATCGGTAATCGTGTCGGGTCGGCTTTTCCCAGTTATACTTGTGCTAAAGGGAAACAAGTCAGAAATTCTTTTAAATTGAAAAATTGTGTTAGCACTACCCGACCTCTCGAATTGTTGCATGTCAATTTGTGTGGCCCCATGAGGATCACAAGTAGAGGTGGGAAGAGATATGTGCTTGTTGTAGTGGATGACTACTCTCTTTTCACTTGGACCTTGTTTTTGGCTTCTAAAGATGAAACATTTGAAAAATTTCTTGCATTTCTTGAAAAGACTGAAAAGAGAGTAGGACACTCGTTGGTTTGCCTAAGGTCTGATCATGGTACATAATTTGAAAATTCGAGCTTTATTGGCTATTGTAATGAGCATGGTGTTGTTCATAACTTTTCAGCCCCAAGAACACCCCAACATAACGGGGTGGTAGAGCGTCAAAATTGTACTCTAGAAGACATGACTAGAACAATGCTTATTGCTAGTAGTCTTTCTAGAAACTTTTAGGCAGAAGCTTTGAACACATCGTGTTACATTATAAATAGATGCATGATTAGACCTATTCTTAACAAAACTCCTTATGAACTTCTCAAGGGAAGAAAATCCAATATTATACATCTGAGAGTATTTGGTTGTAAATGTTTTGTGCATAATAATGGGAAGGATGCCTTATGAAGGTTTGATCCAAGAAGTGATGAGGCAATATTTCTTGGTTACTCCTCACACAGTAAGGCATACAAAGTGTTCAATAAGCGAACCTTATGTGTTCAGGAGAGTGTGCATGTGCTATTTGATGAAACTAACTCTCTAATTGAGAATGATGCACAGGAAGAGGATTACGAACTGGGCCTTGCTAGAAAAGATTTGTTGCTCACACATGAGAAAGGTAAGAGTCCTAAGGATGGATCAGCGTTTGGAGCTGTTTCCTTGGAAGGTGGGCAAGGTCTGAACCAGACAGGGGGAAGCTCTGCTGAACCTGGTTTGGATCAAAACCAGCCTAATTCTTCTCGAACAGGCCAGGAAACAGGCTCCAGAACAGGCTCAAGAACAGGCTCGGGAACAGTTCCTGAACCTGTTTCGCCGAGTATTCCAGCAAGAGTAGAAAGCGTGTCTGTGGATCCACTTACTCCATGACCATGGAAGCACCAAACTTCGCACCCTCTTGATCAAATTATGTCTGATATTAATACAGGAGTGCAAACTAGATCCAAGCTTAAAAATTTCTGTGCTTTTTATGCTTTTCTCTCTAATATTGAGCCAAAAAATGTTAATGAAGCTCTTGCAGATTCAGATTGGGTCACGGCAATCCAAGAGGAGCCTCATCAGTTTGAAAGGAACAAGGTGTGGCACCTTGTACTACGACTAGAGGATAGATCAATCATTGGCACCAAGTGGGTGTTCCGGAAGAAGCTTGATGAGTTCGGGACAGTCACTAGGAACAAGGCCCGGGTTGTGGTTCAAGGCTACAACCAAGAAGAGGGCATTGATTATGAGGAAACCTTTGCATCCGTTGCAAGGATTGAGGCTATCAGCATTTTGGTAGCCTTTGCAGCTCACATGGAAATAAATTTATATCAGATAGATGTCAAAAGTGCATTCCTCAACGGATACCTTAAAGAAGAGGTGTATGTGATGCAACCCCCTGGTTTTGAAAATAAAGAATTTCCTAACCATGTTTTTAAACTTGACAAAGCGCTTTATGGTTTAAAACAAGCTCCTAGAGCTTGGTATGAATGCTTGTCAAACTTTTTATTGGAAAATAGTTTTAGAAGAGGCAAGGTTAATAATACCTTGTTTCTAAAATCTAAGGGGGAACATTTGTTGATTGTTTAAGTATATGTCGATGACATTATATTTGGTGCAACACACAATGATTTATGTGAAGAGTTTTCAAAAATGATGAGGAGTGAGTTTGAAATGAGCATGATGGGTGAGCTTAAGTTTTTCTTAGGCTTGCAAATCAAACAAACTTCAAACGGCACCATGATACATCAACAAAAATATGTCAAGAAATTACTTAAGCGATTTGGAATGGAATCGGCCAAGCCCATTGATACTCTCATTTCTCCTTCAACCAGGTTGGAAATGGATGATGGGAGTCCCTCAGTCGAGGATAAATATTATAGGGGCATGATAGGGTCGCTTCTTTACCTAACTGCTAGTAGACCTGACATTGTTTTTAGTATTGGTTTGTGTGCCCGTTTTCAGTCTAAGCCTAAAGAATCTCATTTAAAGGCTGTTAAACGGATCTTTAGATATTTAAAACATACACCTGATTTGGCTTTATGGTATCCTAAAGGATGCAACTTTAACCTTGTTGGTTATGCTGATGCTGACTATGCAGGCTTTTTGGTTGATAGAAAAAGCACCTCAGGTATGACTCATTTTCTTGGACCCTATTTGGTATCTTGGGCAACCAAGAAACAACACTCAGTTGCCATGTCCACAGCAGAAGCTGAATATGTTGCAGCTGCTTATTGCTGTGCTCAAGTGCTGTGGATAAGGCAACAACTCAAAGACTTTTGTGTTGACACGAGATGCATTACCATTTTTTGTGATAATACAAGTGCAATTAATATTTCCAAAAGCCCATGTCAACATAAAAGGACTAAACATATTGACATTCTCCATCACTTTTTGAGAGACAATGTTGAAAAGGGTTTGGTTTCAATGAATTATTGTGCCACTAATAAACAAAAGGCTTATATTTTTACCAAGACACTGAATAGAGAACAGTTTGATAAGAACATACTAGAATTGGGTTTAGTTAAAACAACTTGAGCATGCTCCATTAACCCCCCAATGCTTGTCTAGTTAAAAGGTTTTTCAGGTCAAACATTTTGATTCATTGGATGCAGTCAACTTTTGTGTCAAAATTAGCACATGTGTGGATTACAACCTGCTGACAATCGTTGAGGTCTGATGATATTGCCCTTATTGTCCTATGTTACCGAACAATTGACCGCAGGAACAAGCACCAAGAACAGGTATGGCCACTGTTTGTCAAACGTGTACAAATCAGGTAGTTAATTCAGTTGTTGAGAATTTTTTTTCTTTCCCCAAAGCGTGCGCGGCTAGGAGACTTAATGCTCTTCGTTTACTGGCTCCCTCGCCCGCACACTTTGCTCATGAGCCACCGAAAAATCTCTCTCTCTCAAACCCAAAACCCTAAAAACCTAAGATTCTCCCTAGCTCCAAAAAGGCAAAGAAGGCAGCACCCACCACTTCAAAATTGGCCCAATTTCTTCAGAGAAGTGTGGTGCGGGGCAAAATTGTGAAAATGTCATACTTTCAGGAACAGGTCCTGGAGGTGTTCCTGGACAAGCTCAGGGCCCAGAGGTGGCTAGAACTGTTTGCAAACACCTGCCTGGGGTATTCTGTCCCAGATTTGGCCGACTTTTGTGCGAATTGCAATGTCACCAATGCTGTGGTGACAAGTGAAGTTAATGGGAAGAAACTGAAATTCAATGCCAAAGATCTAGGTGCAATTTTGGATGTTCCTGCTGAGGGTTTCGATGTGTATGTCAGGGCGAATAAGACCGTGCTTGGGACAGCTCGGCTGCTGCAATTCACTCAAACACTGAGCCAACAAACAAGGTTGAAAACCCCCCAGTCCGTCAAAAAGGTGACATGACTTCTCTTCATCAATTGCTCTTTTGGTTCATTATTAAGAATATCATCCCTAGAGGTCAAGGCAACAATCTCGCGGATGTTATGGATCAATGTTTTGTTGACCTTATGGATAGAGGAGAGCAAATTAATCTCCCAACAATCATGATTCGCCATATCTCTAGGATTGCGAACACCTCAAGAGAATATGATCTGGGGTATGGTTTCTTACTGACTCTTGTGTTTGAGCACTTTGGGATTTCTCTTCAGAAAAAAGTGGCGATGCAGATGGTTGATGAAATAGGGAATAACATTCTAATGGGGTGCGGGTTCAAATTGGTCAAAGGAGCCCACGTAGCTCCGGAACAGGAGTGTAGAACACCCTTTCCCCCTGTTCCTGGTTCTTCCTCCAGTGAGCCTTTTGTTGATGCCTTGCTACTGGATCAATCCCGGTTGAAGACCGAGTTCGCTGAGGTTAAAGCTGCTCTTACTGAGGAGAAGGTTCTCAATGCCAAGCGCCATGAGGATCTAATATCGATTCTTTCCATCCTCACCGCCAAATTCTCTTCTCCTCCTCCCTGAATCAGCCCTAACCCCTGATCCCTTCCCTGTTCTGTCTTCCCTTGTTTTTTAACCTGTTCTCAACACTGTTCTAAACTGCTTGTCTTGCACGGTCTGATAAATTGTGGTTATCCTAATCTTGGTTGGTTATATTTTCATGATCTGCCTTGCTTGTTTCTTGTTGTTGTTTGTTTGTGCGTGACTCGGATGGCCAATATCATTACCGTACCATATACTTGAGTGTATCGCCGGTTGTTTTTCCTCCATTACCCAAGTGGTGGTGATTGCAAACATCCTGTTTTCACCTGTTTGATCTGACCACCCTTTTTCGATGATGTCCAAAGGGGGAAGATGGGCATGACCATCATGGTTGATTTGGTTTGACTTGGCTTAAGTTGACTTCTTAAAATTTTTTCTCTTCTATGGCTTGACTGTTTGGCACTAACTTGCTTTCGCCTTTTATGTCAATATGGTCATTTGGTTTGTCATCATCAAAAAGGGGGAAATTGTTGACCCTATCCTTATGTAATGTAAGGTTTTGATGATGACAAATACAAATGTAATATATACTTGAGTGTGTTGATTGAACAGGTTCCAAATATTGAATACTTTGAAATTACTTGGTTAACAATGCTCAAAGAACAGGTCTTAAGAACAGGTACTCAAGATCAATTGGTTGGAAAAAGTCTCCAGAACTTCAGAACAACCTTAAGAACAGCTCTTAGGAGTGTTTGGAGCAGCAAGCTAAGTTTCTACAAGATGTCTGGTTGATTCAACAAGAGTCTTTGTTTTGCTATGGTTTTTATTTTATTAGATTCTTGTTAATATGCCAATTAGAAAGTCTTGATTTAACATTCACTTTGAAATGGTTTTTCTCTTTGAAAATAATTTCATAACACTGTCTCAGAACAGTTATGATAACAAGGTGTTTTCAAGCCAAAGCTGCGAAAAATGGTTTTACACGATTCTCTCTCTGATTATGGACAGCATCTCCGAGACTTGCAAACAAGATTTTCTGTGGAGTATTTTAACCCCAAACGGTTATCTTTAACTAAAGGGATCTGCAAGATCTTTTTGAAATAAAAAGAATCTCTAATTTTTGACAAGTGGATAAGTCTGTTGAGAAAATCATGGGCTAGTGGTTAAGTCCTTGTGGCTGAGAACTACTGCCTTACTCAAGCAGTTAAGGATTTTTTTTTTCCAACTCTCGTTACTCCACTACTTGCGGCTAAAGGACTCTATTTCCTTTAGGGATTTTGTTTTCCAAATCTGAAAAAATATATGAGAAGATAAATCGTTTTACCTTTCAAAGTTTTGTATAAAAAGTTGCTTTCTACAACTCATTGACACATCGGTTTTTACAGCAACTTTCAAGAGTTTTATGAGATAAATTTTCAGAGAGAAAACCGACCAAAG